>JABFTP020000144.1:46390643-47008143 GCA_013387265.2 Cryptolaemus montrouzieri
TAAATCCTCTCTTTTCAAAAGAATATATATTTAATAGTGTAGTAGTTTCATAGTGTACTACCTGCTCTTTTCCTAATGACCCTGCTGTCCGAAATTTTTCCTCAAGATCATAGATTGTACTTCTTTTGTAATTAGGGGCTGGAAATTAGCGTAATATTTACCTAGCAGTATAACCACGCACAGATAAGCATTTAATGAAACGTTTATCCTCATTTATTGAAACCATTGTTAACAATTTCAAACGTCAAAAACCCCAAGATTAAATTCGAGTCGAAAACAAATGTCGTTTGAAACTCGATAACATTTCATTATTTTTTGTTTATCATAGAGTTAATGCATACAGTCTATGTTCAGAGGTTTCATAACGGGAGGTGCATATGATGGTGAAGAAAAGAAACATTATTGACAACAATTGGCACAATTCTCAATCAATATTCGAGTTTGACCCCCCAAAATGACGGGAAAGGTTCAATCTAGTGAATTGAATTACGCAGTTGATTCATTACGACCGCAAAAACTTTTTCAATGCGCGGTGAAAATTGTTAGTATTTGAGGAAATCGACCATTTTGAATTCGAACGGAAGTCAAATTTTAGGTTGGTTTTAGTAGGAAATGGTTTTAGTAGGAATAGGAAAATCTTTATCTTCCTAGAACATCCATGAAAATCACAACAACTTCAGGAGTGCCAACGCCATGAGGTGAAAAAAATATTTCGATTTCAACTGAAACTAAAAATGAAAAAAAATTCTTCACGCTACTTTTTTACCAATTCTTGGAATATTTTCAAGATCAATAGGTCAAATTATTCAGAAAAGACAGAATTACCGACTGAATGCCCCATTCGAATTTTTTTTAGTGAAAAAAAAAACTTTCCAGCATCTTGAAATATTGCTCATTTTCGAATGAGTCAGCCATATTGTATTTCATCGGAGTGAAATTTCGATATGATTTCTGAAAAACCTAGTCCTTTGGCTTTCCAATGAAGTAAGAACGAATGATCTAGCTCTAAAATTGCGAAAGTTATAACGGAAAAAAATTGCCCGGTTTTCTCTGGCGCACCCTATACAAACAATCTTGGAAAATTACGAAGCCTTCAAATCCAAATTTCGAAGATTGTTAATAAAAAAAATTCTTATAAAATAACACCCTCAATTTGAAACAATTATCTGCATACGAATGTTTAAAATACTACCATTCATAAATAAAATATTTAATGAACATGAGATTTCGTGTATAACTACCAAGTGACAGAATAATATAGAGACTTAGTAAATAACTAGTGAGCTCATTAAGATCGCCTCATATACAAAAACGCCTAATATACAAAATCGCCTAATATACAAAAACGCCTCATACACTAAACGCCTAATATACAAAAACGACTAATATACATAAACTCCAACTCCTAATATACAAAAACGTCTAATATACAAAAATGCTGAATATACAAAAACGCCCAATATACAAAAACGCCTAATAAACTAAACGTCTAATGTACTAAAACCGAATATACTGAACGCCTTTTCATATCCAACTCTATCTATACGGAAAGCCTCATATATTCACTGATATTTATACTTAATAATTCTTTATTTTATATGGAACTCTCTCATATATTGCCTCATACATCCTTATAGTAACGCAGTTTTCAGTATTGTTTTATGTATACTGACTCATCAACCATACGAATGTCAACACTATTCACTACTATTCTAATTCAAAGAGATACAATCAATTTGAAAATCTCAACTTACTCCAATTGAGCTAGCATATATATTTATCATTTAAAAGCCTTTCTACCGAGTAACGGTGTAAGGCTTGATACAAAACATAATTTTACAATATTCGAAATAGAGAAAAACTTAATCAAAAATCAAATAATGAAAATCAACTTAAATAATTTACATTCGAAACACTATTTCGCCAGTGTCTCCTATTTTGTGCCATTCTCTTCGCTTCTGTCATCTCTAAATTCTGTCCCGCTAGTATCTTCGCTACCACCCCATTCCAAGTTTCCCTCGGTCGTCCCCTTTTTCTCTTCGTCTTCGTTCGTGTAACCCAAATAGATTTACCTGTCTTGAACTATCCATTCTGCATAAATGTCCAAGCTGGTTTCGGCCAATTATCTTCACAATACTGTCTACTTCTAGCTGTTGTCTTATATCTTGATTTCTTAGTCTATCTCTCTTTGTCACTCCAACCACACCTCTTAGATACTTCATCTCCATCGAAACTATTTTGCTTTTCTCCCTTCTACTCAATGTCCATGATTCAGAGCCAAAATAATCGGCGCGTATATTGACTTATAAACTTTTAATTTCGATTTTCTCCCGATCCTTCTTTTCATAAAACTTTTGCTGAATGTTCCATAAACTTTCGCAGCACTTTCTCCGATTTCCAAATCCTATTTACCCTTTTCCTCCACTATATACCCCTAATATTTAAAAGTTTCTACTCTTTCTATGATTTTGTTGTTGAGTGTCACCTTCGGATTATTTTTGTTATTCGATATAACTATAATTTTCGTTTTTCCCTCGTTCATTTTTAGGGATCTTCTCGTAAGGCAATTATTCCGAACATCCATATTGTACTGGAGGTCATTTTCGTTTCTGGCAAAAATCGCCAAATCATCAACAAAGGCGCACTCAGTGATTTCAACTGGATAAAGATTTTTGAAACCCAAGTGGAGTTTTCTGACTTCAGTTCTCGCCTCTTTGATAATTTCATCCATGACCACTATAAACAGAAGGGGACTCAATACGTCTCAAGCCTTGATCGGTGACAAACTCTTCAGATTCTATCCCTCTTACTCATACCACGTTCCTGCATACAGCATATAAGCTTTTTAGTGCCCTTAGAAAATTGTGTCCTATTTGTCTTTGTGCCAAAATTTCCCAAACTCGATGTCTCAATATCCTATCGAAGGCTTTCTCTAGATCAATAAATGCTATCCACACCTTGAGATCCTGAATGAGTATTTTCTCGGTGATCTGTTTAAGGCTGAAAATATGATCCTGGATACTGTACCCCTTCTGAAATCTGCTCTGTGAGTCAGCCAGTTGTTGTTCCACTTTCTGTAACAGTTTCCCTTCTAGCACTCTCTCATAAACTTTCGCAACAACACTTAGTAAAGAAACCCCTCGATATTTTTCAGTTCACAATATCCCAAATTATATATATATATATATATATATATATATATATATATATATATATATATATATATATATATATATATATATATATAATTGTTCTTCGTATTCTATTTTTAGCAAACTGTTTGGTTTCATTCCAATTTGTGCCTTTCTTCTATAATTGTAGAATGTCATTCGTCATTCGATGTCTCCTTAAGTTTTCCACTCACTGAGCAGTTCCTGACTTATGTTTGCTATATGCGTTTCACTGGTCCCCCTTCTCATTCTCACCAAATGTTCAACCATATCAACAGATGCCTTTTGATACATTCCAAGAAAGATTCTACTTCCAGTTCATTTTTCATATCTTCCTTTTTCAGTCAGTCTCTTTTTTGTGTCACTCACTTTACTCTTTGCAGGTACTTCATTTTTATAACCTGTAGTTTGCTCTTCAGTGCCAAACTCAGAAGCCTGCTTTCACTACCGCATGCGATAACAGATCTAATTAATGCCTTCTTCAATTGAAATATTTTTGTTCAATTACTCATCTTCCTGTTTCTCATAAATTAGTTTGCTATTGAAGAATGCAGCTTAGAAGCATTTCCTATCCTCTTATATTCTCTCTCGATCAAGTTTTATTTCGACTATTGCCATACATACCTGTTTGTGATTCCTTTCCATGACCATCATTTTTCTTTTGTTCCAATCATATCTCATTTTTTCCAACTCTATTGTCCATACTTGCAAATTATCGTGCAATCTCGTTTTGTTCTTAGGACATACCATCACATAATTTACAATTCCAATTGATTCCAGGCTTTTGTATCATGTATGATGTTTCTCCATTACTTCGTGGATAACATCTATAACAATAAGAAATAATAATTAACTCAACACTCCACCCTGCCTGAGTTCTCAGTAAAAATGAGTCCAATATGGAATTTCCAGTCTTTATATGATTTTTATCTGCTGTATATGGGCTTCTGATATACTTCTTCAGTTCATAAGTCACTCCTCTTTTTCTTAGACTCTCCCCTACTACTATTTTCAACATTCTGCCAAGAGCTTCCTCCAGATCAAGGAAGCCATTCATATTTTTTGTCTTTTAGTCTATACTTCCTTATAACTGTTTGATGGTAAAGATGCAATCTCAATAACCTCTTGCATCCCTGAGAAGTGTGTTTCTCAAGTTGTTTTTCAATTAATCCTCTCAGTTTGGTTTCAAGAATTCTTTTGCAATAAAGTAAATCCCCTAAAATTTGCTCTTTGACTTTTGTCTCCTCTATTCAGTATTGGAATTATAATGTCAATCCTTTAATTGTTATGAGCTGGCACATTTTCCAAAGTGTTGCCATCATAAGTGGGGACAGGACTGAAATCTACCTTAAACACGTTCACAGTTAATAATTCACTCCTCTTTTCCTTAGAATCTCCCAACGCTCCCATAGTGTTCTTCTCAGTTCTTTGTTGAAAGCCTATACCAGATCAGAGAAAACCTATAATAATCATATTATGTCCTTAAGTCTGTTCTTCTCTATTTGCTAGTCAATGGTGACAATGTAATCTTGAACACTTCTTCCTTTCTGGAAGTGTTTTCCATATTGTTTTCAATTATTTCTCTAATTCAAAGACAAACAGGTACTTTATATTGATCACAGAAAAATTTAGGAAGAAGTCAAACTTTCTCACAGATGAGGGAAACCCATAAATATGAGTGGGGAGTGTTTCCTATGTTGTTTTTCAATTATATCCCTATTTGGTCTTTAGAATTCTTTCTTTAATTCAAAGACAAACAGGTAGTTTATATTGATGACAGAAAAATTTGGGAAGAAGTCAAACTTTCTCACATACTGTTGTACATTATAAAGCTTTTGCTACTCTTTCTCTTACTCCTTTTTTTCTGAGAATCTCATACTACTCTTCTCGGTGTACTGTCAAAAGCCTTCTACAGATGAGGGAAAACCATAAATATGGTTTTGGCTCTATAATTGGGAGTAATCCTGTTGAGTTTGTATCAATAAATAAATTTTCAGTCATATATCCAATCTGTTGTTCTTTAAACGGTGGTTAATCGTGAAAGTAAGATCCTGAATACACTTCTTCCTAATATGAAGTGTGAGTTTCTTAAGATATTTGACATATAATTCTCTCACTTTTCTTCGAAGAAGTCTTTCGAAGAGTTTGGCATTAATGTGAGTCCTTCAGAATTTTCTCAGTTCCTGCATCCTTCTTTTACAGAATTGGTTTTCAAATGTCAATCATTATGAGCTGTTATACTTTCTCAAGACCTTCTGAATATTGCAGTCAGATCTTTTCTTCCCTTATGTACTATGCATTGTCTTATGATAGGTCTTGTTATTATATATCCTGGTGAATTTTAAGTTCTTTGATCTTTTACTTCTTTGTAGATATATATATATATATATATTTATATATATATATATATATATATATATATATATATATATATATATATATATATATATATATATATATATATATATATATATATATATATATATATATATATATATATATATATATATTAATAAATATTTGTAACATTGGAAGTATCTAGACTTTGTACATATAAAACTTAAATATCTCTTCATATTTGAATTTTATATTATATAATCTTACTTATCTTCAATTCATTATATGATGTAAAATGAAAATTTATGAGCAAACTGGACTGAAATAACATATAACGTGAGTATCTTTAACGAAAATGATCAACTGTACACAGCATTTTTCAAGAAGTAATTGCATTTTCCACAAAATATATGATTTTCTCGAACTAAAAGTTCCTGTTGTGATGAAGCTTCACAATTTGCTTCTCCTGATTTTATCGAGTTTCTCACAAACACCAATAAAAAAGAAACTTTACATTCTAAATGTATAGACTACCTGTTATTCAGTGAACAGCTTTGACTAAATTTCTTAAAATACAAAAGAATGTGTTATGCACAGAAGTAGCTCAAAACATGTACCTTATGTGTTATGTAAATATTGGAATATCCTGAAAAGCTCAAGTTTTCATGCCAACTATATGAAGAATTGTTCAACAAATAAATTTTGAAGTTAAGAATTGCAGGTAATTTACTTGATCTCTTTCCTTTAGAGTTTGAAATCTGACTCTATTGTAACTATTATTAATCAGACTGGTTTACTCAGACAAAAATATCTACGAAGATTATTATCAGAGAACAGAGATGTATTACATTCATATTTACTTGAAAGTTTCTTGTTATTGCTTATTATTGTCTTTGCATATTTTTCGTTTAATTTTCCAACCTGTATTGTAATCTAAAAGTAAATATTTCATTGAAAAGAAACTACTTATATGCACACAAAGTAAAAAACTCACTTTCAAAGAGTCACTTTCATACATTTCAACTTGAATAACTTTCCATATGTGATGAACATACTCATTTTACACAATTATATAAATTACCTATAGTACAACCACCTATTACAAAAATTGTCAAATTCCATAGCATTCTCCAAGTAGTAGTTGAATTTTTTCCAAAATATGAGTCGGAAAAGTAGCAGCATGTTTCCTGTGACTTTCATAAATCTTGGATTGAAAGTTGTAGTTGTACAAAATGAAACTTCATATGCTACTTCTACATTTTTGAACATCATGTTTCCCACTATCAGACACCTATAACAGAGAAACTTTCAACTTCAAATCAATGAGGAATTCTTGTCATTCATTCAACAACCTTGATAAAATTTCCTGAGAAACAGTAACTATGAGTTATGAATGGAAGGAACTCACAATAATTACCTTTTGTGCAAATTTGTGATCATATTTTCTTTGGTTCAAACTTGAACATTGTCAAACACATTGAATCTCATCAACTTTTACATCGGAATAATTGTAGAATAGAAACTTACTTCCACTTGAATAAACTGAAACGAAAATTCAATTTGAAATGGCACGGTCATATTGACATCCAGCTTGAAATATTTTAATACACATATAGCCTTAAGTGGATAGCTTTCAATATTCATATGATACATACTCTAAATGACCTAACGAAAATTTTATTGAATTCTTTCCAGAAAAAAATTATTATATAAAAGAGCTCAATACCTATTAATAGCAACTCGAAGGATAACTCCCATCATTTTGTAAGATCCTCCAATTGATTCGTTAAAAATCCTAGTAATTCCAGGACATTTTTCAATGCATAGAGGTTGAAATAACCATGAAAGAAAAATGAAATATGTGAATTCTGAGTACATTTCTTGAGAATGCCTAAAAAATATACATTAAATTACATGAATAAACCTCAAATTACATTCACTTACCTTTCAAACATTATTGTAAGTCTTCTTAATTCCTTTATAACATTTCGTTTGAATCATATTGTTTAGGTTAGAATAACCACAGAATGTTAAATTTATGAATTTTGAAAGTCTATCGTTTCTTTCCTTAAACAAATTATACATTAACATGGATAAAATAAACATCAAACTACGATCACTTACCTCTGAAAATTTATTTCAAGTTTCGTCAAACTTTTCATACAAATAAAATTCGGAATCACTTGTTTTGACAGACCAAATATAAGACTAATTGAAATGAGGTTAGATTCGAATGTTACTCAGAAGAGAGAGAGCACTATATTCTAGATGTTGTTAATACCGAAATTATGTTGGTGAAAATTAAAGTTACTAACTATTTCCATCTCACTATTTTCGTTCAGAAGAGAGAGAGCATTACATTTTACACGTTGGTAACGCTCACTTCCGACATTGAATAGCGATATAAGGGGCAGAAGGAGCGGTGATGGCTCCACCCCCGTGTTTCCGTTCTATTCTTCGAAAATGTAGGTCTCAAAAACCCTCCCAAATTCGAAAATTAAATCCTGAAAAGACGTTTTCTCGCCGGGGACCCGATCTCGAGATATGTAGGAATCGTTCGAAGATCGAATCCTTTCGCCCGGTGACCCCGTTTAAGTAGGATGGTTAAAACAAAAACCCGTATTTTGACAGCTCGAGGTTTGTTTATTTCGCGAATTTCTGGCCGTCGGAGATTTTCGGAATATGGAAAGTAGAGCGAAAATTTGCGAAAGTCGGCCGATAGCCCTCCGTTCGATGAAAGATTTTTCCGTTTTCCCGTGGTTTTATGAGAATCTAACTATGGCGGCGCGAAATGCGAAACTCGAGGCTTTTTCGTCGTCCGGGTTTCGTAGCGATCGAAGGCGATATAAATATTTCGTATAGCTGCAAAAGTCCATAGAAATTATCCCCTCCATCCCGGAGATTTCGGAGACGTATTTTATTTTCGCTTTTTCGGAACTTTTGCCGGAATTTTCGCCCGATCGACCTCTCCGATCGCCCTCCGAAAGATCCGAGTTATCGATTCCGAAGAAATCTCGCCGTTTCGACGTTCCGTTCGCCCGGGGCGACGTTTCGGCGAAATTTTTCGAAAAATCGTCGCGCCTCCGTCGTTCGAGCTAGGGACTCCGAATTTCGCTCGGATCTTCCTCGGACGTTTCTCTACCGGAAAAAAATTATTCGCGGGGGCCTACGGACCCCGCTCGTCCGCGCCGACCCTTTCTTCCCGCCCGGTTCAAACTCCAACCGTCCCCTCCACTTTCCTCGAAATAAGGCTTACTGCTTTAGTATATAAGACTAGTGAGCTCATTAAGATCGCCTCATATACAAAAACGCCTAATATACAAAATCGCCTAATATACAAAAACGCCTCATACACTAAACGCCTAATATACAAAAACGACTAATATACATAAACTCCAACTCCTAATATACAAAAACGTCTAATATACAAAAATGCCGAATATACAAAAACGCCTAATATACAAAAACGCCTAATAAACTAAACGCCTAATGTACTAAAAACCAAATATACTGAACGCCTTTTCATATCCAACTCTATCTATACGGAAAGCCTCATATATTCACTGATATTTATACTTAATAATTCTTTATTTTATATGGAACTCTCTCATATATTGCCTCATACATCCTTATGGTAACGCAGTTTTCAGTATTGTTTTATGTATACTGACTCATCAACCATACGAATGTCAACACTATTCACTACTATTCTAATTCAAAGAGATACAATCAATTTGAAAATCTCAACTTACTCCAATTGAGCTAGCATATATATTTATCATTTAAAAGCCTTTCTACCGAGTAACGGTGTAAGGCTTGATACAAAACATAATTTTACAATATTCGAAATAGAGAAAAACTTAATCAAAAATCAAATAATGAAAATCAACTTAAATAATTTACATTCGAAACACTATTTCGCCAGTGTCCCCTATTTTGTGCCATTCTCTTCGCTTCTGTCATCTCTAAATTCTGTCCCGCTAGTATCTTCGCTACCACCCCATTCCACGTTTCCCTCGGTCGTCCCCTTTTTCTCTTCGTCTTCGTTCGTGTATCCCAAATAGATTTACCTGTCTTGAATTATCCATTCTGCATAAATGTCCAAGCTGGTTTCGGCCAATTATCTTCACAATACTGTCTACTTCTAGCTGTTGTCTTATATCTTCATTTCTTAGTCTATCTCTCTTTGTCACTCCAACCACACCTCTTAGATACTTCATCTCCATCGAAACTATTTTGCTTTTCTCCCTTCTACTCAATGTCCATGATTCAGAGCCAAAATAATCGGCGCGTATATTGACTTATAAACTTTCAATTTCGATTTTCTCCCGATCCTTCTTTTTATAAGAAAACTTTTGCTGAATGTTCCATAAACTTTCGCAGCACTTTCTCCGATTTCCAAATCCTATTTACCCTTTTCCTCCACTATATACCCCTAATATTTAAAAGTTTCTACTCTTTCTATGATTTTGTTGTTGAGTGTCACCTTCGGATTATTTCTGTTATTCGATATAACTATAATTTTCGTTTTTCCTTCGTTGATTTTTAGGGATCATCTCGTAAGGCAGTTAGTCCAAACATCCTTATTGTACTGGAGATCATTTTTGGCAAAATCGCCAAATCATCAGCAAAGGCGCACTCAGTGATTTCAACTGGATAGAAATTTTTGAAACCCAAGTGGAGTTTTCTGACTTTAGTTCTCGCCTCTTTGATAATTTCATCCATGACCACTATGTACAGAAGGGGACTCAATACGTCTCAAGCCTTGATCGGTGACAAACTCTTCAGATTCTATCCCTCTTACTCATACCACGTTCCTGCATACAGCATATAAGCTTTTTAGTGCCCTTAGAAAATTGTGTCCTATTTGTCTTTGTGCCAAAATTTTCTAAACTCGATGTCTCAATATCCTATCGAAGGCTTTCTCTAGATCAATAAATGCTATCCACACCTTGAGATCCTGAATGAGTATTTTCTCGGTGATCTGTTTAAGGCTGAAAATATGATCCTGGATACTGTACCCCTTCTGAAATCTGCTCTGTGAGTCAGCCAGTTGTTGTTCCACTTTCTGTAACAGTTTCCCTTCTAGCACTCTCTCATAAACTTTCGCAACAACACTTAGTAAAGAAACCCTCGATAATTTTCAGTTCACAATATCCCAAAATATATATATATATATATATATATATATATATATATATATATATATATATATATATATATATATATATATATATATATATATATAATTGTTCTTCGTATTCTATTTTAGCAAACTGTTTGGTTTCATTCCAATTTGTGCCTTTCTTCTATAATTGTAGAATGTCATTCGTCATTCGATGTCTCCTTAAGTTTTCCACTCACTGAGCAGTTCCTGACTTATGTTTGCTATATGCGTTTCACTGGTCCCCTTCTCATTCTCACCAAATGTTCAACCATATCAACAGATGCCTTTTGATACATTCCAAGAAAGATTCTACTTCCAGTTCATTTTTCATATCTTCCTTTTCAGTCAGTCTCTTTTTGTGTCACTCACTTTACTCTTTGCAGGTACTTCATTTTTATAACCTGTAGTTTGCTCTTCAGTGCCAAACTCAGAAGCCTGCTTTCACTACCGCATGCGATAACAGATCTAATTAATGCCTTCTTCAATTGAAATATTTTTGTTCAATTACTCATCTTCCTGTTTCTCATAAATTAGTTTGCTATTGAAGAATGCAGCTTAGAAGCATTTCCTATCCTCTTATATTCTCTCTCGATCAAGTTTTATTTCGACTATTGCCATACATACCTGTTTGTGATTCCTTTCCATGACCATCATTTTTCTTTTGTTCCAATCATATCTCATTTTTTTCCAACTCTATTGTCCATACTTGCAAATTATCGTGCAATCTCGTTTTGTTCTTAGGACATACCATCACATAATTTACAATTCCAATTGATTCCAGGCTTTTGTATCATGTATGATGTTTCTCCATTACTTCGTGGATAACATCTATAACAATAAGAAATAATAATTAACTCAACACTCCACCCTGCCTGAGTTCTCAGTAAAAATGAGTCCAATATGGAATTTCCAGTCTTTATATGATTTTTATCTGCTGTATATGGGCTTCTGATATACTTCTTCAGTTCATAAGTCACTCCTCTTTTTCTTAGACTCTCCCCTACTACTATTTTCAACATTCTGCCAAGAGCTTCCTCCAGATCAAGGGAAGCCATTCATATTTTTTTGTCTTTTAGTCTATACTTCCTTATAACTGTTTGATGGTAAAGATGCAATCTCAATAACCTCTTGCATCCCTGAGAAGTGTGTTTCTCAAGTTGTTTTTCAATTAATCCTCTCAGTTTGGTTTCAAGAATTCTTTTGCAATAAAGTAAATCCCCTAAAATTTGCTCTTTGACTTTTGTCTCCTCTATTCAGTATTGGAATTATAATGTCAATCCTTTAATTGTTATGAGCTGGCACATTTTCCAAAGTGTTGCCATCATAAGTGGGGACAGGACTGAAATCTACCTTAAACACGTTCACAGTTAATAATTCACTCCTCTTTTCCTTAGAATCTCCCAACGCTCCCATAGTGTTCTTCTCAGTTCTTTGTTGAAAGCCTATACCAGATCAGAGAAAACCTATAATAATCATATTATGTCCTTAAGTCTGTTCTTCTCTATTTGCTAGTCAATGGTGACAATGTAATCTTGAACACTTCTTCCTTTCTGGAAGTGTTTTCCATATTGTTTTCAATTATTTCTCTAATTCAAAGACAAACAGGTAGTTTATATTGATCACAGAAAAATTTAGGAAGAAGTCAAACTTTCTCACAGATGAGGGAAACCCATAAATATGAGTGGGGAGTGTTTCCTATGTTGTTTTTCAATTATATCCCTATTTGGTCTTTAGAATTCTTTCTTTAATTCAAAGACAAACAGGTAGTTTATATTGATGACAGAAAAATTTGGGAAGAAGTCAAACTTTCTCACATACTGTTGTACATTATAAAGCTTTTGCTACTACTCTTTCTCTTACTCCTTTTTTCTGAGAATCTCATACTACTCTTCTCAGTGTACTGTCAAAAGCCTTCTACAGATGAGGAAAACCATAAATATGGTTTTGGCTCTATAATTGGGAGTAATCCTGTTGAGTTTGTATCAATAAATAAATTTTCAGTCATATATCCAATCTGTTGTTCTTTAAACGGTGGTTAATCGTGAAAGTAAGATCCTGAATACACTTCTTCCTAATATGAAGTGTGAGTTTCTTAAGATATTTGACATATAATTCTCTCACTTTTCTTCGAAGAAGTCTTTCGAAGAGTTTGGCATTAATGTGAGTCCTTCAGAATTTTCTCAGTTCCTGCATCCTTCTTTTACAGAATTGGTTTTCAAATGTCAATCATTATGAGCTGTTATACTTTCTCAAGACCTTCTGAATATTGCAGTCAGATCTTTTCTTCCCTTATGTACTATGCATTGTCTTATGATAGGTCTTGTTATTATATATCCTGGTGAATTTTAAGTTCTTTGATCTTTTACTTCTTTGTGGATATATATATATATATATATATATATATATATATATATATATATATATATATATATATATATATATATATATATATATATATATATATATATATATATATATATATATATATATATACATTGGAAGTATCTAGACTTTGTACATATAAAACTTAAATATCTCTTCATATTTGAATTTTATATTATATAATCTTACTTATCTTCAATTCATTATATGATGTAAAATGAAAATTTATGAGCAAACTGGACTGAAATAACATATAACGTGAGTATCTTTAACGAAAATGATCAACTGTACACAGCATTTTTCAAGAAGTAATTGCATTTTCCACAAAATATATGATTTTCTCGAACTAAAAGTTCCTGTTGTGATGAAGCTTCACAATTTGCTTCTCCTGATTTTATCGAGTTTCTCACAAACACCAATAAAAAGAAACTTTACATTCTAAATGTATAGACTACCTGTTATTCAGTGAACAGCTTTGACTAAATTTCTTAAAATACAAAAGAATGTGTTATGCACAGAAGTAGCTCAAAACATGTACCTTATGTGTTATGTAAATATTGGAATATCCTGAAAAGCTCAAGTTTTCATGCCAACTATATGAAGAATTGTTCAACAAATAAATTTTGAAGTTAAGAATTGCAGGTAATTTACTTGATCTCTTTCCTTTAGAGTTTGAAATCTGACTCTATTGTAACTATTATTAATCAGACTGGTTTACTCAGACAAAAATATCTACGAAGATTATTATCAGAGAACAGAGATGTATTACATTCATATTTACTTGAAAGTTTCTTGTTATTGCTTATTATTGTCTTTGCATATTTTTCGTTTAATTTTCCAACCTGTATTGTAATCTAAAAGTAAATATTTCATTGAAAAGAAACTACTTATATGCACACAAAGTAAAAAACTCACTTTCAAAGAGTCACTTTCATACATTTCAACTTGAATAACTTTCCATATGTGATGAACATACTCATTTTACACAATTATATAAATTACCTATAGTACAACCACCTATTACAAAAATTGTCAAATTCCATAGCATTCTCCAAGTAGTAGTTGAATTTTTTCCAAAATATGAGTCGGAAAAGTAGCAGCATGTTTCCTGTGACTTTCATAAATCTTGGATTGAAAGTTGTAGTTGTACAAAATGAAACTTCATATGCTACTTCTACATTTTTGAACATCATGTTTCCCACTATCAGACACCTATAACAGAGAAACTTTCAACTTCAAATCAATGAGGAATTCTTGTCATTCATTCAACAACCTTGATAAAATTTCCTGAGAAACAGTAACTATGAGTTATGAATGGAAGGAACTCACAATAATTACCTTTTGTGCAAATTTGTGATCATATTTTCTTTGGTTCAAACTTGAACATTGTCAAACACATTGAATCTCATCAACTTTTACATCGGAATAATTGTAGAATAGAAACTTACTTCCACTTGAATAAACTGAAACGAAAATTCAATTTGAAATGGCACGGTCATATTGACATCCAGCTTGAAATATTTTAATACACATATAGCCTTAAGTGGATAGCTTTCAATATTCATATGATACATACTCTAAATGACCTAACGAAAATTTTATTGAATTCTTTCCAGAAAAAAATTATTATATAAAAGAGCTCAATACCTATTAATAGCAACTCGAAGGATAACTCCCATCATTTTGTAAGATCCTCCAATTGATTCGTTAAAAATCCTAGTAATTCCAGGACATTTTTCAATGCATAGAGGTTGAAATAACCATGAAAGAAAAATGAAATATGTGAATTCTGAGTACATTTCTTGAGAATGCCTAAAAAATATACATTAAATTACATGAATAAACCTCAAATTACATTCACTTACCTTTCAAACATTATTGTAAGTCTTCTTAATTCCTTTATAACATTTCGTTTGAATCATATTGTTTAGGTTAGAATAACCACAGAATGTTAAATTTATGAATTTTGAAAGTCTATCGTTTCTTTCCTTAAACAAATTATACATTAACATGGATAAAATAAACATCAAACTACGATCACTTACCTCTGAAAATTTATTTCAAGTTTCGTCAAACTTTTCATACAAATAAAATTCGGAATCACTTGTTTTGACAGACCAAATATAAGACTAATTGAAATGAGGTTAGATTCGAATGTTACTCAGAAGAGAGAGAGCACTATATTCTAGATGTTGTTAATACCGAAATTATGTTGGTGAAAATTAAAGTTACTAACTATTTCCATCTCACTATTTTCGTTCAGAAGAGAGAGAGCATTACATTTTACACGTTGGTAACGCTCACTTCCGACATTGAATAGCGATATAAGGGGCAGAAGGAGCGGTGATGGCTCCACCCCCGTGTTTCCGTTCTATTCTTCGAAAATGTAGGTCTCAAAAACCCTCCCAAATTCGAAAATTAAATCCTGAAAAGACGTTTTCTCGCCGGGGACCCGATCTCGAGATATGTAGGAATCGTTCGAAGATCGAATCCTTTCGCCCGGTGACCCCGTTTAAGTAGGATGGTTAAAACAAAAACCCGTATTTTGACAGCTCGAGGTTTGTTTATTTCGCGAATTTCTGGCCGTCGGAGATTTTCGGAATATGGAAAGTAGAGCGAAAATTTGCGAAAGTCGGCCGATAGCCCTCCGTTCGATGGAAGATTTTTCCGTTTTCCCGTGGTTTTATGAGAATCTAACTATGGCGGCGCGAAATGCGAAACTCGAGGCTTTTTCGTCGTCCGGGTTTCGTAGCGATCGAAGGCGATATAAATATTTCGTATAGCTGCAAAAGTCCATAGAAATTATCCCCTCCATCCCGGAGATTTCGGAGACGTATTTTATTTTCGCTTTTTCGGAACTTTTTGCCGGAATTTTCGCCCGATCGACCTCTCCGATCGCCCTCCGAAAGATCCGAGTTATCGATTCCGAAGAAATCTCGCCGTTTCGACGTTCCGTTCGCCCGGGGCGACGTTTCGGCGAAATTTTTCGAAAAATCGTCGCGCCTCCGTCGTTCGAGCTAGGGACTCCGAATTTCGCTCGGATCTTCCTCGGACGTTTCTCTACCGGAAAAAAATTATTCGCGGGGGCCTACGGACCCCGCTCGTCCGCGCCGACCCTTTCTTCCCGCCCGGTTCAAACTCCAACCGTCCCCTCCACTTTCCTCGAAATAAGGCTTACTGCTTTAGTATATAAGACTAGTGAGCTCATTAAGATCGCCTCATATACAAAAACGCCTAATATACAAAATCGCCTAATATACAAAAACGCCTCATAGACTAAACGCCTAATATACAAAAACGACTAATATACATAAACTCCAACTCCTAATATACAAAAACGTCTAATATACAAAAATGCCGAATATACAAAAACGCCTAATATACAAAAACGCCTAATAAACTAAACGCCTAATGTACTAAAAACCAAATATACTGAACGCCTTTTCATATCCAACTCTATCTATACGGAAAGCCTCATATATTCACTGATATTTATACTTAATAATTCTTTATTTTATATGGAACTCTCTCATATATTGCCTCATACATCCTTATGGTAACGCAGTTTTCAGTATTGTTTTATGTATACTGACTCATCAACCATACGAATGTCAACACTATTCACTACTATTCTAATTCAAAGAGATACAATCAATTTGAAAATCTCAACTTACTCCAATTGAGCTAGCATATATATTTATCATTTAAAAGCCTTTCTACCGAGTAACGGTGTAAGGCTTGATACAAAACATAATTTTACAATATTCGAAATAGAGAAAAACTTAATCAAAAATCAAATAATGAAAATCAACTTAAATAATTTACATTCGAAACACTATTTCGCCAGTGTCCCCTATTTTGTGCCATTCTCTTCGCTTCTGTCATCTCTAAATTTTGTCCCGCTAGTATCTTCGCTACCACCCCATTCCACGTTTGCCTCGGTCGTCCCTTTTTCTCTTCGTCTTCGTTCGTGTATCCCAAATAGATTTACCTGTCTTGAACTATCCATTCTGCATAAATGTCCAAGCTGGTTTCGGCCAATTATCTTCACAATACTGTCTACTTCTAGCTGTTGTCTTATATCTTGATTTCTTAGTCTATCTCTCTTTGTCACTCCAACCACACCTCTCAGATACTTCATCTCCATCGAAACTATTTTGCTTTTCTCCCTTCTACTCAATGTCCAAGATTCAGAGCCAAAATAATCGGCGCGTATATTGACTTATAAACTTTCAATTTCGATTTTCTCCCGATCCTTCTTTTTATAAGAAAACTTTTGCTGAATGTTCCATAAACTTTCGCAGCACTCTGAATCCTTTCTCCGATTTCCAAATCCTATTTACCCTTTTCCTCCACTATATACCCCTAATATTTGAAAGTTTCTACTCTTTCTATGATTTTGTTGTTGAGTGTCACCTTCGGATTATTTCTGTTATTCGATATAACTATAATTTTCGTTTTTCCTTCGTTGATTTTTAGGGATCATCTCGTAAGGCAGTTAGTCCAAACATCCTTATTGTACTGGAGATCATTTTCATTTTTGGCAAAAATCGCCAAATCATCAGCAAAGGCGCACTCAGTGATTTCAACTGGATAAAAATTTTTGAAACCCAAGTGGAGTTTTCTGACTTTAGTTCTCGCCTCTTTGATAATTTCATCCATGACCACTATAAACAGAAGGGGACTCAATACGTCTCAAGCCTTGTTCGGTGACAAACTCTTCAGATTCTATCCCTCTTACTCATACCACGTTCCTGCATACAGCATATAAGCTTTTTAGTGCCCTTAGAAAATTGTGTCCTATTTGTCTTTGTGCCAAAATTTCCCAAACTCGATGTCTCAATATCCTATCCTCTAGATCAATAAACGCTATCCACACCTTGAGATCCTGAATGAGTATTTTCTCGGTGATCTGTTTAAGGCTGAAAATATGATCCTGGATACTGTACCCTTCTGAAATCTGCTCTGTGAGTCAGCCAGTTGTTGTTCCACTTTCTGTAACAGTTTCCTTCTAGCACTCTCTCATAAACTTTCGCAACAACACTTAGTAAAGAAACCCTCGATAGTTTTCAGTTCACAATATCCCATATATATATATATATATATATATATATATATATATATATATATATATATATATATATATATATATATATATATATATATATATATAATTGTTCTTCGTATTCTATTTTTAGCAAACTGTTTGGTTTCATTCCAATTTGTGCCTTTCTTCTATAATTGTAGAATGTCATTCGTCATTCGATGTCTCCTTAAGTTTTCCACTCACCCAGCAGTTCCTGACTTATGTTTGCTATATGCGTTTCACTGGTCCCCCTTCTCATTCTCACCAAATGTTCAACCATATCAACAGATGCCTTTTGATACATTCCAAGAAAGATTCTACTTCCAGTTCATTTCTCATATCTTCCTTTTTCAGTCAGTCTCTTTTTTGTGTCACTCACTTTACTCTTTGCAGGTACTTCATTTTTATAACCTGTAGTTTGCTCTTCTGTGCCAAACTCAAAAGCCTGCTTTCACTACCGCATGCGATAACAGATCTAATTAATGCCTTCTTCAATTGAAATATTTTTGTTCAATTACTCATCTTCCTGTTTCTCATAAATTAGTTTGCTATTGAAGAATGCAGCTTAGAAGCATTTCCTATCCTCTTATATTCTCTCTCGATCAAGTTTTATTTCGACTATTGCCATATATACCTGTTTGTGATTCCTTTCCATGACCATCATTTTTCTTTTGTTCCAATCATATCTCATTTTTTCCAACTCTATTGTCCATACTTGCAAATTATCGTGCAGTCTCGTTTTGTTCTTAGGACATACCATCACATAATTTACAAATTCCAATTGATTCCAGGCTTTTGTATCATGTATGATGTTTCTCCATTACTTCGTGGATAACATCTATAACAATAAGAAATAATAATTTACTCAACACTCCACCCTGCCTGAGTTCTCAGTAAAAATGAGTCCAATATGGAATTTCCAGTCTTTATATGATTTTTATCTGCTGTATATAGGCTTCTGATATACTTCTTCAGTTCATAAGTCACTCCTCTTTTTCTTAGACTCTCCCCTACTACTATTTTCAACATTCTGCCAAGAGCTTCCTCCAGATCAAGGAAAGCCATTCATATTTTTTGTCTTTTAGTCTACACTTCCTTATAACTGGTTGATGGTAAAGATGCAATCCCAATAACTTCTTGCATCCCTGAAAAGTGTGTTTCTCAAGTTGTTTTTCAATTAATCCTCTCAGTTTGGTTTCAAGAATTCTTTTGCAATAAAGTAAATCCCCTAAAATTTGCTCTTTGACTTTTGTCTCCTCTATTCAGTATTGGAATTATAATGTCAATCCTTTAATTGTTATGAGCTGGCACATTTTCCAAAGTGTTGCCATCATAAGTGGGGACAGGACTGAAATCTACCTTAAACACGTTCACAGTTAATAATTCACTCCTCTTTTCCTTAGAATCTCCCAACGCTCCCATAGTGTTCTTCTCAGTTCTTTGTTGAAAGCCTATACCAGATCAGAGAAAACCTATAATAATCATATTATGTCCTTAAGTCTGTTCTTCTCTATTTGCTAGTCAATGGTGAAAATGTAATCTTGAACACTTCTTCCTTTCTGGAAGTGTTTTCCATATTGTTTTCAATTATTTCTCTAATTCAAAGACAAACAGGTAGTTTATATTGATCACAGAAAAATTTAGGAAGAAGTCAAACTTTCTCACAGATGAGGGAAACCCATAAATATGAGTGGGGAGTGTTTCCTATGTTGTTTTTCAATTATATCCCTATTTGGTCTTTAGAATTCTTTCTCTAATTCAAAGACAAACAGGTAGTTTATATTGATGACAGAAAAATTTGGGAAGAAGTCAAACTTTCTCACATACTGTTGTACATTATAAAGCTTTTGCTACTCTTTCTCCGTTTATAAATAACTCCTTTTTTCCTGAGACTCTCATACTACTCTTCTCAGTGTACTGTCAAAAGCCTTCTACAGATGAGGAAAACCATAAATATGGTTTCGGCTCTATAATTGGGAGTAATCCTGTTGAGTTTGTATCAATAAATAAATTTTCAGTCATATATCCAGTCTGTTGTTCTTTAAACGGTGGTTAATCGTGAAAATAAGATCCTGAATACACTTCTTCCTAATATGAAGTGTGTGTTTCTTAAGATATTTTACATATAATTCTCTCACTTTTCTTCGAAGAAGTCTTTCGAAGAGTTTGGCATTAATGTAAGTCCTTCAGAATTTTCTCAGTTCCTGCATCCTTCTTTTACAGAATTGGTTTTCAAATGTCAATCATTATGAGCTGTTATACTTTCTCAAGACCTTCTGAATATTGCAGTCAGATCTTTTCTTCCCTTATGTACTATGCATTGTCTTATGATAGGTCTTGTTATTATATATCCTGGTGAATTTTAAGTTCTTTGATCTTTTACTTCTTTGATCTTTATATATATATATATATATATATATATATATATATATATATATATATATATATATATATATATATATATATATATATATATATATATATATATATATATATATATATATAATATTGGAAGTATCTAGACTTTGTACATATAAAACTTAAATATCTCTTCATATTTGAATTTTATATTATATAATCTTACTTATCTTCAATTCATTATATGATGTAAAATGAAAATTTATGAGCAAACTGGACTAAAATAACATATAACGTGAGTATCTTTAACGAAAATGATCAACTGTACACAGCATTTTTCAAGAAGTAATTGCATTTTCCACAAAATATATGATTTTCTCGAACTAAAAGTTCCTGTTGTGATGAAGCTTCACAATTTGCTTCTCCTGATTTTATCGAGTTTCCCACAAACACCAATAAAAAGAAACTTTACATTCTAAATGTATAGACTACCTGTTATTCAGTGAACAGCTTTGACTAAATTTCTTAAAATACAAAAGAATGTGTTATGCACAGAAGTAGCTCAAAACATGTACCTTATGTGTTATGTAAATATTGGAATGTCCTGAAAAGCTCAAGTTTTCATGCCAACTATATGAAGAATTGTTCAACAAATAAATTTTGAAGTTAAGAATTGCAGGTAATTTACTTGATCTCTTTCCTTCAGAGTTAGAAATCTGACTCTATTGTAACTATTATTAATCAGACTGGTTTACTCAGACAAAAATATCTACGAAGATTATTATCAGAGAACAGAGATGTATTACATTCATATTTACTTGAAAGTTTCTTGTTATTGCTTATTATTGTCTTTGCATATTTTTCGTTTAATTTTCCAACCTGTATTGTAATCTAAAAGTAAATATTTCATTGAAAAGAAACTACTTATATGCACACAAAGTAAAAACTCACTTTCAAAGAGTCACTTTCATACATTTCAACTTGAATAACTTTCCATATGTGATGAACATACTCATTTTACACAATTATATAAATTACCTATAGTACAACCACCTATTACAAAATTGTCAAATTCCATAGCATTCTCCAAGTAGTAGTTGAATTTTTTCCAAAATATGAGTCGGAAAAGTAGCAGCATGTTTCCTGTGACTTTCATAAATCTTGGATTGAAAGTTGTAGTTGTACAAAATGAAACTTCATATGCTACTTCTACATTTTTGAACATCATGTTTCCCACTATCAGACACCTATAACAGAGAAACTTTCAACTTCAAATCAATGAGGAATTCTTGTCATTCATTCAACAACCTTGATAAAATTTCCTGAGAAACAGTAACTATGAGTTATGAATGGAAGGAACTCACAATAATTACCTTTTGTGCAAATTTGTGATCATATTTTCTTTGGTTCAAACTTGAACATTGTCAAACACATTGAATCTCATCAACTTTTACATCGGAATAATTGTAGAATAGAAACTTACTTCCACTTGAATAAACTGAAACGAAAATTCAATTTGAAATGGCACGGTCATATTGACATCCAGCTTGAAATATTTTAATACACATATAGCCTTAAGTGGATAGCTTTCAATATTCATATGATACATACTCTAAATGACCTAACGAAAATTTTATTGAATTCTTTCCAGAAAAAAATTATTATATAAAAGAGCTCAATACCTATTAATAGCAACTCGAAGGATAACTCCCATCATTTTGTAAGATCCTCCAATTGATTCGTTAAAAATCCTAGTAATTCCAGGACATTTTTCAATGCATAGAGGTTGAAATAACCATGAAAGAAAAATGAAATATGTGAATTCTGAGTACATTTCTTGAGAATGCCTAAAAAATATACATTAAATTACATGAATAAACCTCAAATTACATTCACTTACCTTTCAAACATTATTGTAAGTCTTCTTAATTCCTTTATAACATTTCGTTTGAATCATATTGTTTAGGTTAGAATAACCACAGAATGTTAAATTTATGAATTTTGAAAGTCTATCGTTTCTTTCCTTAAACAAATTATACATTAACATGGATAAAATAAACATCAAACTACGATCACTTACCTCTGAAAATTTATTTCAAGTTTCGTCAAACTTTTCATACAAATAAAATTCGGAATCACTTGTTTTGACAGACCAAATATAAGACTAATTGAAATGAGGTTAGATTCGAATGTTACTCAGAAGAGAGAGAGCACTATATTCTAGATGTTGTTAATACCGAAATTATGTTGGTGAAAATTAAAGTTACTAACTATTTCCATCTCACTATTTTCGTTCAGAAGAGAGAGAGAGCATTACATTTTACACGTTGGTAACGCTCACTTCCGACATTGAATAGCGATATAAGGGGCAGAAGGAGCGGTGATGGCTCCACCCCCGTGTTTCCGTTCTATTCTTCGAAAATGTAGGTCTCAAAAACCCTCCCAAATTCGAAAATTAAATCCTGAAAAGACGTTTTCTCGCCGGGGACCCGATCTCGAGATATGTAGGAATCGTTCGAAGATCGAATCCTTTCTCCCGGTGACCCCGTTTAAGTAGGATGGTTAAAACAAAAACCCGTATTTTGACAGCTCGAGGTTTGTTTATTTCGCGAATTTCTGGCCGTCGGAGATTTTCGGAATATGGAAAGTAGAGCGAAAATTTGCGAAAGTCGGCCGATAGCCCTCCGTTCGATGGAAGATTTTTCCGTTTTCCCGTGGTTTTATGAGAATCTAACTATTGCGGCGCGAAATGCGAAACTCGAGGCTTTTTCGTCGTCCGGGTTTCGTAGCGATCGAAGGCGATTTAAATATTTCGTATAGCTGCAAAAGTCCATAGAAATTATCCCCTCCATCCCGGAGATTTCGGAGACGTATTTTATTTTCGCTTTTTCGGAACTTTTTGCCGGAATTTTCGCCCGATCGACCTCTCCGATCGCCCTCCGAAAGATCCGAGTTATCGATTCCGAAGAAATCTCGCCGTTTCGACGTTCCGTTCGCCCGGGGCGACGTTTCGGCGAAATTTTTCGAAAAATCGTCGCGCCTCCGTCGTTCGAGCTAGGGACTCCGAATTTCGCTCGGATCTTCCTCGGACGTTTCTCTACCGGAAAAAAATTATTCGCGGGGGCCTACGGACCCCGCTCGTCCGCGCCGACCCTTTCTTCCCGCCCGGTTCAAACTCCAACCGTCCCCTCCACTTTCCTCGAAATAAGGCTTACTGCTTTAGTATATAAGACTAGTGAGCTCATTAAGATCGCCTTTTATATCTAAACAGCTAATATACTAAACGCCTAATATACAAAAACGCCTAATATACAAAAACGCCTAATAGACGAAACGCCTAATATACCAAAACGCCTTATATATAAAAATGCCTGATATACAAAAACGCCTAATACACTAAACGCAAAATATACTGAACGCCTTTCCATATCCAGCTCTAACTAAAATGAACGTCTCATTAGATACGATATTTATATTTAATAGTTCTTTATGTTATATGGAACTCTCTCATATATTGCTTAACACATCCTTATGGTAATGCAGCTTCCAGTATTGTTTTACGGATACTGACTCATCAACCATATAAATTTAAACACTATTCACAACTATCCCAATTCAATTTGAAAATATCAACTTTCTCCTATTGAGGAAGCATTAAAATTAAAACAAAAATATGAGTTTGAAACAGCAAGATGGACGAATTACTGCTCAAGAATATTAATGAAATAGAAACTGAAAATTCTCTTCAAATTAAAATTTCTTGAACGTATCTAAAAGATAAAGGCGAGAACTTAGTAATGAAATAAAGGAACACTACTGAATACATAGAAAGTTTACCTTATATGATTGCCCTGTACATAACTATTTTGTATCACCTCAAATTGACGAAAATTCACACAATTTGCTTACCAGAAAAACAAACATCTTCTGAATTGAAGTATTCTTGTAGAAAGTACAAATAAGATTCAAGTATCCACAAATTTGTAAATTACGTTATGAACCTTCATATAGATTACAATAATGTTAACTATATATCAGTTTCAGTACAACAGATTTCCTAGATACTCAACCCACATTCTATCACCAAATCACATATATATATATATATATATATATATATATATATATATATATATATATATATATATATATATATATATATATATATATATATATATATATATATATATATATATATATATATATATATATATATATATATTCCTCAGCCATTACTGTTGAGTAATCTTGGTCATCATGAATACTGTTTCCTTGTTAGATGCTTTCATCTGTGTTCTGTATTTCTTCTTTTCCTGAAGAGTTTTTCCTATGTTGTTTTCAAATTATATCTCTGTTTGGTTTTTAGAATTCTTTGAAATAGTTTCTCAATAGTATAAGATCCTTGAAATTTGCGCAGGTCTCTTTTACCTTTAGGAAATATAAGGCCAATACTCCAATCATATGAGCAGATACATTTTTCCATTCCTTTCTGAATATAGCTGTCAGGATTCTTCTTCCCTATCTTTGATGCATTTTCTTATATCAACATTGTTGCCACATTATACTGATATACCATTCTTAAATGCTTTTGATACTCTTTCTCAGTCTATAATTTACTCCTCTTTTCCTTAGGCTCCTCTCACTTACTACTCTTTTCAGCATTCTGCCGAAAGCTTTCTCCAGAACAAACATTTTGTCTTTTAGTCTGCTCTTCTCTATAACTGGTTGATGGTAAAATGACAATCTCACAAACTTCTAGTATTCCTGAAAAGTGTATTTTTTACATTTACATTTTACATTTTTTATATCCCTTCTGAATTTGCTGACTGAATTCTTTTTCTCCTATCATCAATGCATTTTCTCATCTCATCATTTGTGTTGTCACATTATTATGATATACCAATTACAAAGGCTTTTGATACTCTTCTAGTCTCTAATTTACTCCTTTTTTCCTTAGACTCCTCTCTCATACTACTATTTTCAACATTCTACCTTAAACACGTTCTCAGTTTATAATTCACTCCTCTTTTCCTTAGACTCTCCCAACTCTCCCATAGTATTCTTCTCAGTTCTCTCTTGAAAGCCTTCCCCACATCAGAGAAAACCTATAATTATATTTTGTCCTTAAATATGTTCTCTATTTGCTAGTCTATGGTGAAATTGTGATCCTGAACTCTTCTTCCTTTCTTGAAGTGTGTTTTCCATGTTGTTTTTCAATCATTTCTCTAATTCAAAGACAAACATGTAGTTTATATTGATGACAGAAACATTTGGGAAGAAGTCAAACTTTCTAACAGTATGTGAGAAAGTTCAAATTATTAATTTGACAGTTATTTTTAAATTGCTCTTTTATATCCCAGTATTAATGCTAGTAATAGTTGAAGGAAATATGAAAACAGTCATGTATAAAGAACTTCCCACATACTAATGAAAAATTAAGTATTGAGACTAATATCTTACTTCACTGCCACCAAGCTAACTTGCTGTACATATGAACTGATAATAAAATATTGTTATTCTGAATATTGCTGTCATGATTCTTCTCCTATCTTCAATTCATCTTCTCATCCTAACTAAGATATTAACATATTATACTGATTTACCCATTTCAAGGCTTTTGATACTCTTCCTCAATCTATAATTCACTTCTCCTTTCCTTAGACTCTCCCATTTTACTCTTCTCAGTTTTCTTTCAAAAGCCTTCCCAGATAATGAAAAGCAAGGAATATCTTCTTGCCCTTTAGTTTGTTATTCTCTGAGCTGGTTGATAGTGGAAATGTTATTCTGAACACTTTCTCCTCTCCTGAAGGGTATGTTTTCCAATTATATCTCTGTTTGGTTTCTAGAATTCTTTTATATTGTTTCCCAATAGTATAGGTTCTTTAAAATTTGCTCAGTTGCTGTTTTCTTCTTCCCCTATCTTCGATTCATTTTCTAATCTCAACATTGATGTCATATCCTCCTGAATTACTTTATAAGACTTCTGCTATTCTTTCTCAGTTTATACATCACTTCTCGTTTCCTAAGACTCTCATACTGCTCTTCTCAGTGTTCTGTCGAAAGCCTTCTCCAGATGAGGGTTAACCATAAATTTTTTTTCTGCTTTCAATTTGTTATTCTCTATAAGATGGTTAATTGTGAAAATCCTGAATACACTTCTTCCTTATATGAAGAGTGTATTTCTTAAGTTGTTTTACATAGAACTCTCTCACTTTTCTTCGAAGAAGTCTTTCGAAGAGTTTAGCATTAATGTAAGTCCTTCAGAATTTTCTCAGTTCCTGCAGTCTTTTTTTACAGTATTGTTTTTCAAATGTCAATCATTATGAGCTGTTAAACTTTCTCAAGCCCTTCTGAATATTGCAGATTGCAGTCAGATCTCTTCTTCCCTTATGTACCTATGTACCATGCATTGTCTTATGATAGGTCTTGTTATTATATATCCTGGTGAAACATCAATTTTAAGTTCTTTGATCTTTTGCTTCTTTGTGGATATATATATATATATATATATATATATATATATATATATATATATATATATATATATATATATATATATATATATATATATATATATATATATATATATATATATATATATATATATATATATATATATATATATATATATATATTTATCGAGTTTCCTACCAATACCAATAAAAAGAAACTTTATATTCTAAATGTATAGAGACGAAACCACAATATTTTCAGTTATATATTCAGTCTGTTGTTCTAAGGTGGTTAATCGTAAAAATAAGATCCTGAACACACTTCTTCCTCATATGAAGTGTGTGTCTCTTAAGTTATCTTACATATAATTCTCTCACTTTTCTTCGAAGAAGTCTTTCGAAGAGTTTGGCATTAATGTAACTCCTTCAGAATTTTCTCAGTTCCTGCAGGCTTTTTTACAGTATTGTTTTTCAAATGTCAATCATTATGAGCTGTTGAACTTTCTCAAGCCCTCCTGAATATTGCAGATAGCAGTCAGATCTCTTCTTCCCTTATGTACCTATGTACCATGCATTGTCTTATGATAGGTCTTGTTATGATATATCCTGGTGAAACACCAATTTTAAGTTCTTTGATCTTTTGCTTCTTTGTGGATATATATATATATATATATATATATATATATTCCTGATTTCATCGAGTTTCCCACCAATACCAATAAAAAGAAACTTTATATTCTAAATGTATAGAGATGAAACCACAATATTTTCAGATATATATTCAGTCTATTGTTCTAAGGAGGTTGATCGTAAAAATAAGATCCTGAACACACTTCTTACTCATATGAAGTGTGTGTCTCTTAAGTTATTTTAGATAGAATTCTCTCACTTTTCTTCGAAGAGGTTGGTATTAATGGAAGTCCTTCAGAATATTCTCAGTTCCTGCAATCTTCTTTTGCAGTATTGTTTTCCAAATGTCAATCCTTCAATTATTTTGAGCTGTTAAACTTTCTCAAGCCCTTCTGAATGTTGCAGTCAGATCTTTTCTTCTCTGATGTACCATGCATTGTCTTATGATAGGTCTTGTCATTATGTATCCTGATGAAATACCATCTTTAACGAAAATCATCAACTATACACAGCATTTTTCAAGAAGTAATTTCACTTTCCACAAAATATGTGATTTTCTCGAACTGAAAGTTCCTGTTGTAATGAAGCTTCATAATTTGCTTCACCTGATTTTATCAAGTTTTCCACAAACACCAATAAGAAAGAAACTTTACATTCTAAATGTATAGACTACCTGTTATTCAGTGACTAAACTTCTTAAAATACAAAAGAATGTGTTATGCACAGAAGTAGCTCAAAACATGTACCTTATGTGTTTTGTAAATATTGGAATATCCTGAAAAGCTCAAGTTTTCATGGCAACTATATGAAGAATTGTTCAACAAATAAATTTGAAGTTAAGAATTGCAGGTAATTTACTTGATCTCTTTCCTTTAGAGTTTGAAATCTGACTCTATTGTAACTATTATTAATCAGACTGGTTTACTTACACAAAAATATCTACGAAGATTATTATCAGAGAACAGGGATGTATTACATTTATATTTACTTGAAACTTTCTTGTTATTGCTTAATATTGTCTTTGCTTAGTTTTCATTTAATTTTCCAACCTGTTTACAGTGGATCCAATTAATTCTTTCTTGTTATCAAGTGGACTGTAATCTAAAATAAATATTTCATTAAAATGAAACTACTTATATGCACTCAAAGTAAAAACTCACTTTCAAAGAGTCACTTTCATACATTTTAATTTGAATAACTTTACTTCAAATACATTGAATTCCATTTACATTTTTGTAATTTCATAATTGTAGTCGAATAAATACTACCACGTTTATAAACTGAAACAAAAATTCAATACAGATGAACACAAAATTCAGTTTAAATTACCTTATTTATTATTGTTTTCTTTCATTGGAATACATAGGTTAGAACACAGAATGTAAATATGAAATATGTGGATTCTTCATTATGCTGAAAAAAAATACATTAGGTTGCATTAAATATTCATTAAATTACGTTCACTTACCTTGGAATGATTATTTGAGGTTTAGTTAATTAAACGTAAACAGTCTCACATTATTTACAATTTTTCTTCTTCTTTTCTTCTTTTTGTTGCCCTTGATAATATTGAACATCTAGACATTATCAACTTAACGGCAAAGTCCGCCGTACACGACGATGTCCGTCGTACGGGACGGATATTCGATCGTTTAGTGAGAGAATAGAGGGGATATAAGTGTTCGTTTATGTCCCGTCTACTCTTTTTACCTATGTTTCCGGGTACGGTCCTCTTTAAAACTTCTTCTTCTTTGCCTTGTCAGATTGAGAATCGGCGGTTTAAGGAGAGTAAGGGAGGGCGATTGGCTCCGCCCCCGTGTTTCCGTTCTATTCTTCGGAAATGTAGGTCTCAAAAACCGTCCCAAATTCGAAAATTAAGTCCTGAAATGACGTTTTCTCGCCGGGGATCCGATCTCGAGATATGTAGGAATCGTTCGAAGGTCGAATCCTTTCTCCCGGTGACCCCGTTCAAGTAGGATGGTTAAAACAAAAACCCGTATTTTGACAGCTCGAGGTTTGTTTATTTCGCGAATTTCTGGCCGTCGGAGATTTTCGGAATATGGAAAGTAGAGCGAAAATTTGCGAAAGTCGGCCGATAGCCCTCCGTTCGATGGAAGATTTTTCCGTTTTCCCGTGGTTTTATGAAAATCTAACTATTGCGGCGCGAAATGCGAAACTCGAGGCTTTTTCGTCGTCCGGGTTTCGTAGCGATCGAAGGCGATCTAAATATTTCGTATAGCTGCAAAGTCCATAGAAATTATCCCTCCATCCCGGAGATTTCGGAGACGTATTTTATTTTCGCTTTTCGGAACTTTTGCCGTAATTTTCGCCCGATCGACCACTCCGATCGCCCTCCGAAAGATCCGAGTTATCGATTCCGAAGAAATCTCGCCGTTTCGACGTTCCGTTCGCCCGGGGCGACGTTTCGGCGAAATTTTTCGAAAAATCGTCCCGCCTCCGTCGTTCGAGCTAGGGACTCCGAATTTCGCTCGGATCTTCCTCGGACGTTTCTCTACCGGAAAAAAATTATTCGCCGGGGCCCGCGGACCCCGCTCGTCCGCGCCGACCCTTTCTTCCCGCCCGGTTCAAACTCCAACCGTCCCCTCTACTTTCCTCGAAATAAGGCTTACTGCTTTAGTATATAAGACTAGTGAGCCCATTTAGATCGCTTCATATACATAAACTCCTAATTCCTGAGATTATCCCAAGGCTCTCACCATTTACATTCTTCTCTTGCACATTTCTTGCACTGACTTTATTAATGTCCTGTCGCACAGATCCAAACACTAAAGCCTCTACCATACAGCACTTTCTACGCTTAAGCTTCTGTCTCTCCTTTTAATATTTATGCTATTCTTAGATCTTGCGTACAGTAAATTCTTTTCTTGATTTTCACGCTGTCCCTCTTTGTTATTATGATCTGTGCGACAGCACAGTTCTTCAGAAAAGTGTGAAGAAGGAACAGAAGGCAAAGGCGGAAAAGGATCTAGGAAGATAAGAAGCGCTATAAGAATATATTAGGAGGAATAACAAAGAGAGACAGCGTGAATAAGGAAAGAATCGACTAAACGCAAAATCTTAGAAAAGCATTAATATTAAAACGTGAGACAGAAGCTCAAGCGTAGAAAGTGCTGTATGGTAGAGACGTAAGTGTTTAGATCTGTGCGACAGCACATTGCTACAGTAAGTGCAAGAAATGTGCAAGAGGAGAATGTGAATGGTGGAAGCCTTGGGAAAATCTCAGGAAAGAGTTTCAGAGAAATATCCCGATCGATAAAATGAGAGAATGATGCCAATTGAGGGTTTGGGAGGAAGTGGTCTGCTTGAAATATGAAACGTAAGTGCGGCAGAAGTACAGCAGTTAATTAACGAGGAAAATTAGGAGCTAGTGAAAGTAGTGAGTAAGTGAAAAATGAGAAAAAAAGCTAGAGAGTATTGAACAGGAATGAAAAACTACATGAAAGAGCGGAAAAAATTGGAGAAAACGGGGAGGAAGAATATGCAAGTTCATATTCTCGGTAAAAAAAGTCGTTCGTAGAGGCAAAATGAATGTAAAAGAGATATTTCAGGTAATGAGAGACTTTCTACGCTAAAGCTTTTGTCTCTCGTTTTAATAATTATGCTATCCTTAGATCTTGCTAACCGTTAATTATTTCCTTGATTTTCACGCTGTTCCTCTTTGTTATTATCCTAGTAAATTCTTATTGCGCTTCTCATCTCCCTAGATCATTTTGCGCCTTTGTCTTCTGATCCTTCTTTACATTTTTCAGAAGAACTGTTCTCCTTTACTACTTCTCTGTATTTCTTTCCTCTTCAAACTTTCTCATTACCTGAAATATTGTTCACATCTCTCACATTCCTTTTGCCTCTACGAACGACTTTTTTCACCGAGAATTTGAACTTGCATATTCTTCCATCCTGTCGTTTCGCCAATTATTTCCACTCTTTCATGTAGTTCTTTATTCCTGTTCAATACTCTCTAGCCTTTTTATCACATTTCACTTACTCACTACTTTCACTAGGCCAAGCTCCTAATTTTCCTCGTTAACTGAAAATGATCTAGGAAGATGAGTAGCGCAATAAGAATTTATTAGAAAGAATAACAAAAAGGGACGTAAGACGTAAGTGTTTAGATCTGTGCGACAGCACATTGCTGCGTGAAAATCAAGGAAAGAATTGACGGTTAGCAACATCTAAGGATAATAAATATTAAAACGAGAGACAAAAGCTCAAGGCTAGAAAGTGCTGTATGGTAGAGACGTAAGTGTTCAGATCTGTGCGATAGCACATTACTAGAGTAAGTGCAAGAAATGTGCAAGAGGAGAATGTGAATGGTGGGAGCCTTGGTAAAATCTCAGAAAAGCGTTTCAGAGAAATATCCCGATCAATAAAATGAGAGAATGATTCCAAATGAGAGTTTGGGAGGAGGTGGTCTGCTTAAAATATGGAACGTAAATGTGGCAGTAGTACAGAAGTAAGTAAACGAGGAAAAATAGGACCTTGGCCCTAGGCCAAGTAGGTGAAATGTGAGAAAAATGCTAGAGAGTATTGAACAGGAATAAAGATCTACAGGAAAGAGCAGAAGTAATTGGTGAAACGACAGGGCGGAAGAATATGCAGTTCCAAATTCTCAGTGAAAAAAGTCGTTCGTAGAGACAAAAGGAATTAGAAAGAGATATTTCAGGTAATGAGAGACTTTGAAGTGGAAAGAAGTACGGAGAATGAGTAGAGAAGAACAGTCAGTTGCTAGGTAATTCAGGATGGCAGATGATGGAACTTTCAAGGAGCTTAGGCGTTTGAGGATTCTGGGAACTCTTTCGCCGAGAGAGTCGAAGTGCCCATTTGTTCGAAGCGCAAGGTTGGTTTTGGGCACTGGGTGTTCAAGGCGTCTGGACGTTCAGAGGGCCTGACCTATCGAGGCGCGGGGTTGTTCGAAGTGCCGAGTTTAAGGCGTAAGACACTGTGGGGCGCTTGAGCGTTCATAACAAGGTAGTTCTGAGTTCAATGTGGTTTGAGTCGTGTGTATGTTCGGACGCAGGATAGTTCTGGACGTTTGAAGGAGTAAGATATTTCAGGGAGTTTATGCGCGATGTTTTTCGGGGCGAATAGGCGTTTGGTTAGGTTAGGTTTCTGAAGAACTGTTCTTCCTTGCTCATTCTTTGTATTTCTTTCCTCTTCAAATTTTCTCATTATCTGAATTATCTCTTTCACATTCCTTTTGCCTCTACGAACGACTTTTTCTCCGAGAATTTGAACTGGCAAAATCTACCGCCCTGTCGTTTCGCCGATTACTTCCGCTCTTTCATGTGGTTTTTTATTCCTAATCAATACTCTCTAGCCTTCTTCTCACAACTCACTTATTCACTACTTTCACTAGGCGAAGCTGGTAATTTTCCTCGTTAACTTACTGCTGTACTTCTGCCACATTTACGTTTCATATTTCAAGCAGACCAATTCCTCCAAAACTCTCATTTGGCATTATTGTATCATTTTATTCTTCAGGTTATTTCTTTGAACCTTTTTATGAGATCTTCCCGAGGCTCTCACCATTCACATTCTCCTCTTGCACATTTCTTGCTCTCTTTCTAGCAATGTGCAGTGATGGGAAGGGTAATAAGTGCTGGACCGTATAGACGAAGGAAAAAAATTGTATACCCTACTCGTTTAGATAATTTGCCCCCTGATGTTTCGGCAAAATCTTGTTTTTTTGTTTGGCTTTTTCGAAAAGTTTTTCAGGGAATTTCGAGATTATCGCTGTACGAATCGTCTCTCGAAAGATGACATTCACCAATACCAAAGGAATCAAGGACTCGCCTCTTTAGGTTAGGTTAGGTTAGATTTCGAGATCTGGCAATATCGCGGAAATTTTCGAAAATTCGTATCTCCGCCTTTTAGGGTCCCGCGGCCTCCCGATTTCACAAGCACCTTCAATCGACTAATTTGGTTTTTTTTTTCGTGAAAAAATTACTCGACCCGGCCGCCGCCTCTCGCTCGAGAGCTATTCGAAAAATCCTCGTCCCGGTTCAACCACATTCCATCCCCTCCATTTTGAACGAAAAGTGCCTTACGCGTTTAGTATATATGCACTAGCAGGCGGGCAGATCTACCTTGTATATCAAACGCCTATCCGGGCAGATCTACCTTGTATATCAAACGCCTAGCCGGGCAGATCTACCTGGTTTATCAAACGCCCAGACGGGCAGATCTACCTTGCACCCAAAACGCCTAGGCTGGCAGATCTACCTTGTATATCAAACGCCCAGGCGGGCAGATCTACCTTGTATATTAAACGCCTAGGCGGGAAGATCTACCTTGTATATCAAACGCTTAGGCGGGCAAATCTATCTTGCACCCAAAACGCCTAGGCGGACAGATCTGGGCAGATCTACCTTGCAATTTAAACGCCTAGACAGGCACATGTACCTCTCATCCCCAAATGCCTACGCGCCCCGTCATACCTCGCGCATAAACTCCCTGAAATATTTTACGCTTTCAAACGTCCAGAACTATCTTGCGTCCAAACATCCACATGACGCAAACCACCTTGCACCCAGAACTACATTGTTATAAACGCTCAAGCGCCCCACACTGTCTTGCGCCTAAAACTCGGACCCTTCGAACCACCCTGCGCCTCGATCGGTCAGACCCTCTGAACGTCCAGATGCCTTGAACACCTAGTACCCAAAACCAACCTTGCGCTTCGAACAACTGGGCACTCCGACTCTCCCGGCTTCAGAGTTCCTAGAATCCTCAAACGCTTAAGCTCCTTGAACGTTCCATCATCCGTCGTCTCGAATTACCTAGCAACTGAAAATGCTGTCGTCAACTTGGCGCCTAAAATGCTCAGGCGACCTGAAAATACAGGCACGGTGGGCGCCTAGACGACAGAAAAAGTTAATTTGGCACTCAAAATAATATAATAATATTATATATATATATATATATATATATATATATATATATATATATATATATATATATATATATATATATATATATATATATATATATATATATATATATATACCTAAAAATACCTTTCAATTCATATCTTCTATGTAATATAACATATCGCTCATAACGAATGATATAACATTTTTCTTTGGACTTTTTTGGTAAGCTTTGGTTCGTCTTCAGTCATTATTAATTCAATATAATATAATAATAGTTATATTTGTGTGTTTGTGTGTAGATGTGTTCAAATGCATAAATTTATGCAATTCGAATATGTTCAATATCACAAAATAATTTATTAATTCTGCCTAAATACACTCAGAGTAGGGTGTGTGTGTGTATGTGATGGGTGCCTTTATGGATTTTAATTTTATATACTACGCGAAGGCTTTCTTCAAAGGGCTGTGGAATTATACCCGTCTAAAATGTTGTGAGTTTCTTGGCACAATTTCAAAAACTTTTACACGAACTTATTTGGGAACTCAATCGTGTAAAATGTCTTCAATAAGAAATGCAGAGATTTTTTTGTTATCTCTTTAAATAATTCTAAAGGAAAACTTTAAAATAGAATAGATCGACGCAACACATTATCATCTTTACAGTTCGTGGGCTATGAATGCATTGACAATAAGTTACTTATGCTGTACTATCTCTGTAATGGATGTAACTCGATCGGTAATTTCCGGATGGGATGTACCTCAACTTGTATCGAGGATAGAAGTCTCTTTTATAACTGATCATTGATCGAATAGTATAAATATAAAGCAAAGGATTGAATCAGGGGAGTTCGGAATAACAATTTCATGTAACTTTACTCCAACTAACCTTGCGTGATAAACAATTTTACGCTCGTACCCAGGTTGCCCTCAGGCAAACCCTCGATTTACCTTTGTTTTCTATTGAAAAACTTCAAACTAACCTGTCACGTGTGAATGTCGAAAATCACGTTCGAACTTCGAAAACGACCCGATAAGTTGTGGCCAAACGTCATATTAACTGGTTGATGAAATCAAACCATTTCAAGAATTTGGTGTGATCTGGAAATGATTTGGAAGCCTGCCGAAATGGTCTTAGCTACTAAGGTCGTGTTAAAGACGGAGTTACCGTTTCGATGTAAGCATTATTGAATTTCAAATTGACAAATTCCGACAACAGCATCTGGGTGGAATGTTCGAAAGCTAAGCCTATTCCGTATTCATCCATAGAGTTGGTGAAGGTTACCAAGAGCCATGTAAAAGTCGAAGAAAGAAAAAGATCAAATTGACGACTGTTTATGACATAACCTATATAAAATTGTTGTTTTGCTTTGTTTTCGCAAAGATTAATGAAAGATTTGAGATGAAGTAATGCATAAAGACATATACAATAGAGAAAGACATCAGAGATAAGTGAAATAAGCATACTTGGAAGACAGGTACCATTGATATGTTGCTATAAGTAATTTCTTGGACGTAAAGACAACCAAGCCCTGTTCAATTTTGAAAGTTGAAGTTGTCAGAACCGAGGGAAAGACACTTGAACATTTGACAAAGGCAAAATTCAAAACTGGGCTTCACATCAATTTAATCATCAAAGTTCTGAATAACTACAATCTTCAAGATAATGGTAAACTGAGATGAAGTGATGCAGGAAAATACCATCGAGAAAGACATCAGAGGTAATACAAATAAACATAGTTTAATATGGTTTCCATTAATTTTATGTTGCTGCAGGTCGTTTGTTGAACATAAAGAGCACTGAACGCTATTCGATCTGGAATGTCTTTAGACCTTTCTTCCTGGAGCAGTTATTTTGAATCTTAAATGTTTGAAGGAATGAAATTTTCATAGTGAAGCAAATTTCAAAATGAAACCCAAAAAGTTAATGAGTTCAGAGTAATAGGAATTTTAGATACTTTAAGTGAATGATATGCCGATAATGGAAAGTTTTTATGTCTCGAACTGTCTTTTTTAATATATTATCCTTACCGTTTTGTATTGATACCTCGGTCTGATTGTCTCTATATTTATACCATGTTCTGATTGTTTCTGGCTTTTACTCCTATTCTGACTATTCTGTGTTTATATTGATGTATGTTTGCCATTTTGTTCGGATGTAGTTAGTGTATACACACAGTGTTTGTCTCAATTCAAGTTCAAATCTATTAATGTCGATTTTTTGAGTGACTTGTCATGAATTCTCTCAACTTGTATATTGATGACTAATAAAGAATATATTAATTAATTATATCAAGAATTCAAGAACTATGTGATAATAGATATCTTATTTTGAGAGTTCTGAATACATAGACTTTGTTAGTATACATGACATGGAAGATGAATATGGATAACAAATTCAAGAAATTTTTCAAAGAAACAACCAAGTACATTCTTTACAGAAGCAAGAAAAACAGATTAAAAGGTTAAAAATTTATTTCAAATTGATATTGAAATATACAGAAAAATTTATTGTGAAAGAATTCACATACTACATCAAAATGCTTGAAACAACTTCCAATTGAGAAAATATTCATTAGAAATTCATATTAAAACTGATATATGATGTACAGGTATATGCAAAAGAAGTACCTCCGAAATTGCCGAATATTTGCTCTTTGTTCTGGAAATCCCAAATTTCATTTTCTGGTCTCGTACCATAAGTTTCTCTGTTATTGAACTATTAAAGAGCTGCCAAAAATCTGAAAAAAATTAAAATTTTATTTTGAAAGCAGAAGAATTATTCTGAGGAAAATTTAACATGATTTTTCTTTCTTATATCAGTGTCGAAGAGATAATTCTTGAATCTGTAATTGATGGATACATTAATTATCTCCCAACATTCAGAGCATTTCAAGTTTCATTATCGGTGTTGAGAAATAGAGTTAAAATTGAGAAATGTTGAATAAGAAATTTAGTCTTAAACATGCATGAAATTCTCACCTCGTGACAATTACGAAACAGTTTCAAGATGAATAAACACATATTTTTATCAATGCTTGTACAATGTGAAAATAAATAAAGCCAATACTACTACCAACATTTCAAATTCCATTGAGGTACATACTTCAGCGCTTACCCGTTCAGTTTTCATTCTTTGGCAAAATTTTGTCTCATCTTGTAACGATAAACGTTGCATTTTTGTACGATGAAATGTGTTCAACAAATTTTCTTGGTAAATATCAAATCTCTCCTCAGAAATTGTTGCTGTGAAAAATTAAAACCAATGAGTAATGTAAGAGTCATAACGTATCTCAATGAGCACTTATTATCAAGCATATTCTTCTCACTTTCATAAAAAACAAAACCTTACTAACCTTAATATAAAATAGGCCTATTGCTCCTGCTCGAAAATTAAGTTGTTGAAATTTATTCCACTCATCAAGAAACAGCAGTAAGACTGTTGCATAGATGTTAGTGAGGTTTCGATAAACATAGCTCATATATTTCTGCAAAATATTCATAATGTTAGATTAATGGTTTGCTACGATTACTACATGCATTAGAGAGTTGATATGTAATTGTGAGAAAAAAAGAATGTACCAACCTGATATATTGCTGAGTACTATTCAATATTATCGTATAACAATATAAAGGCCAACAGGATACATCTGGTTCTGTTACATCTTTTGAATAACCAATTTCATTTATGTAATGTTAGGACTTAAAAGCTGCTTTCTGTTCATTGTTTTTCTTAGACCCGTGCACTCTTCTACCTTCAAAATAGAGCCTGTTACCACAAAATAAAGAAGTTTTTTGACCTTGCACTTGTGAACACTTTAGCCTGAAAAAAACCACATTAGGTATTCGTTAGATTGCCTTCGATAAGCTGTACATTACTGATTTCATTGAGAATATCGAGATGATTCGTCTTCGGAGAAAACGACAAATAACGTACCTTCAGATACCAAATTATATTCTCGGTTGGCTTAACCTCTTGAAATATTCAGTTTGGCGTGCATATTAAAACTTGTTCCGTTCTGTATTGCACATTTCGCCGTTCTACTTAGTGAAATGAGCTGAAAATTTTCGTGTTATTATTAACGAAAAAGATCGTGCTGTAAATACTTACTTTTTTTTTAGCTTATTTTTCTAATAACATTGGAAATTGCGGATGGCTTATATCGCTGGAATTGGTATCGTAGGTAATAACAATAGGCCTTCACTCGTAGCGAAAATAAATGTACAAATCCATTTCCGAAGTTCATTTTCGTTTTCAAGCGTCCTTTCGAGAACGTCGGACAATATAGCCGACTGACTGGAATGTAAACAACCTACTTCAACTTTCGTCACGAACGCTGTGTGCATGGAAATAGAAGAAAATACGTATTTTAATCCAGTAAATAGGTAAAAATACGACGTAAATGAAAATTTAGACGAATTAACGCATCGTTTGAAACGTTTGTTTCGTGAGAATATATGCATTTTCGTGCAAAAACGAACCAAATACGTAATGTTTACTTACGTTTCGAAGGAGTTCTCCCCTATTCGTTCCAAATACGACGTTTTTCTCGCGATCGAATCGAAACCTTTTACGTTCTACGTAACCGGATAGGTTTCGAGATGATTTCGATGTACCTTTATTGATGAGATGATTGATATATTTCTTAAATAAGATGTTATTCCACGATCCAAACCCTAGAATTTGAGTTTGAGAAACGTCAACGTCAACGTCGACGCTCGGTAATCGTCGTGTTCCCGACGTGTTTCGTTTCCTATTGTTGGAAAGAAAATGAGGACGGCAGGGGTATCGAGCAAATTTGTCGTTTTTCCGGAATTAATTAAAAATACTGGAAAGCCCTTTTCGCGAAAAAGAAAGACGTGAGAATATAATTTCGTCTTTCTTCTCGGATTTCGTGGTATTTCCCCTCTTTTGCCGATAGTTTTAAACCTCGAACCGAAGCGTTTTCGGCGACGACTTTCGATGGATTTTCGAAAATGTGGAAATATCTTCCGCGTCTGAAAATGGACCTCTTTTCTGACGCGGATTTATAAGGTTTCCCGTGGAAAATACGCGATAAAAATTTCGGAAAGCAAGATGGGAAAGACGAACGCTTCGTTCGGTATAAAGTGCGGGACCGATTAGGCGAAGGAAAAAATTTGTATAGCCTTCCCGTTTGGGTAATTTCCTCCTTGCCGTTTCGGGAAAATCGTGGACCTTTTTCTTTTCGGCGTTTTCGAAAGGTTTTTCGGGGAATTTCGAGATTATCGCCGCACGAATCGTCTTCCGAAAGACGAAATTTACCGATACCGAAGGAATCCGGCACTCGACTCTTTCCTTTTCGAGATCTGGCGATATCGCGAAAATTTTCGAAAATTCGTATCTCCGCCGTTCGGGGTCCCGCGGCCTCCCGATTTCGCACGCGCCTTCGACCGACTACCTAGTTTCGTAAAAAAATTACTCGGCCCGGCCTCCGCCTCCCGATCGAGAGCTATTCGAAAAATCCCCGTCCCGGTTCAACCAAATTCCATCCCCTCCATTTTGACGGAAAAGTGCCTTACGCGTTTAGTATATATACACTAGTGAGCTCATTAAGATCGCCTTTTATATCTAAACGCCTAATATACAAAAACGCCTAATATACAAAAACGCCTAATAGACGAAACGCCTAATATACCAAAACGCCTTATATATAAAAATGCCTGATATACAAAAACGCCTAATACACTAAACGCAAAATATACTGAACGCCTTTCCATATCCAGCTCTAACTAAAATGAACGTCTCATTAGATACGATATTTATATTTAATAGTTCTTTATGTTATATGGAACTCTCTCATATATTGCTTAACACATCCTTATGGTAATGCAGCTTCCAGTATTGTTTTACGGATACTGACTCATCAACCATATAAATTTAAACACTATTCACAACTATCCCAATTCAATTTGAAAATATCAACTCTCTCCTATTGAGGAAGCAATAAAATTAAAACAAAAATATGAGTTTGAAACAGCAAGATGGACGAATTACTGCTCAAGAATATTAATGAAATAGAAACTGAAAATTCTCTTGAAATTAAAATTTCTTGAACGTATCTAAAAGATAAAGGCGAGAACTTAGTAATGAAATAAAGGAACACTACTGAATACATAGAAAGTTTACCTTATATGATTGCCCTGTACATGACTATTTTGTATCACCTCAAATTGACGAAAATTCACACAATTTGCTTACCAGAAAAACAAACATCTTCTGAATTGAAGTATTCTTGTAGAAAGTACAAATAAGATTCAAGTATCCACAAATTTGTAAATTACGTTATGAACTTTCATATAGATTACAATAATGTTAACTATATATCAGTTTCAGTACAACAGATTTCCTAGATCCTCAACCCATATTCTATCACCAAATCTTCACAGCATATATATATATATATATATATATATATATATATATATATATATATATATATATATATATATATATATATATTTCCTCAGCCATTACTGTTGAGTAATCTTGGTCATCATGAATACTGTTTCCTTGTTAGATGCTTTCATCTGTGTTCTGTATTTCATCTTTTCCTGAAGAGTTTTTCCTATGTTGTTTTCAAATTATATCTCTGTTTGGTTTTAGAATTCTTTGAAATAGTTTCTCAATAGTATAAGATCCTTGAAATTTGGGCAGGTCTCTTTTACCTTTAGGAAATATAAGGCCAATACTCCAATCATATGAGCAGATACATTTTTCCATTCCTTTCTGAATATAGCTGTCAGGATTCTTCTTCCCCTATCTTTGATGCATTTTCTTATATCAACATTGTTGCCACATTATACTGATATACCACTCTTAAATGCTTTTGATACTCTTTCTCAGTCTATAATTTACTCCTCTTTTCCTTAGGCTCCTCTCACTTACTACTCTTTTCAGCATTCTGCCGAAAGCTTTCTCCAGAACAAACATTTTGTCTTTTAGTCTGCTCTTCTCTATAACTGGTTGATGGTAAAATGACAATCTCACAAACTTCTAGTATTCCTGAAAAGTATATTATTTACATTTACATTTTACATTTTTTATATCCCTTCTGAATTTGCTGTCTGAATTCTTTTTCTCCTATCATCAATGCATTTTCTCATCTCATCATTTGTGTTGTCACATTATTATGATATACCAATTACAAAGGCTTTTGATACTCTTCTAGTCTCTAATTTACTCCTTTTTTCTCAGACTCCTCTCTCATACTACTATTTTCAACATTCTACCTTAAACACGTTCTCAGTTTATAATTCACTCCTCTTTTCCTTAGACTCTCCCATAGTATTCTTCTCAGTTCTCTCTTGAAAGCCTTCCCCACATCAGAGAAAACCTATAATTATATTTTGTCCTTAAATATGTTCTCTATTTGCTAGTCTATGGTGAAATTGTGATCCTGAACTCTTCTTCCTTTCTTGAAGTGTGTTTTCCATGTTGTTTTTCAATCATTTCTCTAATTCAAAGGCAAACATGTAGTTTATATTGATGACAGAAACATTTGGGAAGAAGTCAAACAATTTGACAGTTATTTTTAAATTGCTCTTTTATATCCCAGTATTAATGCTAGTAATAGTTGAAGGAAATATGAAAACAGTCATGTATAAAGAACTTCCCACATACTAATGAAAAATTAAGTATTGAGACTAATATCTTACTTCACTGCCACCAAGCTAACTTGCTGTACATATGAACTGATAATAAAATATTGTTATTCTAAATATTGCTGTCATGATTCTTCTCCTATCTTCAATTCATCTTCTCATCCTAACTAAGATATTAACATATTATACTGATTTACCCATTTCAAGGCTTTTGATACTCTTCCTCAATTTATAATTCACTTCTCCTTTCCTTAGACTCTCCCATTTTACTCTTCTCAGTTTTCTTTCAAAAGCCTTCCCAGATAATGAAAAGCAAGGAATATCTTCTTGCCCTTTAGTTTGTTATTCTCTGAGCTGGTTGATAGTGGAAATGTTATTCTGAACACTTGCTCCTCTCCTGAAGGGTATGTTTTCCAATTATATCTCTGTTTGGTTTCTAGAATTCTTTTATATTGTTTCCCAATAGTATAGGTTCTTTAAAATTTGCTCAGTTGCTGTTTTCTTCTTCCCCTATCTTCGATTCATTTTCTAATCTCAACATTGATGTCATATCCTCCTGAATTACTTTATAAGACTTCTGCTATTCTTAATCAGTTTATACATCACTTCTCGTTGCCTAAGACTCTCATACTGCTCTTCTCAGTGTTCTGTCGAAAGCCTTCTCCAGATGAGGGTTAACCATAAATTTTTTTTTCTGCTTTCAATTTGTTATTCTCTATAAGATGGTTAATTGTGAAAATCCTGAATACACTTCTTCCTTATATGAAGAGTGTATTTCTTAAGTTGTTTTACATAGAACTCTCTCACTTTTCTTCAAAGGAGTCTTTCGAAGAGTTTAGCATTAATGTAAGTCCTTCAGAATTTTCTCAGTTCCTGCAGTCTTCTTTTGCAGTATTGTTTTTCAAATGTAAATCCTTCAATTATTATGAGCTGTTAAACTTTCTCAAGCCCTTCTGAATATCGCAGTCAGATCTCTTCTTCCCTTATGTACCATGCATTGTCTTATGATAGGTCTTGTCACTTGTTATAGATCCTGGTAAAACACCAATTTTAAGTTCTTTGATCTTTTACTTTTTTATATATATATATATATATATATATATATATATATATATATATATATATATATATATATATATATATATATGCAAATATATTTGAAACATTGGAAGTATCAAAACTTCTTGCATCCCTGAAAAGTGTGTTTCTTAAGTTCTTTTCAATTAATTCTCTCAGTTTGGTTCCAAGAATTCTTTTGCAATAAGTATATCTCCTAAAATTTGCTCTTTTACTGTTGTTTCCTCTATTCAGTATTGGAATTATATTGTCAATCCTGCAATTCTATGAGCTGGCACATTTTCCAAAGTGTTGCCATCATAAATGAGAACAGGACTGAAATCTACCTTGAAAATGTTCACAGTTAATAATTCACCGCTATTTTCCTTAGACTCTCCCAACTCTCCCATAACGTTCTTCTCAGTTCTCTGTTGAAAGCCTTCCCCAGATCAGAGAAAACCTATAATAATTATATTATGTCCCTGAGTCAGTTCTTCTCTATTTGTTTGTCAATGGTGAAAATGTAATCCTGAACACTTCTTCCTTTCTTGAAGTGTTTCCATGTTGTTTTCAATTATTTCTCTAATTCGAAGACAAACAGGTATTATATATTAATGACAAAAAAATTTGGGAAGAAGGCAAACTTTCTCACACACCGTTGTATATTATAAAGCTTTCGCTACTCTTTCTCCGTTTATAAATAACTCCTTTTTTCCTGAGACTCTCATACTTCTCTTCTCAGTGTTCTGTCAAAAGCCTTCTCCAGATGAGGGAAAACCATAAATATTTTCAGTCATATATTCAGTCTGTTGTTCTTTATAAGGTGGTTAATCGTGAAAATAAGATCCTGAATACACTTCTTCCTAATATGAAGTGAGTGTTTCTTGAGTTATTTTACATATAATTCTCTCACTTTTCTTCGAAGAAGCCTTTCGAAGAGTTTGGCATTAATGTAAGTCCTTCAGAATTTTCTCAGTTCCTGCAGCCTCTTTCTACAGTATTGTTTTTCAAATGCCAATCATTATGAGCTGTTAAACTTTCTCAAGCCCTTCTGAATATTGCAGATTGCAGTCAGATCTATACTTTCCTTATGTACCTATGTACCATGCATTGTCTTATGATAGGTCTTGTTATTATATATCCTGGTGAAACACCAATTTTAAGTTCTTTGATCTTTTGCTTCTTTGTGGATATATATTCCTGATTTTATCGAGTTTCCCACCAATACCAATAAAAAAAACTTTATATTCTAAATGTATAGAGACTAAACCACAATATTTTCAATTATATATTCAGTCTGTTGTTCTAAGGTGGTTAATCGTAAAAATAAGATCCTGAACACACTTCTCACTCATATGAAGTGTGTGTCTCTTAAGTTATTTTACATAGAACTCTCTCACTTTTCTTCGAAGAAGTCTTTCGAAGAGTTTGGCATTATTGGAAGTCCTTCAGAATTTTCTCAGTTCCTGCTGTCTTCTTTTGCAGTATTGTTTTTCAAATGTCAATCCTTCAAATTATTTTGAGCTGTTAAATTTTCTCAAGCCCTTCTGAATGTTGCAGTCAGATCTTTTCTTCCTTATGTACCATGAATCGTCTTATGATAGGTCTTGTTATTATATATCCTGGTGAAACACCAATTTTAAGTTCTTTGATCTTTTACTTCTTTGTGGATATATATATATATATATATATATATATATATATATATATATATATATATATATATATATATATATATATATATATATATATATATATATATATATATATATATATATATATATATATATTCCTGATTTTATCGAGTTTCCCACCAATACCAATAAAAAAGAAACTTTATATTCTAAATGTATAGAGACTAAACCACAATATTTTTAGATATATATTCAGTCTGTTGTTCTAAGGTGGTTGATCGTAAAAATAAGATCCTGAACACACTTCTTACTCATATGAAGTGTGTGTCTCTTAAGTTATTTTACATAGAATTCTCTCACTTTTCTTCGAAGAAGTCTTTCGAAGAGGTTGGTATTAATGGAAGTCCTTCAGAATATTCTCAGTTCCTGCAGTCTTCTTTTGCAGTATTGTTTTCCAAATAACAATCCTTCAATTATTTTGAGCTGTTAAACTTTCTCAAGCCCTTCTGAATGTTGCAGTCAGATCTTTTCTTCTCTTATGTACCATGCGTTGTCTTATGATAGGTCTTGTCATTATGTATCCTGATGAAATACCATCTTTAACGAAAATCATCAACTATACACAGCATTTTTCAATAAGTAATTTCATTTTCCACAAAATATGTGATTTTCTCGAACTGAAAGTTCCTGTTGTAATGAAGCTTTATAATTTGCTTCACCTGATTTTATCAAGTTTTCCACAAACACCAATAAGAAAGAAACTTTACATTCTAAATGTATAGACTACCTGTTATTCAGTGACTAAACTTCTTAAAATACAAAAGAATGTGTTATGCACAGAAGTAGCTCAAAACATGTACCTTATGTGTTTTGTAAATATTGGAATATCCTGAAAAGCTCAAGTTTTCATGGCAACTATATGAAGAATTGTTCAACAAATAAATTTTGAAGTTAAGAATTGCAGGTAATTTACTTGATCTCTTTCCTTTATAGTTTGAAATCTGACTCTATTGTAACTATTATTAATCAGACTGGTTTACTTACACAAAAATATCTACGAAGATTATTATCAGAGAACAGGGATGTATTACATTTATATTTACTTGAAACTTTCTTGTTATTGCTTAATATTGTCTTTGCTTAATTTTCATTTAGTTTTCCAACCTGTTTACAGTGGATCCAATTAATTCTTTCTTGTTATCAAGTGGAATGTAATCTAAAATAAATATTTCATTAAAATGAAACTACTTATATGCACTCAAAGTAAAACTCACTTTCAAAGAGTCACTTTCATACATTTCAATTTGAATAACTTTACTTCAAATACATTGAATTCCATTTACATTTTTGTAATTTCATAATTGTAGTCAAATAAATACTACCACGTTTATAAACTGAAACAAAAATTCAATACAGATGAACACAAAATTCAGTTTAAAATACCTTATTTATTATTGTTTTCTTTCATTGGAATACATAGGTTAGAACACAGAATGTAAATATGAAATATCTTCTCTTCTTTTTGTTGCCCTTGATAATATTGAACATCTAGACATTATCAACTTAACGGCAAAGTCCGCCGTACACGACGATGTCCGTCGTACGGGACGGATATTCGATCGTTTAGTGAGAGAATAGAGGGGATATAAGTGTTCGTTTATGTCCCGTCTACTCTTTTTACCTATGTTTCCGGGTACGGTCCTCTTTAAAACTTCTTCTTCTTTGCCTTGTCAGATTGAGAATCGGCGGTTTAAGGAGAGTAAGGGAGGTGATTGGCTCCGCCCCGTGTTTCCGTTCTATTCTTCGGAAATGTAGGTCTCAAAACCGTCCCAAATTCGAAAATTAAGTCCTGAAATGACGTTTTCTCGCCGGGGATCCGATCTCGAGATATGTAGGAATCGTTCGAAGGTCGAATCCTTTCTCCCGGTGACCCCGTTCAAGTAGGATGGTTAAAACAAAAACCCGTATTTTGACAGCTCGAGGTTTGTTTATTTCGCGAATTTCTGGCCGTCGGAGATTTTCTGAATATGGAAAGTAGAGCGAAAATTTGCGAAAGTCGGCCGATAGCCTTCCGTTCGATGGAAGATTTTTCCGTTTTCCCGTGGTTTTATGAGAATCTAACTATTGCGGCGCGAAATGCGAAACTCGAGGCTTTTTCGTCGTCCGGGTTTCGTAGCGATCGAAGGCGATTAAAATATTTCGTATAGCTGCAAAAGTCCATAGAAATTATCCCCTCCATCCCGGAGATTTCGGAGACGTATTTTATTTTCGCTTTTTCGGAACTTTTTGCCGGAATTTTCGCCCGATCGACCTCTCCGATCGCCCTCCGAAAGATCCGAGTTATCGATTCCGAAGAAATCTCGCCGTTTCGACGTTCCGTTCGCCCGGGGCGACGTTTCGGCGAAATTTTTCGAAAAATCGTCCCGCCTCCGTCGTTCGAGCTAGGGACTCCGAATTTCGCTCGGATCTTCCTCGGACGTTTCTCTACCGGAAAAAAATTATTCGCGGGGGCCTACGGACCCCGCTCGTCCGCGCCGACCCTTTCTTCCCGCCCGGTTCAAACTCCAACCGTCCCCTCCACTTTCCTCGAAATAAGGCTTACTGCTTTAGTATATAAGACTAGTGAGCTCATTAAGATCGCCTCATATACAAAAACGCCTAATATACAAAATCGCCTAATATACAAAAACGCCTCATACACTAAACGCCTAATATACAAAAACGACTAATATACATAAACTCCAACTCCTAATATACAAAAACGTCTAATATACAAAAATGCCAAATATACAAAAACGCCTAATAAACTAAACGCCTAATGTACTAAAAACCAAATATACTGAACGCCTTTTCATATCCAACTCTATCTATACGGAAAGCCTCATATATTCACTGATATTTATACTTAATAATTCTTCATTTTATATGGAACTCTCTCATAGATTGCCTCATACATCCTTATGGTAACGCAGTTTTCAGTATTGTTTTATGTATACTGACTCATCAACCATACGAATGTCAACACTATTCACTACTATTCTTATTCAAAGAGATACAATCAATTTGAAAATCTCAACTTACTCCAATTGAGCTAGCATATATATTTATCATTTAAAAGCCTTTCTACCGAGTAACGGTGTAAGGCTTGATACAAAACATAATTTTACAATATTCGAAATAGAGAAAACTTAATCAAAAATCAAATAATGAAAATCAACTTAAATAATTTACATTCGAAACACTATTTCGCCAGTGTCCCTATTTTGTGCCATTCTCTTCGCTTCTGTCATCTCTAAATTCTGTCCCGCTAGTATCTTCGCAACCACCCCATTCCACGTTTCCCTCGGTCGTCTTCGTTCGAGTATCCCAAATAGATTTACCTGTCTTGAACTATCCATTCTGCATAAATGTCCAAGCTGGTTTCGGCCAATTATCTTCACAATACTGTCTACTTCTAACTGTTGTCTTATATCTTAATTTCTTAGTCTATCTCTTTCTCACTCCAACCACACCTGTTAGATACTTCATCTCCATCGAAACTATTTTGCTTTTCTCCTTCTACTCAATGTCCATGATTCAGAACCAAAATAATCGGCGCGTATATTGACTTATAAACTTTCAATTTCGATTTTCTGCCGATCCTTCTTTTTATAAGAAAACTTTTGCTGAATGTTCCATTAACTTTCGCAGCACTTTCTCCGATTTCCAAATCCTATTTACCCTTTTCCTCCACTATATACCCCTAATATTCAAAAGTTTCTACTCTTTCTATGATTTTGTTGTTGAGTGTCACCTTCGGATTATTTCTGTTATTCGATATAACTATAATTTTCGTTTTTCCTTCGTTGATTTTTAGGGATCATCTCGTAAGGCAGTTAGTCCAAACATCCTTATTGTACTGGAGATCATTTTCATTTTTGGCAAAAATCGCCAAATCATCAGCAAAGGCGCACTCAGTGATTTCAACTGGATAAAAATTTTTGAAACCCAAGTGGAGTTTTCTGACTCTAGTTCTCGCCTCTTTGATAATTTCATCCATGACCGTTATGTACAGAAGGGGACTCATTACGTCTCAAGCCTTGTTCGGTGACAAACTCTTCAGATTCTATCCCTCTTACTCCTACCACTTTCCTGCATACAGCATATAAGCTTTTCAGTGCCTTTAGAAAATTGTGTCCTATTTGTCTTTGTGCCAAAATTTCCCAAACTCGATGTCTCAATATCCTATCGAAGCCAGTTGTTCTTTTAGCACTCTCTCATAAACTTTCACCCTCGATAGTTTTCAGTTCACAATATCCCAAATTATATATATATATATATATATATATATATATATATATATATATATATATATATATATATATAATTGTTCTTCGGATTCTATTTTTAGCAAACTGTTTGGTTTCATTCCAATTTGTGCCTTTTTTCTATAATCGTAGAATGTCATTCGTCATTCGATGTCTCCTTAAGTTTTCCACTCACCCAGCGGTTCCTGACCTATGCTTGCTATTTGCGTTTCACTGGTCCCCCTTCTCATTCTCACCAAATGTTCAACCATATCAACAGATGCCTTTTGATACATTCCAATAAAGATTCTACTTCCAGTTCATTTCTCATATCCTCCTTTTTCAGTCAGTCTCTTTTTTGTGTCACTCACTTTACTCTTTGCAGGTACTTCATTTTTATAACTTGTAGTTTGCTCTTCTGTGCCAAACTCAAAAGCCTGCTTTCACTACCGCATGCGATAACAGATCTAATTAATGCCTTCTTCAATTGAAATATTTTTGTTCAATTACTCATCTTCCTGTTTCTCATAAATTAGTTTGCTATTGAAGAATGCAGCTCAGAAGCATTTCCTATCCTCTTATATTCTCTCTCGATTAAGTTTTATTTCGACTATTGCCATATATACCTGTTTGTGATTCCTTTCCATGACCATCATTTTTCTCGATTTGTTCTTAGGACATACCATCACATAATTTACAAATTCCAATTGATTCCAGGCTTTTGTATCATGTATGATGTTTCTCCATTACTTCGTGGTCAACATCTATAACAATAAGAAATAATAATTTACTCAACACTCCACCCTGCCTGAGTTCTCAGTAAAAATGAGTCCAATATGGAATTTCCAGTCTTTAATTCATATTTTTTTGTCTTTTAGTCTACACTTCCTTATAACTGGTTGATGGTAAAGATGCAATCCCAATAACTTCTTGCATCCCAGAAAAGTGTGATTCTCAAGTTGTTTTTCAATTAATCCTCTCAGTTTGGTTTCAAGAATTCTTTTGCAATAAAGTAAATCCCCTAAAATTTGCTCTTTGACTTTTGTCTCCTCTATTCAGTATTGGAATTATAATGTCAATCCTTTAATTGTTATGAGCTGGCACATTTTCCAAAGTGCCATCATAAGTGGGGACAGGACTGAAATCTACCTTAAACACGTTCACAGTTAATAATTCACTCCTCTTTTCCTTAGAATCTCCCAACGCTCCCATAGTGTTCTTCTCAGTTCTTTGTTGAAAGCCTATACCAGATCAGAGAAAACCTATAATAATCATATTATGCCCTTAAGTCTGTTCTTCTCTATTTGCTAGTCAATGGTGAAAATGTAATCCTGAACACTTCTTCCTTTCTTGAAGTGTTTCCATGTTGTTTTCAATTATTTCTCTAATTCAAAGACAAACAGGTATTATATATTAATGACAAAAAAATTTGGGAAGAAGGCAAACTTTCTCACACACTGTTGTATATTATAAGGCTTTCGCTACTCTTTCTCCGTTTATAAATAACTCCTTTTTCCTGAGACTCTCATGCTTCTCTACTCAGTGTTCTGTCAAAAGCCTTCTCCAGATGAGGAAAACCATAAATATTTTCAGTCATATATTCAGTCTGTTGTTCTTTATAAGGTGGTTAATCGTGAAAATAAGATCCTGAATACACTTCTTCCTCATATGAAGTGTGTGTTTCTTAAGATATTTTACATATAATTCTCTCACTTTTCTTCGAAGAAGTCTTTCGAAGAGTTTGGCATTAATGTAAGTCCTTCAGAATTTTCTCAGTTCCTGCAGCCTTTTTTACAGTATTGTTTTTCAAATGTCAATCATTATGAGCTGTTAAACTTTCTCAAGCCCTTCTGAATATTGCAGATTGCAGTCAGATCTCTTCTTCCCTTATGTACCTATGTACCATGCATTGTCTTATGATAGGTCTTGTTATTATATATCCTGGTGAAACACCAATTTTAAGTTCTTTGATCTTTTGCTTCTTTGTGGATATATATATATATATATATATATATATATATATATATATATATATATATATATATATATATATATATATATATATATATATATATATATTCCTGATTTTATCGAGTTTCCCACCAATACCAATAAAAAAAACTTTATATTCTAAATGTATGGAGACTAAACCACAATATTTTCAGTTATATATTCAGTCTGTTGTTTTAAGGTGGTTAATCATAAAAATAAGATCCTGAACACACTTCTTACTCATATGAAGTGTGTGTCTCTTAAGTTATTTTACATAGAATTCTCTCACTTTTCTTCGAAGAAGTCTTTCGGAGAGTTTGGCATTAATGGAAGTCCTTCAGAATTTTCTCAGTTCCTGCAGTCTTCTTTAGCAGTATTGTTTTTCAAATGTCAATCCTTCAATTATTTTGAGCAGTTAAACTTTCTCAAGCCCTTCTGAATGTTGCAGTCAGATATTTTCTTCTCTTATGTACCATGCATTGTCTTATGATAGGTTTTGTCATTATGTATCCTGATGAAATACCATCTTTAACGAAAATCATCAACTGAAAACAGCATTTTTCAAGAAGTAATTGCATTTTCCACAAAATATGTGATTTTCTCGAACTGAAAGGTCCTGTTGTAATGAAGCTTTATAATTTGCTTCACCTGATTTTATCAAGTTTTCCACAAACACCAATGAGAAAGAAACTTTACATTCTAAATGTATAGACTACCTGTTATTCAGTGACTAAACTTCTTAAAATACAAAAGAATGTGTTATGCACAGAAGTAGCTCAAAACATGTACCTTATGTGTTTTGTAAATATTGGAATATCCTGAAAAGCTCAAGTTTTCATGGCAACTATTCATGGCAATTCTTCATAAAGAATTGTTCAACAAATAAATTTTGAAGTTAAGAATTGCAGGTAATTTACTTGATCTCTTTCCTTTAGAGTTTGAAATCTGACTCTATTGTAACTATTATTAATCAGACTGGTTTACTTACACAAAAATATCTACGAAGATTATTATCAGAGAACAGGGATGTATTACATTTATATTTACTTGAAACTTTCTTGTTATTGCTTAATATTGTCTTTGCTTAATTTTCATTTAATTTTCCAACCTGTTTACAGTGGATCCAACTAATTCTTTCTTGTTATCAAGTGGATTGTAATCTAAAAATAAATATTTCATTAAAATGAAACTACTTATATGCACTCAAAGTAAAAATTCACTTTCATACATTTTAATTTGAATAACTTTACTTCAAATACATTGAATTCCATTTACATTTTTGTAATTTCATAATTGTAGTCAAAAAATACTACCACGTTTATAAACTGAAACAAAAATTCAATACAGATGAACACAAAATTCAGTTTAAAATACCTTATTTATTATTGTTTTCTTTCATTGGAATACATAGGTTAGAACACAGAATGTAAATATGAAATATGTGGATTTTTCATTATGCTGAAAAAAAAATACATTACGATGCATTAAATATTCATTAAATTACGTTCACTTACCTTGGAATGATTATTTGAGATTTTGTTAATTGAACGTAAACAACCTCACATTATTTACAATTTTTCTTCTTCTTTTCTTCTTTTTGTTGCCCTTGATAATATTGAACATCTAGACATTATCAACTCAACGGCAAAGTCCGCCGTACACGACGATGTCCGTCGTACGGGACGGATATTCGATCGTTTAGTGAGAGAATAGAGGGGATATAAGTGTTCGTTTATGTCCCGTCTACTCTTTTTACCTATGTTTCCGGGTACGGTCCTCTTTAAAACTTCTTCTTCTTTGCCTTGCCAGATTGTGAATCGGCGGTTTAAGGAGAGTAAGGGAGGTGATTGGCTCCGCCCCGTGTTTCCGTTCTATTCTTCGAAAATGTAGGTCTCAAAAACCGTCCCAAATTCGAAAATTAAGTCCTGAAATGACGTTTTTCGCCGGGGATCCGATCTCGAGATATGTAGGAATCGTTCGAAGGTCGAATCCTTTCTCCCGGTGACCCCGTTCAAGTAGGATGGTTAAAACAAAAACCCGTATTTTGACAGCTCGAGGTTTGTTTATTTCGCGAATTTCTGGCCGTCGGAGATTTTCGGAATATGGAAAGTAGAGCGAAAATTTGCGAAAGTCGGCCGATAGCCCTCCGTTCGATGGAAGATTTTTCCGTTTTCCCGTGGTTTTATGAGAATCTAACTATTGCGGCGCGAAATGCGAAACTCGAGGCTTTTTCGTCGTCCGGGTTTCGTAGCGATCGAAGGCGATATAAATATTTCGTATAGCTGCAAAAGTCCATAGAAATTATCCCCTCCATCCCGGAGATTTCGGAGACGTATTTTATTTTCGCTTTTTCGGAACTTTTTGCCGGAATTTTCGCCCGATCGACCTCTCCGATCGCCCTCCGAAAGATCCGAGTTATCGATTCCGAAGAAATCTCGCCGTTTCGACGTTCCGTCCGCCCGGGGCGACGTTTCGGCGAAATTTTTCGAAAAATCGTCGCGCCTCCGTCGTTCGAGCTAGGTACTCCGAATTTCGCTCGGATCTTCCTCGGACGTTTCTCTACCGGAAAAAAATTATTCGCGGGGGCCTACGGACCCCGCTCGTCTGCGCCGACCCTTTCTTCCCGCCCGGTTCAAACTCCAACCGTCCCCTCCACTTTCCTCGAAATAAGGCTTACTGCTTTAGTATATAAGACTAGTGAGCCCACTAAGATTGCCCCATATACATAAAATTCTAATTCCTTAGATTATCCCAAGGCTCTCACCATTCACATTCTCCTTGCTAATTTCTTGCACTTACTCTATCGATGTGCTGTCGCACTTATCTAAACACCATACAGCTCTTTCTACGCTTGAGCTTCTATCTCTCGTTTTAATATTTATGCTATTCTTAGATCTTGCGTACAGTCAGTTCTTTCCTTGATTTTCACGCTGTATTTTTGTGATATTCCTCCTAATACATTTTTATTGCGCTTTTCATCTTCCTTGTTCATTTTCGCCTTTGTCTTCTCTTCCTTCTTCACAATTTTCCGAAGTACTGTTCTTTCCTACTCATTCTCTGTACTTCTTTCCTCTTCAAAGTTTCTAATACCTGAATTATCTCTTTAACATTCCTTTTGCCCTCTATGAACGACTTTTTCCACCGAGAATTTGAACCTGCATATTCTTCCGCCCTGCCGTTTTGCCAATTACTTCCGCCCTTTCATGTAGTTCCTTATTCCTTTTCAATACTCTAGTCTATTTCTCACATTTCACTTACTCACTACATTTCCTTGGCCAAGCTCCTAATTTTTCTCCTTTGTTTACTTCTGTACTTCTGCCACATTTACGTTTCATATTTTATGCAGACCACTTCCTTCCAAACTCTCATTTGGCATTATTCTATCATCTCATTGATCGGGATACTTTTCTGAAACGCTTTCCTGAGATTTTCCCAAGGCTCTCATCACTCACATCCTCCTCTTGCACATTTCTTGCACTTACGTCTTAGCTATACAGTACTTTCTACGCCTGTGCTTCTGTCTCACGTTTTAATATTAATGCTTCTCTTAGATCTTGCGTTTAGTCGATTCTTTCCTTGATTTTCACGCTGTCCCCCTCTGTTATTCCTCCTTATTAATTCTTATTGCGCTTCTTTCCTTCCTAGATCATTTTCAGTCTTTGTCTTCTGTTCCTTCCTCACACTGCTCTGAAGAACTGTTCTTCCCTACTCATTCTCTGTATTTCTTTCCTCTTCAAAGTCTCTCATTACCTCTCATTACCATAACTATTCTACATACCTTTCGCCTCTACGAACGACTTTTTTCACCGAGAATTGGGACCTGCATATTCTTCCGCCCTGCCGTTTCGCCAATTAATTTCGCTCTGTCGTTTCGCCAATTATTTCCGCACTTTCCTGCTGTTCTTCATTCTTGTTCAATACTCTCTAGCCATTTTCTCACATTTCACTTGCTCTTTACATGCCCTAGGCCAAGCTCCTAATTTTTCTCGTTTACTTACTTCTGTACTTCTGCCACATTTACGTTTCATATTTTAAGCAGACCACTTCCTCCCAAACTCTCAATTGGCATTATCCTATCATTTCTTTGATCGGGATATTTCTCTGAAACGCTTTCCTGCGATTTTCCCAAGGCTCCCTCCATTCACATTCTCCTCTTGCACATTTCTGGCACTTACACTAGCAATGTGCTGTCTCACAGATCTGAACACTTACGTCTCTACCATACAGCATTATCTACGCTTGAGCATCTGTATCTCGTTTTAATATTTATGGTTTCCTTAGATCTGGCTTACCGTCAATTCTTTCCTTAATTTTCACTCTCTCCCTCTTTGTTATTCTTCCTAGTAAATTCCCATTGCGCTTCTCATCTTCTTAGATCATTTTCCGCCTTCGTTTCTGTTCCTTCTTCACAATTTTCTGAAGAACTGTTCGTCCTTCCTAATTCTCTATATTTCTTACCTCTTCATAAATTCTCATTACCTGAAATATCTGTTTCACATTCCTGTTGCCTCTACGAACGACTTCTTTCTCCGTGAATTTGAACCTGCATATTCTTCCGCCCTGTCGTTTCGCCAAATACTCCCGCTCTTTCCCGTAGTTCTTTATTTCTGTCCAATACTCTCTAGCCTCTTTCTCACATTTCACTTACTCACTTCTTACACTAGGAAAAGCTCCTAATTTTCCTCGTTTACTCAATGACTTCTGCCACATCTACATTTCATATTTCAAGCAGACCATTTCCTCCCAAACTCTCATTTGGCATCATTCTCTCATTTTATTGATCGGGATATTTCTCTGAAATGCTTTTCTGAGATTTTCCCTAGGCTCATACCATTCACATTCTCCTCTTGCGCATTCCTTGCACTTACTCCAGCAATGTGCTTTCGCACAGATCTAAGCACTTACGTCTCTAAATACAGCACTTACTACGCTTGAGCTTTTGTCTCTCGTTTTAATATTTATGCTATCCTTAGATCTTGCTAACCGTCAACTCTTTCCTTAATTTTCACGCTGTCCCTCTTTGTCGTTCTTCCTAGTGAATTCTTCTTGCGCTTCACATCTTCCTAGATCATTTGCCTAGGTTCTAGACAGCGAAGTACTGCAGTAAGTTAACGAGGAAAATTAGAAGCTTGGCCTATTGAAAGTAGTGAGTTAGTGAAATGTAAGGAAAAGACTAGAGAGTATTGAACAGGAATAAAGAACTACATGACAGAGCGGAAGTAATTGGCGAAACGACAGGGCGGAAGATTATGCAAGTTCAAATTCTCGGTTAAAAAAGTCGCTCGTAGAGGCAAAAGAACTAGGAAAATGAATGCCCAGTTGTTCGAAGCGCAAGGTTGGTTTTGGACACTGGGTGTTCAAGGCGTCTGGACGTTTAGAGGACCTGACATATCGAGGCGCAGAGTTCGAAGAGTCCAAGATTTAGGCTTAAGACACTGTTGGGCGCTTGAGCGTTCATAACAAGGTAGTTCTGGGTGCAAGGATGTTTGAGTCGTATGGATGGTCGGACGCAGGAAAGTATTGGACGTTTGAAGGCGTGAGATAGTTCAGGGAGATTATGGGCGATGATTTTCGTGGCGCATAGGCATTTGAGGATGAGAGGTACATCTGTCTGCTTAGACGTTTGAATTGCGAGGTAGAAATCTAACCTAAGCGTTTGATATACAAGGTAGATTTTACCGCCTAGGCGTTCAATATACAAGGTAGTTCTGTCCGCCTAGGTGTTTGATTTACAGAATGGAGAGGATGGAATGAGGTCGAACCGGAACGGGGATTTTTCGAATGACTCTCGAGCGGCAGGCGAAGGCCAGGCCGACTAATTTTTTTACGAAACAAGATTTTTCCAAGGCTCTCACCATTCACATTCTTCTCTTGCGCATTTCTTGTACTTACTCTAGCAATGTGCTATAGCACAGATCTAAACACTTACGTCTCTACCATACAGCACATTGTACGTTCGAGCTTTTGTCTCACGTTTTAATATTTATGCTATCCTTAGATCTTGCTAACCGTCAATTCTTTCCATGATTTTCACGCTGTCCCTCTTTGTTATTCTTCCTAGTATATTCTTATTGCGCTTCTCATCTTCCTAGATCATTTTCTGCCTTTGTGTTCTGTTCCTTCTTCACATTTTTCTGCAGAACTCTTCTTCCTTGATTATTCTCTGTATTTCCTTCTATTTCACATTGCTTTTGCCTCTACGAACGTCTTTTTTCACCGAGAATTTGTAACTTGCATATTGTTTCGCCCTGTCGTTTCGCCAATTACTTCCGCTCTCTCCTGTAGTTCTCTATTCCTGTTCAACTCTCTCTAGTCTTTTTCTCACGTCCCAAATACTCACTATATTCCATAGGCCAAGCTCCCAATTTTCCTCGTTTACTTACTTCTGCCACATTTGCGTTTCACATTTCAAGTAGACCACTTCCTCCCAAATTCTCATTTGGCATTTTCTTTCATTTTATTGATCAGGATATTTATATATATATTTGAAATTTATTTATATATATATATATATATATATATATATATATATATATATATATATATATATATATATATTTCAATATATATATATATATATATATATATATATATATATATATATATATATATATATATATATATATATATTTATATCAGTATGAGAAACGTCGACGCTCGGTAATCGTCGTGTTCCCGACGTGTTTCATTTTCTTTTGGTGGAAAAGGAAACGAGGAGGACAGATATATCTTGCAAATTCGTCGTTTTCCAGAATTAATTAAAATTATCGGAATGCCCTTATCGCAAAGAAAAAAGATGTGAAAAAAAATTTCGTCTTTCTTCTCGCTTTACGGGGTATTTTCCCCCTTATGCCTATAGTTTTAAACCTCGAACTAAAGCGTTTGCGGCTACGACTTTCGATAGGCGTGTCCATTTATTCGAAAATGTGGAAATATCTTCCGCATCTGAAAATGGACCTCTTTTCTGACGCGAATTGATAGGGTTTTCCGTGGAAAATACACGACAAAAATATCGGGAAGCAGGATGGTAGAAAGTGCGGGACCGATTAGGCGAAGGAAAGAATTTGTATACCCTACTCGTTTGAGTAATTTCCTCCCTGCCATTTCGGAAAAATCGTGTTTTTTTTGGCGTTTTCGGGAAGTTTTTCAGGGAGTTTCGAGACTATCGCTGTACGAAGCGTCTTCCGAAAGACGACATGTACCAATACCGAAGGATCCCGGCACTCGACTCTTTCCATTTTCGAGATCTGCGACGTCGCGAAAATTTTCGAAAATTCATTCGTATCTCCGCCGTTTAGGGTCCCGCGGCCTCCCGATTTCACACGCACCTTCGACCAACTACTTTGTTTTTTTTTTGTGAAAAAATTACTCGGCTCGGCCTCCGCCTCTCAATCGACACATATTCGAAAAATCCCCGTCCCGATTCATACTCATTCCAATTCCTCCATTTTGACCGAAAAGTGCCTTACGCATTTAGTATATATGCACTAGTGAGCCCATTAAGATCGCCACATATACATGAACTCCTAATTCCTGAGATTATCCCAAGGCTCTCACCATTCACATTTTCCTCTTGCACATTTCTTGCACTTACTCTAGCAATGTGCTGTCGCACAGATCTAAACACTTACGTCTCTATCATACAGCACTTTTTATGCTTGAGCTCTTGTCTCTCGTTTTAATATTAATGCTATCCTTAAATCTTGCCTACCTTTCCTTGATTATCACGCTCTCCCTCTTTGTTATTCCTCCTAATAGATTGTTATTGCGCTTCTCATCTTCCTAGATCATTTTCCGCCTTTCATTCTTCTCTGAAGAACTGTTCTTCCCTACCCATTGTCTGTATTTCTTTCCTCTTCGAAGTCTTTCATTACCTGAAATATCTCTTTAACATTCCTTTTGCCTTTACGAACGCTTTTTTTCACCAAGAATTTGAACCTACATATTCTTCCGCCCTGTCGTTGCGCCAAATATTTCAGCTCTTTCCTGTCGTTTTTTATTCCTGTTCAATACTCTCTAGCCTTTTTCTCGCATTTCACTTACTCACTACTTTTTCCTATTGGTGGAAAGAAAAGGAAATGAGTACAACAGATGTATCGAGCAAATTCGTCGTTTTTCTGGAATTACTTAAAATTATTGGATTGCCTTTTTTGCGAAGAAGAAAGACGTGAGAATAAAATTTCGTCTTTCTTCTCAGATTCCGGGGTCTTTTCCCCCTTTTGCCGATAGTTTCAAACCCCGAAGTATTCACGACTACGACTTTCGATAGGCTTTCGATATTTATACGAAAATGAGGAAATATCTTCTGCGTCTGAAAATGGACCTCTTTTCTGACGCGCATTTAAAGGGTTTCCCGTGGAAAATACGCGATGAAAATATCGGGAAGCAGGATGGGAAAGACGAACGCTCAGGTTCAAATTCTCAGTGAAAAAAGTCGTTCGTAGAGGCAGAAGGAATGTGAAAGAGATATTTCAGGTAATGAGAGACTTTGAAGAGAAAAGAAATACGGAGAATGAGTCGGGAAGAACAGTTAGTTGCTAGGTAATTCAGGATGGCAGATGATGCACCGTTCAAGGAGCATAGGCGTTTGAGGATTCTAGAAACTCTTTCGCCGGGAGAGTCGGAGTGCCCAGCTGTTCGAAGCGCAAGGTTGGTTTTGGGCACTGGGTGTTCAAGGCGTTTGGACGTTCTGAGGGCCTGACCTATCGAGGCGCGGGGTGGTTCGAAGTGCCGAGTTTTAGGCGTAAGACACTGTGGGGCGCTTGAGCGTTTATAACAAGGTAGTTCTGAGTGCAAGGTGGTTTGAGTCGTGTGGATGTTCGGACGCCGGACAGTTCTGGACGTTTGAAGGCGTAAGATAGTTCAGGGAGTTTATGCGCGATGTTTTTCGGGGCGCATAGGCGTTTGGCGATGAGAGGTACATCGGACTGTTTAGGCGTTTGAATTGCGAGGTAGATCTGCCCGCCTAAGCGTTTGTTATACAAGTTAGAACTTTCCACATAGGCGTTTTTGGGTGCAAGGTAGATTGCCCGTCTAGGTGTTTGAATTACAGATTAGATCTACCCGAATGCTAGTGTATATATACTGAACGCGTGACGCACATGTCGGACAAAGTGGAAGGGATGGAATGTGGATGAACCGGAACGGGGATTTTTCGAATGGCTCTCGAGCGGCAGGCGAAGGCCCGGCCGACTAATTTTTTTACCCAACAAGATTTTCTCAAGGCTCTCACCATTCACATTCTCCTCTTGCACATTTCTTGTACTTAGTCTAGCAATGTGCTATCGCACAGATCTAAACACCTACGTCTCTACCATACAGCACTTTCTACGCTTGAGCTTCTGTCTCTCCTTTTAATATTTATGCTTTTCTTAGATCTTGCGTACAGTAAATTCTTTTCTAGATTTTCATGCTGTCCCTCTTTGTTATTCCTCCTAATAAATTCTTAAGATCTGTGCGACAGCACAGTTCTTCAGAAAAGTGTGAAGAAGGAACAGAAGACAAAGGCGGAAAATGATCTAGGAAGATAAGAAGCGCTATAAGAATATATTAGGAAGAATAACAAAGAGAGACAGGGTGAAAATCAAGGAAATAATTGACTTTACGCAAGATCTTAGAAAAGCATTAATATTAAAACGTTTAGATCTGTGCGATAGCACAGAGCTAGAGGAAGTCTAAGAAATGAGCAAGAGGAAAATGTGAATGTTGGGAGCCTTGAGATAATCTCAGGAATTAGGAGTTTATGTATATGAGGCGATCTTAATGGGCTCACTAGTGCATATACACTAAATGCGTAAGGCACTTTTCGGTCGAAATGGAGGAGATGGAATATGTATGAATCGGGACCGGGATTTTTCGAATAGTTCTCGAGCAGGAGGCGGAGGCCGAGCCAAGTAATTTTATCATGAAAAAAAAACCGAAGTAGTCGGTCGAAGGTGCGTGTGAATTCGGGAGGCCGCGGGACCCTAAACGGCGGAGATACGAATGAATTTTCGAAAATTTCGCGATATCGCCAAATCTCGAAAACGGAAAGAGTCGAGTGCCGGATTCCTTCGTTTTCGGTAAATGTCGTCTTTCGGAAGACGATTCGTACAGCGATAATCTCGAAATTCCCTGAAAAACCTTCCGAAAACCCCAAAAAAAAACACGATTTTACCGAAACGGCAGGGAGGAAATTACCCAAGCGATTAGGGAATACAAATTTTTTCCTTCGCCTAATCTGTCCCACACTTTCTACCATCCTGCTTCCCGTTATTTTAATCGCGTATTTTCCGCAGAAAACACTATAAATTCGCGTCAGAGAAGAGATCCATTTTCAGACGCGGAAGATATTTCCTTATTTTCGAATAAATGGACACGCCTATCGAAAGTCGTAGCCGTAAACGCTTTGGTTCGGGGTTTAAAACTATCGGCATAAGAGGAAAAAACCGATAAGAATGACGAAATTTTATTCTCACGTCTGTCTTCTTCGCGAAAAGGGCATTCCAATAATTTCAATTAATTCTGGAAAAACGACAAATTTGCAAGATATATCTGTCTTCCTCGTTCCCTTTTCTACCAATAGGAAATGAAACACGTCGGGAACACGACTATTACCGAGCGTCGACGTTTCTCAAACTGAAATCCTAGGGTTTGGATCATCGAATATCATCTTAAATATGAGTAATATCATATATCAAAACATATCCTGGAGTAATTATATATTAGGATAACGTTAAATGTTATGAGAATATATCAATCTACCAGAATATATACATACTATAGCATCATCAGACAATGATATCAATGTACCAACGAGTAGTGTCAGAGGCTTTCTCCCCGGAAAAATCCAGTGTACGGACCTTAGTCAAGTAACACTGAATGTTACTCATTAATAGTTTCCTTTGTGTGAAGTGATGAACGATCGAATAGAATACTGCTCTGAATATAAATTTGACAAAATTGTCAGTTAATTATATTACATTTATATAAACAAATAAATAAAATATGAAATGAGATTCTGAGCAGTATAAACTAAAGAGAAAACCTATGACTCTACCTCATTATTATTTTCGGAAAGAAACCTACGAAGAATATTACAAGATTTGATGACTGTGATCTTTTGTAACTGTTCAAACAAATTTTTCTTCAGACCTAAAATCTCAATACTTTTGTGAAGATTTCTAGGAATAACGCCTGTTGTAGAAATAATAATCGGTAGAATAAATATTTTCTTCATTTTCCACATTTTTTAATCTCGTCGCCAAGCATCATATATTTAGAAATTTTTCATTGTATTTATTTTGTATATTATGTGTGTCGGGTATAGCAATATCAATTATATATGTTATTTGATTCTGTTTATCATTAAGAACGATATCTGGTCTATTGTGTTTTACAGCTCTGTTGCACAGAATTGTTTTATCAAAATAAAGTTTATATTTGTCATTTTCACAAATAATCTCAGGTTCATATTTTTGAAATTTTTTTCTTTTGGAAATTAGGTCATGTTTATTTGCTAGATTGAAGTGAATAATATTAGCGACGGCATTATGTCTTTCTAAATAATCTGTTGAAGCAAGGACTGAGCAAGATGATAATATATGAAAAACTGTTTCTGAAGAACAGAAACATCAACGGCAAGAATCATCTATATTTTGTTTGATGATATGTTTTCTATAATTCCTTGTGAAAACAACCTGATCCTGGATCGCAATTGCCAAGCCTTCTGTTTCAGCAAACAATTCTCCAGATACTAACCATTTATTCGATGCAATTTCATCAATATAATCATTTTTCAATTCTTTAGGGTGCTTTCCGTGTAATTCCTTCTGCATCCAACTTTCTCTTTTAGAATTATCATCAAATATATCAAAATCTACCTTTTGCATTGTCAAGTTCAGAGGTGTAAGATTATAATCTGAAGCAACAACAATATCAAGTAATTTAGACCTTCTCTGTTTATCATGAAAATGGGAACGTAGATGAAAAATCTGTTTACTATGAAGATTATTCAAATCAATTAATCCACGACCTCCAAGATGTCTAGGTAGTGTAACTCTCTGAACAGCTGACTTTGGGTGGTGCTTATGATATTTACAGAGCATTTTCCTCGTTTGACATTGTAATTCATTTAGATCAGTTTTAGACCATTTAATAATTCCAAAAGAATATGTAACAATAGGAACAGCATAGGAGTTGATAGCTCTGAAAAGGTTTTTACTAGTTAAATAACTCTTGATGATAATTCTAAGTCTTTTGTAATATGAACTTCTAATATTTTCTTTAGTGCTGCTATGGTTAATTGTCTTCTCTTGACAAAATCCAAGATATTTATATGTATCTCCTTGATGCATTGGCTCGATTTTGATATTGGAAATCTTTATATAATCAGAGGTGATCTTTCCTTTTTCAATGGAAAGATTTTTACATTTTGGAAGCCCAAATTTCATATGAATATCATTGGAATAGTTGAAAGTAATCTCAAGTAGACTTTTTAAATGAGATCTGGTTCCGGCATATAATTTAATATCATCTAAATAAATTAAGTGACTTAATTTGAATTCAGTTAATAAACTCTTTATTTTGAAGCCGAAACTAGTAGCATTTAATTCATGAGATAATGGATTGAGGCAAAGACAAAACCAAAGAGCACTTAAAGAATCACCTTGAAAAATGCCTCTTTTGATTGGAATTACTTCGGATTTTAACGATTGTTTTGAAATATTTAAATGAAGATTGGTTCTCCAATTTTTCATTACAAATTCAAGAAAATGGAGTGTCTTATCAATTTTATAAATTTCCAAAATTTCTTGAAGCCATGAATGGGGAGAACTATCAAAAGCCTTTTGGTAATCAATGAAAGCTGTATGAATATTTTTCTTCTTAGTTTGAGCTTGATTCAAAGCAACAGAATCAATTACAAGTTGCTCTTTAGTACCAAGGTGTTTTTTTCTACATCCTTTTTGATGTTCGGAAAGAATATTATAATTCTCCAAATGTGCATAAATTTTTGGGTAATACATGCAGTTAGAATTTTATATATTGTTGGAAGGCAAGTAATTGGTCTATATTGAGACGGATCAATAGTATAATCACTTTTCGGTTTTAAATAAGTAATTCCTTGTGTGAAAAATAAAGGAGTAGCTGAGGGTTCCTTATTATAAATGAAAAATATTCAGCCAATTTTTCATGAACGCAAGAGAATTTCTTGAACCAAAAGTTATGAATACCATCAACACTTGGAGATTTCCAATTTTTGTGTGTTTAATAACTGATGTTATATCTTCTTTATATATATATATATATATATATATATATATATATATATATATATATATATATATATATATATATATATATATATATATATCAATAAAATGAAAGAAAAATGCCAAATGAGAGATTGGAAGGAAATGGTCTGCTTCAAATATGAAACGTAAATGTGGCAGAAGTAAACGAGGAAATTTAGGAGCTTGGCCTATGGAAAATATTGAGTAATTGGGATGTGAGAAAACAGGTAGAGTGTGTTGAACATGAATAGAGAACTACAGGAAAGAGCAGACGTAATTGGCGAAACGACAGGGCGAAACAGTATGCAAGTTCTAATTCTCGGTGAAAAAAGTCGTTCGTATAGGCAAAAATAATGTGAAACAGAAATAAATACAAAGAATGATAAAGGAAGAACAGTTCTTCAGGAAAGTGTGAAGAAGGAAAAGAAGACAAAGGCAAAATGATCTAGGAAGATGAGAAGCGCAATAAGAATTCACTAGGAAGAATAACATAGAGGGACAGCGTGAAAATCAAGGAAAAAATTGACGGTTAGCAAGATCTAAGGATAGCAGAAATATTAAAACGAGAGACAAAAGCTCGAGCGTAGAAAGTGCTGTATGGTAGAGACGTAAGTGTTCAGATCTGTGCGATAGCACATTGCTAGAGTAAGTACAAGAAATGCGCAAGAGAAGAATGTGAATGGTGAGAGCCTTGGAAAAATCTTGTTTCGTAAAATAATCAGTCGGCCTGGCCTTCGCTCCCGCTCGAGAGCCATTCGAAAACTCCCCGTCCTGGTTCGACCACATTCCATCCTCTCCATTTTGACCGAAAAATGCCTCACGCGTTTAGTATATATACACTAGCAGGCGGGCAGATCTAACTTGTAAATCAAACACCTAGTCGGACTGAACTACCTTGTATATTAAACGCCGAGGCGGGAAGATCTACCTTGTATATCAAACGCTTAGGTTAGATTTCTACCTCGCAATTCAAGCGCCTAAGCTGACAGATGTACCTCACATCCTCAAACGTCTATGCGCCCCGAAAATCATCGCGCATGAACTCCCTCAACTATAATTGGCCTTCAAACGTCCAGAAATATCTTGCGTCCGAACATCCACGCGACTCAAACCTCCTTGCACCCAGAACTTCCTTTTTATGAACGCTCAAGCGCCCCACAGTGTCTTGCGCCTAAAACTCGGCACTTCGAACCACCCTGCGCCTCGATAGGTCAGGTCCTCTAAACGTCCAGACGCCTTGAACGCCCAGTGTCCACAACCTACCTTGCACTTCGAACAACTGCGCATTCTCTGTATTTCTTTCCTCTTCAAAGTCTCTCATTACCTGAAATATCTCTTTTACATTTCATTTGCCTCAACGAACGACTTTTTCCACCGAGAATTTGAACCTGCATATTTTTCCGCCCTGTCGTTTCGCCAATTACTTCTGCTCTTTCCTGTAGTTCTTCATTCCTGTTCAATACTCTCTAGCCTTTTTCTCACATTTCACTTATTCACTAGTTTCCCTAGGCCAACCTCCTAATTTTCCTCGTCTATTTACTTCTGTACTTCTGCTACATTTACGTTCCTTATTTCAAGCAGACCATTTCCTCCCAAACTGTCATTTGGCATCATTCTCTCATTTTATTGACCGGGATATTTCTCTTGAACGATTTCCTGAGATTTTCCCAAGGCTCTCGCCATTCACATTCTCTTCTTGCGCATTTATTGTACTTACTTTAGCAATGTGCTATCGCACAGAACTAAACACTTACCTCTTCACCATATAGCCTTTTCTACGCTTGAGCTTTTGTCTCTCGTTTATGCTATCCTTAGATCTTGCCTACCGTCAATTCTTTCCTTGATTTTCACGCTCTCCTGCCCGTCTAGGTGTTTGATTTACAAGGTAGATCTGTCCGCCTGCTAGTGTATATATACTAAACGCGTGAGTTACTTTTCGATCAGAATGGAGGGGCTGGAATGAGGTTGAAACGGGACGGGGATTTTTCGAATGGCTCTCGAGTGGTAGGCGAAGGCCAGGCCGACTAAATTTTTTACGAAACAAGATTTTCCCATGGCTTTCACCATTCACATTCTCCTCTTGCGCATTTCTTGTACTTACCCTAGCAATGTGCTATCGCACAGATCTAAACACTTACCTCTCTGCCATACAGCACTTTCTACGCTTGAGCTTTTGTCTCTCGTTTTAATATTTATGCTATCCTTAGATCTTGCCTACCGTCAATTCTTTCCTTGATCTTCACGTTCTCCTGCCCGTCTAGGTGTTTGATTTACAAGGTAGATCTGCCTGCCTGCTAGTGTATATATACTAAACGCGTGAGGCACTTTTTGGTCAAAATGGAGGGGCTGGAATAAGGTTGAAACGGGACAGGGATTTTTCGAATGGCTCTCGAGCGGCAATGTCCGACTAATTTTTTTACGAAACAAGATTTTCGCAAGACACTCAACATTCACATTCTCCTCTTGCACATTTCTTGCACTTACTCTAGCAATGTGCTGTCGCACAGATTTAAACACTTACGTCTCTACCATACAACACTTTTGAGCTCGAGCTTTTGTCTCTCGTTTTATTCTTTATGCTATCCTCAGATCTTGCTTACCGTCAATTATTACCTTGATTTTCAAGCTGTCTCCCTTTGTTATTCTTCCTAGTAAATTCATATTGCGCTTCTCATCTTCCTAGATCATTTTCCGCCTTTGTCTTCTGTTCCTCCTTCACACTTTTCTCAAGAACTGTTCTTCCTTACTAATTCTCTGTATTTCTTTACTCCTCAAAATTCCTCATTCCCTGAATTATCTCTTTTTTTAACTTTTTTAACCGAGAATTTGAACTTGCATATTCTTCCGCCCTGTCGTTTCGCCAATTACGTCCGCTCTTTCATGTAGTTCTTTATTCCTGTTCAATACTCTAGTATTTTTCTCACATTTCACTTTTTCACTACTTTCAATAGGCCAAGCTTCTAATTTTCCGTTAATTTACTGCTGTCTTTCGCTGTCTAGAACCAAGGAAAATGATCTAGGATAATGTGAAGTGCAATAAGAATATACTACGAAGAATGACAAAAAAGGGCAACGTGAAAATCAAGGAAAGAATTGACGGTTAGCAACATCTAAGGATAATAAATATTAAAACGAGAGACAAAAGCTCAAGGGTAGAAAGTGCTGTATGGTAGAGACGTAAGTGTTCAGATCTGTGCGATAGCACATTGCTAGAGTAAGTGCAAAAATTGTGCAAGAGGAGAATGTGAATGGTTGGAGCCTTGGTAAAATCTCAGAAAAGCGTTTCAGAGAAATATCCCGATCAATAAAATGAGAGAATGATGCCAAATGAGACTTTGGGAGAAGTGGTCTGCTTAAAATATGGAACGTAAATGTGGCAGTAGTACAGAAGTAAGTAAATGAGGAAAAATAGGACCTTGGCCTAGGGAACGGAGTGAGTTGGTGAAATGTGAGAAATGGGCTAGAGAGTATTGAACAGGAATGAAGAACTACAGGAAAGAGCAGAAGTAATTGGCGAAACGACAGGGCGGAAAAATATGCAGGTTCAAATTCTCAGTGAAAAAAGTCGTTCGTAGAGGCAAAAGGAATTAGAAAGAGATATTTCAGGTAATGAGAGACTTTGAAGAGGAAAGAAATACGGAGAATGAGTAGGAGAACAGTCAGTTGCTAGGTAATTCAGGATGGTAGATGATGGAACTTTCAAGGAGCTTAGGCGTTTGAGGATTCTAGGAACTCTTTCGCCGAGAGAGTCGAAGAGCCCAGTTGTTCGAAGCGCAAGGTTGGTTTTGGGCACTGGGTGTTCAAGGCGTCTGGACGTTCAGAGGGCCTGGCATATCGAGGCGCGAGGTGGTTCGAAGTGCCGAGTTTTAGGCGTAAGACACTGTGGGGCGCTTGAGCGTTCATAACAAGGTAGTTCTGAGTTCAAGGTGGTTTGAGTCGTGTGTATGTTCGGACGCAGGATAATTCAGGACGTTCGAAGGAGTAAGATATTTCAGGGAGTTTATGCGCTATGTTTTTCAGAGCGCATAGGCGTTTGGGGATGAGAGGTACATCGGACTGCCAAGGTGTTTGTATTGCGATGTAGATCTGCACGTCTAAGCGTTCGATATACAAGGTAAATCTTTCCGCCGAGGCGTTTAGTAAACAAGGTAGTCCTGTCCGCCTAGGAGTTTGTTATACAAGGTAGATCTGCCCAAATAGGCGTGTTTGGGTGCAAGGTAGATCTACCCGTCTAGGTGTTTGATAAACAAGGTAGATCTGCCGGCCTGCTAGTTCATATATATTAAACGCCTGAGGCACTTTTCGGTCAAAATAGAGAAATCTTACCGGGACGGGGTCTCTCGAGCGGCAGGCGAAGGCCAGGCAGACTAATTTTTTTACGAAACAAGATTTTTCCAAGGCTCTCACCATTCACATTCTCCTCTTGCTTCTTATTTTTTGTACTTACTTTAGTAATGTGTTATCGCACAGATCTAAACACTTACGTCTCTACCATACAACACTTTTGAGCTTGAGCTTTTGTCTTTCGTTTTAATATTTATGCTATCCTTAGATCTTGCTTACCGTCAATTCTCTCCTTGATTTTCATGCTGTCCGTCTTTGTTATTCTTCCTAGTAAATTATTATTGCGCTTCTCATTTTCCTAGATCATTTTCCGCCTTTGCCTTCTGATCCTCCTTCACACTTTTCTGAAGAACTATTCTTCCTTACTCATTCTCTGTATTTCTTTCCTCTTCAAAGTTTCTCATTACCTGGATTATCTCTTTCACATTCCTTTTGCCTCTACGAACGACTTTTTCTCCGAGAATTTGAACTGACATAATCTACCGCCCTGTCGTTTCGCCAATTACTTCCGCTCTTTCATGTAGTTTTCTATTCCTAATCAGTACTCTCTAGCCTTCTTCTCCCATCTCACTTATTCACTACTTTCACTAGGCGAAGCTGCTTATTTTCCTCGTTAACTTACTGCTGTACTTCTGCCACATTTACGTTTCATATTTCAAGCAGACCAATTCCTCCCAAACTCTCATTTGGCATTATTGTATCATTTTATTGATCAGGTTATTTCTTTGAAACGCTTTCATGAGATCTTCCTGAGGCTCTCACCATTCATATTCTCCTCTTGCACATTTCTTGCACTCTTTCTAGCAATGTGCTGTGATGGGAAAGGTAAAAAGTGCTGGACCGTATAGACGAAGGAAAAAAATTGTATACCCTACTCGTTTGGATAATTTCCCCCCTGATGTTTCGGGAAAATCCTGTTTTTTTGTTTGGCGTTTTCGAAATGTTTTTCAGGGAATTTCGATATTATCGCTGTACGAATCGTCTCTCGAAAGATGACATTTACCGATACCAAAGGAATCTGGCACTCGACTCTTTCCGTTTTCGACATCTGGCGATATCGCGGGAATTTTCGAAAATTCGTATCTTTGCCTTTTAGGGTCCCGCGGCCTCCCTATTTCACACGCACCTTCGATCGACTACTTTGGTTTTTTTTTCGTGAAAAAATTACTCGGCCCGGCCGCCGCCTCTTGCTCGAGAGCTATCCGAAAAATCCCCGTCCCGGTTCAACCACATTCCATCCCCTCCATTTTGAACGAAAAGTGCCTTACGCGTTCAGTATATATGCACTAGTGAGCCCACTAAGATTGCCCCATATACATAAGATTCTAATTCCTGAGATTATCCCAAGGCTCTCACCATTCACATTCTCCTCTTGCTAATTTCTTGCACCTACTCTATCAATGTGCTGTCGCACAGATCTAAACACCTACTCTCTACCATACAGCTCTTTCTACGCTTGAGCTTTTGTCTCTCGTTTTAATATTTATTGATAACAAAGGTACAGAAAATTTATTTTTCAATCAAATGAATTTATTTGAAAATATTGACCCAACTTTAAGACCTAAACTTCCTAAAATTCATTATTCAAAGAAAATTTTCGATTGTATAAACGAGCTTAGTGAGAATATTCTTCTAAAGCAATTTTTAAAGTAATGAATATTTATACACTTCATCTGATTATATATTGTGCCGTTATTACAGTAGTTAAACATTCTGGATACAAATTAGAAAATTTTGGATCTAATCATAATATCAAGAATAAACCTTCATGGCAAAAAAGGTTAGAAGGTAAAATTTCTTCTATCAGATGTGATTTAGGAAGATTGACTCAATATTCCAGAGGTAATCGATCAAAAACTTATGGCACATATTGGAAAAATATGCCTCAAATATAAAACCCATAAAAATAATGAGATAAGTAATGGACAATTGATAGAATACATTGATACTTTAAAACAAAAACTTTCAGTATACTCCATTAGACTACGTGAATATAAAATAAATTCAGATAGAAAATTCCAAAACAAACTATTCAAAAATAATGAAAAACATTTTTACAAATTTATTTCAGGTTCAAATGAAAATATTTCTGGAAATGGAGTTCCTAAAATTGATATTCTAACTGATTATTGGTCTTCAATTTGGGCAGTGCCAAGGCAACACAATACCAATGCAAGTTGGATTTTAAATGAAAGGTCTCGATTTTATAAAATAGAATGCATGCAATTTGTAAAATTTTCAAACGAAGATATAACATCAGTTATTAAACACACAAAAACTTGGAAATCTCCAGGTGTTGATGGTATTCATAACTTTTGGTTCAAGAAATTCTCTTGCGTTCATGAAAAATTGGCAGAATATTTTTCATTTATAATAAACAACCCCTCAGCTACTCCTTTATTTTTCACACAAGGAATTACTTATTCAAAACCGAAAAGTGATAATACTATTGATCCGTCTCAATATAGACCAATTACTTGCCTTCCAATAATATATAAAATTCTAACTGCATGTATTACCTGAAAAATTTATGCACATTTGGAGAATTATAATATTCTTTCCGAACATCAAAAAAGATGAAGAAAAAAACACCTTGGTACCAAAGAGCAACTTGTAATTGATTCTGTTGCTTTGAATCAAGCTCAAACTAAGAAGGGAAATATTCATACAGCCTTCATTGATTACCAAAAGGGTTTTGATAGTTCTCCCCATTCATGGCTTCAAGAAATTTTGGGAATTTATAAAATTGATAAGACACTTCGTCTTTTTCTTGAATTTGTAATGAAAAATTGGAGAACCACTCTTCATTTAAATATTTCAAAACAATCGTTAAAATCGGAAGTAATTCCAATCAAATGAGGCATTTCTCAAGGTGATTCTCTAAGTGCTTTTTGGTTTGTCTTTGCCTCAAACCATTATCTCATAAATTAAATGCTACTAGTTTCGGCTTCAAAATAAAGAGTCTATTAACTGAATTCGAATTAGGTCACTTAATTTATTTAGATGATATTAAATTATATGCCGGAACCAGATTTCATTTGAAAAGTCTAGTTGAGATTACTTTCAACTATTTCAATGATATTCATATGAAATTTGGGCTTCCAAAATGTAAAAATCTTTCTATTGAAAAAGGAAAGATCACTTCTGATTATATAAAGATTTCTAATATCGAAATCGAGCCAATGTATCTAGGAGATACATATAAATATCTTGGATTTTGTCAAGAGAAGACAGTTAACCATAGCAGCACTAAAGAAAATATTAGAAGTTCATATTACAAAAGACTTAGAATTATCATCAAGAGTTATTTAACTAGTAAAAACTTTTTCAGATCTATCAACTCCTCTGCTGTTCTTATTCTTACATCTTCTTTTTGAATTATTGAATGGTCTAAAACTGATCTAAATGAATTACAATGTCAAACGAGGAAAATGCTCTGTAAATATCATAAGCACCACCCAAAGTCAGCTGTTCAGAGAGTTACACTACCTAGACATCTTGGAGGTCGTTGATTAATTGATTTGAATAATCTTCATAGTAAACAGATTTTTCATCTACGTTCCCATTTTCATGATAAACAGAGAACGTCTAAATTACATGATATTGTTGTTGCTTCAGATTATAATCTTACACCTCTGAACTTGACAATGCAAAAGGTAGATTTTGATATATTTGATGATAATTCTAAAAGAGAAAGTTGGATGCAGAAGGAATTACACGGAAAGCACCCTAAAGAATTGAAAAATGATTATATTGATGAAATCGCATCGAATAAATGGTTAGTATCTGGAGAATTGTTTGCTGAAACAAAAGGCTTGGCAATTGCGATCCAGGATCAGGTTGTTTTCACGAAGAATTATAGAAAACACATCATTAAACAAAATATAGATGATTCTTGCCGTAGATGTTTCTGTTCTTCAGAAACAATTTTTCATATATTATCATCTTGCTCAGTCCTTGCTTCAACAGATTATTTAGAAAGAGATAATGCCGTCGCTAATATTATTCATTTTAATCTAGGAATTAAACATGACCTAATTCCCAAAAGAAAAAAATTTCACAAATATGAACCTGAGATTATATGTGAAAATGACAAATATAAACTTTATTTTGTAAAAAATTCATTGCAACACAGCTGTAAAATACAATAGACCAGATATCATTCTTAATGATAAGCAGAATCAAATAACTTATATAATTGATATTGCTATACCCGACACACATAATATACAAAATAAATACAATGAAAAATTTCTAAATATATGATGCTTGGCGACGAGATTGAAAAATGTGGAAAATGAAGAAAATATTTATTCTACCGATTATTATTTCCACAACAGGTGTTATTTCTAGAAATCTTCACAAAAGTATTGAGGTTTTGAGTCTGAAGAAAATTTGTTTGAACAGTTACAAAAGATCACAGTCATCAAATCTTGTAATATTCTTCGTAGGTTTCTTTCCAAAAATAATAATGAGGTAGAGTCATAGGTTTTTCTTTAGTTTATACTGCTCAGAATCTCATTTCATATTTTATTTATTTGTTTATATAAGTCTAATATAATTAACTGACAATTTTGTCCTATTTATATTCAGAGAAGTATTCTATTCGATCGTTCACCACTTCACACAAAGGAAATGAGTAACATTCAGTGTTACTTGACTGAGGTCCGTACACTGGATTTTTCCGGGGAGAAAGCATATGACACTACTCGTTGGTACATTGATATCATTGTCTGATGATGCTATAGTATGTATATGTTCTGGAAGATTGATATATTTTCATAACATTTAACGTTATCATAATATATTATTATTTCAGGATATGTTTTGATTATAATCATTGCCTGGCAATGGTATTAATAACCGGGTGGTGGATTTATATTTTTCATGAAATCAGTTTGATTGCATGAACTGATATATGGGCAACCCGTTGGGGTAAAACCCTATTTATTTATATATATATATATATATATATATATATATATATATATATATATATATATATATATATATATATATATATATATATATATATATATATACATTAAGATCGCTACATATACATGAACTCCTAATTCCTGAGATTATCCCAAAGCTCTCACCTTTCACATTTCCCTCTTGCACATTTCTTGCACTTACTCTAGCAATGTGCTGTCGCACAGATCTAAACACTTACTTCTCTACCATACAGCTCTCTCTACGCTTAAGCTTCTGTCTCTCGTTTTAATATTTATGCTATTCTTAGATCTTACGTACAGTCAATTCTTTCCTTGATTTTCACGCTGTCCCTCTCTATTATTCCTCCTAATAAATTCTCAAGATCGTGCGACAGCACATTGCTAGAGTAAGTGCAAGAAATGTGCAAGAGGAGAATGTGAATGGTGATGGCTTCAGGAAAATCTCAGGAAAGCGTTTCAGAGAAATATCCCGATCAATAAAAAGAGAGAATGATGCCAAATGAGAGTTTGGAAGGAAGTTGTCTGCTTAAAATATAAAACAAAACTGTGGCAGAAGTAGAGAAGTAAGTAAACGAGGAAAATCAGGAGCTTGGCCTATGGAAAGTAGTGAGTAAGTGACATGTGAGAAAAAGGCTAGAGTTTATTGAACAGGAATAACGAACTGCAGGAAAGAGCGGAATTAATTTTCAAAACGAGAGACCAAAGCTCAAGCGTAGAAAGTGCTGTATGGTAGAGACGTAAGTGTTTAGATATGAGCGATAGCACATTGCTAGAGTAAGTACAAGAAAAGCGCAAGGGGAGAATGTGAATGGTGAGAGCCTTGAAAACATCTTGTTTCGTGGTGAAAGATTTAGTCGGCCTGGCCTCCGCCTGCCGCTCAAGAGCGTCCGTCCCGGTTCAACCACATTCCACCTCCTTTTTGACCGAAAAAAGCCTCATGCGTTTAGTATATATACACTAGCAGGCCGGCAGATCTACCTTGTAAATCAAACAGCTAGACGGGCAGATCTACCTTGCACCCAAAACCGCCTAGATGGGCAGATCTACCCTGTATATCAAACTCCTAGGCGGACAGAAATAGTTTGTATATAAAACGCCTAGGCGGGAAGATCTACCTTTTATATCGTATGCTTAGGCAGGCAAATCTACCTCGCAATTCAAACGCCTAGGCAGACAGATGTACCTCTCATCCCCAAATGCCTATGCGTCTCGAAAAACATCGTCATAAACTCCCTGAACTATCTTTGGCCTTCAAACGTCCAGAACTATCCTGCGTCCGAACAACCTTACGACTCAAATCACCTTGCACCCAGAACTACCTTGTTATAAACAGACAAGCGCCCCACACTGTCTAACGCCTAAAACTCATACTCTTCGAACCACCCCACGCCTCGATAGGTCCGGCCCTCTGAACGTCCAGACGCTTTGAACACCAAGTGCCCAAAACCAACCTTGTGCTTCGAACAACTGCGCACTCCAACACTCCCGGCGAAAGAGTTTCTAGAATCCTCAAACGCCTAAGCTCCTTGAACGTTCTATCGTCTGCCATCCTGAATTACCTAGCAACTGACTGTTCATCCCTACTCATTCTCTGCATTTCTTTCCTCTTCAAAGTCCCTCTTCAGCTGAAATATCTCTTTTACATTCCTTGTGCCTCTACGAATGACTTTTTTTTATCGAGAATATGAACTTGCATATTCTTCTGCCCTGTCGTTTCGCCAAATACTTCCGCTCTTTCATGTAGTTCTTTATTCCTGTTCAATACTCTCTAGCCTTTTTGTCACATTTCACTTACTCACTACTTTCACTATGCCAAGCTCCTAGTTTTGCTCGTTACCTTACTGCTGTACTTCTACCACATTTACGTTTCATATTTCAAGCAGACCACTTTCTCCCAAACCCTCATTTGGCATCATTCTCTCATTTTATTGATCGGGTTATTTATCTGAAACGCTTTCACGAGATTTTCCCAAGGCTCTCACCATTCACATTCTCTTCTTGCACATTTCTTGACTTACTATAGCAATGTGCTGTCGCACAGATCTAAATGCTTACGTCTCTACCATCTAGCTCTTTCTACGCTTGAGCTCTTGTCTCTCGTTTTAATATTCATGCTATCCTTAGATCTTGCTTACTGCAATTCTTTACTTGATTTGCACGCTCTCCCTTTTTGTTATTATTCCCAGTGAATTCCTATTGCGCTTACCATCTTCCTTGATCATTTTTTGCCTTTGTCTTCTGTTCCTTCCTCACACTTCGCTGAAGAACTGTTCTTCCCTACCCATTCTCTGTATTTCTCTTCTCTTCAAAGTCTCTCTTTACCGGAAATATCTCTTTTAATTTCCTTTCGTCTCTACGAACTACTTTTTTCACCGAGAATTTGTACCTGCATATTCTTCCGCCCTGTCGTTTCGCCAATTGTTTCCGCTCTTTCCTGTAGTTCCTCAATCCTGTTCAATAATCTCTAGCCTCTTTCTCACATTTCCCTTACTCACCACTTTCACTAGGCCAAGCTCCTAATTTTCCTCGTTAACTTACTGACTTCTGTCACAATTGTTAGTGTCTTGTGAAAAACTTAGGGAACCTCTTCAAAGCAATATTCCGGTGAATAAAATAAGGCAAAATTAAAATGAATGTTTAGAAGGGAGTGTTAAACTGTTGATATAGAACGAAAATTCGGAGGCTGAGCAGAGAAGAATAATCGAGCAAAAAGAGGAACTGGGCCTAGATAATAATAGTGCGAGAGTGGAATGAGAGAGAAAACTAGTACAGGAGAAGAATTCCCACATGAAGGCATTAATCGAGATAAGGAGATGCGAGTGGAAGAAAAGTCCTCAGAAGATTTCTGCAGGAGGAAAATCACAGGAAAGGCCGGAAGTTATTGGCGAAACGACAGAGCGGAAGAAGATGATGGTTTGAATTCCCACGGTGAAAAGTAGAAGGTTAAGGCAAAAGGAATGTGAAAAAGATATGGCAGGTAAGAAGAGACTATCAGGGGCGACCAAGACAGAGGAAGAGTAAGGAATGAAAGTAAAGTGTGATAGTAAGAAGATGAAGGCAGAAAAAGATTTAGGAATGAGAGAAACATAATAATTGATTATGAGGAAGAATAACGAAGAGGAGTTGTGTGAAAATTACGGAAAGAAGTGAAATATTTGACGTCTGAAACGGGAGTTCTTTTTCAAATTCATCCCCAATCTAAGATATTACTTTCTAATAGATTGGTTGATATATAATTGAAACGATGATGACCCAAGGATGGGCCTGTCAAGATTTCGGGAGGTCTTACGCAAAATAAGAGTAGTTTCAGATCTTATAAGTTTAAGCTTCATAAAACACAGGACCATGAATAGGCAAATCGTAGATAAAATAGCAAAATGGGGAATTTTTCTAGGAACATCGACTCATTATTATCTAAATGTCGATTTGGCTGAATCATAAGATGAAATGAATTTTCATTCTCTGAGGGGCTATTATAGCATTCTGTTTAGTCTTAGTATTGAAATCGAATCAAAACTATAGAAATGTCAGAGATTCAGGGGCAAGTATTTCTTGTTTGTCAGGGAAATTTTCGTTTGAAAACTTTTTCAGTTTAAAGCTAAGGAGACACAATGGATTGGGATGAAAGAACTTGAGTTCATATCCACTAAATTTGAGACTCTTAGTACATGTCAAAAGCAATGCTATCAAAATAAAAGTGAATTTCGGACTTACTTGACGAGTATTTCTCCTATTTTCCTTATGTAGCCTATAACATACAATTCAAATAATTCAAATTCTATAATTTTTCTTTGTAAAAAAATTGTAGATACGAAATAATTACAATCGTCAAAAAGGTTTCTAAATTGAACGAAGGTAATGAAAACTGATTGTGCGCTGATCAATGGCGTACTACAAAAAAATTTGATAGGGCAAAAGAAGACATGCCTCGGAAAAGAAATCACCTTGTAAATTTCAGTTAAAATCTATGACGTGTAATGATGAAGACTGTAAAAAAAGCTTGCAGTCGAAATTTGGATGAATGTTCTCAAAAACTGCAGGAATTTTGAAGAAAAATCAATTTTTTTCTTAAATTTCAATAGCCTGTAGCTCTATAACGAAGATTCAGCGGACAACAGTGCCATGTCTTCTGTTGCCCTTTCAAACTTTTTTATAGCACGCCAATGATTAAAAAGTTGAATTAGAAACTTTATGAACTGATGAAATTGTCTTCCACCTTACAAGCCTCTTATTTCCATAGTTTTCGAAATATTTGACATAATCTATGGTCATATTTGAACTATTAAGTCTAATAAAATTTCACTGAGCTTGTTTTGGGAAATAGTTCATGAAAGTGTTTTCAAATATGAACTACATTGCTCTAAAAAAATTCCCCATTTTACAGTCTTTCATAAAATCTTCCTATTATTCATCCTGTATTTAATGGAACTTACACTTATAAGATTTGAAACGACCCTTATCTTTCGTTAAACTATCCTACTTCTCGAAAACTTGACAGGTCTGGGTCATCATCTTTTGAATTCAATATCAACCAATCTATTTGAGAATAATACCTAAGAATGGGGAGAAATTTAAAGGAAAACTCCAATTTCAGACGTCAAATATTGTCTCGAAAAGTCTTATATCTTATATCGGGTGAAGACATATTAAGGGAACCAACAATTTTTCATAATGAAGAAAATTACGAAAACATTAAATTATATGATTTTTCAAATTGAAATCATAACTTTGATAATTAACTATACTACCGATCTTTCTGTATGGACCATAATATACAAGGAGTTACATAATGACATAAAAACTTGAGGGGGTAAATATACGTGCAGTTTCAAGGAAAAAACTTCATATTAGCTTAGGTCCGCAAAAGCTTCATAACGAGGCTAAATGGTGTTGAAATTTGAATTTGAAATCTATTTTCTCTATTTAGCCAATAATATACAATTCAAATAATTCAAATTCAATAATTTTTCTTCCTAAAACAGTTAGAAATACGAAAAACTTACAACTGTCAAAAAAGTTTCTAAAGTGAACGAAGATAATGAAAATTTATTGTGCGCTGATCATTGGCGTACTATAAAAAATTTTGAAAGGGCAAAAGAAGACATGGCCTCGAAAAAGAAATCACCTTGTGACTGCCTTACTGTTCTCACGCGTATGAGGGTATTCTCAGTTTTAGACCCTTTAGGGGGACTTATTCTCCAGATGAAGAGCTGGACCCCTTAAAGCATGATCATTTTTTAATAGGTAAACCATTACTCGCACGTACTGAAAAGACCCAACAGAGATTCGTCGGTAACATCTGAAACACTTTCAGTTTTGTCAATAATTAGTCCAATATCTTAGGAAAAATGGACCAACGAGTATATTCAATCCTCACGAAGAAGACCGAAATGGACTGAACCCGCAATGAAGCTACGTGAGGGTGATTTATTTCTTTGGTTTTCTCCAAGAGCTCCTCCGAGTCATTCGCCAATGGGCGAAATTAAAACATTGATTTATGGCTCCAATGGAGTAACTCGTGTAGCAAAAACCTTTTCCACGTCAGGAGAGATAACGCGATCTTTAAATAAAGTGGCACTATTACCTTCAGCTTAAGCCAAACGTACCAAAATTAGTTTTTTTTTATTTTCCTCATTGTTCAATTTTAATTGAACTAATATTAGTTTAATCCTTGGTATATATGTGTATATGTATACTTGAGGTTTTTCATCAGCATAAATGTCAGGTCTGATTCGAATTGTGATTATTAGTTTAAATTGATAAACACTAATTCTTCACTTTTTTCTTTAATTTTCTCAGTTTGGGTTTCATATATAAAATCACAAATATTACATTTGTGGGTAGGTGGTATGTTAGGAACAGAGTTCATATGTCATTATTTCCCCTTCCTGAAAAAATTATTTGTGCTATCACGAGATTGCCTTTCCGCAATTAATCACTGAACGATTAAAACGATGAAGAGATATGTGCTCGTGATTATTGAAATATAACTTATGTGCAACGTGCTTCGCCAACTTGTACCGAACGATATCGAGATTACCCCTGAAAATTGTGCGGATCAGCAGGAGCAACGATATTACAATTTAACGGGTAGTAATCCTTTCAATTATTTCCTTTAACCCTTCATCAATTTTCTTTTGTATGAACTCAGCCATTCTTCTTATTACATCTTTTCAACGAATTTACAAACAATGAGTTACGTTTTGGCCATGAAGCTGTTGTTACTTAATCTGTCACATAATCCTCCGAATTGCGTTACAGTAAAGAAGATTACAAGGAATCTAGGACGTGTAATGATGAAGGCTGTGAAAGAAGCTTGCATCCCAAATTTGGCTGAATATTTGAAAAACTGCAGGAATTTTGAAGGAAAATCATTTTTTTTCTGAAATTCAACACCTCATGTCTCTGTAACGAAGCTTGAGCGGACAACAGTACAATGTCTTCTTCTGCCCTTTCAAACTTTTTTGTAGCAGGCGATTGAAAAAAAATTGAATTAAAAACTGAATGAACTGATGTTACTTCCTCCAGAAATCTCCTGAAGACTTCCCTTCCACTCTCATCTGCTTATCTCGATTAATGCATTCTTTTCTGAACTCTACTCCTGTACTAGTTATTGGTCACATTTCACTCACGCACTACTATTATCTAGGCCCTGTTCCTCTTATTACCCGAGTACTCTTCTCTGCACTGTCTCCGCCTTTTCGTTCCATATTAACGGTTTAACACTCCCAACTAAACACTCATTTGGCATTTTTGCCTCATTTTATTCATCGGAATACTTCTTTGAATAGTTTTCCTAAGTTTTTCACAAGACACTCATTTTTTGCATTTGCCTCTTGCACTTTTCCTGCAATTCCCTCAGCACATTGTTATCGCACAGATCTGAACGCCTTTTTCATACAGCACTTTCCACGCTCTTTCTTCTGCCTCATGTTTTTATATCTATCCGTTCCTGAAATCTTGGGTGCCGTAACTTCTTTCCATGATTTTCAAACAATTACTCTTCGTTTTTTTTCCTCGTAAATTCTCATTCTCCTATTCTCTTCCGTCTCAACTTACTACTTTTTACCCTAGGAATTTAAACCTGAATTTTCTTCCGCTCTGTCGTTTCGACAATAACTTCCAGCCTTTCCTGTGATTTTTTTCCTCCCGAGATCTCCTGAAGACTTTCCTCCCACTCGCAGCTCCTTATATCGATCAATGCATTCATTTCTGAACTGTTCTCCTGTACTAGTTTTTTCTCACATTTCACTCACGCACTATTATTTTCTAGACCAGTTCCTCTTTTCGCTCGAGTACTCTTCTCTCCACTGCCTCCGCATTTTCGTTCTATATTAACAGTTTACGAATTCCTACTAAACTCTCATTTTGCCTATTTGCCTTATTTAATTCATCGGAATATTTCAATGAATTGCCTTCCTGAGTTTTTCACAAGACTAAAAATTTACATTTTCCTCTTGTACTTTTCCTGCACTTACCCCAGCACTTTGCTATCGCATAGATCTGATCGTCTCTTTCATTCAGCACTTTCCACGCTCATGCTTCAGTCTCATGTCATGTGTTATATCTATCCGTTTCTGAGATCCTTGCTGCTGTCACTTCTTTCCTTAATTTTCATACATCTCCTCTTCGATATTCTTCCTCATTAATTCCTATTATGTTCCTCTTATTCCTAAATCTTTTTCACTTTCCTTTCGCCTTAACTTACTACTCTTTACCCTGGGAAGCCAAACCTGTACTTTCTTCCGCTCCGTCGTTTTGATATTAACTTCCGTTCTTTCCTGTAATTTTCTTCCTCCAGTGATCTCCTGAAAACTTTGCTTCCACTCGCATCTCCTTAAATCGATCAATGCATTCATTTCTGAACTCTTTTTCTGTACCAGTTTTTTCGCGCATTTCACTCACGCACTATTATTATCTATACCCAGTTTCTATTGTTGCTCGAGTACTCTTCTCTGCACTACCTCCGCATTTTCGTTCTATATTAACAGTTTACCACTTCCTACTAAACTCTCATCTGGCTGTTTTGTCCCATTTTATTCATCGGAATATTTCTTTGAAGAGCTTTCCTGAGTTTTTCACAAAACAGTCAACTTTTACATTTTCCTCTTGCACTATTCGTGCACCTACCCCAGCACTTTGCTATGGCATATATCTGAAGATCTCTTACATACATCACTTTCCACACTCATGCTTCTGTCTCATGTTTTAATATCTATCCGTTTCTGAGGTACTGGCTGCCGTTACTTTTTTTTTAATTTTCACACATCTCCTCTTCGTTATTCTTCCTCATAAATTCTTACTGCGTTTCCTTTATTCCTAAATCATTTTCCACCTCTATCTTTGGTTCTCACTTTCACACTTGTCTTTTATTCCTTACTCTTTCTGCTTCTTGCTCACCCCCTCATAGTCTCTTATTACCTGCCATATCTTTTTCACACTCCTTCCGCCTTAGAATCCAAACCTGTATTTTCTTCCGCTCCGTCGTTTTGACATTAACTTCCATTCTTTCCTGTAATTTCCTTCCTCCAGTGATCTCCTGAAGACTTTGCTTCCACTCGCATCTCTTTAAATCGATCAATGCATTCATTTCTGAACTCTTCTCCTATACCAGTTTTTGCTCGCATTTCACTCACGCACTATTAATATCTATACCCAGTTCCTCTTGTTGCTCGAGTACTCTTCTCTGCACAACCTCCGCATTTTCGTACTATATTAACAGTTTACCACTTCCTACTGAACACTCATCAGGCAGTTTTGCCCCATTTTCTTCGGCATATTTCTTTGAAGAGCTTCCCTAAGTTTTTCACACGACACTCAAATTCTACGTTTTCCCCCTGCAATTTTTCTGCTTTTACTCCAGCCCTTTGCTATAGCATGGATCTGAACGTCTCTTTCTTACAACAGATTCCACGCCCTTGCTTCTGTCTCATGTTTTTATATCAATGCATTTCTGAGATCTTGGCTTAATCTTCACACAATTCCACCTCGTTATTTTTCCTCATAAATTCTCATTGCGTTTCTCTTATTCCTAAATCATTTTCCGCCTCTATCTTTGGTTCTCACTCTCACACTTTACTTTTATTCCTTACTCTTTCTCCTTTTCTTGCAATTTTTCTGCACTTTGCTATCGCACAGATCTGAAAGTCTTCTTCATACAGCACTTTCCGCACACATGCTTCTGTCTCATGTTTTTATTTCTATCCGTTTCAGAGATCTTGGCTGCGTCACTTCGTTCCTTGATTTTCACACATTCCTCTTCGTTATTCTTCCTCATAAATTCTTATTGCGTTTCTTTTATTCCTAAATCATTTTCCGCCTTCAGCTTCTTTAAATTTCTTCCCATTCTCAGATATTATTCTCAAATAGATTGGTTAATATTGAATTCAAAAGATGATGACCCAGACCTGTCAAGTTTTCGAGAAGTAGGATAGTTTAACGAAAGATAAGGGTCGTTTCAAATCTTATAAGTGTAAGTTCCATTAAATACAGGATGAATAATAGGAAGATTTTATGAAAGACTGTAATATGGGGAATTTTTCTAGAGCAATGTAGTTCATATTTGAAAACACTTTCATGAACTATTTCCCGAAACAAGCTCAGTGAAATTTTATTAGACTTAATAGTTCAAATATGGCCATAGATTATGCCAAATATTTCGAAAACTATGGAGATAAGAGGCTTGTATTTTTGCAGGTGGAAGACAATTTCATCAGTTCATAAAGTTTCTAATTCATCTTTTTAATCATTGGCATGCTATAAAAAAGTTTGAAAGGGCAACAGAAGACATGGCACTGTTGTCCGCTGAATCTTCGTTATAGAGCTACAGGTTATTGAAATTTAAGAAAAAAATTGATTTTTCTTCAAAATTCCTGCAGTTTTTGAGAACATTCATCCAAATTTCGAATGCAAGCTGTTTTTACAGCCTTCATCATTACACGTCATAGGTTTTAACTAAAATTTACAAGGTGATTTCTTTTCCGAGGCCATGTCTTCTTTTGCCCTATCAAACTTTTTTGTAGTACGCCATTGATCTGCGCACAATAAGTTTTCATTACCTTCGTTCATTTTAGAAACTTTTTTGACGATTGTAGTTATTCGTATCTCCAATTTTTTTTGAAAAAAAATTATTGAATTTGAATTATTTGAATTGTATGTTATTGGCTAAATAAAGAAAATAGAAGAAATACTCGTCAGGTATGTCCGAAAATCGCTTTTGTTCTGATAGGTCTGCTTTTGACATGTACTAAGAATCTCAAATTTAGTGGATATGAACTCAAGTTCTTTCATCCCAAACCATAGTGTCTCCTTAGCTTTAAACTCAAAAAGTTTTCAAACTAGAATTTCCCTGACAAACAAGAAATACTTGCACCAGAATCTATCTGACATTTCTATAGTTTTCATTCGATTTCAATACAAAGACTAAACAGAATGCTATAATTACCCCTCAGAGAATAAAAATTCATTTCATATAATGATTCAGTCAAATCGACATCTACATAAGAATGAGTCGATGTTCCTAGAAAAATTCCCCATTTTGCTATTTTATCTACGATTTGCCTTTTTATGTTCCTGTGTTTTATGATGCTTAATTTTATAAGATCTGAAACGAATCTTATTTTTCGTAAGACCTCTCGAAATCCCAAGCCCAACCTTGGGTCATCATCGTTTCAATTCAATATCAACAAATCTATTTGAAAATAATATCTAAGAAAGGGGATGAATTTGATAAAGAACTCCAATTTCAGACGTCAAATATTTGAAAAAACTCTTAAATCAGGTAAAATAAATATTGATGGAACTCACAGTTTTCATAATCCCAAAAACATGTCAAAAACAGCAAAATATATGGTATTTCAAAATAAAATCATAACTTTGATAGGGTAAGTCTACGTACTATTTCAAGAAAAAATTTCATGTAAACATAGGCCCGCCAAGGCTTCGTTACGGAGCTACAGGGTGTTGAAATTTCGGTGAAAAATGGTTTTTTTCATCAAAGTTTTCGCAGTTTTCGAGATATTCAGACCTAATTGGGAAAAAAGCTATTTCTTGCAGCCTCCATTATTAGACATCCTAAATTTTAACTAGAATCAACAGGGTGTTTTCTATTCTGGAGCCATGTCTTCTTCTGATCTTTCAAACTTATTTGCAGTACTCCATTGGTCAGCTTTCAAACAGTTTTCGTCATTTCCTTTTAAGTTGAAAACCATTTTGACCTTTAAAATTTTTTCGTATCTCCAACTGTTCTCAAGCTGAAAATTATTGAACGCGATTGTATGCATTCCCTGAATTGCAAGCACTTTTAATTAAAAAGATGACTCGTAGGCTTAGATACTTAATTTAATTTGACAGTTGCTATTATTGGCTGATATCCATCACAAGTACGGTCTGGCTGAAGGATTTGTTGTGTCAAATATGCATAATTTTCAATATAAAACGATTTTTTTTAATTTTATGTAGCATTTACCTTACGTACCTTGAAGAAAAATTGGCTGAAAAGTTTTCATCAAAAATCTCTCAGGTACTCCTTTATTTTTCACACAAGGAATTAATTATTTAAAACCGAAAAGTTCCAATAATACTGACTCATCTCAATATAGAGCAATTACCTGCCTTCCAACAATATATTAAATTTTCAATGCAGGTAACCCAAAAAAAAATCATGCACATTCGGAGAGTTATATATATTCGAACATCAAAATGGATTTAGAAAAAAGCACTCAGATAGTAAAGAGCAACTTGTTATTGATTGTATTGCTTCGAATCAAGCTCAAACTAAGAAGAGAGATAGTCATACAGCTTTTATTGATTGCCGAAAGGCTTTTGATAGTTCTCATCATTCATAGCAAGAAATTCAGGAAATTTATAAAATTATCAAGTTAAATCGATAAGTCAACTTATTGTTGTATAGAATATTATGTATTGAGGAAGTTATATATTTCACATGATTCTTTTGAACATAATGTTATTCCGTTTTCATCAGCCAAATTTGGCATAAGGAAAGTTCGAAATGGTTTTACTGTGATACATTTTAGAGCGTTATATCTGCAACATCCTGGAAAAAATTAGAATAGGAGTCATATTTGTGAAAATAAGACATCCAAAGTTGAGAACCACAATTCTACGAAACGTATCTGAAAGTTTTCGAAGTTAAACCATGAAAATTCTCAAAGGGGACACAAATGCAATTATGGTACGGAATAATTCATCAAGTAACGCCTTCATTCAACTGATCGTTGAATAACACTGAAATTCAATAGAATAAACTCAACCTTCGTGATTTTAATGACTGGCACTAATGGTATTCTTGTAAATTCACTAATAGTATAATTGGCACTTGTGGCTACAGGGAATTCATTATTGAAATAAACAAAACAAAATACAATACACTATATCGAAATATTGAGGATTGATAGTTCCAGCAAAATGCTAATTCATTGTCGAAAAATGTGTTTCTGGTTCATTTCAGTGACCTTTCGAAGAAATATAAGAAAGCCTCATCCCTCTGACCATTCTACTCGATGCTGCAAAGCGCACTTAACCTCTTTCACACAGTTAGACTGAAAAGTTACAAATAATGACACTGCCTGTTGAACAGAAGATCTGAAGGCCAATCTAAGAAACCTGAAATCTTCACAATTGAGAAAATGAATAAATTCATTAGAGACGGTTCAGATCCCAACCAAGTGACTCTTACTATCGGAATTGTAGGAGCTTGCCAGTTTGTGAATCACATCATGAATATAAGAAATGTAGAAGAATAGAATTGATATTTAATACCGATCATTTCGTTAACACTGACAAAATAATCAAGAAATTTGATCAAATCGAGAAAATTTTAACTAACGCGTAATAATATTATTAGCAGTTGCTGAGGACCGAGAGTTCATTGGATATGGTCCGAGCCAATTCAGAAATTTATTGCATTTATTAGGCAAAAATAACGAATTTATCGAATAATTACTATATCGTTTTTGGTAATTGAATCTACTAAGCTTTTCTCAATGATCTATCTGGGAAATGTCAAGTTCAAAGTGTTAAGGATAATAAATTCGCCTCAATGGTGAGGACGTTCCAGATACATCACATATTTCACTGAAGATTATAATGTGTGTATTTTGTCAATTCTTGCATTTCTCGTGTCACGATCTTCTTTCTTTGAAACTATGTTCCTCATCAAAATGGAGGAATAGACAAAGCTAGATAAAATCGATGATTTTCAAGTACTCTACAATATGGCGAATGAGCCAGGTTCAATCCAATTCATCACGTGTAGAAGAAATACAAAGATTTTTAAACTAATGAACGTTTTCAAATGTTGGTTCGAACATTGAAAATGTTTTACTGTACGGAAGTCTACGTTGAAAACTTCAAAATCAAATAATGCATTTAGCTGTATTACCATCACTTCCGTGATTATTTCGTATTATTTTTTAATCAAAGAAACCAGTGCTGTTCAAATTGTCACAGCATCATCGAACGTATGACGCGTTTCACCAACCAGTGGCTTCTTCAAATGGGTAGTTCTTTTGAATGAAAGATGCGACTTGAAGAGTATGTCCAACAAAACTTGGCCAACTTTTTGTCGAGAAAGATTGAGTGTAGCACAGTTACGACAATATCTTAAGAATGGTATTCTCTGTTCAAAAATATTACGTTTTGAAAATGTAATATCACACAAATAGTTAGAACTCAACGAAAGTTTGCATTTCACAAAAAAAATTGATAATTCCAAAAATCAAACCAATATAACATATTTTATTCTCTGAAAAAGTTTCATCATTTTCCGAAATTCTGTGAGCCCAGGATTTACCTATTCTTTCAACAAAAATATGGTTTCAAAACAATATAGCCGAAACGTTCAATTTCTGAGTGATTTGTGTATATGCCCCTGTGAACAAATAAGAGTTCTGGTTATCCAAATGGATAATTCTGCTCTTTCACTTCATAGCAGCAGATATTATACATGGTTTATGATATTAAACAGGGTGTGGTCAAAATTTTATCCATCAAGTAAAATACTATCTATTTTGCTGAATAGTTCACACAAAAAATCTTCGCTGTTTCTCTAGCATAATTATTATTTCAGTAATAAATTGTAACAAAATTCAACCCCCCCAACAGTGGAGTGAACCATTTTCATCGTTTGTCTAAAAATCGACAACTGTGATTAACAGTAATGCGGAAAAAATTCCCATGATAAATAGTAGTTAGTTAAGGATAAAGAAATGTGAAAAGTATATGGCAGGTAATAAAAGACTATGAGGGGGTGAGCAAGACATATAAAGAGTAAGGAATAATACTAAAGTGTGAAAGTAAGAACCTAAGATAGAGTCGAAAAATTATTTAGGAGTCAGAGAAAAGCAATGAGAATTTATAAGGAAGAAAAACGAAAAGGAATTGTGTGAAAATCAAGGAAAGAAGTTACGACAGCCAAGATCTCAGAAACGGATAGATATAAAAACATGAGACAGAAGCATGAGCGTGGAAAGTTCTGTATGAAGAAGAAGTTCAGATCTGTGCGATAGCAAAGCGCTGGGGTAAGTGCAGGAGAAATGCAAGAGGAACATGTAAAATTTGACTGTCTTGTGAAGAACTTAGGAAAGCTCTTCGAAGAAATATTCCAATGAAAGAAATGAAGCAAAAATGCCAAATGGATGTTTAGTAGGATGTGGTAAACTGTTAATATAGAACGAAAATGCGGAGGCAGTGCAGAGCAGAGTACTCGAGCAAAAAGAGGAACTGGGCCTATATAATAATAGTGCGTGAGTGAAATGTGAGAAAAAAGTAGTACGGGAAAAGAGTTCAGGAATTAATGCATTGATCGATATGAGGAGACGCGAGTGGAAACAAAGTCTTCAGGAGATCTCTGGAGGAAGAAAATTACAGGAAAGTTATTGGCGAAACGACAGAGGGGAAGAAAATACTGGTTCGACTCCCCAGGGTAAAAAGTCGTAAGTTAAGGCAGAAGGAATGAGAAAATGATATAGCAGGTAATAAGAGACAATGAGGGGTGGACAAGACAGAGAAAGAGTAAGGAATGAAGTAAAGTGTGAAAGTCCAAGTGAAAGAACCAAAGATGAAGGCGGAAAATGATTTAGGAAAAAGAGAAACGCAATAAGAATTTATGAGGAAGAATAACAAAGAATAAATGTGTGAAAATCAAGGAAAGAAGTGACGTAGCCAAGATCTCAGAAACGGATAGAAATAAAAACATGAGACAGAATCATGAGCGCGGAAAGTGCTGTATGAAGAAGACTTTCAGATCTGTGCGATAGCAAAGTGCTGGGGTCAGTGAAGAAAATTTGCAAGAGAAGGAGAAAGAGTAAGGAATAAAAGTAATGTGCGAAAGTAGGAACCAAAGATAGAGGAGGAAAATGATTTAGGAATAAGAGGAACTTAATGAGAATTTATGAGGAAGAAGAACGAGGAGGAAATGTGTGAAAATTTAGGAGAGAAGTAACGGCAGCCAAGATCGCAGAAACGGGTAGATATAAAAACATGAGACAGAAGCATGAGCGTGGAAAGATCAGATCTATGCGAAAGCAAAGTGCTGGGGTAAGTGCAGGAAAAGTGCAAGAGGAAAATGTAAATTTTTAATGTCTTGTGAAAAACTTAGGGAACCTCTTCAAAGAAATATTTCGGTGAATAAAATGGGGCCAAATACCAAATGAGTGTTTAGGAGGAAGTGGTAAACTGTTGATATACAACGAAAATGCGGAGGCTGAGCAGAGAAAAATTTTCGAGCAAAAAGAGGAACTGGGCCTAGATAATAATAGTGCGAGAGTGGAATGAGAGAAAAAACTAGTACAGGAGAAGAATTCAAACTTGAATGCATTATTCGAGATAAGGAGATGCGAATGGATGAAAAGTCTTCAGGAGATTTCTAGAGGAAGAGAATCACAGGAAAGGCCGGAAGTTATTGGCGAAACTACAAAGCGAAAGAAGATAAAGGTTTGAATTCCAACGGTGAAAAGTAGTAAGTTAAGGCAAACGGAATGTGAAAAAGATAGTGCAGGTAATGAGAGACTATCAGAGGCGACCAAGACCACCAAAGATGAAGGCGGAAAATGATTTAGGAATGAGAGAAACGCAATAATAATTTATGAGAAAGAATAACGAAGAGGAGTTGTGTGAAAATTTAGGAAAGAAGTGAAATATTGGACGTCTGAAATTGGAGTTCCTTCTCAAATTCATCCCCATTCTTAGATATTACTTTCTAATAGATTTGTTGATATTGATATGTGACGATGATGACCTAAGGATGGGCCTGTCAAAATTTGGGGAGGTCTTACGAAAAATAAGAGTCGTTTCAGATCTTATAAGTTTAAGCTTCATAAAATACAGGACCATAAAAAGGCAAATCGTAGATAAAATAGCAAAATGGGGAATTTTTCTAGGAACATCGACTCATTTTTATGTAGATGTCGATTGGCTGAATCATTATATGAAATGAATTTTTATTCTCAGAGGGGTAATTATAGCATTCTGTTTAGTCTTAGTATTGAAATCGAATCAAAACTATAGAAATGTCAGATAGATTCAGGTGCAAGTATTTCTTGTTTGTCAGGGAAATTCTAGTTTGAAAACTTTTTGAGTTTAAAGCTAAGGAGACACTATGGTTTGGGATGAAAGAACTTGAGTTCATATCCACTAAATTTTCTTAGTACATGGCAAAAGCAGAGCTATCAAAATAAAAGCAAATTTCGGACATACCTGACGAGTATTTCTCCTATTTTCTTTATTTAGCCAATAACATACAATTCAAATAGTTCAAATTCAATAATTTTTTTTCGTAAAAAAATTGTAGATACGAAATAAATACTATCGTCAAAAAAGTTTCTAAAATGAACGAAGGTAATGAAAACTGATTGTTCGCTGATCAATGGCGTACTACAAAAAAGTTTGATAGGGCAAAAGAAGACATGGCCTCGGAAAAGAAATCACCTTGTAAATTTCAGTTAAAATCTATGACGTGTAATGATGAAGACTGTAAAAAAGCTTGCATTCGAAATTTGGATGAATGTTCTCAAAAAGTGCAGGAATTTCGAAGAAAAATAAATTTTTTCTTAAATTTCGATAACCTGTAGCTCTATAACGAAGATTCAACGGACAACAGTGCCATGTCTCCTTTTGCCCTTTCAAACTTTTTTGTAGCACGCCAATGATTAAAAAGTTGAATTAAAAACTATATGAAATGATGGGATTGTACTCCACCTGCAAGAATACAAGCCGCTTATTTCCATAATTTTCGAAATATTTCACATAACCTATGGCCATATTTGAACTATTAAGTCTAATAAAATTTCACTGAGCTTGTTTCGGGATAAGTTTTCATGAAATAGTTCATGAAAGTGTTTTCAAATATGATATGATCTAGAAAAATTCCCCATTTTAATATCATTCATAAAAACTTCCTATTATTCATCCTGTATTTAATGGAACTCACACTTATCAAGATTTGAAACGACCCTTATCTTTCGTTAAACTATCCAGCTTCTCGAAAACTTGACAGGCCCGGGTCATCATCTTTTGAATTCAATATTAACCAATCTATTTGAGAATAATATCTAAGAATGGGGAGAAATTCAAAGGAGAACTCCAATTTCAGACGTCAAATATTATCCTAAAAAGTCTTATATCTTATATCGGGTGAAGAGATATTGAGGGAACTAACAGTTTTTCATAATGAAAAAAAATTACGAAAACATTAAATTATATGATTTTTCAAATTGAAATCATAACTTTGATAATTAACTATACTACCGATCTTTCTGTATGGACCATAATATACAGGGAGTTACATAATAACATAAAAACTTGAGGGGGTAAATCTACGTGCAGTTTCAAGGAAAAAACTTCATATTAGCTTAGGTCCGCAAAAGCTTCATAACGGAGCTGGAGGGTGTTGAAATTTGAATTTGAAATCCATTTTCTCTATTTAGCCAATAATATACAATTTAAATAATTCAAATTCAATAATTTTTCTCCCTAAAACAGTTGGAGATACGAAAAACTTACAACTGTCAAAAAAGTTTCTGAAGTGAACGAAAATAATGAAAATTGATTGTGCGCTGATCAATGGCGTACTATAATAAATTTAGAAAGGGCAAAAGAACACATGGCCTCGGAAAAGAAATCACCTTGTGACTGCCATACTGTTATCATGCGTATAGTGGGCATTCTCAATTTTAGACCATTCTTTCTTCTTCTTACGGTGCCTTATCCTTAAGGACGTTGGCGATTACATTTACCCATCTTATTTTATTTGTTGCAGCTCTGAACAATTCTATAGAGCTCATATTAGTCCATTGACGTAAGTTCTTAAGCCAGGAGTTGCGTCTTCTTCCCGGTCCCCTTTTGACATTGACTTTTCCTTCGATGATAAGTTGAAGAAGTTCGTACTTTTGGTTTATCATAATGTGACCGAAATATTCTGTCTTTCTTCCTTTTTTTATCCGCACAAGTTCTCGATCCTTTCTCATCCTCTGCATAACTTCTACGATTGTCGTATGACTCATGTAAGATATTCTGAGCATTCTACGGTAGCACCAAAGTTCGAACGATTCTATTCTTTTTTGTGTTGTTTCCGTCATTGTCCATGCTTCAACGCCATATAGCACGGTGGAGAAAACGTAGCATTTCAGTATTCGAACTCTTAATGAGATATTTAGTTGGCAGTTGCATAGTATTTTTTGCATTTTATAAAATATAGCTCGTGCTTTTTCCAGGCGTGTTTTTATCTCTAGTGAGTGATCCCAAGTTTCATCAAGGCTACTTCCTAGGTATGTTATTTTTATTACTTGTTCTAATTCTGTGTCGTTGATCCTGATTCCGACCTTTCTGTTTTAGTGTTTGCTGATAACCATCGTTTTTGTTGTCTTTGTATTTAGTTTCATTCCAAATTCTTTACCGAGTGTTATCATCACTCGGTCCATTAGGCGTTGTAGTGCTTCAGCGCTATCTGCTAGAATAACCTTGTCATCTGCGTATCGCAAGTTGTTAATGCATTGTCCATTTATTATTATGCCATCCAAGGTATCCTGTAGTGCCTTCCTAAATAACTCTTCCGAAAAAACGTTAAACAACAACGGGGAAAGAATACATCCTTGCCTTATTCCTTTCTCGATGTTAATGTCTTCAGATGTCTCTCCATTGATTCTAATTTTAGCCTTTTGGTCTTGGTGAAGGTTTGATATGATTCTCAAGTCTTTGTCGTCTATGTTACAAGACCTGAGAATTTCTATTAGTATCGTGTTTCACCAGGTCGAAAGCCTTTTGAAAGTCTATGAAACACAGATATACATCAGAGTCTATATCCCTACGTCTTTCAACAAGCACACATATTGAAAAAAGTGCCTCTCTTGTTCCAAAGCCATTCTTGAAGCCAAATTGTATTCGTCCCGTGTGTACGTTCAATTTGTTATATATAAATTCTATTGTGTATTATTCGTAGGAACAATTTCAGTATATGATTCATTAGACTAATGATCCTATATTCTTCACATTTCCTGGAGTTCTTCTTCTTTGGTAGTGGTATAAACACCGATGTCAGCCAGTCTTTTGGTATTATTCCAGTTTCGTATATCTTATTAAATAAGTTCTCCATAGCATCGATGTGTTGGTCTGAAATTATCCTTATAATTTCAATTGGGATATTATCTTCTCCAACAGCTTTTTTGTTTTTTAGTTGTTTTGTTGCTTTAATAATTTCCTCCTTTGTGATGTAGGGTCCAGACGCTACTTTCTGTACACCTATGCTTTGTCTCTCCTGGTCTTGAAACATGTCTTCTATATATTCTTTCCACCTGTTTATTTGATCTTTTATATTCAGTAGGGGTTTCCCATGTTTATCTTCGATGAAAGATGAAGAGGATTGCTTCCACATTCCAGCTCCTTCTTTTATTTTTTTTGTGTAAATTGAAAGTATAATGTTTTTGTTCTAGTTTCTCAATTTCTTCACATCTTTCGTTTAGCCAAGTAACTTTAGCTTCTTTGATTTTTATTTTGATATTTTCATGTATCCATTTATACCTTGTTTCGTTTTTATTTCTGAATTTTCTTCTCTCTTCCATCATGTCCAAGATTTCTTCTGTCATCCAAGATTGATTCTTTTTCCTGGTCTCCTGCTTAAGGTGCTTCTCTGTAACATTTTTTAGTGTAGTTTCAATCTTTTGCCAGTCTTCTTCAAAAGTTTGCGTCGGCTTTAATGGTTTCTCGTTTATTTATCTTTCTTCCTTTATTTTATTGTACGTAGATTTCTCTTTCAACTAATCGGTGTTAATAATAGCCGCTTTCTTATTTCCCTTGGTTATTTTAAATTCTACCTTTATCCTTGCTAGAAGAAGGTTGTGATCGGTGGGAATGTCAGCACCGGGGTATGTCTTGCATGATTTTACTGCATTTTTGTATCTTCTGTTAACAATTATGTAATCAATTTGGTTTATTGTGATGCGTTCGTCTACTCCATCTGCTGGTGACTCCCACGTTTATAGTCTTCGTGGTGGTAACTTGAAAAAACTATTCATTATACTATATTGGTTTTCTTTACAAAATTGTATTAATCTGTCTCCCCTGTCATTTCTTATACCGAGGCCAAACTCACCCATCGTGTCATCTTCTCTTCCCTTTCCAATCTTGGCCTGGAAGTCTCCGAGAATTATGTTGGTTGGACCATTCTTTAGGGAGACTTATTCTCCAGATTAAGAGCTGGACCCCTTAAGGCCTGATCATTTTTTAATTGATAAACCATTACCCGCACGTACTGAACAGACCCAACAGAGATTCGTCGTGTCCATCTGAAACACTTTCAGTTTTGTCAACAATTAGTCCAATATCTTTGGAAAAAATGGACCAACGAGTATATTCAATCCTCACGAAAAAGACCGAAATGGACTAAACCAGCAATGAAGCTACGTGAGGGTGATTTATTTCTTTGGTTTTCTCCAAGAGCTCCTCCGAGTCATTGGCCAATAGGCAAAATTAAAACATTGATTTATGGCTCCGATGGAGTAACTCGTGTAGCGAAAACCTTTTCTACGTCAGGAGAGATAACGCGATCTTTAAATGAAGTGGCACTATTACCACCAGCTTAAGCCAAACGTATCAAAATTATTTTTTCTTTATTCTCCTCATTGTTCAATTTTAATTGAACGAATATTTGTTTGATCCTTGGTATATTTGTGTATATGTATACTTGGGGTTTTTTATCAGCATAAATGTCAGTTCTGATTCGAATTATGATTATTAGTTTAAATTGATACACACTAAATTTTTCATTTTTTTATTTAATTTTCTCAGTTTGGGTTTCATATATAAAATCCCAAATATTACATTTGTGGGTAGGTGGTATATTAGGAACCGGGTTCATATGTCATTATTTCCCCTTCCTCAAAAAATTATTTGTGCTATCACAAGATTGCCTGTCCGCAATCAATGACTGAACGATTAAAACGATAAAGAGATATGTGCTCGTGACTATTGAAATATAACTTATGTGCAACGTGCTTCGCCAAATTGTACCAAACGATATCGAGATTACCCCTGAAAATTGTGCGGATCAGCAGGAGCAACGATATTACAATTTAACGGTCAGTAATCCTTTCATTTACTTCCTTTAACCTTTCATCAATTTTCTTTTGTATGAACTCAGCCATTTTTCTTATTACATCTTTTCAACGAATTTACAAACATTGAGTTACACTTTGGTCATGAAGCTGTTGTTACACAATCTGTCACATAATTCTCCGAATTTCGTTACAGCAATGAAGATTAACTAGGAATCTAGGACGTGTAATGATGAAGGCTGTAAAACAAGCTTGCATTCCAAATTTGCCTGAATAACTTAAAAACTGCAGGAATTTCGAAGGAAAATCAATTTTTTCCTGAAATTCAACACCTCATAGCTCTATAACGAAGCTTGAGCGGACAACAGTGCCATGTGTTCTCCTGCCCTTTCAAACTTTTTTGTAGCACGCCTTTGATTAAAAAATTGAATTGAAAACTAAATGAACTGATATTTCTTCCTTCAGAAATCTTCTGAAGGCTTCCCTTCCACTCTCATCTCCTTATCTCGATTAATGCATTCATTTCTGAACTCTACTCCTGTACTAGTTTTTTCTCACATTTAACTCACGCACTATTATTATCTAGGCCCTGTTCCTCTCATTACCCGGGTACTCTTCTCTGCACTGTCTCCGATTTTCGTTCCATATTAACAGTTTAACACTCCCTACAAAACACTCATTTGGCATTTTTGCCTCATTTTATTCATCGGAATATTCCTTTGAATAGTTTTCATAAGTTTTTCATAAGACACTCAAATTTTACATTTGCCTCTTGCACTTTTCTTGCAAATACCTCAGCACATTGTAATCGCACAGATCTTAACGTCTTTTTCATACAGCACTTTCCACGCTCATTCTTCTGTCTCATGTTTTTATATCTATCCATTCCTGAGATCTTGGGTGCCGTAACTTCTTTCCATGATTTTCAAACAATTACTGTTCGTTTTTCTTCCTCATAAACTCTCATTCTCCTGTTCTCTTCCGTCTTAACTTACTACTTTTTACCCTGGGAATTTAAACCTGAATTTTCTTCCGCTCTGTCGTTTCGACCATAACTTCCAGCCAGTCCTGTAATTTTCTTCCTCCAGATATCTCCTGAAGACTTTGCTTCCACTCGCTTCTCCTCATCTCAATTAATGCATTCATTTGTGAATTTTTCTCCTGTACTAGTTTTTTCTCGCATTTCTTCACGCACTATTATTATCTAGGCCCAGTTCCTCTTTTTGCTCGAGTATGCTTCTCTGCACTGACTCCGCATTTTCGTTCCATATTAACGGTGTACCACTTCCTACCAAACACTCATTCGTCATTTTTCCCTCATTTTATTCTTCGGGATATATCAGAACGTCTTTTTCATACAGCACATTCCACGCTCATGCTTCTGTCTCATGTTTTCATTTCTATCCGTTCCTGAGATCTTGGATGCCATCACTTCTTTCCTTGATTTTCAAACAATTCCTCTCCGTTATTCTTCCTCATCAATTTTTATTGCGTTTCTCTTATTCCTATATCATTTTCCGCCTTTATCTATGGTTCTCACTTTCACACTTTACTTCTATTCGATACTCTCTCTCTGTCTTGCTCACCCCCTCATAGTCTCTTATTACCTGCCATATCTTTTTCACATTCCTTTTGACTTAATTTACTCCTTTTTATTCTGGGAATATAAACCTGCATTTTCTTCCGCTTTGTCGTTTCGCCTATAACTTTCACCTATAACACTTTGATATTGCATAGATCTGAACGTCTTTTTCATACAGCACCGTCCAGGCTCATGCTTCTGTCTCATGTTTTAATATCTATCCGTTCCTGAGATCTTGGGTGCCGTCACTTCTTTTCATGATTTTCAAACAATTCCTCTTCGTTATTCTTTCTCATAAATTCTTATTCCCGTATTCTCTTCCTATTTTTCCTGCCTTAACTTACTCCTTTTTACCCTGGGAATTTGAACCTGAATTTTCTTCCGCTCTGTCGTTTCGACAATAACTTCCGGCCTTTCCTGTAATTTTCTTCCTCCAGAGATCTCCTGAAGACTTTGCTTCTAATCGCATCTCCCTATCTCGATTAATGCATTCATTTGTGAATTCTTCTCGTGTACTAGTTTTTCTCGCATTTCTTCACGCACTATCATTATCTAGGCCCAGTTCCTCTTTCGCTCGAGTACTCTTCTCTGCACTGCCTCCGCATTTTCGTTCTATATTAACATTTTACCAATTCCTACTTAACTCTTATTTAGTCTTTTTGCCTCATTTAATTCATCGGGATATTTCTTTGAAGAGCTTTCCACAGTTTTTCACAAGACACTCAAATTTCACATTTTCCTCTCACACTTTTCCTGCACTTACCCCAGCACTTTGCTATCGCATAGATCTGAACGACTCTTTCATTCAGCACTTTCCGCGCTCATGCTTCTATCTCAAACTTTTATATCTATCCGTTCCTGAGATCTTGGCTGCCGTCATTTCTTTCCTTGATTTTCACAAAATTCCTCCTCGTTATTCTGCTTCATAAATTCTCATTGCGTTTCTCTTATTCCTAAATCATTTCCGCCTCTATCTTTGGTTCTTACTTTCACATTTTAGTTTTATTCCTTTCTCGTTCTCTGTCTTGCTCGACCGTTCATAGTCTCTTTTCACTTGCCATATCTTTTTCACATTCATTTCGCCGTAACAAACTACTTTTTACCCTGGGAATTTAAACCTGTATTATTTCCGCTCTGTCGTTTCGACAATAACTTTATGCCTTTCCTGAAATTTTCTTCCCCCAGATATTTCCTGAAGACTTTGCTTCCACTCGCATCTCCTTAAATCGATCAATACATTCATTTCTGATCTCTTCTCCTGTACTAGTTTTTTCTCGCATTTCTTTCATGCTCTATTATTATATAGGCCCAGTTCCTCTTGTTGCTCGAGTACTCTTCTCTGAACTGCCTCCGCATTTTCGTTCTATATTATTAGTTTACCACTTCCTACGTAACACTGATTTGGCATTTTCGCCTCATTTTATTCATCGGAATATTTCTTTGAAGTGCTTATTTTTTTAAGTTTTTCACAAGATACTCAAATTTTACATTTTCCTCTTGCACTTTTCCTGAACTTACCCCAGCACTTTGCTATCGCATATATCTGAACGTCTCTTTCATACATCACCTTCTACGCTCATGCTGCTGTCTCATGTTTTTATTTCTATCCGTTCCTGAAATATTGGCTGCCGTCAATTCTTTCCTTGATTTTCAAACAATTCCTCATTGGTATACTTCCTCATAAACTCTTATTGCATTTCTCTCATTCCTAAATCATTTTCCGGCATTATCTTTGGTTCTTATTTTCACACTTTACTTTCATTATTATCTAGACACAGTTCCTCTTTTTGCTCGAGTACTCTTTTCTGCCCTGCCTCCGCATTTTCGTTCTATATTAACAGTTTACCATTTCCTATTTAACACTCATCTGGCATTTTTGCCTAATTTCATTCATCGGAATATTTCTTTTATGAGCTTCCCTAAGTTTTTCACAAAACACTCAAATTTCACATTTTCCTCTTGCACTTTTCCTGAACTTAGCCCAGCACTTTGCTATCGCATAGATCTGAACGTCTCTTTCATACAGCACTTTCCACGCTCATGCTTCTATTCATGTTTTTATATCTATCCATTCCTGAGATCTTGGCTGCCTTCTCTTCTTTCCTTGATTTTCACGCAATCCATCTTCACTATTCTTCCTCATAAATTCTTTTTGCCTTTCTCATATTCCTAGATCATTTCCGCCTTTATCTTTGGCTTTTCCTTTAACACTCTCTGAAGAAATTATCTTTCGTACACCTTCTCTGTTTTTCTTATCCCCTCAAAGTCTCTTATTACCTGCCGCATCTCTTTCACATTCTTTCGCCTTAACTTACTATCTTTTACCCTAAGAATTCAAACATACATTTTCTTCCGCTCTGTCGTTTCGCCAATTACTTTCGCTCTTCCTTTTAATACTTTCCTCCAGAACTCTCCTGAATCTATTACTTCCGCAGGCATCTCCCTATCTATATTAACGCATTCATTTCTGATATTTTCTCCTATACAATCTGTTCTAACCTTTTTCTCGCATTTCACTGCACTATTATCTCAAGGGCCAGATCCTCTTTTTGCTCTTGTATTCTTACTACATTGATTTCGAGTTTCGGTCCCATATTCACAGCATACCTCTTCCTACTAAACCCTCATTAGGCATTTTCTATCAATTTATTTATTGGGATATTTTTGACAGGCTTTGCTAATATTTTTACAAGGCACTAATATTTTACATTTTCTTCTCGCACTTATCCTGCACTCATTTCAGCACTTTTCTAAAGCTCAGATCTAATCGTCTTTTTCATACAGCACTTTCATGCTTCTGTCTCTTGTTTTTATATCCAACCGTTTCTTAGATCTTGGCTGCCGTCACTCCTTGCCTTGATTCTTACACAATCCATCCTCGTTATTCTTCTTCAGAAAATTTCATTGTGCTTCTTATATTCCTAGATCATTTTCCGCTTTTTTATCTTTGGTTCCCACTCTCAAACTACTCTCAATGACTTTTCTTCCGAACTCATTATCTGTCTTTCTTACCCCCTCAAAGTATTTTATTATCTGAAGAACTTTTCTTCCGTACTCATTCTCTGTTATTCTTACCCCCTCAAGGTCTCTTATTACCTGCCATATCTCCTTCATATTCCCTTTGAAGCCTTTCTTTCCGCATGCATCTCCTTATCCCGAATAAAGCATTCATTTCTGTACTCTTTCCTGCACTGCCTCTTCATTTTCGTTCCATTTTCACAGTATACCTCTTCCTACTCTCATTTGGCATTTTTCTATCATTTTATGCTTCGGGATATTCCTCTGAAGTGCTCTCCTAAAATTTTTACAAGACACTAACCTCTTACATCATCCTCTTACACTTTTCCTGCACTTACCCCAGCACTTTGCTAACGCACAGACCCAAACGTCTTTTTCATACAGCACTCTCCACGCCATGCTTATGTCTCTTGTTTTTATATCTATCCGTTTGTTAGATCTTAGCTGATGTCACTCATTTTCTTGATTTTCACACAACCCGTATTTGTTATTCTTCCTCATGAATTATCACTGCGCTTGTTCCATTCCTAGATCATTCTCCGCCTTTATCTTTGGTTCTTACTTCCACGCTTCTCTGTGGAACCTTTCTTCCATACTCATTCTCTGTTTTTCTTACCCCCTCCAGGTCTCTTATTACTTGCCTTAATTCACTACTTTGTATCCTGAGAATTTGAACCTGCATTTTCTTTCGCTCTTTTCTGTAATTCTTTCCTCAAGAATACTTCTGAAGCCTTACCTTCAGCTCGCATCGCCTTATCCCGAATAACGCATTCGTTTCTGAACTCTTCTCCAGCTCAATACTCTCTAGCCTTTCTCTCGCATTTCACTCACGCACTATTATCTCTGGGCACAATTACTCTTTTTGCTCGTGTACTGTTTTCTGCACAGCTTCCGAATTTTTGCCTCATATTTAGATCATTCCTCTCCCTTCTAAACTATCAGTTGGCATTTTTCTCTCAATTTATTCATCGGGATATTTCTTTGACACGCTTCACTTAACTTTTTACAAGCTATTCACCTTATACATTTTCCTCTTTCTTATTTTCTGCACCTACATCACTACTTTGCAATTGCTGAAATTCAATCTTCTTTTTCATACAGCGCTTTTCACGCTATTGCTTCTGTCTCTTGTTTTTATATCTATCTGTTTCTTAGGTCTTGGCTGTCGTCACTCCTTTTCTTGATTTTCATACAATCCATCATCGTTACTCTCCCTTATAAATTTTCATCGCGCTTCTCATATTCCTAGATCATTTTTCCCCGAAGCTTTGGTTTCTACTTTCACGCTTCATTTAATAAATTTTTTCCGAACTCATTCTCTGTCTTTCTTACCCCCTCAAAGTCTTCTATTACCTGCCTTATCTCTTTCTCATTCTTTTTGCCTTAACTTACTACTCTCTACCCTTAGTCGAATGAAAAAGGGTAGAGAGTATTGAAGTGGAGAAGAGTTCAGAAATGAATGCACTAATCGAGAGATGCGAGCGGCTTCAGGGGAGTTCTGGAAGAAAGAATTACAGGAGAGGCCGGAAAAAATTGGCAAAACGACAGAGCGGGAGAAAATGCTGGTTTGAGAGAGATATGGCAATTAATAAGATACTTTGAGGGGATGAGCAAGACAGAGAATGAGTTCGGAAGAAAAGATCTTCAGGGAAGAGTGAAAGTGAGAAGCAAAGAAAAAAGCGGAAAATGATCTAGGAATATAAAATGCCCAATAAGAATTCATGAGAAAGAATAAGGAAGAGGTGCTCCGTGAAAATCAAGGAGAGAAGTGATTGCAGTCGAGATCTAAGAAACGGATAGCTATAAAAACAAGAACAAAAATGAGATTTCATTAGATCTAAGAGATTGATTTGAAAAAATTTGTTTTCAGAGCAAAGAATATTTCAAATATTTTGAAAACTATTGAAAACAGATATAAGTAATATTCGAGAAATTCGCTATTTTGGCCTAAAAAATGTAATGGAGTATGCCATACGAATAATTATAAGGCAGATATGCAATTTTGTTACCAGATTCATTGAAAAGCCCAGATTGTTTTTATTTGTAATCAACAGAAGTGTGCAAGCGTGCAAAATAAAACTACTACAGCATAGGCATAATCATACGTTTCCGTATAATTGGCGAATCATTCACAAGTAGCACGTACATACGTACGCTTGTCAAGTATTAAAAATTAATCCATATGAAAACTATAACATTACTGTCACAGTTACACATATTTAAAGGAAGCAATAAATTATACGTAAGAAGCATGAAATTCGAACATTTTTCAATTATTTCTGTATTTTTCTTAAGTTATTCCGAGAGGTATTGAACGAAGAACAATAAAAATACTACTGAATTTAATTCAATTTACAGTAACATGAGTCATATTGAGTTTCTACTTGTTTATGAAAAGTAACTTAATGAAACGATATACCCTCTTTTCTTCAACGAGGGTTATTTCATTAATTTGTATAAATCTGTCTTTACTATTTATTATGACATATTGTACTATAATTTCTCTTTCAAATTAGATTTCCTGGATTCGATTACTAAAATCAGGAAGATGTCCTCAAATATATTTAATTCCCATTTTAAATTTGAATTTGATCATTGAAAAGCATGTTTTCTCTTATATGAATGGGAAAAAACTAAGAAAATGATCACAGATCAGATAAGTAAAATATCTAGTTTAAAATATTTTATTTATTCTTGGTCTTCACTTTTTGTTTTATTGAAGTTCAGAAACAATATCAGATATCTACTTCCAAAAATGTAAAAATTTAGCTATTTCGAAAAAATTCAACCTCCCCACGTACATCACAGACTCAATAAATTGAAAATTGATGTTTCGAAGACCAGTTAAAACAACATGTTAGTAGATACATGGCATTTTGGGAATAACTATCATAATTTGTGTCATACTGAATGACTTTGCGGAAAGGAAGGAATCATCTTCTAGAATGTATATATACATTATAGCCCATTATCTGTCAATAGCGTCTTGAGGAATAATCCACAAGTTTTAGTTGTATCTCCATTCTAAAATATCAACACGCATTGAATTATTAAACGGGAATTTCACCCACAAATTGGTTGTATTTTATAACAGTTCTAACAGGACATGCATAACAAATACTTGTAATTTGTGAAAAGTTACATTATCCATGTCATACCTAATATCTGGGTGTTGAAGCAGGTACTTAGCTCAAACGGGGTAGCTTTAACTGAAGAGATTTAGTAATGTCGATGAATTTATGTCTGATAAAGTAGGTTTCTTTTCCTGTCAGTTTATCAGTTTCAATCTATTATTCTTTCATTCTTCGATTTTACTGATATAAATTTCATTAGAACATCCACAAAAAAGATAATCAACCCATTATTTGTTTTCCTTGTCAATTTTGGAATTATATTCTTTAATATACTTAAGGTTATATAATGGCGACAAATCTAGACCTAATGGAATATTAGATAAATAACTTCAATTTTTCTGATTAATGACTGTCAATTCTTCCAATACGTTCAGATTTAATCATCATTTTCAATTTGTGAAATACCGAAATTGTAATGTCTGAAACAATTTTAGGAAAGTGCAATTTGTTTTAGAAAAATTAATCTCTGAAAGATACTGAATCTATCGATTTGCATTGCTTCGTAGTAGACATTTTGTGTTTATCTACGAAATATCCATCGAGCTTCTGGAAATGAGTTTCTTTAATTTCAAGTAAAATGAAGAAGTTTTGAATCTAGTTTCGAAATCAGGCAATACATGAAATTTTTCTAGTAGTAAATAGACCAATCAAAATCATAATGAATTAATTTTATTATTTATTGGTAAACCCATTCGAAATATGAAGTTTTTCAACTCTTCTTATAATTTACATATTTTGTTTAAATCGATTGACACAATTTCTGATTTGGTTCTGAGCTTGTAGAATCAACCACTACTAATAGAACCACCTAAGTTAACTTTCATTAATCTGAATGTGGGTCAAGTGACATATCTTTAGAGAGGTCTTTGGCTCATTTATTCAAAAATGTTATCATTCTGATCATTCAGTATCACACAAAAAGTGCAAACACTATAAAAATTTGTATTACAACGAAAATTCTTACTCCCTTTGTGTCAAGAAGAATACTGAAAAACCAATTTCCAATTTCGGAGCATGTAAAATCCTACTCCTACGTTCAAAAGCTCAGAAATTCATTATAGGGAAAAAACTTATTCTCTGGTCCACAGCATTTTCTTGGTCTTGATTCTCTAGAACATGTTAAAATTCATTATTAGGAAAAGAATACTAATTTTCTTCTGTCACTCTCAAGTAACGATTTTTGTGCTCAGCACTTCCATGTTTTTAATTCTCATGGAAACGCAATAACTAGAGATATTGGTAATCATCTGTAGTTTGTAGGAAATGCATAATTATTCTCATCACAACCATCTTATCGTGATAAATCTGCTTCCTTTTTTCGTTTCTTTTCGCAATACTAATAATCAAATTTGTTGTTTTTTAGACAAATGGTGACAATGGTTTACTCCAGTGATGGGCGCATTGAAATTGTTTCAATTTATTATCAAAATAATATTTGTGCTATAGATAAAGCAAGGATTTCCTGTGTAAACGGTCCAGAGAAACAGGTACCTTCACATTTCATGAATAAATTTTTGACTACGGTTTTGGTGGCTAACGAAAAACATGAAGTTCAACATCGGCCTACACGGAACGAAGCAACTGAAAAAGCAGTTCTGGGCCCATTGCAAATAAAAATATTACGTCTATCAGAAAATTATCATGTCTGTCTAGTGTGTCAGTTTCTACCGTCTACAGGATCGTGGAATCGTGGAAAATCACCTCTTCCATGAAATGAAAGAACACGATCCCGATTGCAATTTTATGTAATTAAAATTGAAAATGGCAACAATATTCCACATATTCAGTATAATATCTGCTTTTCTCTCAATGGTGAAGTGAATTTGCAGAATTATCGACATTTGGATTACCATAATTCTTATAAGTTCACTCAAATGACTCAGAAATCGAACATTTGGGCTAGAATATATTGAAACTATATTTTAGGAACTTAATTGAAGTTGCTGCATGAATAAAAATTCTAGTATCGCAGAAAATTAGAAAATGATGAAACTCTTCAGTGAATAAGATATGTTAGATTAGTTAGATTTTTGGAATTGTCAAATTTTCTATGAAATGCGAATTTCTGTTGTGTTCTAATTATTTGTGTGATATGTTGAAACTATATTTTAGGAACTTACTTGAAGATGCTGAAAGAATAGATAATTCTAGTATAACAGAAAATTAGAAATTGATGAAACCCTTCAGAGAATAGGATGTTAGATTGGTTAGATTTTTGGAATTGTCAAATTTTCCATGAAATGCAAATTTCTGTTGTGTTCTAATTATTTGTGTGATATGAAATGTTGATGAAGATAATATTTATGAACATGGAATACTTTTCTTAAAATATTCCATCCGACCCAGCTTTCCCATAATCAATTTTGACTCAGGTTTGCTGAGGGCAAAGAGTTGATTTTATATGCTCCGTGCCAATTCAGAAATTTACATGTCACTGCTATACCCCATCTTTATAAATTTGAGGTTCTTCCGATTGAATACATAGATTAATGCTTCTGAAAAGAATTTTCTTCATATTGATGTTCGCAAAAGAAATTTTCGGAAATAAATAACGACAGGTGCCGAAATTTTTCTTTTCTTATGTCGTAGGGAAGAAAAGAATCAGTTTTAATGAATTTGTTGAAAAAGAATGAAAAGAGAAGTGAAAGCAGGAAGAGCATTTTAAGAAGCTATGTTTATTCACTTTATTGTCAAATCAAATTTTTTACTTTCTTTTGCTTTCAATAATGTGCTGTCTCGCTAAAACATGGCTTTCGTTAATCCTTAACTCGATTTGCTGATGATAATTATGATATCTGTAACGAACTTCAGAGGATGATTTGACTGATTGTGGAACAAAATCTTTATGACTAAATACTAACTCATAAGGAGTAAATTGTGTGGTAGTAGGAATACAAGTGATATAGCAAAACATAGCTGATAGTACATGATTATAACATTCATCTTTAGTTTTGAAAATGTAAACTTGACCGAACAAAAAATTCATGACATCGTCTATAGTTTCGTAGTACATTTCAAGAGATAATCCTGAACATAAGCAAGACAGAGTCTAATATTTAATATTGAGAGTACACGAGGAAAAAGAGGAACTGGGCCAAGAGATGATAGTGCGGAAGTGAAGTGCGAGAGGAAGGCTAGACAGTATTGTGCAAGAAGAGAGTTCAGAAATAAATGCGTTAGTGAAGATATAGAGATGCGAGCGGAAGGAAAGAGCAAAATAAGTTGTCGACAGAAAATTGTGGAATGACAGTTTGGAAAGAACGAATTAGGGAAATGAATGGCGAAACGACAGTGCCGGAAAAATCAAAAGTGAACTGGGAAAGGTGAGTGCGTTCTGAAAATCGTAGGTAAGCGCTGCAGAGAAATATAACAAACGATTAAATGATTGAAAAATACCAGATGAGATTTTAGGAGGTAGTTGTGTGATGTAGATTTGAAACAAAATGCAGGAGAAATGCAGAAGAGAGTACACGAGGAAAATGAGGAACTGGGCCAAGAGATGATAGTGCGGAAGTGAGGTGCGAGAGGATGGCTGAAGGGTATTTTGCTAAAGAAGAGTCCAGAAATGAAATCGTAAGTGAAGATATGGAGATGCGAGGGAAAGGAAAGTGCAGAATAAGTTGTTGGCAGTAAAATGTGGGAGGACAGTTAGGAAGGAGAGAATTAGAAAAATTAATGAGAGAGAATAGTGAATTGGCAGTGCCGGAAAAATCAAGAGGAAATAGGAAACGGTGAGTGCGTTCTGAAAATCATAGGAAACCGCCCCAGAAAAATATTTCCGAAGGATAAAATGCAATAACTATTACTGCAATATTCATTCTGAAAATTGATTGCAGGACTGGCATACCTGTGTCCTTCAGACTAAGCTGAAACTACGTTTCTCATAAATCAATTAGAATTATAGACAAAAAATTCATTCAAATTTTCCACTAGTCAGTAGTCTTAGGTTATGATGAATTCACAAATCAAGATGTAAAATTCAAATGAAATACCTCTATCAGGTTGCAACGTTAGTAGATGGAGTTTTAATATATTTGTTCAATTAGACTATCTTTCAGAGGAAATATACTGATAATTTTTCTAATATTCTAGAATATGAAGAAGATTATGGTTTGCTGTCATGACATATATTATTTAATCAATTGTGTCTAAATATAATTCTCATGAAATCAGTTATTCAATATCTCCACCATTTTATGTTACAGACTCAAAAAGAAATTAATCGCACTAACATATGTACAGGGTTTTTTGGGTGAACTTCCAAAATTAAATGACTATTTCCTCATGACTCATGTTCTCCATTTGAATTGTCCAAAATTCTCTTGACACAGTTTGCTCTAGTTGAATTTCCTCTAGTGTCACTTGATGATACTCAATGGGACTCATCACTATCAGGGCTCTGATTGAGTAGTGAATTGATAGAACTATCAACTAAGGGCTCCAAGTGTTTTCTTGTGGTGCCTCTACTTCTCTAAGCTAAGTTAACATACTTGTTCTAGTACTGTTGGATTGAACACATTGCGATGAGTGATTATTCATATTCTTATTACAAAAATAGATGTATGAACATTTTAAATAAATTATAACAAGACTTTATTTTCAAGTACCAACTCCGAAAAAATTTAGAAATTGTTTCGAATTAATTATCATAAATATACAGGTTACAGGTGGCCGCCAAATATGAGATATCAAAAATATAACGAAAGTAGATGTATCAATTTTATTCCATTTTTGGTCTGGGGTTTTATATTCGAAATAGTTTCAGTAGACCAAAATGAAATTTTGTTATATTCAATGGAAAAACTCAGTGGAATTTAAGACAACCAACGATTCTCGTTTATGTGAGCGAAAAATAATTATTTCGAAATCTAAATTTGGTTCAACTATCAAATTATGGTAATGTTCTGTTATATACATTTTTATTTTTGAATGATCAGAATTAAGTTTTCATTTGAACAAATATCCATTTCGTATTCATCGAAGGGACCTCGCAGTAAAAATGTAGACTTACTCAAAGAAAACGACAATATTATCCTGAAAGAATTTTCCTTGCGGCATTAGGATAATGAGTATCTGATCGATTCCTACCTCGAAATTTTCACCGAAAGCCTTGAATTGATACAACTATCAAATTAGGGCTCCAAGTATTTTCTTCTGATGCCCCTACTTCATTAAACTAAGTTGATTCAACGTAACATACTTTTTCTAGTACCGTTTGATCGAACACATTCCGATGAGTGAACTCTTATATTATCATTACAACTATAGATGTATGAATATTTTAAATAAATTAAAACAAGGCTTTAATTGAAGTACCAACTTACAGTTAGTTTACATGCTCCACTCAATAGTAAACTCAAAAAAATTAAAACCCGTTTCAAAACAATTATCACACATACATGTTGACAAACATACTTCATTCTATTATATTTCCAGTTTAACTTTCATGCTTGTTTTACTTGTCTTCATACTCCAACAGTGTGATAGATAATAGAATTTCAGGGTCTCATGCCGCTTTAATTTTACATCCTTTCAACTAGAGAGAGTCAGGTAAAACATATTAATTCCAGAGGGTTAAGAAGCAACAAAAGCGAATTCTAGAATATTACCTATATCGAAATTCCATTTTTTGTTAAATATTTTACATATTCTGTGGTCTCTCAATACAATTTTCGGATCGAGCTTTTAAGTTAAAATAAATTTCACAGTGCTGTTTCGCAATGAAATTTCATAAAATAGTTACTTAAGTTTTACTAAAAGACCTTAGTCTTTTTAAAAAACTTTATTTGACTATTGAAGGAGTAGACAATGTGAAAGTCTTGACATCCAAAACAATAATGATTTTCCATCTACAAAATGTGCATAATGTTAGATTTATCTTACTCGACTAATTCTGTGAAATGTATGTGATATGATACATGTTATCTAATGAGGCACGTTTCATGCATATCTTAGATAAGTTGGGTCAACGTAACTCTTCCCTTCCTAGGAGAAAAATTAGGGTTTCTATACCTTAATTTTTTAATTGAATTTCAGTTAAAGGATTTTGTATATTGCCACCTTTTTTTTGCTCTTAGGCAGGGGAAACATTTGTTTAAAATTATATAAAATAAGAAAGTAAAAATTATGATATAAATCAATATAGTATACAAACTAATATTATTATAATGAAATTTTGGGTTTTGAATTGATTCAATTTCATTTTTGTGTGATCGAGTTGTAATTTCACAGTTTTCAAAATATTTGAATTTATAGTGTCCAAATGCAGTGGGACTATAGCCTTGCTTGAGGTTTGACCTTTGTCAAATTGATTTGAAATTTTAATGTTTGGTAAACTGATAGATTTAATGAGCGGTACACTGTCGCGCACATTTTCAACACGTAATTGTTCACTTTCAGATCACATGTTGCTGGCAGAGATATAACATACGTTCCGTGTAATACGATTTTTCATCATTTTGTCACATTTAACGGCTGCAGTTGTTGCGTTAGTTGCTATCACCATCCAATAGTTGCTTGTTAATTTTTGAATCTTGAGCTGCTTTAATTTGGTGATTAGTGGTTTGCAGTTCTTGTAGTTGTTGTTGAAACTAACCAGATCAACTTCACATGGATTATCTTGTGTGATTGGAAGCATTGTTTCTTCACATAGAAAATTCATTTGGGATACATCTCTGCACGGCTCATCCGTAAGGGTATATTGGTTTTCACTTAGGGACAGGAATCTTGCTTTAGGAATGATTACTTTGAAGGAATTCTCGGTGGAAATGGGAAGAGGATATAGTTCAAAATAATTATAGTCGTTCAAGTCTACAATTGGAATTTCTAAGATAAATTTTACTTGATTTTTAATAATATATCCCTGACTTTTGTGTTAGCATAATATTGTATGATTCCTTTATTACTGAGCGGAAACGGCAAGCGACAGTTAACTAATTGCGTTCGAATTTTATTTAGTTCATTCTTTAATTCCGTGTGAGAAATTATAGAGGGGTGCAAAACTTTCAAATGTGCAAAAGAAATAGCAATTTCGATGTTGCTTAGTATTTGATTTATGATATCAACAGCTGTTGTCAAGTGAGTGAAAACGGCATTTAGAATAATAAATTTGAAATCGTCCCATGAATCCATTTCAGATGTTTTTGCCCACGAATTTATCTGGTTAATTCTGTTTTCTAGGAGTACTTGGTTATGTTGAAGTTTACTCATAGAGTTGTTAAATGCATTTATTGCTTTCTCTGTGAGGCTAATTTGGGAGTTACCTACACCAATGAACTTTTGTTGATTGTTCTTGAGCTGTTCTATAGCTGCTTCGTATTTGTCCGCATCGTTTTGGTCAAGGTTGCCAGTGATTGACTTCCAAATGGTACCCAAACCGTTGATCAAACCTCTCTTCGTCCTTGATTCGGTTTTTATGATTATTTGATCAAATTTTTGAATAGTGTCTTCAATTTTGTATTCCAATACGTATTTATAATTATGAATTTCCTTATATAACTTAGTCCGTAAGTTGAATTATGGAAAGAAGTGTTTATTTTATGATAACTAGAAGCTAACTTATTGAATTCAATACTTAAATTAGTTAAATCAAATATTTGGATTAGTGTCCAATACTTAATAACATTTTGTTTGTTCCCAATTTTAATGGCAACATTCCTGGATTGTCTTTTATTTCCGTGAGGTTTATTTCGGAACATTTGGTGAGCAGACCGGCTGCGGCGAGGATTCCGAGGGTGATGGGCCTGGAACAATGGGTTGTCTTAAATTTTTAAATGTACTGTTCGGCCTATATTTTGTTTTGATTTGTTACCACCTAGTTTTTGAATGAGTGCTTTATTTCCAGGTAATAACTTGGTTATAGTGAATGGTCCGTTGAATTTTTCACCGGTCTTGTTACGGGCATATTTGTAACTTTTCTCGTATACTGTCTGCCCTTCAATAAAAGGATTATTGGCGCTGCGATTCACTTTATGAACTACACTGGCTTTAATTGATGTTAAATTTTCGTTTATTTTATCATAAAGAAGTGCTAATTGTTCTTTGTGTTTTTGTAAGTAATCGCTATACATTTGTTTCTCATACAAAATGTCAAAAGGATCCTTAATTTTGTATGACCGAAAGTCAATTCGAATGGAGTGAGTTTTGTAGCGGAATGAATAGTATTATTGTAGCTATGATTGCATATTTCATTATTGTACTTATTGGATCTTTGAATTTGATTCTAAGAATTCGACAATGTTCTGAGATCGTTGAGTGAAATCTTTCGATAATTCCGTTTGAGTCTGGGTGGTTAGGTGTAGTGAAATGTACTTTTATTGTATGTGTCTCTAATAACTCTTTGACTACAGGCCCAAAAACTCCATTCCCTGGTCTGAACTAATGAAAACCGGGGTTCCATAAAACAGAAGTATTGTAGTAAGCCCTGGAATATATCAACAGCATTTTTAGATTTTACTTCTATTGCCTGACCTAATTTAGTGAAAGCATCTACAACTGTTAAAATTTTCGTATTTTCGAGGGTGAAAATGTCTAAATGAATTTTTTCAAAAGGTTTATAAGGCGTGTCCGTTAACATCATCTCTATTCTTGGTGGATTACGTTCGTATTTGCTCCGTTTACATATTTCACAATTTGCGATATAATTTGCAACGTGTTCTTGCATAAGTGGAAAATAATATTTTCTTTGAAGTTGTCGAAGTGTTTCCGTTACCCTCGGTGATTTGTCTTTCCTTCATGTTGATTTTGTATAGCTTCTTTTATGAGATCTCCATCTTCGAGAAATTCTCTTCGTTCGGTACAATAAATAATTTCAGGTCCGTCCCTGTTAAATATGTTATTTACTACTGTACTGAATGTTTTAAACAAATTCTCCGATGTAAAATGGAAATAATATCTCTTCTTATCCGCGGTGTATTCTTTCAGAAACTTCTTGATTTCATTCGCATTGTTATCTCTACTAACTTGCACGTGGAATCTTTGAATTTTCCCTATTGTTTCTTTCTTTACAGGTTTTGGATTGTTGTAAACTTCGTGAATGAAATATTGATTTGGTTTTGAATCAATTACATCACTCGATACCTTTATAGGGGATGAGTCTTCAGTTGTTGAGTTAGACGAATGTATAGTTTGTTCATCTACATCCATTTCTGAGATTCCTTTATCCTGATATAGTGGGTCTTTTCCGTATCTGATCCGACAGTTGGCACATCCGTCGTTTTTCTATTCGTTTCTTTTTTTCATTTTGATTTTCGGGGTCCAGTGTTTTTAATAAGTCTTCCATGTCCGATTCCGACATTTCCGCTTCTGTAGCATCCTCTAATAGTTTTGCGATTTCTTCATCATCTACGTTGTTTGCTAATGATTCCGTTTCTAGAGCATTTAGTTTGATTCTTGACAATGCATCCGCATTTTTATTGATTGAACCCTTCTTGTATACCAATTCGTAATCATATTCCTCTAAGCGTATTTTCCATCTTTGTAAATTTGAATTTGGCTCTTTTAATTTCGACAACCAGACCAAAGGTCGATGATCTGTATAAATGAAAAACTTCCTACCATATAGATATGGTCTGAAATATTTAACAGCCCATATTATGGCCAAAAGTTCTTTTTCGATAGTGCTATATCTTTCTTCTGATTGATTTAATGTTCTTGAAGCGAAGCATATTGGTTTGTCAGATCCAATTGGTCCTTGGGACAGTATTGCTCCAATAGCAATATTAGAAGCATCTGTAGTCACCACAAATGGTTGGTTGAAGTCTGGATATTGTAAAATCGGTGGGTTTGTGAGTATTTCCTTACACCTATTCACTGCAGTAAGATATTCTTTAGAATGTTCGATTTTTCGTCCTTTCTTCAAACATGTTGTTAGTGGTTTTGTTATTGCTGCATAATCTTTGATAAATTTTCGATAATATCCCGTTAATCCTAGAAATCCTTTCAGTTCAGTTACTGTCTTTGGAACTGGGTAATTTATCACGGCATCAATTTTCATTGGATTAGGTTTGAGTCCCTCAGCTGTTATGACGTGTCCTAAGAATTGTACTTCTTTTTAAGAAACTCACATTTATCCATCTGGATTTTTAAATTTGATTTTCTCAGCCGATCGAAGACTTTTGTTAGTTTCTCTATATGCTCTTGTAGTGACGTAGAAAAAATTACTATGTCGTCCAAGTACACTGCGCAAGCTTCGTTCATTATGCCTCTCAGTACGTTATCCATTACTCTTTCAAACGTTCGAGGTGCATTTTTAAGTCCGAAAGGGAGTCTTTTATATTCATAATGTCCCCTTGGTGTGGAGAAAGCAGTTTTAGGAACATCCTCGGGTGCATCTCTATTTGGTGGTATCCCGATGCCAAATCTAATGTAGTGAAATATTTGCATTTCCCCAATTTATCCAATATGTCTGTGATATTAGGTAATGGGTATTGATCATCGATACTCTTTTGGTTGACCTGTCTGTAGTCGACGCAGAGACGATATTTCCTTTCTCCCGAAGCATCCATTTTCTTAGGAACTACTACGACTGGACTGCTCCATGGACTATTTGATGGTTGAATTATATCGTTTTTTAGAAGTTCACTTACTTGATTCTCTACTTCTCTTTGTTGGGCTTCAGGCATTCTGTAGGCCTTCCTAAATATGGGTGTTTCGTCTGTCATCCTAATTTCGTGCTTAACTATATTCGTGAAACTTAAAGGTATTTTGGAGCAATGGAATACGTCCCTGTACTCGTAACATAATTTTCGTATTGAGTTGTATTCTTCTTCGTTGAGATGTTCTAAACGAAGATCTTTAAGATTTTCTTTTAACAAATTATCAACAGTAGAATTTTTTGGTATACTGGAAACATTTGGTGATTCTATTACGTTGTCGATATCCGCTGGATAAATTTCGATAACATCAAGAGGTCCGATGCTTACTTGAGTATTTTTTTCATTACTGTTTGTAATGGTGAGCAAAGCTTCTTGATTTTGAATTTTTACTACACATTGCGGAATTTCGATACCGTCAGCTAACTTAGTGTATTCGATGATACCTTGATGTAAATTTCGAGATTTTACTGGAATTCGTACCACGCTTTGTTTTCTGGCTGGAAGGTTGAGTATACGATTTTTATTTTCAAAATATATAGGAATTGGTCCATGCTTTGAATATAATACATTTTTCTTCAAGTCAATATTTGCGCCTAAATGTTTTAATAAATCCATACCAATTAATCCGTCATATTCCGAATTAAACTCAAATATATGGAAATCAAAATATTCATTTGTTTTAAAAATTTTGGGCAAAGGAATACGAGCTACGTATTTGTGATAGCTTGTCTGATGTGCTGTTTTAATAGTGAAAGGCATATACTGAACAAAATTTGTATAAAATTTATCAACTGTTTTTGGACTTATTAATGTTTCAGAACTACCTGTATCTATCATAAATTTCAATTCAACTCGGGGAATTTTTATGTATGGCAAATGGACTTGGTTAAATTGGTTAAATTTATCAAGGGGGGTTCTCTGGTTCCGATACAAGCTGAAAATTTTCTGGATATTCTTCAAAATATTCATTTTCTCCGAAACTATTTACTTCGCCTGTTTCTTGTGTTAAATATTCCGATGGTTCATCAAAATAATAATTTTGTTCACAAGAACAACCGGGATTAGGTGCATGATCTAAATTATTATCAACTTCTTGTTGAAACAGTTCTTCTGAAATAAATTTTGGTTGATTCGGATTTTGCGCCTGAGCTTGTGGTCTAACAGAACGTCTGGTGTTACCTGAAGACGTGTCCATAGGCTCTGCTCTATGTTGTCTAAAATGGTTAGATCTATTATGTGCAAGACGTTGTGAATTATTAGAAAATGAGTTGAAAGGTCTCCACACAGGTGTCGGATTGACTACATTAAAAGTTCGCGGGGGTGGATTTGGGTTTACAGGTGTAGCATTTTGGTTACTTATTACCGGATATTGAACGGGCATTGGTATTCGCGGAGTATTAAAATGATTCACTAATGGTCGGTTATTTGTTGGTTTATAAACTAATTTTGATGAATGACTTCCTTGTCGAGCTAAATTATTTTTCGCGTATGAAAAGTTCTCCTCTTCTATTACGAAACTAATTGCTTGTTCTAAATTTTGGGGGTTTCTTAAACGAATTGGCAAATTTGACTGTAGTCCTCTGAGGAAAGCATTCAAAACTTGACTCTCATAGATTTCCCTCTTAATCCTACGAGTTTCCGCATTATTTTCTGTTAGATTTATTTTTGTTAAAAGTAAGCTAAGTAAATCTTGGCACCTATTTCCAAATATTACTGCACTTTCATTCTTTTCTTGTCTTATGTGTAACATATCCCCTACTAAACAATTCTCATCTCTCTGATCTGAGAAGAATTGTAAGAGCAGATTTTTAATACCTATCCAATTTCCTAAATTACCCCTACTTCCTACAATATTTAGTGCTCTACCTGTGAGTTTACTAATTATAGCCCTCAACAAAAATTCATTTTGTGGATTAGCCTGATTATTTCTGTCTGTAAAATTATTGATCAAGTACTCACTAGACTGAATGAAAATACCAAGAATCGCGGGATTTCCATCAAATTCTGGAATTGAATCAATATGATATTTTTGAAGTTGTGGAACCGCCATTTCTTGTGTTATATTTACAACCCTTCTAATCGGACTCCTATCTCTAATATTATTCTGACTCATAGAAATTAAGTTCAAAATATTAAATCAATTACTGCTATGTTTATATATCGATGAATATCAAAAGACTTGAATTATTATAACTATTAAGAGAAAATGAGGATTGGAACATAAAGGATGTGAAAACTTACAATATAACTTGCATTATAGATGTCTTCCTTTTCTCTTTTTTCTGCAATGGGAGATTTAGCGATTATAAGTAGCAGATTCGTCAGCAGAATCTCCGTACTAACTTATAATTTCTCTTCCCAAAAGCTGATGATCTTCTGTACTATCTTCTTAACTATGAGGGATTTCTGCCTCACTGGCGATGATGGCCACTGGTTTCACTTTGGTCGATTTTGGAAGCCAAAGTTAGCGAATTTTCTGATATTCAGTTAATCGTTGAAACGAACACTATTTTTTCGCGATTTTTGTCGATTGATAGTGCTGAATATCCTACCGACTGCGCCACTTAAGTTTTACTAAAAGACCTTAGTCTTTTTAAAAAACTTTATTTGACTATTGAAGGAGTAGACAATGTGAAAGTCTTGACATCCAAAACAATAATGATTTTCCATCTACAAAATGTGCATAATGTTAGATTTATCTTACTCGACTAATTCTGTGAAATGTATGTGATATGATACATGTTATCTAATGAGGCACGTTTCATGCATATCTTAGATAAGTTGGGTCAACGTAACTAGTTCTTTAGTGAAAATATGAACCAAACTGCACTTCAAAATGCACACAGAATCTCAAACTTGTTGGATTTGAATTCCAGTTTCTTCAATCCAACCTATTTCTCCCATTACATTTACTACATTCAATGCATATACTGATAGTAGGCTGAGATACGACATAGTTATATGGGGGAATTCATCGGATATCTTGAGGCTCCTTTTGTTGCAGAAGAGATGTATTCGTGGGATTCTTAAGTTAAGGAAAACACAATCATGCAGTGGAAAGATCAGTGCTATCTTTTGTGAGTCTATATGTTTATGAGGCAATCATGTTCATAGTTAATAATAGAAATCTGTTTGTGGAGATTAAGCGTGAACATGAGCATGATACCAGAGCTAAGAACGATAAGAGGCTACCCAGATTTAAGCATACTTACCTTTAGAACAACTCTGTTTATGCTTTGGTGAAAATTTATAATCACATTCCACAGGAGGCACGACGGTGGCCACAAAATAAATTGAGACAAAGATTAGATACTTACCTTAGGAGGACACATAATTACACTCTCTAGGTGTATTATAAGGGCAATATTTGTTTAAGCTGATTTCTTCTCTTATTTTTAGGTCTTTATTCTGTTTACACTGTTTGTTTCTATGTGTTTTATGTTTATGATGACGTGTTTTACAAAAATTTATGTTTATATGGAACAAATAAATGGATTGATTGATTGAATCCATTCAGAACATAGGTTATTGTGCAGAGCTTGGTTAATACATGGTTCAGACTTTCGTAGACATAGAAAAGTATTTTTGGGATACTTTTTAATTAGGCAATCCTACTTAGCAATAGCAATTGCTCCGAAAATATTTGCATAACGTTTCCTGAAATCCCCCTCTTTGTAGCTCCTCAAAGTCAAATATGTTATGACTACAGGTACATATTTTAAAAACCATATTTATTATTCAGAAAAACAGGATAAATTGTTAAGAAACATGTCAGACGTCACCGGATACACTGTAGTAGGTAACTGGCAACAGATTCTAAATTCACACTTCGCAGCGTAGGCTATGATTAGTGAATTATTATGCTGAGAATTTTTGAAAAATCTGAACTTTGCATTGACTGACGTTAATTTGACGTTGAAGATGCCAAAAAAACGTGCTTATGAGACATTTGTATCCCAAATAGAGAAACGGTCGGAAGTTTGAAGTTCCGAACAGAGCCAGTATACAGGGTGTTAAAATTTAATTGAAAGATGTAATTAAATTCAAATTTTCTGTTAACCGTTCAAAGTATTGAAGTGAATAATTTGATGTGTCGAAAACTTTCAGAGAAGCATAATTTTCAATATAAAACAATATTTTGGAATTATCAGTAGATTGTATGGGCACCATAAAAAAGAAAAATTGGCTGAATAATTTTCATTTATAATCAAGAATCCCTCAGCTACTTCTTTATTCTTCACACAAGCAATTACTCATTTAAAACCGAAAAAGCCTCAATGAAAATCATGCACATTTTGAGAGTTATATTTTTTCGAACATTAAAATGAATATAGAAAAAAGCACTCTGTTATTAAGAAGCTACTTGTAATTGATTATGCTGCTTTCAATCAAGCTCAAACTACGAAGAGAAATATTCATACAGCTTTCATTGATTATCAAAAGGCTTTTGATAATTTTCCTCATTCAAGTCTCAAGAAATTTAGGATTAATAAATTGATAAGACACATCGTCTGTTTCTTGATGTGTGATGAATCACCAATTTTGCCGTTCATTTTGCATATACAAAACCGTTAGGTTTAAAAAACACCCCAGGTTCATGGTTGTAAGACAATCTGTATAAATTTTGAAGACAGCTCATAAACGAAAATCTCTCTCAAGATCTAGTTTATTGTGGATATAATAATAAAAATATTCGGTGGCAGTTATCAATGTTGATCTCTCCGATTTGGTTCTTTTCGTCTTTCTCATTCTTGTTCTCAGATAAAGTACCTAGACAATGTGATAGAAGGTAAATAAAGTTTTATTCCTATGAGCAAAAGACCTATGTTGAGGTGGAATTGAATGTGGAACTCATTTTTCCGTTTAGACATTTATGCTCACACGAAGACCATACTTTCAAATCAGCTTGAAATGATTCATTCGTTCCAGTAAATCTACACACCGTATAAATTCAGATTATACAAACTCAATGTCATCCTCAACCTTGTCAAGGCACCCTCTATGCCGTAGGGATAGTTCAGACAAATCACATCTTCTTTCAAGAAATTGCATTAAAATGATAATACAGGTAACTGAGCATGAGTTCAGGAATACTAAAAGCTTATCAATGAATAAGAGATCAATTATAGTTTCCAGTTCAGTGTTCCTGTCACTGGGCTTAGTACAAAATCGAAAGTATCTGGAAAATTTGTCATGGAGATAATTTTGTAGGATAGGCTTCTGAAAACTGTCGATTCTCTTCCCATTACGACAGCCTTGAAACTTGCATCACAAAAAGAGCCTTTAAGAGGAGGGACCATTATCTAACTCAGTTTATTAAGGAAACCGTCTCTCGAAACAGCCGGAAGAGAGCGCTCTCTCGTGACAATTCCAGTACCTTCGTGAATATTGCTGAATACAGGTCCTTCTGAGCCTGGACCGTATTAGCATGACCCGTCAGGACGATCAGACGACTTGTCGGTTAACTACTTTTCGAGGGCAATCTTTGTCTTCCTGGGCTTGGAGCACCGCGACGCGGTAGGATTTGTTTCACGAGCTGGCGCGGTCAGGTTAGTAGTGCAATCCGTTTTGTAAAACAATTTTTCTAGAGATCTAAAAAACCCTCACAAGTTAATTACCGTCTGATATTGTACTCATTTTAAGTGTACGGCGAAATAGATTCGCTGTGCTCCTTGCCCCTATCACTCATTTCGTCCGTGCTGGTTTTTTTTTGTTGTGCATTTCGGATAACCCACGCAAAACAGAAACTTTGATAAATGATATTCGGATTTCTGTGAAAGAGTCTCTGTTTTAGTGTTAAACTTCCGTTTCACAGTTTAGATACACTCATCCGATTTGGAGACTGTTATCCGAATGGAATACCGGGTGTTCTTTTGAAGTGAGTTACTAATAGCTATTCTGAAAGTACGTTGAACAGTAATTTCTGTGAAAAGTTCGAAGTCTTATATTTAGTTACGTCAGCTCATAATTTGAACCCTCCACATGGTTTCGTTTTTTTTTGTTCTCTTGACTGAATACGTTTGATCTGCCTGTAGAATGATCATACCTTTATTTTTAGAGTATTGTTACTCACTTGTTCGTACATATTTTCTTTTATAAGCGACTATTTTCAACTTAGTCCATTTTTTCAGTTCATTGCTTGTGTACCTACTTTCCTTATTTTATTTTGAGTGCCTGGCTTACTGTATACTTCTGCTTGCGCTTTTACTACTTCTTTAGTACTACTGCTACCGGTAAGGCTTAATTTTATTTTATCAGTGCTTACTAGCTTGGCTTGCATTAACCGTGGATATATATATATATATATATATATATATATATATATATATATATATATATATATATATATATATATATGTCTGTTTACCTGTAGCATCGCTTAAGTTACCGCTGTAGAAATTTCCGTTATCTCCCGTTGTTTTTTTTGTTGTATATAGAAATTTTTTCTTTATTGACCGGTGAGCCTGCGCATTAGCCAATAAGGTAGTTCCTGAGTAACAGCGTGATTGATTGAAGGTATTATATGATATTGGTGTGTTAGCTGAAGTTTATCTTAAATATAGCAGAGTTAAACGAACTCTGGTGCGTTTTCCTCCAGAGATTCCCTCGAAGTAATAGTAAGCTGAGAGCTTGAGAGAAGTGAAATAAAACTAGAAAAGTGAACTAGTTTCAAGGAAGTTTAAGTTACAGATCTGTGACACCATAAATAGAGCCTTCAGAAAGATTCGTTAGTGTTAAGCGATTAAAGCCCGGTTGAAGCTACTACTTAGTGATCGCTAAAATCTTAGATCATCCTTGAACCCTTCTCCACTGTGACAGTATCCGGGACCTGTGAACGTGTTCATAGGCTCTTGTGAATAGGGAAGCTTAGAGATATCCCCTCGGGTCTGATGAAATCACTGGCGCCCGTGACTGCGTCTTATTTGATAAGAAGAAGTTCACCAAATTTACACCCTCACAGAAGTACTAAGAAATTGGAGAACCAATTTTCATTTAAATATTTCTAAACAATCGTACACATTCTAAGTCAACGTAGGGTTGTACAGAATATAATGTATTAAGAAAGATATGTATTTCACACGATTCTTCTGAATATAATGTTAATCCGTTTCCATCAGCCAAATTTGGCATAACGAATGTTCGAAGTGTTTTTACTGTGATACTTTATAGAGCGTTATATCTGCAACATTCTAGAAAAAAAATAGAATAGGTGGATTAATTGTAGGGATATGTCATCCAAAGTTGAAGACGACAATTTTAAGAAACGTATCTGAAAGTTTTCGAAGATTGACCATAAAAATCCGCAGGGAGAAAAGAAACACACTCATTTTAAGGAATATTTCATCAAGTAACGCCTTCATGCAACTGATCATTGAATAACACTGAAAGGTCCATTCAATATAACGTACTCAACCTTCCTGACATGCTGCGAAGCGGACTTAACCTCTTTCCCACAGTTAGACTGAAAAGTTATCAATAATGAGAATGCCTGTTGATGGGAAGATCAGAAGGCCAACCTATGGAACCTAAGACCTTCACAACTGAGGAAATGAAAAAAAATTCAATAGAGAAGGATCAGGTCAGTCATTTCTTCCAAACCAAGTGACTCTTATCATCGGAACTTTTGGAGCTTGCCTTCTATAAATCACATCATGAATATAAGAAATGCAGAAGATTATAATTGAACTTTCATACTCATCAATTCGTTAACACTTACATTATAATCAGAAATTTTATTAAGATTTTTACAAGACACTCAAATCTTACATTTTTCTCTTGCACTTTTCCTGCACTTACCCCAGTACTTCTCTATCGCACATCTCTGATCGTCTTTTTCATACAGCACTTTCCACGCTAATGCTTCTGTCTCATGTTTTTATATCTATCCGTTTATGAGAACTTGACTGCCGTCAATTCTTTCTTTGATTTTCGCACAATTCCTCTTCGTTATTGATCCACATAAATTCTAATTGCGTTTCTCTTATTCCTAAATCATTTTCCGCCATAATCTTTGGTTGTTTGGAGCAGGTAAAAAATAAGTCAGGTATTTATTGATTGAATTGCAATGACTGTGATAATTTCTACATTGGTAGAACACATAGAAATTTTAATATTAGAATATCGGAACATAAAAGCAGTTTTTCAAATGAAATTTCAGATTCAAATTAGGCGAATCATGTCTTACAAAATAATCACTCTTTCGACCCACAGTTTGAAATTTTGCATACAGATATTAAATATCTGGGAAACTATAGAAATCAACAAATACAAACTATCAGGAAGACTCATCAATGAACAAGTCGTTTTAAGCTCTTCACCTGTATTGAATGTCTATGGGGAGCGATCTTTTCCTCAATTTTATTGGATATACCTGTCATAAATAACCACTTGAAAAGAATCAACCCATTAAGCTTCTAATTATTTGAGAACATTTATATTTATATTCTCATTCTTATTTTCTGTACGTTCATTCGTCTGGAGAAGCTACGGTGTAGTGAAACGAGTTACGAATCATAATTATTAAGTAAAATTCCAAAAACACATTACTTGTTTCCATTAATTATAATGTTTGTATTTCGTCAATTCTTGCATTTCTCTTGTCACGTTTTCCTTTCTTTGAAACTATGTTCACCATCAAAACGAAGAAATAGACATAGCTAGATAAAATCGATGATTTTCAAGTTCTCAACAATTCGGTGAATGCGCCAGATTCAATCCAATTCATCACGAGTAGAAGAAATGCAAAGATTTTTAAAGTAATGAACGTTTCCAAATGTCAGTTGGAACATAGAAAATGTGTTACTGTACGTATGTCTACGTTGGAAACTTCAGCATTAAGTAATGCCGTTCAGCTGTAATACCATAACTTCCGTTGGAGAATCCATAAAGAAATACCAGATTTTTTTTAATCAGAGGGAACAATGCTGTTCAAATTTCCACTACATCATCGAACCTATGACGCGTTTGGCCACACAGTGGCTTCTTCAAATGGGTAGTTCTTTTGAATGAATGATGCAACTTAAACAGAATGTACCAACAAAGAATTGGCACCCCACTTTTTGTCAAGGAAGATTGAGTGTAGTACTGACACGTCAATGTTTCATTGGAGGGTAACAATCTCTCAATTGGCTCGGAGCATATAAAATCAACTCTCTACCCTCAGCAAACCTAGGTCGAAATTGATTAGGGAAAAGCTGGGTCGGTTGGAATATCTCAGGAATGCTATTCTCTGTTCAAAGATATTACTAATGACTCAGAAATTAAACATTTTTGCTAAAATATATTGGAACTATATTTTAGGAACTTAGTTGCAGTTGCTGAAAGTATAGATAATTACTAGGATCACAGAAAATTAGAAATTGATGAAACTCTTCAGAAAATAAGATATGTTAGATTGGTTAGATTTTTGGAATTGTCAATTTTTTTTTAAATGCAAACTTCTGTTGTGTTCTAATTATTCGTGTGATATGAAACGTTGCTGAAGATAATATTTATGAACATGGAATACCTTTCTCAAAATATTCCACCCGACCCAGCTTTCCCATAATCAATTTCGACTTAGGTTTGCTGGGGACAAAGGGTAGATTTTATATGCTCCGTGCCAATTCAGAAATTTACATGTCACTGCTACACTCAATATTTAAAAATTTGAGGTTCTTCCGATTGAATTCATGGATTAACACTTTTGAAATACATTTCTTCATAATGATGTTCGAAAAAGAAATTTTCGGTAATAAGAAGAATAGATTTTAATGAATTTGACGAAAAAGAATAAAAAGAAAAGTGGCAGCAGGAAGATGATTTTAAGAAGCTATGATTATTCACTTTATTGAATTATCGAAGTTTTGACTCTCCTTTGCTTTTAATAATGTGCTGTCTTGTTAAAACATGGCTTTTGTTAGTCCTAAACTCTATTTGCTGATGATAATCATGATATCTGTAACGAACTTAGGAGGATGAAGTGACTGCTTTTGGAACAAAAGCTTTATGACCAAATACTAACACAAAAGGGGTGAATTTTGTGGTAGAATGAATAGAAGTGATATAGCAAAACATAGCAAATAGTACATGATTATAACATTCATCTTGAGTTTTGCTTAAGAAGTGATCAATATAGTCCTCTAGTGTTGAGAGAGATTGTTTAAGTGCGCCGTTGCTTTGAGGTTGTTATATGCCGAATTTTGAATAATTCATTAATTTCTGCAATGAATTTTGATAAAAAATGTGTTCCGTTATTACAAGAAATTGAATTCGGAGTAACAAAAATCATTCCGTACTTGAATAATTCATCGGTTATGGTTTTAGCTTCATGACTTGGCATAGCTTGAGCGTATGAGTATTTTGTCAGATCATCTTGATCTCACAAATTTGATTAACGAATTTATTATTATTTTCCGTGATTGGTAATAGACTTACAAGTTTTAGTGAAAGACGTTCGGACCGTTCACGTGAAGTAGATGTGCTTTAATGAGATGACGACTCACTTTATCTTTATCTAATTTAAGAGATTTTCAATATCGTTTTTTCATTTCCTCATTTCATAGTTCTCTCTGACTCTTTTGCAAGTTTTCACAAAGCCGCTATGACCTGATAAGACAGTTGAATGATTTTCAATTAATATTTTATTCGATACTTCTTTACATTGAGGGTGAATTTCTTCGTTATTCACTGACACTGGTGTGTGTGATACCGCTCTTCTGGAATATATAATGAATAATTTCAGATACTATATCTTGATTCAGTTATTGTGATGGAAAATAGGATTTTTGATAAAAACTTGAATTTTATTTTACTGTAATATCTTCTCAAATTGAGCATAGCATTAAGAAATGTCATTTCACCAGGGAATATCAAAGTGATTTGATTGTGTTGTGAAGAGATATGTCGATTGATTATGAATGTTTGTATATGAGAACACATCACATAATGCATATCTGATAGAAAATTAGACCGGAGATCATCGGAATTGTAGATTTAGACTCAACTTTAATACTGATCATTTCGTTCGACAAAATAACCTAGAAATTTTTTTGAATCGGGAAAATTTTAACTAATTCATGATAAATTTATAAGCATGAGTCTAGTAATTGCAGCTACTGAGCTTTTCTCAATGATCTATCTGGAATATGCCAAGTTCAAAGAGTCGGAAATAATTAATTCGCCTCAAGGCTATGAACGCTCCAGATACTGTACTTATTTCACTGAAAATTATAATGTTTGTATTTTGTCAATTCTTGCAATTCTCTTGTCAAGATTTTCCTTCTTTCAAACTATGTTCACCTTCAAAATGAAGAAATAGACATAGCTAGATAAAATCGATGATTTTCAAGTATCCTATTCATCATGAGTAGAAGAAATGAAAAGATTTTCAAAGTATTGAACATTTTCGCATGTTAGTTCAAACAACAAAATGTTTTACAGTACGGAAGTCTACGTTGGAGGAAATTTCAATAATAAATAATGCAGTTCAGCTGTATCACCATCACTTCGGTTACAGAATCCATAAATAAATACCATATTATTTTTTGAATCAAAGAAAACAAAGCTGTTCAAATTACATCATCGAACCGGTGACGTGTTTCTCCACACAGAGGCTTCTTCAAATGGGAGTTCTTTTGAATTGAAGATGCGACTTATATAGTATGTAACAACAAAAATTTGTCCACCCACTGTTCGTAAAGAAAGATTGAGTGTAGTAGAGACAAGTCAATGTTTGATTGCAAGGTAACAATTTCTGAATTGACTCGGAGCATATAAAATCAACTTTCTGCCCTCAGCAAAGCAGAGTCGCAATATATTATGGGAAAGCTGGGTCGGGTGGAATATTTTGAGTAAGGTATTTTCTAATCAAAAATATTACCTTCTGAACATTTAACATCACACAAATAGTTGGAACACAAGGGAAGTTTGCATTTCAAAAATCGAACCAATCTAACATATCTTATTCTCTGAAAGATTTTCATCATCTTCCGAAATTCTGTGAGCCTAGGTTTTATCTTTTCTTCCAACAACTGCAAGTTAGTTCCCACAGTATGGTTTCAATATATTCTAGCCCAATCATTCAATTTCTGAGTCATTTGTGTATATGCCTGTGTGAACTATTAAGAGTTCTGGTTATGCAAATGTCGATAATTCTGCTCGTTCACTCCACAGTAACATATATCGTACAGGGTATTTGGCTTACTGTTAATATTTTCACTCCAATCGACATAAATTTTTGATCGGGATCGTGTCCGTTTATTTCATGGACTAGTTTCACTTGATAATAATATATTTTCGAGATTTCATGACCCTGTTGAAACTCACACACATATATATATATATATATATATATATATATATATATATATATATATATATATATATATATATATATATATATATATATATATATATATATATAAATATATATTCTCTCTGGGACAATCCTTGCATTATGGTTAGTCTTATAACTGAAATCGAATCAAAACTAGTGAAATGTAATAATGTGCAAGTATTTTTTTTCTTAGAAAAATTTTACTCTGTTGAGAATTAGAGCTTAAGAGGAATAATTGATTGGGATGGAACTCGAATTCAGATCCACTAAATTTGAGATTCTCAGTATGTAATGCGATGTAGTTTATATTTTCTTTCATGAATTATTTCTTGATTACTTATCGCAAAATAAGCTTTGTGAAATTTAGTTAGACATAAGAGTTTGATTTGAAAAGTGTATAATAAATGAACCAAACTGCACTTCAAAATGTACAGAGAATCTCAAATTCGTTGGATTTGAATTCAAGTTTCTTCTCTCCAACCTATTTCTCCAATTAGATTGAGGAATCTATTTAGAACATAGGTTAGCAGAGCTTGGTTAATACATAGTTCAGACTTTCGTAGACATAGAAACATAGAAAAGCCAATTTGTGATACTCTTTAATCAGACAATCCTACTTAGCAATAGCAATTGCTCCAAAAATAATTGCATAACGTTTCCTGAAATCCCCTGTCTTTCTAGCTCCTCACAGTCTCGTCGGATTATTAAAATTTGAGAAGTAATTCCTGACCCATTGAATTAATCTGTTGAAATCTGAAAGCAATAACAGTTGCTCCAAAAATAATTGCATAACGTTAACCTCTTTGTTATTGATCCACATAAATTCTTATTGCGTTTCTCTTATTCTTAAATCATTTTGCGCCATAATCTTTGGTTCTTACTTTCACACTCCTCTGTAGAACTTTTCTTCCGTAATCATTCTCTGTTTTTCTCATCCCTTCAAATTCTCATATTACCTGCCATATTTCTCTCACATTCCTTTTGCCTTAACTTACTGCTTTTTATCCTGAGAATTTGAACCTGCATTTTCTACCGCTCTGTCGGTTATCTCGATTAGCCCATTCATTTCTGATCTCGTCTTCTGTCCAACTCTCTAGCTTTTTCCTGCATTTCACTTAAGCACCATCATGTCTAGGCCCAGTTCCTCTTTTTGCTCGTGTACTCTTTTCTGCACTGTCTACGCATTTTCTGCATTTACTTAAGCATGGTATTATCGCACAAATTAAAACTCTTAAGTCTTTCTCTTTGAGAACTTTCCACGCTTGTGCTTCTGTCTCTTGTTCTTTTATCGATCTCTATCTTAGATATTGGCTGCCGTCCCTTCTTTCCTTGATTTCCACACAAGTTCTCTTCGTTATTCTTCCTCATATATTCTTAATGGGCTTGTCATGATCCAGGATCATTTTACGCCTTCATCTTCGGTTCTTACTTTCATACTATTCTTAATAACTTTTCTTCCGTAATCTTTCTGTCTTTCTTACCCCCTCAGTCTCTTATTACATGCCATTTCTTTTTCACATTCCTTTTGCCTTAGAATACTACTTCTTTTCATGAGAATTCAAATCTGCATTTTCCTCCGCTCTGTCATTTTACCAATTACTTCCGGTCTTTCCTCAAATTAACCCGATTAACGCATCAATTTCTGAACTCTTCTCCTGTATACTTTTCTCTAGCTTCTGTCTCGCATTTCACTTACGCACCATAATCTCCAGACTAAGTTCCTCGTTTTGCTCGTGAACTTTTTTCTGCACTGCTTCCGAATTTTCGACTCATATTTACAGCATACCTCTTCCTACTGAACTCTCATTTGCCATTGTTTTCTCTATTCATTCATCTCGATATTCCTCTAACAAACTTTTCTAAAATTTTCACAAATCAGTCACCTCTTACAGTTTCCTCTACCACTTTTCCTGCACTTATTCCAGCACTTTGCTATGATACAGATCTAAACATCGTTTTCATACAGCACTTACCACGCTCACGCTTCTATCCCAAGTTTTATATATATCCGTTTCTGAGATCTTGGCTGCCCTCACACCTTTCCTTGATTTTCACACAATCCATCTTCGTTATTCTTCCTCATAAATTCTTTTTGCCCTTCTCATATTCCTAGATCATTTCCGCCTTTATATTTGGTTTTTACTTACACACCCCACTGAAGAACCTTTCTTCCGTACTCCTTCTTTGTTTTTCTTACCCCCTCAAGCTCTCTTATTACCTGTTATATCTCTTTCACATTCCTTTTGCCTTAACAAACTACTTTCTGCGCTGAGAATTTAAACTGCATTTTCTTCCGCTTTATCGTTTTGCCATTATATTCGCTCTTTCCTTCAATACTTTCCTCCAGAGCTCTCCTGAAGCCTTTCCTGCCGCTGGCATCTCCCTATCTCAATTAACGCATTCTTTTCTGAACTCTTCTCCTGTACAATACGCTCTTGCATTTTCTTGCATTTCACTGCATTATTATCTCTAGGCCCAGTTTATCTTTCTGCTCAGCTTCTGTATTTTCGTTTCATATTCACAGCATACCTCTTCCTACTGAACTCCCATATGGCATTTTTCTCTGGAAGGCTTTCCTAAACTTCCCACAAGACACTCACATTTTACATTTTCCCCTGCACTTTTTCTACACTTACTTCAGCGATAGCAAAGTATCGCACAGATCTAAACGATTTTTTCATACAGCTCTTTCCTCGCTCATGCTTCTGTCACTTGTTTCTATATCTATCCGTTTCTTATAACTTGACTTCCGTCAAATCTTTCCTTGGTTTTTACACAACCTTTATTCGTCAATCTTCCTTAAGAGTTCTTATTGCGCTTCTCATATTCCTAGAACTTTGGTTCTTACTTTCACACTTTACTTTTAATCCTTACTTTTTCTCGGAATTACTCACCCCCTCATAGTCTCTTATTACCTGCCATATCTCTTTCACATCCCTTTTGCCTTAACTAACTACTTTTTAGGCATGAAATTTAAACCTGTATTTTCTTCCGCTCTGTCGTTTCGCCAATAACTTCTGCCATTTCCTGTAATTTTTTTCCTCCAGAAATCTCCTGAAGCCTTTCCTTCCACTCGCATCTCCTTATCCCGATTAATGCATTCATTTCTGAACTCTTCTCATGTACAACGCTCTAGTTTTTTCTCGCATTTCACTTAAGCACTATTATCTCTAGACCCAGTTCCTCTTTCTGCTCATGTACTCATTTCTGAACTGCCTCCGCATTTTCGTTCAATATTTACCTCTTCCTACTAAATACTCATTTAGCAATTTTGCATAATTTTATTCATCGGGATATTTCTCTGAAACGCTATCCTATAATCTTAAATTGTCTTTTCCAAAGCTCTTCTTTATGAAAATTAATTTAATTTTGAATTTGATTTTTGATTTCAGATTTCTATAGATTGATTCAATGGGTCAAGAAGTACTGCTTTAATTATATGAATCCGATAAGTCTTTGAGGAGCTACAAAGACATGGGATTTTAATAAACACTAATCAATCAAGTATTTGCTATTGCTAAGTAGTATTGTCTAATTGAAGAGTTTCCCAAATTGAGGTTACAGTGATTCAAATATTTATTCTACACTAAATAATAAGACTGAATTCTATAACTTCTGCTAAAATAATTATCCTAAGGTAGTTGCAGCTCCTTAAGTCTCTCAACTTTTTTCTTATGAACTAATTTATGGAAATATATTGCGTAACAAGCAGTGTGAACCTAAATTAGTTTTGAGAGTTCGATTTGAAAATTGACACTACAGAATATGTCAAATATTATGAAAAATATGGAAATAACATATAGGTAATATTCGAGAAATTCGCTTGTTTGGCCTGGAAAATACAACCGGGTATACCAATTTAATGATTGTAATGTAAAATCTAGTAATCCTCAAAGTGTGCGAGCTTGTACATAAATCTAGTACAGCAGAGGCATTATCAAACGTTCCCGCATAATTGGCGAATCATTCACAAGGAATAAAAAGACACGTACACTTATTAGAAGTGTTTCATTGTTGAAAAGTATGAAAGTACTTTCGTAGTAACTAGAAAAGTGGCGCTATATCCTGAGCAGAGCGTTGCAGTATTATTTTTTGGAAAGACTCCGCCTATTTTTATAAATATTGCATATTGCTTATGTGCAATAAATATAATTCACTAGAACTATCGCACTATCATCCCTAGATGCAGTTCCTCATGTTCCCCGTTAACTCTCTTCTGCACTTCTCCTGCATCTTTGTTTCATATGCAATGCATACCACATCATCCCAAACACTCATTGGGCAGTTTTCTCTCATTAACCATCTGGATTTTTTTGTAGATTGCTTTGCTGAGATTTTCACAACGAACTCACATTTTTAATTTTCCTCTTGCACTTTTCCTTCACTTACTTCAGCACTTTGCTATCGCACTAATTTAATCGTCTTTTCATACAGCACTTTTCACGCTCATGCTTCTGTCTCTTGTTTTTATGTCTATCCCTTTCTTGAATCTTGGCTGCCGTCACTTCTTTCCTCGATTTTCACACAACTATTCGTTATTCTGCCTCATGAATTATTATTGCGCTTGTCATATTCCTAGATCATTTTCCGCCTTCATCTTTGGTTTTCACTTTCAAACTTCTCTTAATAACTTTTCTTCCAAATGCATTCTCTGTCTTTCTTACTTTTATTCTCTGAAGAACTTTTCTTCCGTACTCATTCTCTGTTATTCTTACCCACTCAAAGTCCCTTATTACCCGCCATATCTCTTTCACTTTCCTTTTGAAGCCTTTCTCTCCGCTCACATCTTCTTATCCCGAATAAAGTATTCATTTTCTGAACTCTTCTCTGCACAGTCCCCGCATTTTCGTTCCATATTTATAGTATACCACTTCCTACTAAACTCTCAATTGGCATTTTTCCTCATTTTATCCATCGGGATATTTCTCTGAAAATCTCTGCTAAAATTTTCACTTGACACTCACCTTTTACATTTTCCCCTTGCACTTGTTCTGCTCTTACCCCAGCACTATGCTATCGTACATATCTAAACGTCTTTTTCATACAGCACTTTCCACGCTCATGCTTCTATCGCTTGTTTTTATATCTATTCATTTCTTAGATCTTGGCTGATATCTTTTCTTTTCTTGATTTTCACACAATCGGCATTCGTTATTTATCCTCATAAATTCTTATTGCGTTTCTCTTATTCCTAAATTATTTTCCGCCTTTACTTTGGTTCTTTTACTTCCACACTTCGCTGAATATCTTTTCTTCCGTACTCGTTCTCTGCTTTACTGACCCCCTCAAATTCCCTTATTACCTGCCATATCTCTTTCACATTCCTTTTGCCTTAACTTACTACTATTTACCCTAAGAATTTAAACCTACATTTTCTACCGATGTATCGGTATTCATCGGGATTTTCTCTGAAACGCTTTCCTACGATTTTCACCAAGTATTTACCCTTTATATTTTCCTCTTGCACTTCTCCTGAACTTACATCAGCACGTTGCTATCGCACAGATTTAATCATCCATTTCATTCAGCACTTTAAACTTTTATGCTTCTGTCTCTTATTTTTATATCTATCCGTTTCTTAGATCTGAGCTGCCGTCACTCCTTTCCTTGATTTTCACACAATCGATTATCATTATTCTTCCTCATAAATTCTTATTCCGCTTCTCATATTCCTAGATCATTTTCCGCTCCTTATCTTTATTTCCTACTTATACACTTCACTTGATTACTCTTCTTCCGAACTTTCTCTACCTTTCTTACCCCTCAAAGTCTTCTATTACCTGCCATATCTCTTTCAATTTCCTTTTGCCTTACTTTACTACTTTATACCTACATTTTCTTCCGCACTGTCATTTCGCCAATTATTTCTGCTCCTTCCCGTTATTCTTTCCTCCCGAACCCTCCTGAAGCATTACCTTCTGCTCGCATCTCCTTATCTCGATAAAAGCATTCATTTCTTAACTCTTCTCCAGTACAAAACTCTCTTGCACTTTTCCTGCACTTACTTCAGCACTTTGCTATCGCACTGATTTAATCGTCTTTTCGACTTTCCACGTTCATGCTTCTGTCTCTTGTTTTTATATCTATCCGTTTCTTAGATCTTGGCTGATGTCTTTTCTTTTCTTGATTTACACACAATCATCATTCGTTCTTCTTCCTCATTAATTCTTATTGCTCTTTTCATATTCCTAAATCATTTTCCGCCTTTATCTTTGGTTCTCACCTTCACACTTCTCTGAAGAACCTTTCTTTCTAAGTTTTTCTTACACCCTCAGCGTTCCTTATTACCTGCCATACCCATTTCACATTCCTTTTGCCTTACTTGACTACTTTTTACCCAGATAATTTAAACCCGCATTTTCTTTCGCTCTGCTGTTTCGCCAATCGCTTTCGCTGTCTCCTGTAATTCTTTCCCCCAGAACTCTACTTAAATCTCACTTTTCGCTCGCATCTCCTTATGACAACTAACGTATTCATTTCTGAACTCTTCTCCTGTACAATACTCCTCTTTCTTGCAATTCACTTACGCACTATTATATCTAGGCCCAGTTCTTTTTTGGCTCGTGTACTCTTTTCTGCATTGCTTCCGAGTTTTCACATTTACAGCATTCTTCTTCCTACCAAACTCATTAGCCATGTATTTATCGGGATATTTCAAAACTTTTCACTAGGCACTCACATTCTACATTTTCTTCTTGCACTTACCCTGCACCTATTTCAGCACTTTGCTATAGCACAGATCTAAACGTCTTTTTCATACAACACTTTCCACGCTCATGTTTCTGTCTCTTGTTAACCGTTTCTAAAATCTTGGCAGCCGTCACTCCTTTCCTTACTTCTCACACAATATATCTTCGCCATTTCTCTTCATAAATTCTCATTGCGTTTCTCATATTCCCATATCTTTTTCCGCCTTTTTCTTTGGTTCTCTCTTGATAACATTTCTTCCGAACTCATTCTCTGTCTTTCCGTCTTTCTTACCCCCTCACAATCTTGCTTTCTCTGAAGAGCTTTTCTTCCGTACCAATTCACTGTTATTCTCATCCTCTCGAAGTCTCTTACTACCCGCCATTTCTCTTTCACATTCCTTCTGAAGCCCTTCTCTACACTCGCATCTCCTTATCCCGAATAAAGCATTCATGTATGTACTCTTTTTTACACTGCCTCCGCATTTACGTACTATATTCAGTATACCTCTTCCAACGGTACTCTCATTTGGCATTTTTCTCTGTTTTTATTCTTCGGGATATTTCTCTGAAACGCTCTCTTAAAATATGCACAAGTCACTCACATTTTACAATTTCCACTAGCACTTTTTCTGCACTCATTCCAGCACTTTGCTATCGCACTGATTTAATCGTCTTTTTCATACAGCACTTTCCACGCTCATGCTTCTGTCTCTTGTTTCTATATCTGTCCGTTTCTTAGATCTTGGCAGATGTCTCTTCTTTTCTTGATTTTCACACAATCCCCATTCTTCTTCTTCTTCATTAATTTTAATTGCTCTTGTCATATTCCTAAATCATCTTCCACCTTTATCTTTAGCTCTTACTTGCACACTTCTCTGAAGAACCTTTCTTCCGTACTCATTCTATGTTTTTCTCACACCCTCAGAGTCTCTTATTACCTGCCATATCCCTTTCACATTCCTTTTGCCTTAACTGACAACTTTTTACCCTGAGAATTTGAACCTGCATTTTCTTTCGCTCTGCTGTTTCGCCAATTGCTTTCGCTCTCTCCTGTAATTCTTTCCCCCAGAACTCCCCTTAAGCCTTACCTTTCGCTCGCATCTCCTTATGAAGGCTAACGTATTCATTTCCGAACTCTTCTCTTGTACAATACTCCTCTTTCTCGCTTTTCACTTACGCACTATTATCTCTAGGCCCAGTTCTTTTTTTGCTTGTGTACTCTTTTCTGCATTGCTTCCGAGTTTGGGTCCCATATTTACAGCATACCTCTTCCTACCAAACTCAGTAGCCCTTTTTCTCTCAGTTTGTCTATCGGGATATTTCTAAACTGTTCCTCTTACACTTATCCTGCACCTATTTCAGCACTTCGCTATAGCATAGATCTAATCGTCTTTTTCATACAATACTTTCCACGCTCATGCTTCTGTCTCTCGATTTTATATCTAACCGTTTCTTAAATCTTGGCTGCTGTCACTTCTTTCCTTAATTCTCACACAATACCTCTTCGCTATTATTCCTCAAAAATTCTCATTGCGTTTCTCATATTCCCATATCTTTTTCCGCCTTTATCTTTGGTACTCACTTTCAAAACTGAAGAGCTTCTCTTCCGTACCCATTCTCTGTTATTCTCATCCCTTCGAAGTCTCTTATTACCCGCCATTTCTCTTTCACATTCCTTCTGAAGCCTTTCTCTCCGCTCGCATCTCCTTATCCCGAATGAAGCATTCATTTCTGAACACTTTTTTTACTGCCTCCGCATTTACGTTTCATATTCACTCTTCCTACTCAACTGTCATTTGGCATTTTTCTCTGTTTTTATTCTTCGGAACATTTCTCTGAAACGCTCTCTTAAAATATGCACAAGTCACTCACCTTTTACAGTTTCCACTAGCACTTTTCCTGTACTCATTCCAGCACTTTGCTCTCGCGTAGATCTAAACGTCTTTTTCATACAGCACTTTCCACGCTCATGATTCTGTCTCTTGTTTTTATATCTATCCGTTTCTTAGATCTTGGTTGACGTGTCTTCTTTTCTTGATTTTCACACAATCCCCATTCAATATTCTTCCTCATTAATTCTTATTGCGCTTGTCATATTCCTAAATCATTTTAGTCTTTGGTTCTTACCTTCAAACTTCTCTGAAGAACTTTTCTTCCATACTCATTCTATATTTTTCTTACCCCTCAGAGTCTCTTATTACATGCAATTTCTCTTTCACATTCCCTTTGCCGGCACCTACTACTTTTCACCCTGAGAATTTAAACTTGCATCTTTATTCGCTCTGTTGTTTACCTAACTACTTTCGCTCTCTCCTGTAATCCTTTCCTTCAGAAGTCTCATTAAGTCTTACCTTTCGCTCGCATCTCTTCATAACAACTAACGCAGTTCATTTCCGAACTCTTCTCCTGTTCTATAGCCTCTAGCCTTTTTCTCGCATTTCTCTTACACACAATTATCTCTACGCCCAGTTCCTCTTTTCGCTCGTGTACTCTTTCCTATACTGCTTCCTATTTTTGGTCAAATATCACCAGCATACCTCTTCCTACCTACTCATTAGCCATTTTTCTATCCGTTCCTTAGATCTTGGCTGCCGTCACTCCTTTCCGTGATTTTCACACAATTCATCATCACCAAATGCTTCCGCATTCTTGTTCTATATATTCAGCATACTGCAATTACATCAGCACTTTGCTATCGTAAAGATCTAAACGTCTTTTTCATACAGCACTTTCCACGCTCATGCTTATGTCTCTTGTTTTAATACCTATCCGTTTCCTAGATCTTGGCTGATGTCATTCCTTTTCTTGATTTTCACACAACCCTTATTCGTTATTCTTTCGTTATTCATCATTTTCCGCCTTGCCTTTATCTTTGTGTCTTACTTCCACACTTCTTCATGCACATGGAATACCAGATATTCCACCCGACCCAGCTTTCCCATAATCAATTTCGACTCAGGTTTGCTGAGGGCAGAGGTTTGATTTTATATGCTCCGTGCCAATTCAGAAATTTACATGTCACTGCTATACTCAATCGTTATAAATTTGAGGTTCAACCGATTGAATGCATAGATTAATGCTTTCGAAAAAAATTTTCTTCATAATGATGTTCTGGTGACGAAATTTAAGATAAAATCGATGATTTTCAAGTACTCTACAATTTGGCGAATGCGCCATCCTATCCATCACGAGTAAAAGAAATGAAAAGATTTTCGAAGTATCGAACGTTTTCACATGTTAGTTCGAACAACAAAATGTTTCACTGTACGGAAGTCTACGTTGGAGGAAATTTCAGTAGTAAATAATGCATACTGCAATTACATCAGCACTTTGCTATCGTAAAGATCTAAACGTCTTTTTCATACAGCACTTTCCACGCTCATGCTTATGTCTCTTGTTTTAATACCTATCCGTTTCCTAGATCTTGGCTGATGTCATTCCTTTTCTTGATTTTCACACAACCCTTATTCGTTATTCTTTCGTTATTCATCATTTTCCGCCTTGCCTTTATCTTTGTGTCTTACTTCCACACTTCTCTGAAGAACCTTTCTCCCGTACTCATTCTCTGTTTTTCTTACCCCCTGAAAGTCTCTTATTACCTGCCATATATTTTCCACATTCCTTTTGCCTTAATTTTCTACTTTCTACCCCGAGAATTCAAACCTGCATTTTCTTTCGCTCTGCGTTTCGCCAATTACAATCGCTCTCTCCTGTAATTATTTCCTCCAGAACTCTCCTGGGGCCTCATCTTCCGCTCGCATCTCCTTATCCCGAATAACGCATTCATTTCTGAACTCTTCTCCTGCTCAATACTCTCTTGCCTTTTTCTCGCATTTCACTCACGCACTATTATCTCGAGGCACAATTCCTCTTTTTGCTCGTGTACCATTTTCTGCATGGCTTCCAAATTTTTGTTTTATATTTTGAGCATACCTCTCCCTCCTAAACTCTCAGTTGGCATTTTTCTCTAAATTTATTCATCGGGATATTCCTCTGACACGCTTTCCTTAAATTTTCACAAGCTATTCACCTTATACATTTCCGCTTGCTTATTTCCTGCACCTACATCAGCACTTTGCTATCGCTCAGATTTAATCGTCTTTTTCATACAGCACTTTTCACGCTCATGCTTCTGTCTCTTGTTTTTATATTTATCCGTTCCTTAGATCTTGGCTGCCGTTACTCATTTCCTTGATTTTCACACAATCCATCATCGTTATTCTTTCTCATAAATTCTTATTGCCCTTCTCATATTCCTAGATCATTTTCCGCCCTTTATCTTTGGTTCATACTTTCACACTTCACTTAATAACTTTTTTCCGAAATCATTCTTTGTCTTTCTTACCCCCTCAAATTCTTCTATTACCTGCCATATCTCTTTCACATTCCTTCTGCCTTAACTTACTACTTTTTACACTGAGAATTTTAACCTGCATTTTCTTCCGCTCTGGCGTTTCGCCAATTACTTCCGCTCTTTCTTGTCCTTCTTTTCTCCCGAACCCTCCTAACTTTACCTTCCGCTCGCATCTCCTCATCTCGATTTACGTGTTAATTTCTGAACTCTTCTCCAGTACAATACTCTCCTTTTTTCTCGCATTTCTCTTACGCATTATTATCTCTAGGCCAAGTTCCACCATTTGCTCGTGTACTCTTTTCTGCACTGCTTCCGCATTTTTGTTCCATATTTACAGCATCCCTCTTCCTACTTAACTCTAATTTGGCATTTTTTTCTCATTTTATCACTCAGGATATTTCTCTGAAGCACTTTCTTGAGATTTTCTCAACGTATTCACTTTTAACATTTTTCTCTCGCACATTTCCTGCACTTACATCAGCATTGTGCTATCGCACGGATCATAACTCCTGAGTCGATTTCATTGAGCACTTTCCACGCATGTGCTTGTGTCCCTTGTTTTTATATCCATCCTATCTTAGTTATTGGCTGCCGTCTCTTCTTTTCTTGATTTCCACTTAATATCTCTTCGTCATTCTTCCTCATAAATTTTTAATGCACTTCTCATATTCCTAGATCATTTTCCGCCTTTATCTTTGGTTCTCACTTTCACACTTCTCTGTTTTTCTTACCCCCTCAAAGTCTCTTATTACCTGTCATATCTTTTCCACATTCCTTTTAATTTAGCACTTACTTTTTTTCTGAGAAATCAAAACTGCATTTTCTTCCGCACTGACATTCTGCCAAATACTTCCGGTCTTTCCTGTAATTCTTTCCTCCAGAACTCTTCTGAAGCCTTACCTTCCGCTCGCTTCTCCTTATCTCGATTAACGCATTCATTTCGGAACTCTTCTCCCGTACACTACTTTCTAGCTTTTGCCTCGCATTTCACTTACGCACTATTACTTCTCTGGGCCCTGTTCCTCTTTTTACTCGTGTACTCTTTTCTGCACTGCTTCCGAATTCTGGTCTCATATTTACAGCATACCTCTTCCTTGTAAACTTTCATTAGCCATTTTTTCTCAATTCATTCATCAGGATATTTCTCTTGCAGGCTTTCCTAAAATTTTCACAAGGCATTCACATTTTACATTTTTCTCTTGCACTCACTTCAGCACTTCGCTTTCGCACAGACCTAATCGTCTTTTTCATACAGAACTTTTCACGCTCATGCACCTCGCATTTCACTTACGTACTATCATTTCTAGGCCCAGTTCCTCTTATTGCTCGTGTACTCTTTTCTGTACTGCTTCCGAATTTTGGTCTCATATTTACAGCATTCCTCGTCCTACTAAATTCTCATTAGCCATTTTTCTCTCAATTTATTCAACGGAATATTTCTCTGACAAACTTTCCTAAAATTTTCACAAGGCACTCACACTTTACATTTCCTCTTGCACTTATCCTGCACTTACTTCACTACTTACCACCAAAGTTAACTTTCTTTAATCTGAATGTGGGTCAAGAGACATATCTTTAGAGAGGTCTTTTGCTCATTTATTCAAATATGTTATTATTCTGATCATTCTGTATCACACAAAAAGTGCAAACACTATAAAATTTGTATTACAACGAAAATTTGTCCCCCTTTGTGTCAAGAAGAATACTGAAAAACCAATTTCCAATTTCGGAGCATGTAAAATCCACCTCCTACGTTCAAAAGCTCATAAGTTCATTATAGGGAAAAAACTAGTAATTCTCTAGTCCTCAACATTTCCATGGTTTTGATTCTCTAGAACATGTTAAAATTTATTATTAGGAAAAATAAGTAATTATCTATCACTCTCAAGTAACGATTCTAGTACTCAGCACTTCCATGCTTTTAATTCTCATGGAAATGTAATAATTAGAGATATTGGTAATCATCGGCGTAATCATCATTATGCAAATGCATAATTATTTTCATAACAACCATCTGATTGTGATAAATCTGTTTCCTTTTTTCTTTTCTTTTCTTTTCACAATACTATTAATCACAGTTGTTGTTTCTTATACAAACGATGACAATGGTTTGTTTACTCCACTGATGGGCGCTTTGAAATTGTTTCAATTCAATATCGGGATAATATTTGTGCTAGAGAAAAAGCAAGGATTTTCTGTGTAAACCGTCCAGAAAAACAGGTACCGTCACACTTCATGAATAAATTTTTGACTATGGTTTTGGTGGCTAACGAAAAATATGAAGTTCAACATCGGCCTATACGGAACGAAGCAACTGAAAAGGCAGTTCTGTGCCAATTGCAAATAGAGAACAGTACGTTTATCAGAAAATTATCATGTCTGTCTAGTGTGCCACTTTAAACAGTCAACAGGATCGTGAAATATCACCTTGAAATAAAATAACACGATCCCGATCGCAGTTTTATGAAATTAAAATTGAAAATATCAACAGTATTCCACATATTCAGTATAATATCTGCTTTTCTCTCAAAGGTGAAGTGAATGTGCAAAATTACCGACATTTGGATAATCATAGTTCTTATAAGTTCACTCAAATGACACAGGAATTGAACATTTGGGCTAGAATATGTTGAAATTATGTTTTAGGAACTTACTCTCAGTTGCTGGAAGAATAGATAATTCCTAGGATCACAGAAAATTAGAAAATGATGAAACTCTCCAGAGAATAGGATCTGTTAGATTTTTTGAATTGTCGTATTTTCTTTGAAATGCAAACTTCTGTTGTGTTCTAATTATTTGTTTGATATGAAATGTTGATGAAGATAATATTCATGCACATGGAATACCAGATATTCCACCCGACCCAGCTTTCCCATAATCAATTTCGACTCAGGTTTGCTGAGGGCAGAGGTTTGATTTTATATGCTCCGTGCCAATTCAGAAATTTACATGTCACTGCTATACTCAATCGTTATAAATTTGAGGTTCAACCGATTGAATGCATAGATTAATGCTTTCGAAAAAAATTTTCTTCATAATGATGTTCTGGTGACGAAATTTAAGATAAAATCGATGATTTTCAAGTACTCTACAATTTGGCGAATGCGCCATCCTATCCATCACGAGTAAAAGAAATGAAAAGATTTTCGAAGTATCGAACGTTTTCACATGTTAGTTCGAACAACAAAATGTTTCACTGTACGGAAGTCTACGTTGGAGGAAATTTCAGTAGTAAATAATGCAGTTTAGCTGTATCACCATTACTTCCGTTACAGAATCCATTAATAAATACCATAGATGATAAGATGCGACTTATACAGTATGTAGCAACAAAAATTTGCCTCCCCACTTTTTGTCAAGAATGATTGAGTGTAGCAGAGTCACGTCAATGTTTCATAGGATGGGACCAATTTCTGAATTGGTTCGGTGCATATAAAATCAACTATCTGCCCTCAGCAAGTCGTAATTGATTTTGGAAAAGCTGGGTCGGGTGGAATATCTTAAGAAAGGTATTCTCTGTTCAAAAATATTACCTTATGAACATTTGATATCACACAAATAGTAAAAACACAAATGAAGTTTGCATTTCAAAAAAAATTGTCAATTCCAAAAATCTACCAATCTAACATATCATTTGTGTATATGCCTGTGTGAACTAATAAGAATTTTGGTTATCCAATTGTCGATAATTCTGCTGGTTCACTTTATAGCAGCAGATATTAAACAGGATATGTAGATTACTGTTAATATAATCACTTCAATCGTCATAAATTTTCGATCGGGATCGTCTCCGTTTATTTCATGGACTAGTTTTACTTTGTAAGGATGAAATCTGTGTTTTTTCATGGTCCTGTAGACTGTTGAAACTGACACACTAGACAGACATGATAATATTCTGGTCGACGTACTTTTTTCTATTTCCAAGTGGCCCAGAACTACCACATCAGCTGCTTCGTTCCATATAGCCTGATGTTGGACTTCATGTTTTTCGTTAGCCACCAAAACCGTAGTCAAAAATTTATTCATCATGTAAACCGGATGGTTTACACAAAAAATCCTTACCCTTTCTCTGATACAATTATTATTTCGATAATAAATTGAAATGATTTCAACCCGCCCATCAGTGGAGTAAACCATTTTCATCGTTTGTTTAAAAACAACAACTGTGATTAATAGTATTGCGAGAGGAAAAGCAAAAGGGCGACATATTTATCATAATCAGATGGTTGTGATGAAAACAATCATGCGTTTTCTACAAAATACTGCTTTTTACCAATATCTCTAATTATTACATTTCCCTGAGAATTGAAAACATGGCAGTGCTAAGCACTAGATTCGTTACTTGAGAGTGATAGCAGATAATTACTTATTTTTCCTAATAATAAATTTTAACATTTTCATGAAAATCAAACTCATGGAAATGCTGTGGACTAGAATCGTTGTTTTCGTTTCTCTCAATAATGAACTTAAGAGCTTCTGAAGGTAGGAGATCGATTTCACATGCTCCGAAATTTGTTTTTCGGTAATCTTCTTGGCACATAGGGGATGCAAATTTTCGTTGTAAGACAAAAAATTTTTGTAGTGTTTGTGATATTAAATAATCAGGATGATACTATTCCACAATAACTGAGAAAAAAACTTTTCCAAAAATATGTCACTTGACCTTCAGATTAATGAAAGTTGGCTTAGGTCGTATTAGTAGTAGGGGTTGATTCTACTTGCTCAGAGCCAAATCAGTAATTGATCCCCCACGAATCAAACAGGGACTTGCTCTCACTTTTTCCGCCAAAATCATTCCATCTAGAGATAGAGAGGATATACAATTTTCCTTGGAACACATTGTACATACTTTACCCTACCGTAGGAGAAAAAAATGATACCAGTCCATGAAAGAAACAAAGACGATCCTGATTGCAATTTTATGAAATTTGAAGTTAAAATATTAACTGTAATCCACATATTCTGTATGATATTTGCTTTTCTCTCCATGGTGAAGTGAATGGGCACAATTATCGACATTTGGATAATCAGAATTCTCAATAGTTCACACAGGCAGATACACAAATGACTCAGAAATTGAATGTTTGGGCTAGAATATATTGAAACCATATTGTAGGAATTTACTTGCACTTGTTGGAAAATAGATAAATCCCAACATAATAATTCACAAATCATAGCGTACTCTGACAATTGCAAATCTGTTACCAACGAGTAACCACTCCTGCTGTGAAGTCGGTGATTTGTGACTCGCTTCTCAACATTTTGTCACTTTTTTCTGAATAATAACTATGGTTTTTGAAACCTATACCTTTGCCATAATATATTTTTTTATATACATATGCACTGAATAGAATCAAAGGCTTTATATTTTCAAGTTGTCTTTACTATAACTCTTCTAATATGAAATGATAAAGATGTAATTGGTTAATTTTCACTATCTGTGTCATTTGAAAACTCCTCATCATTATGGGACTAGATGGAATATTAAATTGTCCTTCAGAGGATGGTCCTGGAGAATTATCCTTTTTGAAAGATACGGATGTAGCAAAAATTACACAAACAAGATCTGAAACGATACTTATCTTTTGTATGTTGTATCTTGTTTGATCATCCAAGCGATATTTAATTGATATGTAAGAGTGGGGTGTCATCTGAAAGAATGCTCCAATTTCAGATGCTGAATAATAGGTAAAACTCCTAAGAAATGTAGAGGAATTGTTGATTGAACTCACTGCTATTCTCAATGAAAACAATTGTTAAAAACGATTAAATATATGGTATATCAAAGGAAAACATAACTTTGAAATGTAACTTTGCTTCCATAATTTATATTTTATTTTGTGGTATTAAAACTAGAATGTTCGATAGCAAAAAAGAAGATAAGAATTATTCGGCTATATCCTGCTCTTTCGCATATGGTGCGCCACTCGATTTAGTAATTAGCAACTAACACCTACTTTAATCTTGACTCTGTGCAAATAAGAAAATGTAAGTTTGACCGACCAAAAAATTCAAAACATCGGCTGTAGTTTCGTAGTACATTTCAAGAGATAATCGTGAACATTTTATGCAAGTCAGAGTCTAATATGTTATATTGAGAATACACGAGGAAAAAGAGGAACTGGGCCAAGAGATAATAGTGCGGCAGTGAAGAGCGAGAGGAAGGCTAGACAGTATTGTGCAAGAAGAGAGTTCAGAAATAAATGCGTTAGTGAAGATATAGTGTTGCGAGCGGAAGGAAAGAGCGAAATGAATTGTAGACAGGAAATTGTGGAAGGACAGTTTGGAAGGAACGAATTAGCGAAATGAGCGGAAATGAATGGCGAAACGACAGTGCCGGAAAAATCAAGAGTAAACTGGAAAAGGTGAGTGCGTTCTGAAAATCGTAGGAAAAGGCTGCAGAGAATTATACTAAAGGATAAAATGATTGAAAAATACCAAATGAGAGATGACAAGAGAGGAAGTAGTTGTGTGATGTGAATTAGGAACAAAATGCAGGGGAAATGCAGAAGGGAGTACACGAGGAAAAAGAGGAACTGGACCAAGAGATGATAGTGCGGAAGTGATGTTCGAGAGGATGGCTGAAGGGTACTTTGCTAAAGAAGAGTCCAGAAATAAAATCGTAAGTGAAGATATGGAGATGCGAGCGTAAGGAAAGTGCAAAATAAGTTGTCGGCAGGAAAATGTGGGAGGACAGTTAGGAAGGAGAGAATTAGAAAAATTAACGAGAAAGAATAGTGAATTGGCAGTGCCGGAAAAATCAAGAGGAAATAGGAAACGGTGAGTGCGTTCTGAAAATCATAGGAAACCACTTCAGAAAAATATTTCCGAAGGATAAAATGAAATAACTATTACTGCAATATTTATTCTGGAAATTGATTGCAGGACTGGCACACCTGTGACATATATGAAATGTTATTACTCATTTATTGTGTTGTCCTTCAGACTAATCTGAAACTACGTTTGACATAAATCAATTAGAATTATAGACAAAAAATTCACCCAAATGTTCCACTTGTCAGTAGTCTTAGGTTATGATGAGTTCACAAATCAAGGTGTAATATTCAAATGAAATACCCCTATCAGGTTGCAACGTTGGTAGATGGAGTTTTAATATGTTTGTTCAATTACACTATCTTTCGGAGGAAATATACTGATAATTGTTCTCATATTCTAGAATATGGAGAAGATTATGATTTGTTGTCCTAACATATATTATTTAATCAATTGTGTCTAAATATAATTCTCATGAATTCAGTTAGGTATTCCATATCTCCACCATTTTATGTTATGGATCCGAAAAGAAATTAATCGCACTATCTTATGTACAGGATTTCTTGGGCGAACTTCAAAAATTAAATGACTATTTCCTCATGACTCATGTTCTCCATTTGAATTGTGCAAAGTTCTCTTGACACAGTTTGCTCTAGTTGAATTTCCTCTAGTGTCAATTGATGTTACTTGATGGGACTCATCTCTATCTGGGCTCTGATTGAGTAGTGAATCGATAAAACTATCAATTAATGGCTCCAAGTGTTTTCTTGTGGTGCCTCTATTTCTCTAAGCTAAGTTAAAATAATTTATCTAGTACCGTTGGATCGAACACATTGCGATGAGTGAACATTCATATTCTCATTACAAAATAGATGTATGAACATTTTAAATAAATTATAACAAGACTTTATTTTCAAGTACCAACTCCGAAAAATTCAGAAATTGTTTCACATCTATTATCATAAATATACAGGTGGCCGCAAAATATGAGATATCAAAAGTACCGAAAGTAGATGTATCAATTTTATTCCATTTTTGGACTGAAGGTTTTATACTCAAGTTAATTTCAGTAGACTAAAACGAAATTCTGTTATATTCAACAGAAAAACTCTGTGGAATTTTAGACAACCCTCGATTCTCGTTTATTTCAGTGAAAAATAATTATTTTTAAATCTAAATTTTGTTCAACTATCAAAATATGGTAATGTTCTGATAAATACATTTTTGTTTTGAATGAGAAGAATTTTCCTTGCGGCACTAGGATTATGAGTATCTGATCGATTCTTATTTCAAAATTTTCACTGAAAGCCTTGAATTGATAGAACTATCAAATTAGGGCTCCAAGTATTTTCTTCTGATGTCCCTATTTCTCTAAACTAAGTTGATTCAACGTAACATTTTCTAGTACAGTTTGATCGAACACATTTCGATGAGTGAACACTTATATTATCATTACAATTATGGATGTATGAACATTTTGAATAAATTATAACAAGGCTTTAATTGAAGTACCAACTTACAGTTAGTTTACATACTCCACCTTACAATAGTAAACTCAAAAATATTAAAAATCGTTTTAAAACAACTATCAAACATACAGGTTGTCGAACATACTTCATTCTATTATATTTCTAGTTAAACTTTCGTGCTTGTTTTACTTGCCCTTATACTTCAACAATGTGATAGATAATAGGGTCTCATACCACTATAATTTTACACCTTTTCAACTAGAGCTAGTCAGGGTAAAGCACATTAATTCCAGAAGGTTAAGAAGTAACAAAAGCGAATTCTTGAATATTACCTGCATCTAATTTCCATATTTTTCCGAATATTTTACATATTCTGTGGTCTCTAAATACTATTCTCAAATCGAACTTTTAAGTTAAATGAAATTTCACAGTGCTGTTTCGCAATAAAATTTCATAAAACAATTCATTAGTGAAAATATGAATCAAACTGCACTTCAAAATGTACTGAGAGTCTCAAACTTTATGGATTAGAATTCCAGTTCCTTCAATCCAACCCATTTCTCCCATTATATTTAGTGCATACAATGCATATATTGATGGTAGGCTGAGATACGGGATAGTTATATGGAAGAATTCATCGGATATCTTGAGGCTCCTTTTGTTGCAGAAGAGATGTATTCGTGGGATTCATAAGCTGAGCAAAACACAATCATGCAGGGCTCACTTGGTGGAAAGTTCAGTGCTAACTATTGTGAGTCTATATGTTTATGATGCAATTATGTTCATAGTTAATAATAGAGACCAGTTTGTGGAGACTAAGCGTGAACATGAGCATAACACGAGAACTAGGAACGATATGAGGCTACCCAGATTTAAGCATACTAACTTTCAGAACAACTCTGTTTATGCTTTGGTGAAAATTTATAATCACATTCCATAAAAGGCACGAGTGTGGCCACAAAATAAATTGAGAAGAAGAATAGATACTTACCTTAGGAAGACACCATACTACACTCTCTAGGAGTATTTTGAGGACAATATTTGTCTAAGCTGATTTTATCTCTTATTGTTGGGTCTTTATTCTTCAAACTGTTCGTTTCTATGTATTTTATGTTTATGATGACGTATTTTACAACAATTCATGTTTACAGGGAACAAATAAATGGATTGATCGATTGATTGATTGAATCCATTCAGAACATGGGTTATTGTGCAGAGCTTGGTTAATACATGGTTCACACTTTCGTAAACATAGAAAAGCCAATTTGGGATACTCTTTATTTAGACAATCTTCTACTTAGCAATAGCAATTGCTCCAAAAATAATTGCATAACGTTTCCTGAAATCCCCTGTCTTTGTAGCTCCTCCAAGTTTTGTCGGATTCTTAGAATTTGAGCAGTAATTCCTGACCCATTGAATTAATCTGTTTATATCTGAAATCGAATCAAATTAGAAACTAAATTAATTTTCACATTAGTAGATCTATAGTTAAGACAATTCAAAAATCTAGAACAAGTAATTTTTTCTATTCAGTGCATATGGATATAATAAAATATGTTATTACTCAAGGTACATATTTTAAAAACCATATTTATTATTCAGAAAAACAGGATAAGATGTTGAGAAACATGTCACTCAAAGCAACATATTCGCAATTCAAACTTCTCAGCATAAGCTGATGAACTATTATGCTGGGAATTTTTGAAAAATCTGAACTTTGCATTGACTGACGTCAATTTGACGTGGAAGATGCAGAAAAACGTGTTTATGAGACATTTGCATCCCAAAATGGAAACGGTCTGAAATTTGAACTTCCAAACAAAGCCAGTATACAGGGTGTTATGTTTTATGGAAAGATGTAATTATATTCAAATTTTCTGTTAACCATTCAAAGTATTGAAGTGAAAACTTTGATGTGTCGAAAACTTTCAGAGAAGCATAATTTTCAATATAAAACAATATTTTGGAATTACCAGTAGATCATATGGGCACCATAAAAAAAATTGGCTGAATAGTTTTCATTTCTAATCTAAATTCCCGCAGCTACTCCTTTATTCTTCACACAAGCAATTACTTATTTGAAACCGAAAAGTTCTAAATAAAAATCATGCTTATTTGGAGAGTTGTATTCTTTCCGAACATCAAAATGGATGTAGCAAAAAGCACTCTGGTAATAAAGAGCAACTTGTAATTGATTATGCTGCTTTGAATCAAGCTCAAACTAAGAAGAGCAGCATTTATTGTTTAACAAAAGTCTTTTGATAATTCTCCTCATTCATGGCTTCAAGAAATTTTGGAAATTTATTAAATGGATAAGACTGTTTCTTGATGTGTGATGAATCACCAATTTTGCTGTTTATTTTGCATATACAAAACCGTTAAGTTTAAAAAACACCCCAGGTTCATGGTTGTAAAACACCCTGTATGATTTTTGAAGACAGCTTATATACGGAAATCTCTCTCAATATTTCATTAGATCTAGTTTATTGTGAATATAATAATAAAAATATTCGGTGGCAGTTATCAATGTTGATTAATCCGATTTGGTTCTTTTGGTCTTTCCCATTCTTGTTCTCCGATAAAGTACCTAGACAATGTAATAGAAGGTAAATAAAGTTTTTATTCCTATGAGCAAAAGACCTATGTTGAGGTGGAATTGAATGTGGAACTCACTTTTCCATTTAGACATTTATGTTGAGACGAAGACCACACTTTCAAATACGCTAGATATGAATCATTCGTTCCAGTATGTCTAATTTCAGTATAAATTCAGATTATACAAACTCAATGTCACCCTCAACCTTGTCAAGGCACCCTCCATGCCGTAGGGAAAGTTCAGACAGTTCACTTTCTTTCAGTTCTTCTTTCAAGAAATTGCGTTGAAATAATAATACAGGTAACCGAGCAAGAGTTCAGGAATACTAAAAGCTTATGAATGAATGAGAGATCAAGGATAGTGTCCAGTTTCGTGTTCCTGTAACTGGACTCAGTGCAAAAGTATCTGGAAAATTTGTCATGAAGATAATTGTGTAGGGTGGGCATCTGAAAACTATCGATTTTCTTCTCATTATGACAGCCTTGAAACTTGCATCTTAAAAGGAGCCACAAAATATTTAAAATGTCTTTGTCCGAAAGGTCCTTCATGAGCCCCCACAGTATAGAATATTGTTGAAAATTATTTACTTGACAAAGTTTTGTTTCCATGAAGCATTAAAGTTTTTATATTCTAAAAAGAAACAATCTTAAATCTCTTCAGGGTTCTTTTGTATTTATTTCTCTGTATTAATTAAATTTTTGGTGCTAATTTCATGAATCTTGAAAAGATAACACTGGAAACATAAAGGAATGAGTTTTTTTGTAGCGCTTACCGTCTGATAATGAAATCAAATATATATTATGACATCAATTATTTACATATCAAGTCAAAATTAATAGAAGATTTAATAGAAGTTTGCCTCGTTTACGTCGCCGATTCAGAGATAAATTCCTTCAACTCGTATATGGTCCTATGTAAAAGTAGGTTTTTGACCTCTTTCCTGAATGCAAGTTGATGTTTTACTTTGATTTCAATTGGCAGATGGTTGTATAACTTAGGACCCCAGTAATCAGCACCCTGTTGTAGTTTAGTTTTGATATGAAAGGTCGTCCTCAGGTCTCCCTTTCTCCTCGTGTTGAATTGATGGAATTGACTATTTGTTTCATATTCAGGTAAGTACCTATGTACATTCCATAAAATATATTGATGTTGGGGTCAAGACCTTGAGTTGTTTAGAAGCCTCTCTGCAACTGTCTGTTTGTTTCAGGCCTATGATAATTTGAATAGTCTTTTTCTGCAATAGAAAGAGGTCTTTGGCTCGTGAAGAAGTGCCCCAAAGAAGAACGCCATACGAAATGATAGCATGAAAATACCCAAAATAGGCTGTAAGTACAACTTCTAATGAACTTATTTTTTTAGTGTTCTTAAGGAAAAGTGTGCTGCTGTTAGCCGTTTTATCTATATGAATTTCCCAGTTTAACTTTGAATCGATATACACTCCGAAGAATTTTAGGCTTGATATTTCGTTAGTAGGAACTCCAAACCTGATATATTGTGTTTTGTCATCATTAATATATAGCATATTACTCTTAAACCAGTTGTCAGGCATGTTTATCACCTCATCCTCTATTCCTTCAAATTGCTCTATTTTTGTGGCCCTCAAGCTGTAGGTGGTGTCATCAGCAAACAAAAATGTTGATGCATAAGCAAGGCTACCATTGATGGTTATCTTCATATCGTATATAAAGTGAAATGAAAAGCAATGGTCCCAACACAGAACCTTGGGGAACTCCAAATTTCACTTGCTTTTCCCCTGATAATGAATGTTTCCACTATACTTGCTGAGTTCTTCTCTCCAAATATGTATGCATGAGACGAAGAGATGTTCCACAAATACCTTGATACCTTTGCTTTCTCATCAGCAATCCATGACTTATCGAGTCAAATGCTTTTCAAGATCTCTTGAAATTATTCCAGATAGCATTTTTTTATCGCTTGAACTTATGATTTGATCTGTTACTTTGAGAAGAGCCGTGGTTGTCGATCTTCCATGCCTAAATCCGTGTTGTTCATTATTCTTAAATTGTTCGATTATACGTGGGAAGTCAGTCTGGTTTTGATAAGTGTCTCTAAAATTTTCGAAAACACTGGCAACACAGACACAGGGCTATAGTTAGAAGTATCATCAGGGTCACCTTTCTGGAAGATAGGTACAACTCTTGCTTTTTCAAGATGTTCTGGAAAAACCCATCATCAAAGCACTCATTGAATATTACTGCTAATAGATGAATAAGCACTTCTTGGATAAATTTAAAAAATTTTGTTGACATTTTTTTTCTAGCAATTGCATCGCTTTATCACTCGTTTTGGGCCCAGGCTGGTGTTGACCTTCTCTCCAACATTAGCAAAAAAATCATTTAATTTGTCTGCGAAAATATTCGTATTTGTTGCATTTACTGGCTTAGTTACCTCTTTCTTTATAATATTCCAAACTGTCTTTATTTTGTTATTCTATTCTTGTATGAGGCCAAGATAGTGTTGTTTCTTACCGAATTCGATTTTTTGCCGTCGGATTTCCTTGCAGTTTTTATATGCTATATAAGCTCCATTTGAGCGAGTGACCTCAAATATTGTATCGATAGCATCCAGTGTGTTTCTTATTTGTTTTACTTGATCAGAATCGAACATAGGATATTTATTATTATCAATAGCTTTTTTCTTTCGTTCTGGAATATAAACGTCGAACCAGTGTTTCAGTTGATTGAAAAAGCGGTTGTAAGAATATTCCGCTGATTTACCAATTGAAATAGAGTTCCAATCAGTGTTACCCATCATTTGAATTACACTGAGAATGCCCACAGTGGTATAATTTCGTATTTTAATTTTATGAGTAGGTTTTAAATTATTTTTATTTTCAGATAAGAGAGTTATGTATTGACCCAGATGATCTCCTAGATGCAGATTTCTCAATGCGTGTAGAGGTACTACACGCATCAAAATTACAGAAAATCTTGTCAGTATATGTGGAGCTATTCTAAATTATTAGTTAAGGTTCAAATAGAGTGCTTCTACAATTATAAGATCCAAATATGTTTTTCAATTTTTTCGATTCCCTTGTATTTTCAAGGATATCCACATTGAAATCGCTTGCCACAGCAATTTTGTAATTTCTATATTGCTTGCAATCTGTAATGACAGTGAGAAATTCATCTTCTGTATTAACTTGGTTATGTCCGCTTTTTGAGTTCTATAAACATATAATACTATTAATTTTTTATTTGGAATATCCACTACTGATATATCCCCCATCAATTCTTCTCTTAATGAATCTAACAGTGTAACTTGACGAAATTTCAATGTGTTTTTCACCAGAATTAATGAACCTCCATGTTGTTCTCTAAATCTATTGAAGATATCAGCCAAAATGTAGCTGTCTATGTGCAGTTTTTCAAGAATGAGTTTACTACGTTCAACGACGATTTATCGTTATCAGCCCCCCGTTGAGAACTTTGATTTCTTTTTCCAGCTAAGGTTGCCCTTGGCAGGGCACTGCCGCTTGAAAATTTGTGTTATTCTGTTTTTCCAAGGTTTATAACATCTTTCATAATTAACAGCTAAGTATTTTTCATATCTATTAAGATGGAAGATTCAGTATTAAGAGTTTCTCGGTGACCCTTTCAGTGTTATGTTTACCTTTGTTTTTTCCTGTCGTTCTGGAACAGGAGAAAAGTTTTCTGAGTTTCGATATCTGGATCTTTCTGCATGTTGAGATTTCTTATTAAATCGTATATGGTGTCAAGTTCCTTTTTTATTTAGCTAAACTGATTATCGATGTCTGTTGTTTTGGCATATTCGATTGGATCATTCGTTTCTTGGTTTCTTTTGATTTTCAATTCTGATATTTCCTGTTTGAGAACTTTTTCCTCTTCCAGAAGTAATTTGTTGCTTTTTGTTTGTTCATTCAACATTTTTTTATTGTGCTCAAATTTTTATTCTAGTATTTAGATATGTTCAATTCGGATTGCGCTTTTAATTCTAATTGAAGTTTTGTCATATTAGATTCATGTTCCTTCTTATGTCTCTCCAATTCTTCACTCATATTGTTAAGCTCGGAATTAAAAGAGATTTCATTAAATTTTTCTCTAAGTTGATCGTTACCTTTCTTGAGTTTTCTATTATTACTCATTATTGTAGAATTGTCCGATAAGCAGGTGTTGAGAAATACTTTAAATTTTCTTTATTTCAAAGCAACGCATCTCTCTTCTGTTACTGTTAAATTCGAGCACTTGATGCAATATATGACAGCACAGCTATCACATTTTTGTGAAGTGTCTTGTTGTCTCCTTTCGATTTTCAATCTGTACATTGCATACTTGCGAAATTCTTAGTTTAAGGAAAAAACGTGCACTCTGGCAACAGTGGAGCGCCATTTATTCGTGAAATGTTTCAATTATAAATCAAATATATGGCTTTTCTTATCGGTACGCAGATGCTTAGGTCTAGAGTTTTTATGAAATGATTAAATAGTTTTTTTACACTTAATGTTATGAATTGTCCAACTTCATTTGCCGTTTTGGCACTTGTGCCTAAAAACACTTCACTCAGTGGGGCACTACACTTTAGCGTATTTTTTAAGCTTTATTTCGAACTAGTTTTCGGAAATTTTTGATCACTTTTTTATAAGCACCACTTTGTATTAAGCGGAATCACCAAAACGCGTATGTTCTGTTAATCAACCCCTTCACTTTTCTGATAAGAAGCATATGTTTGTTCTCCTTCTTGAAATTGAGGAATAGCCAATGAAGAAGAGTTTTTAAGTCTGGACCAATGAAAAAAAGATTTCCATGTCAGAATTTTCCTCTTTTTGGTCTCAAAATTTCAGGTAGGGGGAACTCGATAATTAGTGGTGGCACATATGCCTAGGTCCTATTTTTGATACGCTTTCTCTTTTAGATACGTCCGCTCTTTTTGATACGTCCTCTCTTTTAGATATGTCTGCTCTTTTTGATACGATTTCTTTTTGATACGTGCTCTTGAATTATCAAGTTGACAGACGGATAGATTTTCTTCGAAAAAAGAAATAGGTGCTAAAAAGTAAGGCTCCTGCTGGGAAGTTTGGTGAGGTACCCATTTACAGTAAAAATACAATTACATCTAGCCGAATACCTGTTACGTCTGTGGTAATGAACTAAGATTATCCTATTTATGAGTGATTCTTATCTTACTGTTCGTGAATCCTTTTTACAAGTCTGATTCCTCCGAACATGGTTTAAATGCAGGGTGTCGAGTAATTTTTCGTTGAAAACTAACAAATTTCAGTAGTCACTTTGTGCCAGGATAATACGTTTCATATTTATCCTACCTTGTGGTAATTATACCGGTTTTTGGGAAGTCAGCACGTGGGGCTCATTTTATTTTCAGTAAAGTGATTAGCTCGAGTATTTCACGGGCATAGTTCTCTTGCCTCCGTTGAGTCAAGTGTCATCGCTGGGTACGCGACCATAGAACTAAGAACTTTGCTTAGTTAGGAAACCGTCTCTAGAAACAGCCGGAAGGGAGCGCTCCCTCATGACCATTCCAGTAACATCGTGAATATTGCTGAATACAGGTCCTTTCTAGCCTGGACCGTAGTCGCATGACACGACAGAGCGGTCAGACGACTTGTCGGTTAACTAGCTTTCGAGGGCAATCTTTGTTTTCCTGGGATTGGAGCACCCCGACGCGGTACGATTCGTTTCACGAGCGGGCGGGATCAGGTTAGTAGTGCAATCCGTTTTGTAAAACCATTTTGCTAGAGGTCTAGAAAACACTCACTAGTTAATTACCGTCTGGTATTGTACTCATTTTGAGTGTACGGCGAAAAAGATTTCCCGAGCTGCTTGCCCTTATCTTTTATTTCGTCCGTGCTAGTTTATTTCTTGTTGTTCATTTAGGATAAGCCCCGTGACACAGTAACTTTGATAAATAATATTCGGATTTCTGAGATAGAGTCTCTGTTTTAGTGTTAAACTTCCGTTTCACAGTTTAGATACACTCATCCGATTTGGAGACAGTTATCCGAATGAAATACCGGGTGTTCTTTTGAAGTGAGTTACTAAAAGCTATTCTGAAAGTACGTTGAACAGTAATTTTTGTGAAAAGTTTTATATTCAGTTACGTCAGCTTATAATTTGAACCCTCCACACTGTTCCGCTTTTTTTTTTGTTATTTTACTGAATACGTCTGATCTGCCTGTTGAATAATCATACCTTCATTTCAGGCCATGTTACTCACTTCTTTGTACATATTTACTTTTATAATTGACTGTTTTCAACAAAATCTTTTCTTTTCAGTTTATTGCTTGTATACTTACCTTCCTTATTTTATTTTGGGTAATTGGCTTACTGTATACTTTTGCTTGCGCTTTTACTACTTCTTAAGTACAACTGCCCACCGTTATCACCTGTAAGGCTTAATTTCATTTCATCAGTTCTTACTAGCTCTGCTGGCATTAACCTTGTTTATATATAATCTGCCTGTTTGCCTGTAGCATCGCCTAAGTTACCGCTATAGAAATTTCCGTTTTCTCCCGTTGTTTTTTTGTTGTATATAGAAATTTTTTTTATTGACCGGTGACTTTGCGCATCAGCCCATAAGGTACTTCTAAAGTAAGAGCGTAATTGGCTAAAGGTATTATATGATATTGGTCTGTTAGCTGAAGTTTATCTTAAATATAGCATAGTTTAACGAACCCTGGTGTGTTTTCCTCTAAAGATTCCCTCGAAGTAATAGTAAGCTGAGAGCTTAAGAGAAGTGAAATAAAACTAAAAAAGTGAACTAGTTTTAAGGAAGTTAAAGTTCCAGATCTGTGACACCATAAAGAAAGCCTTCAGAATGGTTTATTAGTTTTAAACGATTGAAGCCCACTTGAAGCTACAACTTAGTGATCGCTAAAATCTTAGATCACCCTTGAACCCTTCTCCACAGTACCCGGTATCAGTGAACGTGTTCACAGGATCTTGTGAATAGGGAAACTCACAGATATCCCTTCTGAGTGTGATCTCCGGGAGTAATCAAATCACTGGCGCCCGAGACTACGTTTTATTTGATAAAAAAAAGTTCACCGAATTTACACTCTCACAGATGTAACGAAAAACTGGAGAACCAATTTTTATTTAAATATTTCAAAACAATCGTACACATTCGAAGTCAACGTAGGGTTGTACTGAATATTATGTATTGGGAAATATATGTATTTCACATGTGATTCTTCTGAATATAATGTAAATCCGTTTCCATCATCCAAATTTGGCAAAAAGAATTTTCGATATGTTTTTACTGTGATACTGTATAGAACGTTATATCTGCAACATTCTGGAAAAAGGAATAGGTGGAATAATTGTGGAGATATGACATCCAAAGTTGAAGACGACAATTTTAAGAAACGTATCTGAGAGTTTTAGAAGATTGACCATGAAAATTCTCAAAGGGAACAGAAATACACTCATTTTACGGAATATTTCATCAAGTAACGTCTTTATTCAACTGATCGTTGAATAACACTGGGAGGTCCATTCAATATAACGTACTCAACCTTCCTGATTTATATGACTAGCACTAGTAGTATTCTTGTAATTTTAATGATAGTATAATTGGCACTTACGGCTACAGGGACTTCATTATTGAAATAAACCAAAAGGAAAATACAACGCATTTTATCGAAATTTTAAGGATTGATAGTTCCTGTAAAGGGCAAATTCATTGTCGAAAAATGTGTTTCTGGTTAACTTCAGTGACCTTTCGAAGAAATATAAAACAGCCTTATCTGGTGATTCTACTCAATGCTGCGAAGCGCACTTAACCTCTTTGACACAATCAGACTGAAAAGTTTTCAATAATGACACTGCTTGTTGAAGCAAAGATCTATAGGCCAACCTAAGGAACCTAAAACCTTCACAACTGAGGAAATGAATTAATTCATTAGAGCAGGATCAGATTAGTCGTTCCTTCCAAACGAAGTGACTCTTATAATCGGAATTGAAGGAGCCTGCCAGTCTATGAATCACATCATGAATATAAGAAATGTAGAAGATTACAATTGAACTTTAATACTCATCATTTTGCTAACACTAACAAAATAATCAAGATATTTTATTAAATCGAGGAAATTTCAACTAATTCATAATAAATTTATAAGCATGAGTCTAGTAATTGCATCTACTGAGATTTCCTCAATGATCTATCTGGAAAATACCAAGTTCAAAGAGTCGGAATTAATGAATTCGCCTCAATTATAAGAACGTTCCAGATACAGTACTTATTTTACTGCAAATTTTAACTAATTCATGATAAATTTATAAGCATGAGTCTAGTAATTGCAGCTACTGAGTTTTTCTCAATGATCTATCTGGAATATGTCAAGTTCAAAGAGTCGGAATTAATGAATTCGCCTCAAGGCTAAGAACGCTCCAGATACTGTACTTATTTCACTGAAAATTATAATGTTTGAATTTTGTCAATTCTTGCAATTCTCTTGTCACGATTTGCTTTCTCTGAAATTATGTTCTCCATCAAAATGAAGAAATAGACAGCTAGATAAAATCGATGATTTTGAAGTACTCTACAATTTGGCGAATGCGCTAGGTTCAATCCTATTTATCACGAGTAAAAAAAATGAAAAGATTTTCGAAGTATTGAACGTTTTCACAAGTTAGTTCAAACAACAAAATGTTACTGTACGGAAGTCTACGTTGGAGGAAATTTCAAACTGTTCAAATTTTCTCTACATCATCGAACCTCTGACGCGTTTCACCACACAGTGACTTCTTCAAATGAGAGTTCTTTTGAATTAAAGATGCGACTTATACAGTATGTAGCAACAAAAATTTGCCATTCCACTGTTTGGCAAGAAAGATTCAGTATAGTACAGACACGTCAATGTTTCATTGGAGGGTAACAATTTCTGAATTGGCTCGGAGCATATAAAATCAACTATCTGCCCTCAGCAAACCAGAGTCGTAATTGATTATGGAAAAGCTAGGTCGGGTGGAATATCTTAAGAAAGATATTCTCTGTTCAAAAATATTACCTTCTGAACATTTAATATCACACAAATAGTTGGAACACAAAGGAAGTTTGCATTTCAAAAAAAAATTGACAATTTCTAAAATCTAAATAATCAAACATATGATATTCTCTGAAAGAGTTGCGTCATTTTCCGAAAGTCTGTGAGCCTAGGATTATTCTTTCAACAACTACAAGTAAGTTCCTGAAATATAGTTCGATTGGGATCACCTCCATTTATTTCATGGACAAGTTTCACTTTATAAATTGAAATTTTCGAATTTTCACGACCCTGTAGACTGTTGAAACTGACACACTAGACAAACATGATAATTTTCTGATGAACGTACTGTTTTCTATTTCCATGTGGCCAAGAACTGCCACTTCAGCTGCTTCGTTCCATATAGGCCGATGTTGAACTTCATGTTTTTCGTTAGCCACGATAACCGTAGTGAAAAATTTATTCAACAAGTAAAAAGCTACCTGTTTTTTTGATGGTTTACACAAATAATCCTTGCCGTTTCTCTAGCACATTTATTATTTCATTAAATTGAAACAATTTCAACCCGCCCATCAGTGAACCCAACCATGTTCATCGTTTGTCTGCAAAACGACAACTGTGATTAATAGTATTGCAAAAAGAAAAGCTAAAGAGAAACAGATTTATCAGGATCAGATGGTTGTGATGAAAACAATTATGCGTTTCCTACAAAATACTGATGATTACCAATATCTCCAATTATTACATTTCCATGAGAATTGAAAATATGGAAGTGCTGAGCACTAGATTCGTTACTTGAGAGTGATAGCGGATAATTACTTTTTTTTCTAATAATAAATTTTCACATTCTCTCGAGAATTGAAAGCATGGAAATGCTATGGATAAGAATCGTTAGTCGAGAATTACAATATTTCTCCCAATAATGGACTTAAGAGCTTCTGAAGGTGAGACATCGAATTTACATGCGAAATTTGTTTTCAGTATCATTCTTGGCACATAGGGGGTGCAAACTTTCGTTGTAATACAAATTTTTGTAGTGCTGGTCCTTTTTGTGTGATATCAAATTATCAGATTGACATTGTTTTCGAATAAATGAGGAAAAGACCTTTCCAAAAATATGTTACTCAACTCACTTTCAGATTAATTAAAGTACGATACTAATAGAAGAGGTTGATTCTACATGCTCAGAACCAAATCAGAAATTAATTCCTCACGAATCAAACACTGACATCTGTTTCAGGGAAACAGATTTATCATAATCTGATGGCTGGGATGAAAACAATCATGCGAAATCTAACCCTACAAAATACTGATGATTACATATATTTCAAATTTTACATTTTCATGAGAATTGAAAACATGGAAGTGCTGAGTGCTAGAATCGTTACTAAAAGTGATAGCATAAAATAACTGGTTTTTCCTAATAATGAATTGTAACATTTTAAAGAGTATTAAAAGCTTGGAAATACTGTGGACTAAAATCGTTACTCAAGAATTACAATTTTTTCCCAATGATGAACCTATGAGCTTCTGAACGTAGAAGATCGAATTCACATGCTCCGAAATTGGCTTTTTTTTTTTCACTCATAGGGGGTACAAATTTTAGTTGAAACACATAGTTTTGTAGGGTTTGCACTTTTTGTGTGATATTAAATGATCAGAATGATACTTTTTTCGAATAAATGAGAAAAAAACATTTCCGAAAATATGTCACTTGACCCACTTTCCGGTTAATGAAAATTGAATAGGTGGTACTGATAGTATGGGTTAATCCTACATGCTTAACCAAATCAGAAATTGATTTCCCCCCAAATCAACCATTGACGTGCTTTCACTTTTTCCGCCAAAATCAGTGCATCTAGAGATAGAGGAAATGGACAATTTTAGTTGGCATATATTGTACATTATAATGGTAAAAACTGGTACTTAACTCTATAAAAGGAGAATGCAGATAGGTTTGCTTCAAAACTTGACAGGATTCAATAATGTTGACGAAATCAGACATAATGCACCATTAAATAAGTCAATACTATGAATAAATGAAATATTTTGGACAAGATATCGGACTAATCTGACGTGTGTTCATTTTCTTAGTTTTTTACTGTTAATACAAGAGAAAACATGCTTTTCAATTATTCAAATTCAAATGTAAATGGAAATTCAATATGTTTGAGGAAGATCATGTTGATTTGTGTAGTAAAATTCAGGAAATCTGAATTGAAAGACAAATTAGAGTACAATATGTCATACTTCAAATAATCAAGACAGATATTCACAAAGGAAATAACCCTCGTAGAAGTAAAGAAGAGTATTTTGTTTTATTAAGTTAAGTTTTCATGAACAAGTAGAACCTAAATATGACTCTGATGGTACTCTTAGTTGAATTAAATTCAGTGAATGTTGAGTGTTCTTCGTTCAATACCTCTCGAAATAACTTCAGAAAAATAAAGGGTTTTTTCAAAAATTTTTCAGGCCCAAAAAGCGAATTTCTCGAATATAACCTATATCTTTATTTCATAGTTTTCAAAATATTTGACATATTCTGTGGTCTCAAAACACAATTTTCAAATCGAACTCTTAGGTCTTATAGAACCTCACCGTGCATGTTTCGCGATAAGTTTTCATGAAATAGTTTATGATTGAAAATATGAACATCATAGCTCTTCAAAATTTACTTAGAATCTCAAATTTATCATATAGTTATTCTAAAAATGTACTTAAAAGTATATCAGACCTAATTTCATCAACAGTACTAGATCCCTTCGGTTGAAGCTTCCCCGTTTGATCAAGCACCTGCTTCAACACTCAAACATTTGGTATGATATAAATATTGAATTGAATTCTGTAATATTCTGAGTGTTCTTCGTTCAATACCTCACGGAATAATTTCAGAAAAAAAAACAATGATTAATGAAACATGAGTGAATTTCATGCTTCAAAAGTATAATTTTATGTTCCTTTTAAAAATTTCAATATTCTCACTTTAAAATTATAAACTACCTACTCTGAGAAGAGTGATTGCTTCAGATTTCTTGTCAAAATTATTATAATTAAAACGAAGAGTTTTACTGAAATATTTGTATTGTGGAAAATATATATTTCACATGATTCTTTTAAATATCAAAGTAGTAAACTTCAACAGTTAGTAGTGCATTTCTAGAGAATGTTGATTAATAAAATTTCCTTTCCAAGATTCAAGAAAGTCACGAAGAACCTTGCTTCTACTAATGTGAATCATATTCAGTGGGAAATTGAAGTACTACTTGGTTAATATTGTGTATATTTGACAATTTAGTTTATAGGTAATCTAAGGTCGCATGATGTATAGTAGATATTTTGATAAATGGTGTAAAGTAAGCATATTTATTGCATAATATGAATATATTAAGTTGTTCAAATCCAGTTTCTTCTTTTCTTCATTTCAGATTTTATTGTAGTGATTCACTAGAACATGAATTAAAGGAAAGTAAAATCGAACTATAAAAGTTCAAACACGGAGGATGTTTATACACTCATTTCTGAAATACTAATTCATAAATCTCAATCCACTTGATAAAAAGCGAGAGAATAAAATAAACCCTTTGATCGGAAGATGAAAAACAAATTATATTTTACTTAACATACTTAAATTCATTTAATTTATTATATTAATTTATTTATTCATTTAAATTTAAATGTTTGTGTTATATGTTTCTCTTCTTTCTCTCTCTCCTCCTCTCTCTCTCTCTCTCTCTCTCTCTCTATATATATATATATATATATATATATATATATATATATATATATATATATATATATATATATATATATATATATATCGTCTCGTGACAAATATTCCATGAATGAACGTCACTGCTGAAATTTCAAATTTTGAAAAGTTTTAGACATTTAAATTAGTTCTATTTTCCAGATAAGTATTTTTAAGTCATTAACAGTAAGTAGACATAAAATTTCCTACCTTCATTAATTCGTTTTTCAGGAAAACGTTGTATAAAATATATTATTGACAACTGTCAAATTTTCGAAATCAAAAATAAATTCTTCTTATGAATATGACTCTGATGATGAATATAATCCTCCTAAATATCCTTGTGATTCATATAATAGATATTTCTTGGAGAAGAACTTTAAAATCTGCACTCAAGATCGTTTAGATGCAGGACCATCTGATTCTTACACGTACATATCTGATTCAGGTAACGTTGTAAAGAAAATTAATTCTGGGCCTGTTGATTATGAATTTGATGATAAGGTAAACAACTTAAATGAAGGTAGGAATAATATTTCAAAAACTATACATTCATGAAATACACGAAGTACATCTAAGGGATCTCTAAGATCGAGACTGCACGATAAAGTATGGACAATAGAGTTGGAAAAATATGGAAAAAACAGGTATATACTGCCATAGTTGAAACAAAACTGGATCAAGAGAGAATATAAGAAGATAGGAAATGCTTTCAAGCTGCATTTTTCAAATGCAAACAAATTCATGAAAAACAGGAATATGAGTAATAGAACGAAAATATTTTAATTGAAGAAGGCATTAATTAGATCAGTTATCGCATGCGGTAGTGAAAGCTGGCTTCTGAGTTTCGCACAGAAGAGCAAACTACAAGTTATCAAATGAAGTACCTGCAAAGAGTAAAGTGAGTGACACAAAAAAGAGACTGACTGAAGAAGGAAGATATAAGAAATGAACTGAAAGTATAATCTTTCCTAGAATGATATGGTTGACATTTGGTGAAAGTGAGAAGAGGGACCAGTGAAACGCATAAACCAATCAAGGCTTGAGATAGGATAGCGTATTGAGTCCCCTTCTGTTTATAGTGGTCATGGATGAAATTATCAAAAAGGCGAGAACTAAAGTCAGAAAACTCTAAGTCTCATTTCTACTTGTTTTGTCTATTCTTCAAACAACAAAAGATTTGATAACTGTTATTATAATCATGCAGAATCAACTTGTTCCTCTAATATGATCACATCTTTAGTACCTAATTCAGATCTTCACAAGACTAGTAAAAACATAAAACGCATGAAATGATCTCATGACATGAGTAAATTCACATTGTTTTGTTATTAGAGAGTAACAAATAATTTAACAAATAAAAAGGGTACATGTCCAAACTATATTATATGTTCAAAGAAAAATTCCTAATTGACGGTATATTGAAAATAGAAATTTTCTATCTGAATCAGAATTAAAATAAATTAAAAACAACATTCAACAAGAAGAACATTTAAATACTGAAATTTCAGATGAAGATCCAGTCCCATTCAAAAAAGCATCGAAAATAAATCAAAAAATCATCTGAAAATATTAATAACAAAGATATAGAAAATTTATTCCCCAATCGAATGAATTTATTTGATGATATTCACCCAACTATGAGACCTAAACTTTCTAAAATTATTTATTCAAAGAAAATTTTCGATTGCATAAATCTCAGCTTAATGAGAATGTTCTTCCAAAGCAACTTGTAAAACTAATGAATACACTTCATCTGATTATATATTGTGTCGCCATCACAGTAGTTGAACATTGTGGATATAAATTAGAGAATTTTGAATCTAATTATCAAGAAAAAACCTTCGTGGCGAAAAAGATTAGAAGGTGAAATTCCTTGTGTCCTATGTGATTTATGAAGATTGACTCAATATTCCAAAGGTAATCGATCAAAAAAACTTATCGCACATATTGGAAAAATATTCCTGAAAAATAAAACCCATGAAAGTAATGAGTTAAGTAATGGGCAACTGATATAATACATCGATACTTTAAAACAAAAACTTTCAGTATACTCCATTAGACCACGTGAATATAAAATAAATTCAGATGAAAAATTCCAAAACAAACTATTCAAAAATAACGAAAAACATTTTTACAAAGTTATTTCAGGTTCAAATGAAAATATTTCTGGAGATGGAGTTCCTAAAATTGATATTCTAACTGATTATTGGTCTTCAATTTGGGCAGTGCCAAGGCAACACAATTCTAATGCAAGTTGGATTTCAAATGAAAGGTCTCGATTTTCTGAAATAGAATGCATGCAATTTTCAAACGAAGATATAACATCAGTTATTAAACACAAAAAATTGGAAATCTTCATGTGTTGATGGTATTCATAGCTTTCGGTTCAAAAAATTCTCTTGCGTTCATGAAAAATTGGCCGAATATTTTTCATTTATAATAAAGAACCCCTCAGCTACTCATTTATTTTTCACACAAGGAATTAGTTATTTAAAACCGAAAAGTGCTTATACTATTGATCCATCTCAATATAGACCAATTACTTGCCTTCCAACAATATATAAAATTCTAACTACATGTATTACACAAAAAATTTATGCACATTTGGAGAATTATGATATTCTTTCCGAAAAAAGGTTGTGAAAAAAACACCTTGGTACTACTTGTGATTGATTCTGTTGCTTTGAATCAAGCTCAAACTAAAAAGAGAAATATCCATACAGCCTCCATTGATTACCAAACGGCTTTTGATAGTTCTCCTCATTCATGGCTTCAGGATATTTTAAAAATTTATAAAATTGATATGACACTTCGACTTTTTCTTGAATTTGTAATGAAATATTGAAGGACCAATCTTCATTTAAATATTTCGAAACAATCGTTAACATCCGAAGTAATTCCAATCAAAAGGGGCATTTTTCAAGGTGATTCTTTAAGTGCTGTTTGATTTCGTTTTTGCCTTAATCCACTATCTCATGAATTAAATGCTACTAGTTTCGGCTTTAAACTAAAGAGTCTATCAACTGAATTCAAATTAAGTCAATTAATTTATTAAGATGATATTAAATTGTATGCTGAAACTAAATCTTATTTGAAAAGTCTACTTTAGATTACTTTCAACTATTCCAATGATATTCATATGAAATTTGGGCTTCCAAAATGTAGAAATCTTTCTATTGAAAAGGGTAAGATCACCTCTGATCATATAAAGATTTCCAATATCGAAATCAAGCCAATGCATCAAGGAGATACATATAAATATCTTGGATTGGTTCAAGACAAGACATTTAACCATAGCAGCATAAAAGAAAATATTAGAAGTTCATATTACAACAGACTGAGAATTATTATCATGAGTCATTTAACTAGTAAAAACCTTTTCAGAGCTATGAACTCCTATGCAGTTCATATTCTTACATCTTCTTTTGGAATAATTAAATGGTCTAAAACTGATCTAAATGAATTACAATGTCAAACGAGGAAAATGCTTTGTAAGTATCATAAGCACCATCCAAAGTCAGCTGTTCAGAGAGTTACACTACCTAGATATCTTGGAGGTCGTGGATTAACTGATTTGAATAATCTACATAGTAAACAGAATTTTCATCTACGTTCCCATTTTCATGATAAAAAGAGAACGTCTGAATTACAAGATATTGTTGTTGCTTCAGATGATAAGCTTACACCTATGAACTTGACAATGCAAAAGATAGATTTTGATATATTTGATACTAATTATAAAAGGGAAAGTTGGATGCTGAAAGAATTACACGGAAAGCACCCAAAATTATTGAAGAACGATTATATCGATGAAATCGCATCAAATAGATGGTTAGTAATGCCGTCGCTAATATCATTCGTTTCAATCTAGGAATTATACATGGCCTAATTCCCAAAAGAAAAAACGTTACAAATATGAACCTGAGATTATTTGTGAAAATGAGAAATATAAACTTTATTTTGATAAAACAATTTTATGCAATAGAGCTGTAACACAATAGGCCAGATATCATTCTTACCGATAAACAGAATCGAATAACATATATAATTGATATTGCTATACCCGACACACATAATATACAAAATAAATTCAATGAAAAAGTTTCTAAATGCATGATGCTTGGCATAAAAATATTTATTCTACCGATTATTATTTCTACAACAGGTGTAATATTCTTCGTAGGATTCTTTCCAAAAAAATAATGAGGTAGCGTCATAGATTTTCTCTTTAGTTTATACTGCTCAGAATCTCATTTCATATTTTATTAATTTGTATATATAAATGTATTATAATTAGCTGACATATTTATCATATTTATATTCAGGGCAGTATTCTATTCGATCGTTCATCACTTCACACAAAGAAAACTATGAATGAGTAACATTCAATGTTACTTGACTGAGGTCCGTACACTGGATTTTTCCGGGGAGAAAGCCTCTGACACTAGTATATATATATTCTGGTAGATTGATATATTCTCATAACATTTAACGTTATCCTAATATATAATTACTCCAGGATATGTTTTGATTATAATCATTGCCTGGCAATGGTATTAATTACTGGGTGGTGGATTTATATTTTTCGGAAATCAGTTTGATTGCATATATGAGCAACACGTCAGGGTTATATATATATATATATATATATATATATATATATATATATATATATATATATATATATATATATATATATATATATATATATATATATATATATATATATATATATATATATATATATATATATATATATATATATATATATATATATATATATATATATATATATATATATATATATATATATATATATATATATATATATATATATATATATATATATATATATATATATATTTATTGCATAAGAGCCATTACACCAGCATAATTGATTATTTTATGACTTATGACAGCAAAAGGATGTTCTGAAAGAAATTTTATTTTCTCAATATTATACCACTGACTCCGAAGGAAGAAAGAGTAAAGGGCTTGAAATAAATCTGTAATTCTCACCATCACAATCTATCTCGGAAATTATTCTTTTCATATGTGGCAATGTGTGACAAAAGATAAGTATTTTGAGTTTCTTCTCTTAATACACTGTGACTGTTTCTCAGCAAATGTTATCAAAGCTGTTGAGTAAAGAGCATATATTTCCCATGCATTTGTAATTGAAGGTTTCTATTTTATAGATGTTTGGTGTTTGTGCGAAATTTGATGTTCAATCTTAAGGAAGTGGCATAGAAATTTTTATTTTGTATATCCACAATTTTAATCCTAAATTTATGAATGTCACAAGAAACATTATTGCTACTTATATCATTCAAAACTTGTCGAAAATTCAACTATTACTCGAACAATGCTGTGTATATTTGACAATTTTTGTTATAGGTGATTAATAATTTCTTGATGTTGTTGTACTGTAGATGTTACATAATATGTAAAATGTGATGTTTATACATAATACGGAAATCCGAAGTTGTAATATTCCAACATGTTACTGTAATTTTCATTTCAGATTATATTATACACATTCATGAGACAGTAAATGTACTGCACGTGTTAGATCAAGTGTAAAATGTGTATATTCATCACATAATATGGAAATATCAAGTTATCATAACACTACATTTTCTTCAATTTTCATTTCAGAATATATTATACAGATTCAGAACATGGATTGAAGAAAAGTAAAATTGAATAATAATTCAAATAAAATCCCATGTTTAAACAAATTTTACTGTACTATGCCTAGACATTTTCAATATTTCTCAGGTGTAGAATATAGAAATGAAAATTGGAGAGATAACCGAAAAATTGAAGATTGAAATTGAAGGAAAAGATGAGAAAGGGTATGATCAGAATTTGAAAGTGAAGTACTGTGGCAGAGCGATATATATATATATATATATATATATATATATATATATATATATATATATATATATATATATATATATATATATATATATATATATATATATATATATATATATATATATATATATATATATATATATATATATATATATATATATATATATATATATATATATATATATATATAGATGCTTGAATCTTATTTCTGCTTTCGACAAGAACACTTCAATTCAGAAGATGTTCGTTCTTTCTGGTAAGCAAATTGTGAAAATTGTGCTCAATTTCAATTTATACGAAAAAGTTATGTATAAGGCAATCACATAAGGTGAAATTTCTATGTATTCAGTAGTGTTCTTTTACTTCATCACTAAAGTCTTGACTTTGTCCTTTGGATATTCTCCAGAAATTTTAACTTGAGAAGAGTTTCTATTTTCTATTTTATTAATATACTTGAGAAGTAATTCTTCCATTTCGCTATTTCAGACTCATATTTGTTGTTCATGATAATTCATGAATCTTATTCGATTCTTATCCGACCTTTTGGAATCAGAACTTTAAAGTGAAGTTGGAAATAAAAACAAAAAAAACTGTATATATCGATCCTTCTGAAGTATATATTAGATATATAATTTTGGCATATTGTGAACTACTATCTGAGTTCATTGTGGTTGAACTTTTATGCCTGACGAGTGATTGAACAATTTGATTTTTAAACTCAATGTTTGAGTTTTTAATCTTATGCTAGCTCAATTGCCGTAAGTTGAGATTTTCAAATTGAATGTATCTGTTTGAATTGGAATAGTCGTGAATAGTGTTGAAATTTGTATGGTTGATGGGTCAGTATCCATAAAACAACACTGAAAGCTGCGTTACCATAAGGATGTGTGAGGCAATATATGAGAGAGTTCCGTATAAATGAAGAACTATCAAGTATAAATATCAATGAATATATGGGTCTTTCGGTATAGATAGAGTTGGATAAGAAAAGGCTATCAGTATATTTGGTTTTTAGTACATTGGGCGTTTAGTTTATTAGGCGTTTTTGTATATTCGCCGTTTTTGTAAATTAGGCGTTTTTGTATATTAGGCGTTTTTGTATATGAGGCGATCTTAATGGGCCCACTAGTCCACTATATATTTAAGTGCTAAGGCTTATTTCGAGGAAAATGAAGGGGACGGTTGGAGTTTGAACCGGGCGGGAAAAAACGGACAACGTGAAAGTTTTTTTTTCTGGTCCGGGAAAGGCTTTCAACAGAGAACTGAAAAGAATGCTATGAGAGAGTTGGGAGAGTCTGAGGAAAAGAAGAGTGAATTATAAACTGAGAACGTGTTTAAGCTAAAGTGTTGAGAATGGTAGTATGGAAAGAAGTCTTAGAAAAAGAGGAGTAAATTTAGGACTGAGAAGAGTATCAAAAGCCTTTAAAAATGGTATATCAGTATAATGTGACAACACAAATGATGAAATGAGAAAATTCATCACAGATAGAGGAAGAAGAATCCTGACAGCTATATTCAGAAAGGGTTGGAAAAATGTACCTGCTCATGATGATTGGAGGATTGGTATCATAGTTCCAATAGGAAAAAAAGACCTGAGCAAATTTCAAGGATCTTATACTACTGAGGAACTATTTCAAAGAATTCAATAGATTCAATTCAAATAGAGACATTATTGGGAAACAAAATAGAAAAAACTCTTCAGGAAAGGAATACATATTTGGTAATAATATTCTAATGAGTTACAGAACACAGATGAAAGCATTTAACAAAGAAACAGTATTTATGATGACCCAGATTACTCAACAGTAACGGTTGAGTAAAAAATGACATATAAAGCTAAGATATAGAAGAAGTAACCTAGAATATTCAATGGATAAATCATCAGGATACGATACTATAACACAAAACATAAAATACCTGGTGGAATAGAGGGATTAGAATCCAGAGAACAATATTCAGAAGGGCTTGGGACAACGAAACAGCTGCTAATGATTGGAGAACTGGTATTATAGTTCCTATAAATGAAAGATGATATCAGTATTCGACCTAATGAGTCTAAGGAAAAGAACTATATCAGAAGTCTATATACATATCTCAATTTTAGTAAGAGCTTAGGCAGCGTGGAGTGTTGAGTAAATTATTTCTTATTGTTATAGATGTTATCGTCAAAGTAATTGAGAAACACCACACATGATACAGAATCTTATTTCTGCTTTCGACAAGAACACTTCAATTCAGAAGATGTTCGTTCTTTCTGGTAAGCAAATTGTGAAAATTGTGCTCAATTCCAATTTATACGAAAAAGTTATGTATAAGGCAATCACATAAGGTGAAATTTCTATGTATTCAGTAGTGTTCTTTTACTTCATCACTAAAGTCTTGACTTTGTCCTTTGGATATTCTCCAGAAATTTTAACATGAGAAGAGTTTCTATTTTCTATTTTATTAATATACTTGAGAAGTAATTCTTCCATTTCGCTATTTCAGACTCATATTTGTTGTTCATGATAATTCATGAATCTTATTCGATTCTTATCCGACCTTCTTGGAATCAGAACTTTAAAGTGAAGTTGGAAATAAAAACAAAAAAAACTGTATATATCGATCCTTCTGAAGTATATATTAGATATATATTTTGGCATATTGTGAACTACTATCTGAGTTCATTGTGGTTGAACTTTTATGCCTGACGAGTGATTGAACAATTTGATTTTTAAACTCAATGTTTGAGTTTTTAATCTTATGCTAGCTCAATTGCCGTAAGTTGAGATTTTCAAATTGAATGTATCTGTTTGAATTGGAATAGTCGTGAATAGTGTTGAAATTTGTATGGTTGATGGGTCAGTATCCATAAAACAACACTGAAAGCTGCGTTACCATAAGGATGTGTGAGGCAATATATGAGAGAGTTCCGTATAAATGAAGAACTATCAAGTATAAATATCAATGAATATATGGGTCTTTCGGTATAGATAGAGTTGGATAAGAAAAGGCTATCAGTATATTTGGTTTTTAGTACATTGGGCGTTTAGTTTATTAGGCGTTTTTGTATATTCGCCGTTTTTGTAAATCAGGCGTTTTTGTATATTAGGCGTTTTTGTATATTTAAGGCGATCTTAATGGGCCCACTAGTCCACTATATATTTAAGTGCTAAGGCTTATTTCGAGGAAAATGAAGGGGACGGTTGGAGTTTGAACCGGGCGGGAAAAAACGGACAACGTGAAAGTTTTTTTTTCTGGTCCGGGAAAGGCTTTCAACAGAGAACTGAAAAGAATGCTATGAGAGAGTTGGGAGAGTCTGAGAAAAGAAGTAAATTTGAGTAAATTATTAGGTGCCTATTATTATTCTCATGTAGGTATTTCTCAGAGAACTCTAGAAACTAAACGACAATCTCAAAAATAAAATAAAAAGCGGAAATTGCGGATGTCATAAATAACGATGGAATCTTAGGAGCTGCCTAGCTCCATTATTTCGGTCAAGAAGATTTTGCATTGTTTTGATCGTTTTCATCGAATAATTACATATGTTCTATGGTTCGTCCGCTCACGTGTGTTCCTTCGCCCAGCCATTAGGGGTAAATCATTATTCCGTTATTTTCTTCAAATTGGGTGGAAATTTTGTCATCATGTTATATATTTTTGAAAAGGAAAAAAAACGGCAATCGGAATATGCCAAAAAAACTATGTTCGTTTTTAAAAAAATGCAACTTTATGTCATATCTGTCATAATTAATGAAAAAAAAAACTTCGAGTACGTCACTGGAATCTACTCAGAAAACCGTTTCAGAAACGTAAAAACAGATTTCAATTATCTTCTATAAGAACCGAGATATCGAGAAAAAAAGAAATCCGGAAATTTTCAAGATTCGCGAATAACTCAAAAACCACTGAAATTAGAATAATTCTGATTAGCTCAATGAATTTGTCTCGAAAAAGTAGCCAAGGGTCGTGAAAACCCCATCTCTCTATCCTAAATAATAACAGAGATGCTCCTGGTGGCACCCCCAAAATGGGACATGCTGTACGTTTAGAAAGCATTCATGAGAATAGAATAAATATTCTAAATCACATACATTTCCCTTTTTCACAATATTTACTTCTGAGCTATTATATCTGTTCGAGAAATTTTTAATTTGATAATAAGGATATACAAAACGAAACGGTGGAGAATGATGAAAATAATATATATCGAAAATGAAACGACTAAATTTTTCTCGTGAGTGAAATCTAAAACGACGGGCGAGAAGCATCCTCTCAGAACTTTATGCAACTTTCGATTATAACTCAACCGAAACAAAATTTGTTGAGCCGATAGTTCACGATCGATTTGACTTTTGATTTTTGAGGCGTTTCAGTTCAAAAAACATGTCACCACTTGCTACCTATTAGATCGTATCGAGAAACACATTTTCTCTGGAAGGAATTATCATTTCCATCGAATTTCTCCTTAGGTCGAGGAAACGTTATCTGTTTCTTATTCAAAATATTTTCCTTCATTACACCATTTTGTTGTACTCTAATTTTTAACGATAAATTTTATTTTCCTCACATTGTTCCCGATCGTTCTTGTACGTTTCGCTAAAGCTCTCGAGTTTTAAATAAATACGGCGACGCATCATAGCATCGATTATAACCTAGGTAGAATTAAGTTATGAGAATGAAATATCTAATCATGTATTCATCATAAGCAGGAGCCTATTGCACTATATTAGATCTACATAGCAATTGTTGGTAGAATTACGTTACGAAAGTGACTGTAACAACGAGTCTATGTACGGAATGAAGACGACCACTCTGAAGTAGACTGCTATTGATGTTTTGAATGGATAGGCTCGAAGAGTTTATTTCGCTTTCACTCTAGATTGAATTATTTCGACCCTAATCTCATGAGTAAAATGTTGCACTTTATCGAAGATGGACTCCGCTGTTTAATTCGGCCTGGTCGGTGGTCACAAATCATAATAATCTATATTTTATCTTGGACCGGGACCATGTAAATGGCCTGCAAAACTCCAAAAACAGGCTCCAAATAAAATGAATATTTTGAAATAAGCGAAAGAACTGCTAGTCGTTGCTGCGTTCAGCTGATAGTCTTCCGTAAAAAGCCGAACGCTTCTTTATTTTTGAGACCATCATGTTTCACATAGAAGAGGCTGAGGAGGAACTTAGAGGTGTGATTCACGGAAAACTTGTTTAATGCCCTTGATCATTCCAATTTTGTTTCTCAGTTCAGGAATATTATTGAGATTATTATTAACCAGATTGAGCTTGTGACTTGCATATGTGAAAAACTACGTGATTGGGAAAACTTCTCATAGACGTTTCTTTACCCCATTTTCTCTTCCTGTCATTGTCGAGCAGCTATCGTAGCTCTGGCCTACAATTTCTGAGGACCAACTTCAAGACTTTCAAAGAACAGCTCAAATGCTGAAGCAATTGCCAACACGTCCGATTTGTTGTACTCTCTAATTCGATTACTGGGTTCATCAAGAATCTGACACATTAACTGTTCTTTTTTGGACGAATGACAGCTCTCATCTGCTAGAATACTATTAGCACATGCCCTTATGAGATCATTAATGGCGATAAATGCGATGCATTTTTCACAGATCTTTCCAGATGTATTTTCAATGAATCCATTTTCCAGCTGGATCTAATCTCGGAAAATAGCATCGTTCAATGATTTTTCTCTGAGTGGTAAATTATCAGTTGCAGAAAATAGTATTGCATTTTGTACACAGCCGATGGTCCCTATATTTTCGGCAGTAATTTTGCTGATGGCTCGTTCGAGTTGATCAATAACCGCAGGATTTTTCAAAAAGGTATGAGCATCTTCAGCGGCTTGTCTATATTCTTGGTTTTTTCTTTTTTTTAGAAAAGGCCAGATGATGAAAGAGCATTTTCTGTCTCGCCCTATAGGAGGCGAAAATAGCAAGCAGTATATGCACATTCTTTCACTTTAGCAGAACATTTCATCTACGGCGAATAGTCTTCAAACCACTTGTGATTAAATTTTGTCTCAAGGTTTTTTGCATCTTCCTTGAAGTCGTAACTGTCGGAAGGTTCCCAGCAGTGTATGCGCATTACTGCCTTTTCTTCCAGCTTCATATAGCTATTTCGACCCAGTCAGTTTCTAGGTCGTTTTTTACCACAAAACCAGGTTCATCTCGTATATCTGATTCCTCTTCAGAATTTTCGCTAAATTCAATCCTTTTCGGTTTTTGCTGACTTTGACGATCATAGTTCACGATGCTTTTTAGGCCTTCAACGGAATTGCCAGTGCTACGGTGAGAAGGCCATGCATTTTCATTTTTTAATGATTCATCCCAAATCTGTTGTACACGTGATTCGCTTCATTAGGCATATCTTGTAAATGTTCCTGAATAACCATGAGCACTGAGGATATAATTTCATTCAACGGGAAAATATCAAGAAACTTGTGTATGAAGGTACTGATCAAAATATCTCCTGATGTCCATTTCACAGATTTTCTTCAAATCTACTTTCAGTAGCTTAACTGTAGCTGGAGTATTGGTATTGATTTTAATAAAATCGTGTACACACACAAATGTGAGTAACTAAACACTTTAATATAGACTCAATCGTAATAGGCAGCACAAACGCACTCGGGATCTCGTGATCTTAACGACCCATTTATTTATTAAAATAAAACTGAACTACAGTACGAAGTCTCTGCACGGGTATAAGTAGCCCGGTAGAGTACTCTCGAGAGAAACGCATCTCGAAGGTACGAGGCGATGCCTCGTCTATTATGTGTACGAGCAATTCCAAGAAAAGGGGTATTGTTCATCGGCTGCTAGGCATTTTTTACGCTGACTTTGATGAAAGGTTTCCAATTTCCGTCAGATTTCAGGATTCTTCTAGTTGTCAACAAGTACTCTGAAATAGCTCAATCTTTCCACTTTCAACAATCACTGCAAAATCATGCAATTGTTCATTGTTCAATATTAATTATCTTTCAAAAAATATAATAAAGCACACATGTGACACGCTAATCAGAAAGGAGCAGGTCCTACCGCGAGTATTCACATCTAAATATCATCACAACATAACTTATATTTTCATAATATTTCTTAATTATTGTTCGTGTCTAACTTCTTAATTTGATATTACCTCTGCACCGAACCATGTACTTAACTTTTGATTTATATGTATATTTTTATAAGCATTTTTGTAAAAATTCAAATTTATTTATTATTGTTTAGGTCTTACTCCTTCATTTGACATTTCCTTTGCATTTTTGCGAAAACTTCATTCTATCAAGTACTTATTTCACGATATCTAAAGGTTTATCAACTCCCTGCCCCCCTCTGGCTTCGCACATACAAGAATATGCACTCTCGCAAGCTCCGAATCTCTCGCCTTCAGACAACTCATCAGATAAGATTCTAATAACGATGGATTAAGTGATGATTAGAGTTTTAGCGTTTTTTTATAGTGAGATATTTGTTTTATTCTAGTTTTGATACGGTAGCTGTTATTTCTACATAAATACTCAGTATTTATAAAGTAATAAGGAAAATATAAAAATCAACAATTAATAGTTTTCTCACTGGCAGACCATCCGGCCACTGTACGGTTCGCACAAGAGTCTTCGGTAACACACTCATGTTAGAGTATCTTGTCTCGAAATAATTCACGATGTATGTAAGTATATGGTGATGTGAGATACAACCATGGTATAAGGGTAGCATAATCAGTGGACAAAGCAACCTAGAAGTCGACCGTGGGGGAGATTCGATACCACGGTGGCGTATGCACTCTGAAAAATTGACTCATTGCCTAGAGTATCTTGTCTCGAAATAATTCACGATGTATGTAAGTATATGGTGATGTGAGATACAACCATGGTATAAGGGTAGCATAATCAGTGGCGTATGCACTCTGAAAAATTGACTCATTGCCTAGAGATACTTGACCCACTATATGTTACCATTACACTGTGATACCTAATGTACGTACATACATTTCAGAGCTTTCCAATCCTTACCTACGGTTCATTGTTTTGCTTCCCGAATTCTTTTCAGTACACCTCTACTAGATTTCTGAAAGAATTTCAGTACTGCATTTTATTTTAATGGTTTGTTTTTGGCCCAAGAAACTTTTTCTATATTGTTGAAACGTAATATAAATTTCATTTAATATGTTATGATGTTCACGGCTCATTTTTTGGTTTGTGGTAGTAATGCAGTTCTTTTACGGGTTTTGCGATGAAATGGCTATTCAAAACGAACTTGAATTGGTATGAAATACCTATATTCAATGGAACTCTCGTGTTATCGCTAATATCGAAATCGTTCATGCAGCCTACTCCTATACGCATAAAAACTGTTATGGCGGCGACAGAAGGTCGAAAAGCTATAGGCCTACAACTATAATTTTTCTTGATCTTTGCCGGTCAAGTAGGGAATAATGGGGAAAAAGAAAGAAATGTTACGAATAACTATTTCATCGTTAAATCTTCCTTCTTTGTCTTTGCTTACTACAAAGAAGTGTGATTATGTACACAACATATTGTATCAATTCTTCTAGGACAAAATCAGGTCGGTTTCATCCCCCCCCTTCTGATTCAGTGATTGTATCTCTGTGCTTATACGGAATCATCATTTGTGGTGTCATAGATTACCTATATCTCGTTATTTTTCTTGGGATCTTCACGTAGATTATGGAAGGCAACTTATTTATTTATTTATTATACGGGAAGGCCAATTTATACATAGTAAGAATTATAGATGCCCACAATGTCCAGACATCAAATTCTTTTTAACAAAAGCGCAGGATATGCAAAAATAATTTAAAGATAAAAATATAAAAATTATACTATCTTAAGTTGTTATAAACACTGAATTTTTTTGAAGAATTCCTTCAAAGAAAGACACAAGCACAAAACGATATTAAGGAAAGAGTTACCCTTATTCAAAATTCTTTCCATTGGGGCGTTAATCGCAAAATTAGTACGACACAGAGAGATCGAAAACATTACATCACTTCTCGTTCTTCTTGGAGGAACATGAAAAGTAACCCTCTCAAGTATCTCGCTGCAATCCAAAAATCTATTCAAGCATTTAAACAAAAATATCAAGTCCCCTGTCACCCTTCTATCAGCCAAAGTTTTCAGTTCTAGCTCAGATCTCCTAAAAGAAGCAGATAAATCGATCTATGGAATACATATTTTATACGAGACATACATCAAAAATTTGTTCTGAACTCTTTCGATGTAGTACGAACCAGACTGATAGAAAGGTGACCATATTACAGATCCGTATTCAAGAATAGGTCGACAGAAAGAAAAATAAAGTAGCTTGAGAGTATTGATCTCAGAAAAATCGGCCGAGTGCCGACGAATTAATCCAATCATCCTCAACGACCTACCAATGATATAGTCAAAATGATTTTTAAAAGTTAACCGATAGTCTAAAAAATTTCCAAGATCTTTAACGCAAGCAGACCTTTCAACATTGATACCATTGATAGAGTAGTCGAAGATCATAGGATCGTTCTTATGATGAAAAGAAATACATACGCACTTTCTTATATTAACTGTGAGCATATGATGCGCAATCCACTGTACCACAGAAGCTAGGTTAGCTTGAAGTTGAATAGCATTGGCCAGGGTGGAAACTGATATGAACAATTTGAGATCATCTGCAAATATCAATTCTCTGAAATAACAGACAACACTGTGAACTCCGTTAATGTAAAGCAAAAAAAATGGGTCCTAAATGACTTCCTCGGGGCACACCAGAGGAAACAGTAATAATGAAAGATTTGAAGTTCTTGAATTTGAGAATTTGGGTACGCCACCTGCAATAACTTTTCAGCCACATGAGAAGACTATCCATGGAACCCGCAGACTCGATAACACAATCCTTTATTATATGGTTCGCCTGATCGAAGGCCTTGACTGTCAACCATCGACCTGGCCACCCCTCTGTAACTCATCATAAATATATTGTACATATAAAATCAGATTAGTCCTGGTAGATCTTCTCTTCATAAATCCGTGCTGTTGTCCACAAATAATTTAACTAATGGAAAAATTGACCTTATCTAGAACTATATTCTCAAATATCTTAGGTATTACACTCATTATACTAATTGGTCGATAGTTGCCACACATTGCTTATCTCCAGATTTGAGGATCGGCGTTATGAAACTTGACTTCCACTCAACTTTAGCTGTGGGAGCAAGTATTTTTATCTAGATAGGTAGTTAAAGTGTATAGTGAAGAGCTAATTCAAGTTTATATCTGACGAAATTGTAAAAGAGAATATCATATAAAATTTGAAATATCCAACTAATATTTTTATTCGTTAATATTTCAGGGGTTGAAAATGTTCACGCTCGTTCGTTTCGGTGATTTTTCCGAAGGCATTTATATTTCTCAAAAGGTAAGACAAAATCAGGAAGCAATTTATGTATAGTTAACCACAATGGCTTCAAATACGAAGCAGAAATCCATACAAGCGGTAAGTATATTTTTGAAAATTCATTTTATTTCGAAATTGCTAATTTCTTAATGAAACATAAAACTGGATCTTGGAAATAATTGGGGGTCGTTTGCAAATTTCTGGAGGTAATAAAATTATTTATAATATTTTATTTAAATACGTGTGTGATTCAATGTCAACTCTCATACCTTCTGGAAAGGTTCAAAATGAACGAGGGTCTTCATTTTTTGAGGGCAATAAGATATAAAAAGTAAAAATGAATGAATTGAATTGTGTCAATTTCCTTTTCTTCTCTGAAGGACATTTAAATCAATTTTAATAAGTCCATTTTTCGATTCTGATTTTCTGATTTATAGAGAACAAAATTCAGCGAAACGTTCTATGAACATAATCCCTATTTAGAATCTACCAAAAAAATATAATTCTTACGCTTTAAATCAGATTTTTGGATTTTCGGTAATTGTCAGCTGGCTTCAGAATAATAATTCTACATCACTTTGTTTTGGCTCATTGTTGAGGGGAAATTAATGCATGAAATGAAACACTCATTGGTGTTTTTCTATATGTTCCGAAGTCATTCGTAGGTTCGAAGAAAATACAATGTTACAGAAATTCGTTTTCGCAAATACACTTAGGTTCACACTGAGAAACTGTAATGTAACATTTCTGAGAGGAAATTATCTGATATTACCAGTTTCATGTCTGAAGGATGGAATAGCAACTATTCAAAAATCAATTGATAAGTAATGTTGCAACCAAAATAAAAAGGTGCTGAAAAGCGTCAAAAATTCCAAGCCTTCAGTTGTTGTCAATGCCGTATAAACTAGACATAGAAGAAGTATATTTCATGCGAAATGCGAACATTAAGTTTCCTGGATTCAACTACTTTTGATGCTCAGTTGGAAAATTTTTAATATTCATGATAATGAAGAGGCAATATTTCTTTCCTCTTATTGGTACAGTCATTGGGTATTTTTACTTGAAAAGTTTTCCGGGAGTTTTGAAAATTGACAATTTTACAGATTTTGAGTGAGGGGCCTTCAAAAGAGATAACTTAAGATTTCTTCTGTATTTATAATAGTACTTTTAAGAATTTCTGAATTCATCATCGAATATCCAAAGATGCAGTATAACTCTATGGTTTATGTTGAACAATCATCTGCTTGACAGAGTTTTGTCAAAAAAAAATTCACTTTTGTTTTCAATGTAAATAATATTATTCAGTGACAATAATGGCATCACATGAAGAAACAGTTGTTTTGTCACTAGTTTCTGGAGAAACACCGAATACCGAATAATGGTAGAGGAACCATTAAAATTTATCATGAACAATATCGTGAGCGTTCTCAACCTCAGAATTTTTCAAATTTACTGTAGAAATAAAGAATGCGATAATTATGACCCAACTCTTTGGTTTGACCAAGTGACAGATGGATTCAATCAAACAGTCACTCTTTTCCAAGAAGATTAGATCATATTATCGACCACTTGATTTTAAACGATAGAAACATAGATTTATACTACCACAATGGATACAACGATGTAGCTGATTTGGGAAGAGTTCTTTTATTTATGCTTATAATTTTTCAATGATTTATGGTATGACAGAAATGTTTGAATCAAAGTTAATAAGAAAAAGATTATTTTCGAGAATATCAAATGAAAAAGCATTTCTCTGGAGAAAAATTTATTTGGTCTGTATATCTACCTATTAATAAAATGCGCTTGTTTTTTCATCCAAACTTCAGAATTAGAATTTCTCAGAATTTTCTGGTAGCATACGAGATTCTATAATTATGTTGAAGTTTCGGAAGACAATAGCGTTGATATGCAATAACGATAAATTACCAACACCAAAACGTTGTATTGACAATTGTTATGATAGTTTCGCTGATTATCATATCATGATGAAATTAATGAAGATTTTTTGTGTAGTGGAAACATGTAAACACGAGACCATGGTGAAAATCTGCGTTGATCAGGGTTGGACGAAATAGTGTTTTTCCAACTAACCTAATACTCACGCTTTCCATTTTCATAATGGCCGCAACAACTAACGACCTCTTCAAAAGAAATACTAGGCACTAATTGTTCAACTGATGAAATTTGAATGATTTTACGTTAACTGTTCACAAACGAAATACTTCCAATATTATATCGAATTTCGTTCAGTACGCTATATGTGGAATGAACCTTGGTAGTACAGGGGACGACGATGGCTGTCGTCTTATAGGGACAACGAAAGCTTTTTGCCCTCTTGGTCTTCAGTCTTATTAAGTGGTAATTGATCGAATTAATAATCAGAAAATCCGGTGAATCAATTATTTTCTCTTTTGGTCGCTTCGAACTAACCCCCTCAATCGCGTAGGATTATTTTTTGTGATTCTCACGACGCGTGCGACGTGTTCGGTGAGAATCAGTGAACGAATACTTTTATTATTTTCACTTCCCTCCTTGTCATGATAAATTATTACAACTCTGCAAATGAACTAGACATTATTCACATCACTTATAATGTCCTTCCTGAATCACATGGTGAGACGACCAAGAACCGGGGTCAATTTTTTTTTGTTAATTTGTTAAAACTACCCATATATTTCTTGGGTTTTATCTAATTGAATTTTATTATCTATTATGATAACTGTATTTTGTAGATCTACCTGCATAACATTTCATATTGTTTATCTGAATTCAAATTACAGTGAAAAGACGGTCATTTGCCAGAATGATTCAATAATTTAAATTTAAATTCTCAATATAGTAGAATATTACGTATTCTTAAGGCAGCTTAAAATCACCCAATAGTGTAAACATAGACACGAAGGAATTTATCTGACCCAAATAAGAAATCCAGCGAAAGCAATATTCGACTTTAATACCTAAGCTCTTAAGCATCTTCCGTATATCCATGATTCCACAGCTGGTGTTTTCTAAATCAGCAATTCCCACGTCGGGACGAAGGAACGCGTCTGTAAAAGACTATGTAACTGGTACTTGAGTGCCAAGGGCAGAGGGAAGTGAGGAGGTAATGGCTGCTGGGTCGCTCATATATAAGTATCACGATCGCGACGTGAAGAGATCATTCATTCATTATTTTGATTTTGATTATTATTGAGTTATTTTTCGTCAGATGTGCAGTTACTCTTATAATTCAGTTATTTAGTTTTCGAAGCTCAGTGAATTTACTCATTCGTGTGAATCGGAATTAAATTTGAGTTAATTAATCGTGCACAACATGAGTCCAGAGAATGGAAGACGCAGATTGTTCCTCTCCGAGAAGCCGGACAGGGGAAGAAGAAGCACCGTTCTCGTTGTGTCTTACAGGTGATTACTTTCTGAATTTCTTTTAATATTTCTGCTCACTATTTAATTTTCACGAATTTCTTGAAGTATATACGTAATTTCTAAACGCACTGAGGACGAGTTGAAATAATCATTTCTCAAATTCAAAATTATTTTCATATATTTTTTTCTTGGCAAATGATCTATTTGAACTGCACTGGCATTTTCTGATATTTATTTTCAAGAGTTATTTTCATAGACGAAATGTACTGCATTTATTTTATATTGATTTCAACAGCTGTTTAACTTAACACATTATTCTGAAGTACACTAAAATTCTTTAGTATTGATTTCAACATTTGTTTATCAAACTTGCAACATTACTGAAACGTAATTAAGCTATTGTGTACTGATTCCACCAACTTTGAGAAATATTTGAATTTGACATGAAACTTTACTTTTATAACTCAGAAAATTGATCTCATTGAAATGTTACTTAACCATTTTGCCAATCCAAATCTTTGGTTTATAATCTGATGAACGATATGTTCGAATGTGAGAACATTTAATATTGATTCTTATCTTTGCTTCTATAATGGGCCAATTATCAATTTGAAATACCCTAATCCTTTTATTTGGTATTTCTATTTATCTCAGTTTACAACTTAGCAGAACATACTTAAACGGTAACGAATATATTTATATTTTCATTGTATCGAACTATGGGGAAGATCCTACTTTCAAATTATTGATTTGATGTCCGATACTCTTGAGCTCAATAAGGGAACTTTCCCTGCCTTCAGGTGTAATTATCACCTATGAATAATATCATCACTCATTAGTATAAATAAATGGCTTTAGGGACGATACGCATGTATGGACCCACAGACATTGAGGCTTGTATGTTGTCGGTATGAAAGTTTTGAAGAATGTCTGAGTTAGGGAATGTATGTAACGTTTGTGGTACATACAGGTGTATGATCAGAGGGCATGATTCCCTGGTTGGCAAATCCGCGATATGGGAATAGAATATGATCCGCAGTCAGTGACAATAAACTGCCCGTTGGCGCTCAGTTGAGCAAAAGAATCACGTACGGCTTTACGGGCTTACCTCTAGTTCCATATATAACGTTTAATACTATACGAATTACTGAATTCCATTAAAATACGCGAGCGAATCAACACTTGCAAGTTGTCAGCTGTGGACGTGTTCCTTAGAATTTTAAAAGTAAATCTTTCAGAGTTTGGAGTATCAGGGCAACGACCTCGTCAGAAAACATGATATCATATGACCAAAACCCTTCGATCGGGTCAGTTACCACTCATAAAATGGGTGAGGGTCGGTTAGACCTGTCTACAATAATCTCATTTCCGAATTCCATCCAAAATATGGGTAAGGGCCAAGTAAGCCTGTTTATAATAATTAAATATTAAAACTTCCACTCGAAATATGGGTGAGGACCAATTAGGTCTGTTTATAATAATTAAATATTCCAACTTCCACTCGTAATATGGGTGAGGACCAATTAGGTCTGGTTATAATAATTAAATATTCCACATTCCACTCGTAATCTGGGTGAGGACCAATTAGGTCTGTATAAAATAATCTAATGTATAAACTTCCACCCAAAATTAGGGTGAGGGCAAATTGGGCCTCTATCTTAAATGATCATATTTATTAAATTCATTAAAAAACGCCAAAGAATGCAAGGCTAAGAATTCAATACAAATGCTACAAAGATCAAATAGACATTGTTACCGAATCTGTTTTTGAATTTCTAATTTCCTTACCTATGGTTTAAGCGACGAAGAATTGATCTTATCACATCAAACCTCACATAAAAGAACTTGAGTAGGTTACTACAAATACACAACACAACAAAGAAAATGGTCCTATTTTATATAAGAGAACTTCAAGGCAAGTTCAGGTACTAGGCGATCACATGGCTTTTCATTTGACCGATTTCAGTCAGTCTCAGGTGTAATTGATATGGGGAAGAAAATAAGATAATTCAGGTATTGCAATTTACATAAAGGCGATGCATTTTGCATCGTCTTTCGTAGACCGGGGTTGGGGGTGTTTCACTGGTGCCGTGACCAGAATGTGAGGTCAGTTAAATTGATGTGATGTGGCTAATTTTGTTTTGCTCCCTTAGGTGGATATCGTGGAAACAGCTGGTAGACTCGCCCTCAGTGTTCAAAGGTAAATTGTTTTATATAAGTGTTGATGCTCGTTATGTTCCACAGATAGCGAAACGCAATCAGCTTCCAACCAATGCAGCGTACCTCCAGCGTCCCTGAGCTACCATATGGATGATTTCCTGCAAGCGTCAGAGTTCCTCATCAATGGTCGAAACATGGTTCAAGCTAAGATGAAGAAGAGCATCATTACCGTCCAAGAGCAGAATGAAGGAAGTTGCGATAAACTAAATGGGAAGGTAGAGAAGCTTGGTACCAAAGGACCTACCGTTTGCCCTGATGTCGTATGTGGCGTATTCATGGAATTACCACAATTGGGCAATCACCAATCTATTCTTCTCGCCTGCATCTGTAATGCCAATTTACTATCACCGTCACCCTATAGCCGGAAACGAAAGAGGCGCCGGCTATCCAAACAAGCCAGAAACCAATGAAAGAAGAAATGTGAATGTGTGGGAGTTAGGCCAATTTTCGAAAGGGTGTGTTACGCAAGTTAAAAGTATGTACTGACCTGATTTGTTGAATTTGTCTAAATTGTTTTTCATGTTCTTGTGATCTTCTGTCACAGTATTCTATAAAAATTTACTATCGTTCCTAGGAATATATGGATTGATAATTTTTCGGTTTCATAATAGCAGGCGCAGATCATTCTATATTTTTCAATAACTGATGAATATTCTGCCCGTTTTGAAGGGAAATTTGTTTGCATAATTTTCGAAATTCAAAATCCAGAACCTACGTTTAAATCACGCAGATCATTCTCAAATAATTCTGAACTACGACTTACTTGCCTATTATAAAGATCTACCCCATGATAGTGCACGACAGAGCGTTCGAAATTTATATTGCTCCGCACGGTTGAGGGATGAATAACTATGTTAAAGGAAAGATCGAGAAAGTTATGGTTACAGGGGTGGGTCAAAATTTGGTAGCACTGAAGTTTAACGATATCCCGTTGTTCACTATCTAGCGGTGTACCTTATTAAGTTAACATTCTTTTATTTAATGTTAGGACTTTAGATTGTTTTCTGTTCAAGTGAATATCGAAACATAACTTCCTATATTCCCATGAACAGAGGGAAAGAGTGAGACGACCCAGAACCTGGATCAATTTTTTTTTGTTAATTTGTTAAAACTCGCCATATATTTCTTGGGTTTTATCTAATTGAATTTTATTATCTATTATGATAACTGTATTATGTAGATCTACCTGCATAACATTTCATATTGTTTATCTGAATTCAAATTACAGTGAAAAGACGGTCATTTGCCAGAATGATTCAATAATTTAAATTTAAATTCTCAATATAGTAGAATATTACGTATTCTTAAGGCAGCTTAAAATCACCCAATAGTGTAAACATAGACCCGAAGGAATTTATCTAACCCGAATAAGAAATCCAGCGAAAGCAATATTCGACTTTAATACCTAAGCTCTTAAGCATCTTCCGTATATCCATGATTCCACAGCTGGTGTTTTCTAAATCAGCAATTCCCACGTCGGGACGAAGGAACGCGTCTGTAAAAGACTATGTAACTGGTACTTGAGTGCCAAGGGCAGAGGGAAGTGAGGAGGTAATGGCTGCTGGGACGCTCATATATAAGTATCACGATCGCGACGTAAAGAGATCATTCATTCATTATTATGATTTTGATTATTATTGAGTTATTTTTCGTCAGATGTGCAGTTACTCTTATAATTCAGTTATTTAGTTTTCGAAGCTCAGTGAATTTACTCATTCGTGTGAATCGGAATTAAATTTGAGTTAATTAATCGTGCACATCATGAGTCCAGAGAATGGAAGACGCAGATTGTTCCTCTCCGAGAAGCCGGACAGGGGAAGAAGAAGCACCGTTCCCGTTGTGTCCCACAGGTGATTACTTTCTGAATTTCTTTTAATATTTCTGCTCATTATTAGTTTTCACGAATTTCTTGAAGTATATGCTACGTAATTTCTAAACGCACTGAGGAAGAGTTGAAATAATCATTTCTCAAATTCAAAATTATTTTCATATATTTTTTCTTGGCAAATGATCTATTTGAACTGCACTGGCATTTTCTAATATTTATTTTGAAGAGTTATTTTCATAGACTTATTTAAAACGTTTGTTTCGTAACTTGGTAGAATATGAAATGTACTGCATTTATTTTATATTGATTTCAACAGCTGTTTTAACTTAACACATTATTCTGAAGTACACTAAAATTCTTCAGTATTGATTTCAACATTTGTTTATCAAACTTGCAACATTACTGAAACGTAATTAAGCTATTGTGTACTGATTCCACCAACTTTGAGAACTATTTGAATTTGAAATGTTATGAAGTTTAATATTGACATGAAACTTTACTTTTATAACTCAGAAAATTGATCTCATTGAAATGTTACTCAACCATTTTGCCAATCCAAATCTTTGGTTTATAATCTGATGAACGATATGTTCGAATGTGAGAACATTTAATATTGATTTTATCTTTGCTTATATAATGGGCCAATTATCTATTTGAAATACCTAATCCTTTTATTCGGTATTTCTATTTATCTCAGTTTACAACTTAGCAGAACATACTTAAACGGTAACGAATATACAGTGTGTTCCAACGAAAATTTGACCCCTCCTATAACTCCGAAATGAGTAACATTAGCGAAAAACACCAAGATACGTCGATTTTTGTTTCGAGGGGGAGCATTTTTCGAAATAATTCGAAACTTGTCAGATCAACCCCCTACCCCCAGCAACCCTAATTTCGAAATTCATCATAGGGAATAAGGGTCGAGTGGCACCTTACTGTAAAGGTCTGTCAATTCTCCATTCTGATTTGTCATTTTTAGAATTTTAAATTAACATACAGGGTGTCCCAACCGAGGGTAAAGTTGAATTCCTGCAAATCCCAAATACTAAATGAAATCGATTTATTTTGGCATAATGCAAGCGCAGGTTTATGCTCGGTCTAGAAAAACGACCTACACTTGTGAATTTGGAGTTGGTGCAATCAACCCCTATTTCCAGCATCCCCAACTCAAAAATCATTCGATCGAAAATAGGTCAAGTGGCACCTCGTTGGAAAGGTATTTCAATTTTCTCTTCGAATTTGGTATTTTCGAAATTCAGAATCAGCATACAGGGTGTCCCGGAGCAGGAACACTGAAAACCCAAATAACTTTTTGAAACTGGTTCATTTCGGTATAATACGAGAACATGTTTATGTTTGATTCGAGAATAAGACTCTCTTGCGTGAATATGGAATTTTGCAATCAATCTCTTCCATTCAGCATCCCCAACTCAAAAATCATACAAGTGATTACAGGTTGAGTGGCAAAGTTCCAGAAAGATTTTTCTATTTTCTGAATCACTGAGGCATGGGTTTCAGTTTGGCAATCGAGGTTTTCTGGCGTGAGGATCAGGATGAGGGATGATGGAGAAACTGATTGGATGATCATCTAAACAGGAAAACGAGATTTATTGAACTTGTATTCAATTGAAAACAAAAACTAACTTGATTATTACAACAATTGTTCAAAATGACCTCCGCCCACCTCCATACAGTTATACAGACGATTTTCGAACTCTCTTCTCACATTAGCGAAAACTTCAGGAGTCAAAAGTCGGCATTCTGTGATAATCCTCATCCGCAGCTCCTCCAGGTTTTCTGGTCTTGTGGCATAAACTTTAGATTTTAGATGGCTCCACAAAAAAATCTAGGGATTTAAATCTGGTGACCTGGCTGGCCTCTCAACAGGTCCTCTTCTACCAATCCACCTTCCTGGGAAATTTTCGTCTAAATATTGGCGCACCCGAGCATCATAATGCGGAGGAGCACCGTCTTGTTGAAAACGCATTTCGTCCTCAGAAAGAGTTGGATCGTTCTGTAAAATTTCTGTCAATCTAGGATGTATGTGTTCCTCTAACAACTGTAGGTAGCCATTTCCATTCAGATTACCCTCAATAAAGAAAGGCCCAACTAGATGATTGCCAAAAATTCCTGCCCAAACGTTCAACTTCTGAGGCCTTTGCGTGTGGGCCTCTCTAAACCAATGAGGATTCTGTGTGTCCCAATATCGACAATTATGTCTATTCACTTCACCACTGAGCATAAAGGTGCTTTCATCAGAAAAACAGATGTTATTCAGAAAATTTGGATTAGCGTTTAGGTTTTCACTCAGATTTTCACAAAACTGTAAACGACGATCTGGATCATCTTCGTTTATTTCATGCACTAATTTTACCTTGTAGGGGTGAAATTTGTGATGTTTCACGATTCTATGGACAGTTGTAGCTGATACACCAGTCAGACGAGATAGTTTTCTGATCGAAGTAGTATTCTCCATTTGTAGATCCACTACTGCCACTTCCGTTGCCTCATTTCTGACAGGACATGCCACTTCATGTTTTATGTTTGCCACCGAACCCGTAGCTAGGAATTTGTCAACCAAATATTTAACGTACTGGTGACTGACTCCCCTTTCTCTTTCAGGATGGTTCCTATCGAATATCCTTGCCGTTTCTTTGGCACAACTGTTATTTCGAAAATACGTCGATACAATTTCGACCCTTTCCTCAGTGGAATAAACCATTTTCAGATTAATTTCAACTGACGAACAACAACAATAATGAGGAACTGATCTGAATAATAATAATATTTCATTGCAAAATGAGAAATAACAGATGACTGCACGCCAGATGGAAATGAAAAAATGTGAACATTTTCAATGCAGAAATCAGCTTTATTTCTTCGTAATTGATGCTCAACACATCGTACCCCAATACTTTTAACAGTTTCGAATTAATTTTAGTTGATAATTTCAAATGGCGATATTGAATTTTTCGAAAGCGACATCCTGTATGGAGAGCCGAACTGAATGAAATGCTTTAATCATTCTGGAATTCAAAAACCTTTCTGAAGATATGCCACTTGAATTATTTGTATGATTTTCAAGTTGGGGATGCTGAATGGAAGGGTTGATTACAAAAATTCTATAACCACACAAGAAAGTCCTATTCTCGGATCAAACATGTTCTCGTATACCGAAATGAACCAGTTTCAAAAAGTTATTTGGATTTTCAATGTTCCTGCTTCGGGACACCCTGTATGATGATTCTGAATTTCGAAAATACCAAATTCGAAGAGAAAATTGCAGTACCTTTCCAACGAGGTGCCACTTGACCTATTATCGATCGAATGATTTTTGAGTTGGGGATGCTGGAAATAGAGGGTTGATTGCACCAACTCCAAATTCACAAGTGTAGGTCGTTTTTCTAGACCGAGCATAAACCTGCGCTTGCATTATGCCAAAATAAATCTATTTCATTTAGTATTTGGGATTTCCAGGAATTCAAATTCACCCTTGGTTGGGACACCCTGTATGTTAATTTAAAATTCTAAAAATGACAAATCAAGGTGGAGAATTGACAGACCTTTTCAGTAAGGTGCCACTCGACCCTTATTCCCTATGATGAATTTCAAAGTTAGGGTTGCTGGGGGTAGGGGTTGATCTGAGAAGTTTCGAATTATTTCGAAAAATGCTCCCCCTCGAAACAAAAATCGACGTGTCTTGGTGTTTTTCGCTAATGTTACTCATTTCGGAGTTATAGGGGGGGTCAAATTTTCGTTGGAACACACTGTATTTATATTTTCATCGTATCCAACTATGGGGAAGATCTTACTTTCAAATTATTGATTTGATGTCAGATACTCTTAAGCTCAATAAGGGAACTTTCCCTGCCTTCAGGTGTAATTATCACCTATGAATAATATCATCACTCATTAGTATAAATAAATGGCTTTAGGGACGATACGCATGTATGGACCCACAGACATTGAGGCTTGTATGTTGTCGGTATGAAAGTTTTGAAGAATGTCTGAGTTAGGGAATGTATGTAACGTTTGTGGTACATACAGGTGTATGATCAGAGGGCATGATTCCCTGGTTGGCAAATCCGCGATATGGGAATAGAATATGATCCGCAGTCAGTGACAATAAACTGCCCGTTGGCGCTCAGTTGAGCAAAAGAATCACGTAGGGCTTTACGGGCTTACCTCTAGTTCCATATATAACGTTTAATACTATACGAATTACTGAATTCGATTAAAATACGCGAGCGAATTAACGCTTGCAAGTTGTCAGCTGTGGACGTGTTCCTTAGAATTTTAAAAGTAAATCTTTCAGAGTTTGGAGTATCAGGGCAACGACCTCGTCAGAAAACATGATATCATATGACCAAAACCCTTCGATCGGGTTACTTACCACTCATAAAATGGGTGAGGGTCGGTTAGACCTGTCTACAATAATCTCATTTCCGAATTCCATCCAAAATATGGGTGAGGGCCAAGTAAGCCTGTTTATAATAATTAAATATTAAAACTTCCACTCGAAATATGGGTGAGGACCAATTAGGTCTGTTTATAATAATTAAATATTCCAACTTCCACTCGTAATATGGGTGAGGACCAATTAGGTCTGGTTATAATAATTAAATATTCCACATTCCACTCGTAATCTGGGTGAGGACCAATTAGGTCTGTATAAAATAATCTAATGTATAAACTTCCACCCAAAATTAGGGTGAGGGCAAATTGGGCCTCTATCTTAAATGATCATATTTATTAAATTCATTAAAAAACGCCAAAGAATGCAAGGCTAAGAATTCAATACAAATGCTACAAAGATCAAATAGACATTGTTACCGAATCTGTTTTTGAATTTCTAATTTCCTTACCTATGGTTTAAGCGACGAAGAATTGATCTTATCACATCAAACCTCACATAAAAGAACTTGAGTAGGTTACTACAAATACACAACACAACAAAGAAAATGGTCCTATTTTATATAAGAGAACTTCAAGGCAAGTTCAGGTACTAGGCGATCACATGGCTTTTCATTTGACCGATTTCAGTCAGTCTCAGGTGTAATTGATATGGGGAAGAAAATAAGATAATTCAGGTATTGCAATTTACATAAAGGCGATGCATTTTGCATCGTCTTTCGTAGACCGGGGTTGGGGGTGTTTCACTGGTGCCGTGACCAGGATGTGAGGTCAGTTAAATTGATGTGATGTGGCTAATTTTGTTTTGCTCCCTTAGGTGGATATCGTGGAAACAGCTGGTAGACTCGGCCTCAGCGTTCAAAGGTAAATTGTTTTATATAAGTGTTGATGCTCGTTATGTTCCACAGATAGCGAAACGCAATCAGCTTCCAACCAATGCAGCGTACCTCCAGCGTCCCTGAGCTACCATATGGATGATTTCCTGCAAGCGTCAGAGTTCCTCATCAATGGTCGAAAGATGGTTCAAGCTAAGATGAAGAAGAGCATCATTACCGTCCAAGAGCAGAATGAAGGGAGTTGCGATAAACTAAATGGGAAGGTAGAGAAGCTTGGTACCAAAGGACCAACCGTTTGCCCTGATGTCGTATGTGGCGTATTCATGGAATTACCACAATTGGGCAATCACCAATCTATTCTTCTCGCCTGCATCTGTAATGCCAATTTACTATCACCGTCACCCTATAGCCGGAAACGAAAGAGGCGCCGGCTATCCAAACAAGCCAGAAACCAATGAAAGAAGAAATGTGAATGTGTGGGAGTTAGGCCAATTTCCGAAAGGGTGTGTTACGCAAGTTAAAAGTATGTACTGACCTGATTTGTTGAATTTGTCTAAATTGTTTTTCATGTTCTTGTGATCTTCTGTCACAGTATTCCATAAAAATTTACTATCGTTCCTAGGAATATATGGATTGATAATTTTTCGGTTTCATAATAGCAGGCGCAGATCATTTTATATTTTTCAATAAGTGATGAATATTCTCCCCGTTTTGAAGGGAAATTTGTTTGCATAATTTTCGAAATTTAAAATCCAGAACCTACCTATAAATCACGCAGATCATTCTCAAATAATTCTGAACTACGACTTACTTGCCTATTATAAAGGTCTACCCCATGATAGTGCACGACAGAGCGTTCGAAATTTATATTGCTCCGCACGGTTGAGGGATGAATAACTATGTTAAAGGAAAGATCGAGAAAGTTATGGTTACAGGGGTGGGTCAGAATTGGGTAGCACTGAAGTTTAACGATATCCCGTTGTTCACTATCTAGCGGTGTACCTTATTAAGTTAACATTCTTTTATTTAATGTTAGGACTTTAGATTGTTTTCTGTTCAAGTGAATATCGAAACATAACTTTCTATATTCCCATGAACAGAGGGAAAGAGTGAGACGACCCAGAACCGGAGTCAATTTTTTTTTGTTAATTTGTTAAAACTCTCCATATATTTCTTGGGTTTTATCTAATTGAATTTTATTATCTATTATGATAACTGTATTTTGTAGATCTACCTGCATAACATTTTATATTGTTTAGCTGAATTCAAATTACAGTGAAAAGACGGTCATTTTCCAGAATGATTCAATAATTTAAATTTAAATTCTCAATATAGTAGAATATTACGTATTCTTAAGGCAGCTTAAAATCACCCAATAGTGTAAACATAGACACGAAGGAATTTATCTAACCCAAATAAGAAATCCAGCGAAAGCAATATTCGACTTTAATACCTAAGCTCTTAAGCATCTTCCGTATATCCATGATTCCACAGCTGGTGTTTTCTAAATCAGCAATTCCCACGTCGGGACGAAGGAACGCGTCTGTGAAAGACTATGTAACTGGCACTTGAGTACCAAGGGCAGAGGGAAGTGAGGAGGTAATGGCTGCTGGGTCGCTCATATATAAGTATCACGATCGCGACGTGAAGAGATCATTCACTCATTATTATGATTTTGATTATTATTGAGTTATTTTTCGTCAGATGTGCAGTTACTCTTATAATTCAGTTATTTAGTTTTCGAAGCTCAGTGAATTTACTCATTCGTGTGAATCGGAATTAAATTTGAGTTAATTAATCGTGCACAACATGAGTCCAGAGAATGGAAGACGCAGATTGTTCCTCTCCGAGAAGCCGGACAGGGGAAGAAGAAGCACCGTTCCCGTTGTGTCCCACAGGTGATTACTTTCTGAATTTCTTTTAATATTTCTGCTCACTATTTAATTTTCACGAGTTTCTTGAAGTATATGCTACGTAATTTCTAAACGCACTGAGGACGAGTTGAAATAATCATTTCTCAAATTCAAAATTATTTTCATATATTTTTTTTCTTGGCAAATGATCTATTTGAACTGCACTGGCATTTTCTAATATTTATTTTGAAGAGTTATTTTCATAGACTTATTTAAAACGTTTGTTTCGTAACTTGGTAGAATATGAAATGTACTGCATTTATTTTATATTGATTTCAACAGCTGTTTTAACTTAACACATTATTCTGAAGTACACTAAAATTCTTTAGTATTGATTTCAACATTTGTTTATCAAACTTGCAACATTACTGAAACGTAATTAAGCTATTGTGTACTGATTCCACCAACTTTGAGAACTATTTGAATTTGAAATGTTATGAAGTTTAATATTGACATGAAACTTTACTTTTATAACTCAGAAAATTGATCTCATTGAAATGTTACTTAACCATTTTGCCAATCCAAATCTTTGGTTTATAATCTGATGAACGATATGTTCGAATGTGAGAACATTTAATATTGATTCTTATCTTTGCTTATATAATGGGCCAATTATCTATTTGAAATACCCTAATTCTTTTATTCGGTATTTCTATTTATCTCAGTTTACAACTTAGCAGAACATACTTAAACGGTAACGAATATATTTATATTTTCATCGTATCCAACTATGGGGAAGATCTTACTTTCAAATTATTGATTTGATGTCCGATACTCTTAAGCTCAATAAGGGAACTTTCCCTGCCTTCAGGTGTAATTATCACCTATGAATAATATCATAACTCATTAGTATAAATAAATGGCTTTAGGGACGATACGCATGTATGGACCCACAGACATTGAGGCTTGTATGTTGTCGGTATGAAAGTTTTGAATAATGTCTGAGTTAGGGAATGTATGTGACGTTTGTGGTACATACAGGTGTATGATCAGAGGGCATGATTCCCTGGTTGGCAAATCCGCGATATGGGAATAGAATATGATCCGCAGTCAGTGACAATAAACTGCCCGTTGGCGCTCAGTTGAGCAAAAGAATCACGTACGGCTTTACAGGCTTACCTCTAGTTCCATATATAACGTTTAATACTCTACGAATTACTGAATTCGATTAAAATACGCGAGCGAATTAACGCTTGCAAGTTGTCAGCTGTGGACGTGTTCCTTAGAATTTTAAAAGTAAATCTTTCAGAGTTTGGAGTATCAGGGAAACGACCTCGTCAGAAAACATGATATCATATGACCAAAACCCTTCGATCGGGTCAGTTACCACTCATAAAATGGGTGAGGGTCGGTTAGACCTGTCTACAATAATCTCATATCCGAATTCCATCCAAAATATGGGTGAGGGCCAAGTAAGCCTGTTTATAATAATTAAATATTAAAACTTCCACTCGAAATATGGGTGAGGACCAATTAGGTCTGTTTATAATAATTAAATATTCCAACTTCCACTCGTAATATGGGTGAGGACCAATTAGGTCTGGTTATAATAATTAAATATTCCACATTCCACTCGTAATCTGGGTGAGGACCAATTAGGTCTGTATAAAATAATCTAATGTATAAACTTCCACCCAAAATTAGGATGAGGGCAAATTGGGCCTCTATCTTAAATGATCATATTTATTAAATTCATTAAAAAACGCCAAAGAATGCAAGGATAAGAATTTAATACAAATGCTACAAAGATCAAATAGACATTGTTACCGAATCTGTTTTTGATTTTCTAATTTCCTTACCTATGGTTTAAGCGACGAAGAATTGATCTTATCACATCAAACCTCACATAAAAGAACATGAGTAGGTTACTACAAATACACAACACAACAAAGAAAATGGCCCTATTTTATATAAGAGAACTTCAAGGCAAGTTCAGGTACTAGGCGATCACATGGCTTTCCATTTGACCGATTTCAGTCGGTCTCAGGTGTAATTGATATGGGGAAGAAAATAAGATAATGCAGGTATTGCAATTTACATAAAGGCGATGCATTTTGCATCGTCTTTCGTAGACCGGGGTTGGGGGTGTTTCAATGGCAACAAACAAAAACCTACGACTACTTTTGACAACATATTGAGTACTTCATTTATGAACATACAAATCCTTTCGTAGCGACAAATCAACACCTCCATAAAACTTTTTCAATTATCTCTACTTAATGCGAACAAACATACTAACTAATATTTAATTTTTGCCATACCAACAGGTAAATTTTTCTTGAAGCCAGCGGAGAATACTTATATACGAACAGATAATATACCAACTTTAAACAAAATCTTGGTTATCCGAATGTTTCATTCATTTCTCCATAGTCTGAACAAATGTACAAGTAATACAATCGATAGAAAGTTCCGGATCTCTGACCTATATACATTTTTCTTATCATTTCCTCACATCAAGAACTTACAAAAAGGGCTGTCAAGAAATGATGGTCGTGATTAATTTACCCCCAGTAGTCACATAAATAGTCTTTTCGGATAAACAGCCATTTATGATTAAACAACTCTTCTCTGATTATGTTAGAAAAGAACAGTTGTCAAATAACCGAAGCTAATTATCCCTATGTAGTTTTGCATCAACAAAATCACTATTATTTAGTAACATTGTAATAATAATTAGCTTTCCATGACATGGGATTATCCCAGCAAATTGCATGGCACCTTGATATGGCAGAACTTCAATGACAAAGAAAATCAATCTGTACATTCTAAATGGAAACACTGATGTCAGGTGGACGAAATGCTAGACCAGGGTCATTATCAACGGGAAGACCTCCCAGCATTAACTTTACCCTCGGTTCCGGTACTTCGAAGTTATTTCTTGAGAACGTATTGGTGGTTAATTTCTCGGATCACCCTCAGAAAAAGACTGTATAATAATCTTAAGTCAAGAAGGCTACTTCAAAGGCAAACAATTAGCTCAGGAGCATAAGAATTGGTTCTTACAACAATGGCAATATGTGAGTGAAAATCGTCGAGAGACGTTTGGAAGGGACCAGGGATGTAAGAACGACTAGCAGGGGGCCAGGAAAATTGTTTATTTTGAGGTAGGAATATTTTTGGGTGGAATAATGTATGGTCGTCGAGTTCCACTCATTCATGTACCACATACAATTACAGGTAACATTTATGCAGAAATAAAATTAAAAACACCAATTAATTCACAATTATGGAGGATAGTGCTCTAAGAAGAAAATGTACGAAGTATGCCGTGACCAGCAAATTCACCAGATATGAATCCCATGGAAAACGTATGATATATGGCCGCGAAGACACTGACCAATAGAGAAAACCCACTCGACTAAAACTGAAAAAAAAAGGTTATTAATGAAACGATAATTCCATCCATTTGTTTTTTTTATTTGATACATTTTTTTCATTGGAAATAATTCAATCAACTAAGTTAGCTTGAATCAAAATTATTCTGAACAAGATATACTGTTGAATTGAGTAATGTCGCTAAGAAATACGAATTAAATTTTCAGCACCATCGTATAGAAAATCAGACGGACAAGATGGAACGAGGAGAAAAAGGAGGTTCAGTTGCACTTTCGGCATCATTTCCAAAGAAAAATTTTACCCTCCATATATGAAGTCTAAGATTTAATAACACGTAAACCAATTCTGGCTAAATGGACTCCTCTTCAAATAAGGGCGTAGATCCATAATATTAATAAGAAGTGTGAGTAGCTAGACCATGTTTATTCAAAAGAGCTTGCCTAACAGCATCTTTGTTGAAAGTGGACTTATCAATTTCCTTGTTACTCGTTTCATGGACATTTTGTAAGACTGCATTGATTTTTTCGAATGAAATTTTTATTTATTTATTAAAATTCTCTTTTTCAATGTTTGTTTCATTAACATCTTATATATGTTATTTGATGCAAATATGAAGTTCTCTTATTTCCAGCTCGTGGCGACCAGCAAAGCAAACCTACAGATTATATTTTAAATTTCCTCATGATGAACTTCGATTTAGATTCACCACCACACGAATTTCGAAATATGAAGTGATGAAAGAATGTAGCAAGGTAATTGATTTCGAATCAAAAATACAAATTCAAAGTTATTTCATAGGAAATTTCGATTTTTCATTATAATCCAAGTTGTGTGGCATATAAGCCTATTCGACGTTGGGACTAAGAGCTCTTCATTGAGTGTATTTTCGAAGTGATTCATTTCATGAACATATTTGCAATCTCAATTGAACTTCAAACACTTCATTTGTACCAGTTTTATCAAATCGCTTATAGTTGTCCCCAATATTTTTTTGTATTTTTTTACATCTAAGCTACCTCTTTCGAACAGCTTTTGGAATTATAATAAGCAATACACAATTAATACAGAATTAATACTTGAGAGGAAACAATTTTTGAGCTAGTTGAACACCAGATGAAGCTTGCACTTGTTATGATTTTGCTTTCAATCATGTGAAATACGATAAAGTCCTCTTCAGAAAAGAGCGAGACATTCGAAGGCATTTTGAAATTTTTTCTCAAAAACAGAGGATCAACAAATATGGATGGACCCTGGGTCCCAAACTTTGTGAATACTATTTTTTTTAACAATGCCTGGATGCTATTATGGGCACTCAGCATCCTTTTACATATCTGTCTTACAATTGTTTATAGTTTGAAGTGTTCCTATGAGGATCAATACGACTGAAATCATAAAAATTACTGACGTTTCAATGTAGCTGTTTGGAATCAATTAACTCCTCAAAATAAGAGCAAGTCGTCTTTTAGCCTTTTATGAGCTATATTAAACTATAGAACACACTATTATCATATTAGTATGAACCATATTATGACTATGCAACTCTCTTCGAAATAACGGTTTCTGTTTAGGTCACCATCGTGCACTTATGAATGTCTATCGATTGCAAGTTAGTTGGAGATTTAGAAAAAATATTATCTGGATCAATAATAATTGTTTTTCTCACCTCAATTCAATTTTCGTACTCATTGAATAAAACTGACAAGAAAATCATACTCAGGACCTCCAACTATACCAAAATGTAGGGAGATCTTTGACCGAAAATTTTAAAGAGGTTTGGTAAATGTACCGAGGCTCTGCACGAATGTTATATTCCTTAAATCAATGGAACTAGCATATTCATTGCTTGAACACATCAATTGGTAGAGCAGATGGAAACTCTACCAAAGGCATACCTCGTCGTATAGCATGTGATCATTTTATATATCTGCGTATTTACCCAAAATGATATTTTTAGACTTTTCCCATACAAATACTCAGGGCTTAATTATAATTCCTGAGTATAGTTGTGTTGAAAGATAGCTTACACATTAACAATTTTCTTTATTCTTTTTTGCAACTATGATTTTATTCGATTTTCAAAGTTTTAGTTGGATCCTACATAACCTCATAAAATTTAGCACCCAATGCTTGAGCAGTAACTATATGCTTCTTGTAGATGATCTTGTGCTTAAGGACACCGAAGAGTAAAGAGTGGATCTATCCGACACCTTTTGTAAAAATTGAATTTTACTCAAACAACCACATACATTCTCACTTTAAATTTTGGCTAATTGACGACCCAAAAAATTTACGAATTATTTCAATATAATATTCACGAATATTCAATAAATTTAGGCTAATTACAATACGGATAGATTACCAAAGACATAAGGAATACATTTTCTCCACGAAGAGACACCACAGATACGGACAAACGGTCCGTATCTGTGGAAAGGCGGTTGCAATTGAAATGAGAAGAGAACTTTTCCCTCTGTGCGATGTTCTTTCCTATTTCACCAAAATTGGGTTGCCTCAATCTCTAATGTGATATATTCAAATATACTTCACATATTATTAGTTCCCAAGAAGTAAATGAAATATGTGTTCTGTGTGACTCAGTACTATCAGGTGGGAAGTAGAAGAAAAACGAAATGATCATGCTATAGCTGCTTCCGGTAATCGAAATACTTTCAATACAATAATAGATAGATTGTTTATATTCATCCTAATAAAATTATTATTATTATGATATTGAATTGAAACTTGAACTTACTCAGTAACTCCTGATGACAAAATAACAGATAATATTGATATATATATATATATATATATATATATATATATATATATATATATATTTTCTCACTTCCTAACAGGTTGAACGACAGAGATCCGGGGGCAAAATTATCACCTTGTTGCCAAAAGGTTCTATGGGTCCATAAAGATGAACAGTCTGACAATTCGAACCGTTTCCAAGATCACGTGGTTCTGGGCGGTGGACATTGTGTTTTGTGGGGGTTGTGGACGTTCAGTGTTTGGTACAAGATGAGCCTCAACCAGCCCATTAGCAGAAATCACCATTGGGAGGACTCCCACAGATCCAAAATTATAAATTTCTTTGACCTCAACCGCTAGGTCGGTGTACTTCGTGATCTTCTCCGTGTACGCTTTCCCAACGTTTTCATCCATTAGCACAGTCACATCAGTCAAGGTTGCGGTACGTTCCCTCCAATCGAATAGCACAATATCAGGTCTATTATGGGCGATCGGTCACAACGTTCGTGTCCTAATATATCTTCACATTTTGGTTTTTCACGATACTTTCAGGGTGGTAGTGGTAATGTGGAAGCCTTCTCTATATTAGTCGGTATTTCAAAGCTAGCTCCTGGGGATATATCTTTGCCATATCATTGTGCCTTTGCAGGTACTCAGTTGGTGCCAGTTTTAGGCACCCGGACGTAACGTGCTGGATGGTCGCCGAGTGTCACCCCTGCGGCATCGATCCGATGGGATATCCCTCCCTGGGATATGCTTAACGTACATTCTCGTGGCATCAACCTGCTCCTGGAAAGCCTGAAGCCTTCCCTTGGTTTCCGGGAGCATGTATCCTGATTCAAGATAGGTGAGAGATTCAACTTTAATTACATTTCGGCCCTGCAGATGGTTCGGGTACTTTCCATGCAGGCGCCTTGCTTGCCAATCCTCAATCAATTCATGTTGTGCAGTCTCAGTACGCGTCTCTGAGCGGTTTGAAGAGAGTGATGTTCTCATCGGATCCACAAATGGCCTGAAATAGAAGAGCAGCGCGTCTCTGCAAGTATTTTTTCAGATTGTCAGCGCCCCTCCCATGGGTGGTCTCCAGATTCATAAGGCCTCTTCCTCATGAGTGCCTTCAGAGATTCAGAGATAAGGGCGGCTGACCGACGCCCTGGGGTGTTGGATTCCGTACCTCATAAGAAGTGTTCTAACGTTCCTATCTAAAGCCCTCAGATTGTGGTTGTGGCCCATGAGATGACCCCAAACGAGTATGTGATGGTCGGCACAGCCCAGGTGTTAATGGCCGTAAAAGTTGCCTTCGAGTTTAGTTCGGATTTCAGAACAGCCTTAACCCTTGATACGAATTTCGACTTGAATGCTTTCTTCATCTCGGCCGTTTTTATATGGGGGGGTGCGCCTATCGAATGCCAAGGTATTTATACGTGTTCTCAGGACCAATTCCAGGTAGCACCGTGTCATCCATCAGGGTTGTTGCCTTTCTTCCATCATTTTTCCTCTATGTTTATCACCCCCTTTATTGGTTCCCACCCTCAAGTTGATGCGGCTATCACCTCTAGCTGCCACCTCATCTGCTCATATCAGGACGTATAAAGTTTTAGATCATCCATATATAGCTAATGACTAATGATAGTTTTTGTGTCCTTCTCGATCATGTAATCTTTACCATTGTTGTTTAGTATAAAACTGAGTGGGTTGAGCGCCAGACAGAACCAGAGGGTATCCCCCTGGAAGATCCCTCTTCTTATTCTGATCTGCTCGGTCTTTACTTCCCCATCTTCCCCATTAGTCCGCAAGCACAATGGAGTTAGCCACGTTTTCATGAGATAAGCACGCAATTCCACTATCCTGTTATCAATCCCGTATATTTTCAGTACCTCCAACAACCACGAGTGAGGAACAGAGACATAGGTTTTTTCGTAATCTATTCATGCCATGGATATGTTTCGCAGTCTTTCTCGGGACTGTCTGGTTACCAAGCTGTCTATGACCAAGAGCTCTTTGGATCCCATAGCTCTTCTTTCACCTCCCTGCTCTTCGGCCACTATATCGTGCGCCCTTGTGTATTTTCCAATATGATTTGCAAGTATACCGGTAAGGATTTTATAAATAGTCGGTAGGCAAGTAATTGGTCTATAATATCTTGGTTACTGACTGTCACATTCTGTAGGCAGCATATTGGTTGTTCCAGCCATAAAAAATTTGTATTGATACGGGATTACCAAGACATCCCCGAAAGAGAGCCGCCAGTTTTGCATGAATGCTGGTGAAGTTTTTCTACCAATAATTATGGAGTTTATCAGGGCCTGGTGCTGCCCAGTTGCTCACATATTTAAGTTCTTTAGCAACGTCGTAGCACTAATGTCCACATCGACCATTCTTCGGGCGGGTGTACCATCTCTCACCTCTTTCATCCAGTAAGCCTCCGGGTCGTGGTTGTTCTCCTGTGACCACATGGCACTCCAACATTCAAGCATCGCCTTAGGTTCCGGGGAGGGGCCCTTCAGCTGTCTTTTGCCCTTCTAAGTCCCTGAAAAATTCTTTATGGTTGTTATGATACTTGTTATTCGTTGTTATTTTTATATCTCATCACTCTTTTATTGTATCTCCACATCCGGCTGCCTATAGCCTTGATTTTTCGTTTGAAGTTGTCACAGATCTTCGTAATGTTCTCTGTAAAGGTTGTTTCCTTGAGTTTAAGAAAGAATTCGGACACAAGTTCTCTGGCAGCTTTGAGGAGTTTTTCGAGGGGCGTGTGGTATTTAGGTAATTGTACATAATCCCATTCTTCCTCCTAGGATTGTTCACTTCATGCTCCAACCGTATCTTCCATGGTGGTTGGGATTTTTCCTCATGAACCGCTTACTTCTGCGTTTCAATTCCGCTCAGCTCACATGTCGCAACCGCCCCGCATAGACAAGGTCATCCAGGTCATCCAGGCCAACCAGTATTGCTGTGACATCTAGGCGTCCCGCAATGACCCCATCCACACGCTTGGCCGTCCCCTGGAGCGCGTATTTCATCCTTGGTCTCAAAACTCTCCGGAGTGCTTGTGCGTATATATATATATATATATATATATATATATATATATATATATATATATATATATATATATATATATATATATATATATATATATATATATATATATATATATACAGTGTGTTCCAACGAAAATTTGACCCCCTATAACTCCGGAATGAGTAACATTAGCGAAAAACACCAAGACACGTCGCTTTTTGTTTCGAGGGGGAGCATTTTTCGAAATAATTCGAAACTTGTCAGATCAACCCCCTACCCCCAGCAATCCTAATTTCGAAATTCATCATAGGGAATAAGGGTCGAGTGGCACCTTACTGTAAAGGTCTGTCAATTCTCCATTCTGATTTGTCATTTTTAGAATTTTAAATTAACATACAGGGTGTCCCAACCGAGGGTAAAGTTGAATTCCTGCAAATCCCAAATACTAAATGAAATCGATTTATTTTGGCATAATGCAAGCGCAGGTTTATGCTCGGTCTAGAAAAACGACCTACACTTGTGAATTTGGAGTTGGTGCAATCAACCCCTATTTCCAGCATCCCCAACTCAAAAATCATTCGATCGAAAATAGGTCAAGTGGCACCTCGTTGGAAAGGTATTTCAATTTTCTCTTCGAATTTGGTATTTTCGAAATTCAGAATCAGCATACAGGGTGTCCCGGAGCAGGAACACTGAAAACCCAAATAACTTTTTGAAACTGGTTCATTTCGGTATAATACGAGAACATGTTTATGTTTGATTCGAGAATAAGACTCTCTTGCGTGAATATGGAATTTTTGCAATCAATCTCTTCCATTCAGCATCCCCAACTCAAAAAATCATACAAGTGATTACAGGTTGAGTGGCAAAGTTCCAGAAAGATTTTTCTATTTTCTGAATCACTGAGGCATTGGTTTCAGTTTGGCAATCGAGGTTTTCTGGCGTGAGGATCAGGATGAGGGATGATGGAGAAACTGATTGGATGCTCATCTAAACAGGAAAACGAGATTTATTGAACTTGTATTCAATTGAAAACAAAAACTAACTTGATTATTACAACAATTGTTCAAAATGACCTCCGCCCACCTCCATACAGTTATACAGACGATTTTCGAACTCTCTTCTCACATTAGCGAAAACTTCAGGAGTCAAAAGTCGGCATTCTGTGATAATCCTCATCCGCAGCTCCTCCAGGTTTTCTGGTCTTGTGGCATAAACTTTAGATTTTAGATGGCCCCACAAAAAAAAATCTAGGGATTTAAATCTGGTGACCTGGCTGGCCACTCAACAGGTCCTCTTCTACCAATCCACCTTCCTGGGAAATTTTCGTCTAAATATTGGCGCACCCGAGCATCATAATGCGGAGGAGCACCGTCTTGTTGAAAACGCATTTCGTCCTCAGAAAGATTTGGATCGTTCTGTAAAATTTCTGTCAATCTAGGATGTATGTGTTCCTCTAACAACTGTAGGTAGCCATTTTCATTCAGATTACCCTCAATAAAGGAAGGCCCAACTAGATGATTGCCAAAAATTCCTGCCCAAACGTTCAACTTCTGAGGCCTTTGCGTGTGGGCCTCTCTAAACCAATGAGGATTCTGTGTGTCCCAATATCGACAATTATGTCTATTCACTTCACCACTGAGCATAAAGGTGCTTTCATCAGAAAAACAGATGTTATTCAGAAAATTTGGATTAGCGTTTAGGTTTTCACTTAGATTTTCACAAAACTGTAAACGACGATCTGGATCATCTTCGTTTATTTCATGCACTAATTTTACCTTGTAGGGGTAAAATTTGTGATGTTTCACGATTCTATGGACAGTTGTAGCTGATACACCAGTCAGACGAGATAGTTTTCTGATCGAAGTAGTATTCTCCATTCGTAGATGACCCACTACTGCCACTTCTGTTGCCTCATTTCTGACAGGACATGCCACTTCATGTTTTTTGTTTGCCACCGAACCCGTAGCTAGGAATTTGTCAACCAAATATTCAACGTACTGGTGACTGACTCTCCTTTCTCTTTCAGGATGGTTCCTATCGAATATCCTTGCCGTTTCTTTGGCACAACTGTTATTTCGAAAATACGCCGATACAATTCCGACCCTTTCCTCAGTGGAATAAACCATTTTCAGATTAATTTCAACTGACGAACAACAACAATAATGAGGAACTGATCTGAATAATAATAATATTTCATTGCAAACATGAGAAATAACAGATGACTGCACGCCAGATGGAAATGAAAAAAATGTGAACATTTTCAATGCAGAAATCAGCTTTATTTCTTCGTAATTGATGCTCAACGCATCGTACCCCAATACTTTTAACAGTTTCGAATTAATTTTAGTTGATAATTTCAAATGACGATATTGAATTTTTCGAAAGCGACATCCTGTATGGAGAGCCGAACTGAATGAAATGCTTTAATCATTCTGGAATTCAAAAAACCTTTCTGAAGATATGCCACTTGAATTATTTGTATGATTTTCAAGTTGGGGATGCTGAATGGAAGGGGTTGATTGCAAAAATTCTATAACCACACAAGAAAGTCCTATTCTCGGATCAAACATGTTCTCGTATACCGAAGTGAACCAGTTTCAAAAAGTTATTTGGATTTTCAATGTTCCTGCTTCGGGACACCCTGTATGATGATTCTGAATTTCGAAAATACCAAGTTCGAAGAGAAAATTGCAGTATCTTTCCAACGAGGTGCCACTTGACCTATTATCGATCGAATGATTTTTGAGTTGGGGATGCTGGAAATAGGGGGTTGATTGCACCAACTCCAAATTCACAAGTGTAGGTCGTTTTTCTAGACCGAGCATAAACCTGCGCTTGCATTATGTCAAAATAAATATATTTCATTTAGTATTTGGGATTTCCAGGAATTCAACTTCACCCTTGGTTGGGACACCCTGTATGTTAATTTAAAATTCTAAAAATGACAAATCAAGGTGGAGAATTGACAGACCTTTTCAGTAAGGTGCCACTCGACCCTTATTCCCTATGATGAATTTCAAAGTTAGGGTTGCTGGGGGTAGGGGGTTGATCTGAGAAGTTTCGAATTATTTCGAAAAATGCTCCCCCTCGAAACAAAAATCGACGTGTCTTGGTGTTTTTCGCTAATGTTACTCATTTCGGAGTTATAGGGGGGGTCAAATTTTCGTTGGAACACACTGTATATACATATATATAATTTTTTTTGAGAATATCTCATAAATGTGCAATAGGATTTAAGTCTGGAGAGCAAGCTGGCCAGTCCAAAATAGCGATTTCTTCTGTTTCAAGATAATGTCGCGCGAGGTTGCTGGTATGCGGAAAAACATTATTTTGCAAGTGGGCACCTCGCTAGAGTCTCACTATAGGCTCCAGCACTAGGTCCACGTACTTTCCAGCCGTTACACTCGCAGGAAACATAATCAATTCTGTTCCAGCATAATAATGCCACCCCAAAACATCACACTGTCCCCTTGGTATTTCGGAATTTGTCTTGCTGCTCGAAGTCTAGCTTGTCTTCAACGACCCCTTAAAACCCGAATTCGGCGGTCATCTGAACGATTCTGGTCTCACCCGAAAAAAGAACATTGCGCCAATTCTCAGTATTCCAATTTTGGTGCTCGATACATCAATTAAATCTATTAATTTTTTGTTGTCTAGTTAGCTCTGGAACTCTTAAGGGTCTTCTGCTGTATAAACCCCTTGAACAAAGTCTTTGACGTATCGTTTCGATTGATACACTGATGCCTGTTGCTTCCAGAAATTGCCTTTGGAGTATGGGGTGCGACGCACTAGGGTCTCTTCTTGCAATTTGGCGCAAAAAGCGGTCTTGTTCTTCAGAAGAGATCTTCCTACGACTTCTTCTAGGCCTAGAGGAGATTGTAGGTCTACGTATCGGGCGTAGGTTTTTGAAATCACCCTCTGTGATAGCCATATTGTGGCAACTATATCCCTCTGTGTCACCCCTTCTTCAACGAGAGCAATTATTCGACCCCTCTGCACATCGGACAATCGAACGTAAATCATTCAATTATGATTATAGGCTTTTTCAAATTTTGAAATTCACAGTTTCAAATCTCAGTGACGAGTAAGTACCATATCCCAAACATGTAGTGATAATTCAACATTTCTTATCATACTATCCAATTTTTTCTACAACAAAAAACTTCATTCTTCACAAGTAGTCAAAAAGATCCATGGTTGAAAACAATCAATAATGTGAAATACCGAGTGATTCCATATAACTTTTATTATATATATATATATATATATATATATATATATATATATATATATATATATATATATATATATATATATATATATATATATATATATATATATATATATATATATATATATATATATATATATATATATATATATATATATATATTTATTTTGTACACAGTGCATATAGGTTAGGTTAGGTTAGATTATATGCACTGTGTACAAAAAAAAAAAAAATATATATATATATATATATATATATATATATATATATATATATATATATATATATATATATATATATATATATATATATATATATTTAATTTTGTACACAGTGCATATAGGTTTTCCTGTACATGGGAAAGCACATCCAATTCTTTATTTTCATGAAATTGACCTTCCATAACTTCGGGTTTTCAAAGGCTCCATATCTTCTCATATTTCCCTACAGTCCCAAGTCTCCTTTCCATTCGTTAATTTCTAATAAATCTCATTTTTGCTTCATGGATATTATGAAGTTTTTCCAACGATCCACTTCTGTCTTCCTTGATGTCAGATAAATTCCAATCTATTTGCAAAATATTTACCTCTCTAATTTCTCTAAAAATTTCCCAGTATTCAGGTTCCGCAACAAGAAAAGAATACCCCAAATACATAACTGTACTATTAACTGTAAAAAGAGTTTCTTGAATCACCAATATTAGAAAGGGTGGAAGATGAATGAATTCTCATTCTACCCAGAGCATTTGGGCATCTGCAGGAAAATCTATTCAATTCGAAGAAAATGTTCGGTCCAGGCCAATTTCATTTAGTTCTCTACTAGCTTCTGTCCACGAATAGAAGGCTGGAGCTTGAGTTTCTACATCCATATATAATACAGAATTCATACAAAAAGCTAGCATAAAAATCTTATTGTACGCAAGTTTTGGTAACATCTTGCTGCATATTGAAACAATAACAGGCATTAAGGTTCAAAGCACAATTGAAACAAGCAGACAACTTATGAAGAATCAGTAGAGAAATTAATGAATTTCTAGAGGTATTATCATGTGTCACAAGTATGATCAAATTTGTAAGTCTTCAGCAAAACGTTCGGAGATACAAAACCCAAGTTGAGTTTTGTTTCAAAAATATCGTAAGAAAACGAACGCTTTACTTCGAATCTATCTATGCCTTTGTTGTTGAATATTTTTGAGATATTCAATTAGAGTGATATGTGAATCCAGTGAGATTTGTTGCAAATATAGTGCGATTTCTCTCTTTCTAGTTTCCAATAAACTTTATGACTGCTTCCCTTTTATTGCGAAACAAAGTGGATATTCGGTCACGAACCATGGTTTTCTAGAATGCCCGTGCCACTTTTCACCTGTTCGGCAATTGTTATTACTTTCGTTGGGTCAGATTTAACGCTGCCAGGAAAAAAATTTAACATTCGGTAGCATGCTTATCAGTGTATATTCCAAAAACTGTACTTACTGCGAACAGCCAAATCAGGTAAAATGATCTTCGTACCTACATAGAGAAGAAAAAAAGATGTATTTATTGAATCATAACGTAACTCTACTTCACTTACCATTGTCTTTGTCACTTAGTTTCCCATTAATTCTATTTCTACTGTCTAACTTGCCTCAGCGACCTCTACCTCCGTATTCATCTTATTATTTATAATTCAGCAAAATAATACGGAACGGAAAGTCTATTTACACCGTCACTGGTAACAAACGTTAAAGACCATTCGAAGACTGCGCTTTGACGCGCAAATTTCGTGTTTTATTTATTATTTCCTACATAAAATATGAAGCGTTTTGATTTGAACGGCCACAAACGAGTGCATATCAAGTCAGGAAATAATGCACTACAGCTGTCGAATTTCATTAATTTCTAAATAACAAACGCCACCTATGTCAGAAGCCTATGTTGCTTAATACCGCGTTTTGATTTTAAGCTCCTCATATGTTGAACACTAAACACTTGTTCATATACAATCTAAATAAGATAAAGTTGTAATATAGTGTTAAAATAAATATTCAATCACATTTGTTTTGAAGAGATTTTTGCAAAGTGTAACATGACATATTATGCCCATTGAAAAGAATAGTTGCCAACACAAGAACGAAATTACACGCAAATCATAACAGACTAAAAACAAGAATTGACTTGTCTTGTGAAATTTCATGAAAAATATTGCCTAACCATTTACTAAATTTATTTCATCTAAACTCTATACCGTTTCAAACAGAATTTCGGTCATTGAAATTGATCATAAGCTCAGGTAAGTAACAAGACGAATCAAAATGGTGATGCAAAGACGTCTTCATATTATCTATTCATGGAGAACGCCGAGGTCCAGGTTTAAAAAAAGAAGCACATACATTACTCAATTTGAAGATGATAGTTATGTTTCTTCATATTATAACATAATATAGATGAGTAATAATCTGATTCAACCGAATATTTATAAACATTTTGTATGAAATGGCATCTACTGAAACATACAATCAATCGTAAAGCTATTATTTTATTCTATAAAGGAACACATTTATGTCGAACAACAAAACAACTGAAATGAAATATAATATATAATAAAATAGAATTGGATATTATTCAACAGAATAAATAACGAAATAACATAAACAGATTGGAAAGATATATAATTAACATATTAGGTATAATTACATTTATCTTGATCGAAACAACTGGGATTGATGAAATCGATCAACTCATTTTCCGTGAAAGATGAAAATCTTGGTGTAATAACTTTATTATCTATTTTCTTGTCGTTAGAATTTGAAGGGATGGTGTTTGAAGCTGTTTGAATTTCTTTTACAGACAAAGGAATTATAAACTCAGAATTATCATTCTCAGAGCTGGAAGCATTGAAATTTTCTGTAGGAGGTGGCTGAACATTAGAGACTCCACCTGAAGACGGAGAAACATTTTTGCTTTCCCTAGAGACATTGCTGATCACAAGCAAGTTACTCATATATAATTTGTTTATAATTGGTTCTTTAGTTTCAGTACTGAGGGAGTCTAACTCTGATATTTTCTTTTGTGTCTGTAATAAGTCGACTGCCGCCTCTAAAAGAACAGCGTTTTCAGAATCTACCAAGGATAGCTGAGATGATATTGGTTGGTTTAATGTACCCAGTTCAGAATCCGAATTTTGAGATGCAGCTTCAATCAACATTCTCTGAGAAGACACTGTCGTTGCAATTGAATCATTATTAATTTCTGATTGGCATATATTCCTTGAAGGCAAAATCGACTCTTGTGATAATATATTTGTAGTCTGGCACATCATACTTGGTGAAATTTGGGCATTCAAAATGATATCCGATGACATATTAGATTTAACAGTGTTATCATTTAATGTTGAAGGAATTTGTGCGTTTAAAATAGGGGATCCCATCAAAGAAGATTGTGAAGAAAGTACTCTGTTCGTTTGACCACCTCTTGATATTGTAGATGACTCGCTTATTAAAGAGTCTTCAATAGGCTCAGATCTAGTGGTATTGTTAATTAAATTGTCAGCTGTTGAATTCAAAAATGCGTCTAATCTTTCGGTATTGAACGGCGTCGTTAAAGTTGATTGTAACATGGCTGAAGGTTTATTTCTATCCTCTATTATCCGATTTTGTAAATGTTTTCCAAACACTTGTATTGAATTATTCGAAGTATGCGTTACCACATTGAAGTTTTGATGTGAATTTATATTAATAGATTCTCCAAGACTTTGCAGCTGACTGCTAGAGTTGGATAGAATGTCATTTGCTTGAATAGATGTGGAGTGATCATTTGTCAAGGAAGTCATCTTGCTCTTGAAATTTAAGTTTTCTATGAAGGAATTGGTTCCTGTTGTCTTAGACTCAATGTTGGTTAGAAAACTTTCTACAATAAGAGCATTCTGTGTGGATAGAGTATTTGTATTTACACTAAAATTCTGTAAAGCAGCCAATGAAGATGGGTTAGTATTGACAAGTTCAGCAACTGCGCCCATTGGCATTTTCAATCTCAAATCCATAACCTTCAAATCTTGTAAGTCTTCAGACTGATGGGGTGGGCTAGCTACGATTTGTTTATACATAGAACTAGAATTTATTGTGTTAATATGTGCAGGGCATTGCATCATGGTGTCACATGAAATATTTTCATTAAGTAAACACATACTTGAATTGACGATTGGTTTTTCATTTATAGAATTCGTTGGTCTGCTCATAATTTCCATGCTTTTCTCGGTCATACTTGTATTCGAACTATCGTGATTAATCACATCAGGAGGAGACATGTTACTATGATGTATAACGTCCATAGAATTTTCATTAATTGTAGAAATATTTGAGTCACCATGATGTACATCTAAAGAACTCTCCGAAATATGTCTGTATCTTTCATGATGAATTTCACTAGAATCGATGAAAGAACCCTGACTATTTTCATCAATAAACTCCTGTTTCATACTGAGTACAGTTGGAGATTGCACCTCAAGTGATTGAGTGGCACTTAGTGATAATCTTCGGTTAGTCAATGGTACCATACTCGTCTCAGGAGGTGGCATAATATTCAAGTCTTGTTCTCCCATGCTCGAAGTTGCGGGCCATATATCCTTATTGAAAAACGGCGACTGCTGTGATGTGGCTTCAGTGGACGCTGTAAATATATAGAGCATAAGTTGAAATTTAGTGACTATAGATCGCATTTAAGAATAGCCACTGAAATATATGTAGGAATTTGCCAAATAAAATTTCCATATGCAGAAATGAAGGAAGGCAGATTCAATTGGAAATCCCTTAAGGTTGATAAGAATATCCAGATATTACAGCTGACTACTTTTGAATAATCATGACTTGATAGACGTAACATGATCATTAATGTTGACGTATTAGTATTAATAGTAAAGTGTAATTATGCATAATTGAAGTATCTGTAGGTAAGCATAAAATGAAAAACCTCTCTGTTTCAAATAATGTTACGTCACAGGAATAATTATTATTATGCAACTATAATATTCTGGTTATTTTGATAAAGTAGCTACAATGTTTATGGAATTCACTCAATTATTAAAAATGTTTTTGTTCAAACGCAAATATGAAAGAAAAACTTCGAATACTCTTTGTGTTCGGTTTAATCTTCAAAGCAGAATATGATCAATTTCCTATATTGAATTCATAATTCCTTCAGACGAACTGAACATTAAATTTCCTGTTGATCCAAAACTATACTGTTTATGAATAAATCATTCTATACCGATTGAAAAGCATATCATGACGAAGTGAAATTAAACAAGCTGTATGAAAGGAATCAAAAATATTCATTTTTCTTTTGAAAAGCTAAGGTGTTCCATCATGCATAGAATATCAACTTTTGGATGTCCGGCATGGCTCATCTCGATGGCATCTTAAAGGTTGTATTTTCAATATGTTTGATGAATTCGAGCGGCTGCTGTATAGCAACAGAATAGAACCGCGACTTCAGAAAACCCCACAAGAAATATATAAGCGGAGTCAAATGGCACAATCTAGGTAGCCAATTCGCCTTAACTTCGTGAGAGATTGCTATACCTTCAAATTATTCTGGCGTTCTGCAATAAAATGATCGATTCATGGGAGTGTTTGCCTTTCACAGTAGTTTACGTTATTGAGAAAGTATAAACCAATGACGCCACCGGCCAACAATTTCAATGAGATAGTTTGTTAACACCGGGTGAATCTCAAGTGAATGGATTTCATTTAGCACACTTCGATGCCGGGATTGTCTTTGGTCAGTAACTTTGAGTCCCTAGCACCGTTGAATGCTTTACGGATGCAAGGCAAAGTCCCAATGCAAATTAAGTCATGCTGAAGCATGCAAGCAAAAGGCGAAATCTTGTTCGGTGGATCTTGAATTCTCTTTATTGTCCGCTATATTCGTTGCCCGGAATTCAATGCTTATATTTGTAATGAGTTACATTTTTCAGGTTTTGTGACTGGGAGTTTGCAGAAGAGGAGTAGATAGATACTAACAATTTTGCATTGAATATACGGCGTTTTCAATGAGTTTCATTCAAAGTAATCTATTTTCATTCATTATATATTTTACTGAACGAATGCAATGAACTTACTATGAATTAATAGGTTGTCATAAAAATATTTCAAAATTTTTGTGTGTTGTTGAAACATTCTGGAAAAGTTTTGTAGAACAGTTCTGAATTATAAAATATTAACATTCGTCATTAATATAAAAAGTAATTAGTCTATTATTCAACGAAAATTGATTGAATGAAAAGTTATTTGTTTGATCATCTGCAGGAAGTAACAATTTTAAGCTCTCATAATGCGAACTGCAAATGACAAGTTAATCGTAGTACTCAAAAGAAAAAGGTAATATTGAAATTTACTCAGAGATCTGGATTTTCAGATTTTCGTCTATGCAACTGAGTGAATATTCTGAAGGGATGAGGAGAGTTATAGAAGTTAGTTTAGTTCAAGAAAGGACTCATTACTCAGAAATGAAATAGCGTCTTTCCCACATCCTAATCACGAAACCATTTAAATTGGAAATCTTGTCTTCGCACAATATATTCTAGAGATTTGCATATACAATGAGCTTTGATCACTGTTTCGCAAATTTCAACTATAAATAATTCTCTTACTAGTAATTCCATGATGAATAAGGAATCAAGAAAATAAAATTCTGGCATAATTATTGTTAATTTTTATACGACTTTTAGACATCAAATTCTTCTAATTACATCTTTATTCAATTAATTTTATTGATATTTCGTTCATTATTTTCTCCACTGAAGAGAAAATTTAAATTTTGTTCAACTTAAAACGCTTAAGGTTGAATTCTGGAAATTGAAAATCAAATATACTACTAAGGATCACTTTCAGAGTTTGTTTTGGGCCTTACAATAGTGTAAAAATAGGTTAACGAAAACCTATATCATCCTCATTTCAAATGCATAGTAACTTCAAATTGAAAATTGTATTAATTTTTATTTGAAAAATAATTCAATCAGCAAAAATTCTTCTTTCAGTGTGAACTTTTGAACTAACCTAGAATGTTATAAACTATATAAAATATTTTTGGCAGAACAATGGATCTGGTAAACTTCAGTAAATTCATTTGGGTCTTTATTAAAAACATTGATATGATCTAACCTAGCCTAACCAATTAGAATGATTCAAAGTTGCACAACAAACCAATACCTGACGTACTGTAGAAATAGAAGAGAGGAACTTCAAAAGTATGTACAAAACAGCGCGAGATTTTTTTGAAGAAAAAATTACGTTCGCAACAAAGTTCTGGTTTTTTATGAAAATACAATTTTATTGTGAAAAATGACTACAAATGAATCATCCGAAATATTGCCCATCGCTAGCTACAACTTTTACCCATCTTTCGGGCAGAGCTCGAATACCGTGACGGTAGAAGTGTTCGTCTTTTGAGGCTATCCACGAATCAAGCCATTTCGAGCTCATATGAGCAAAACTGCCATGTGCCATCGAACGGAAAAAATAGTAATCGTAATAATAGGATAGTGCAATATCTGGGGAATATGGCGGGTGGGGTAGGACTTCCCATTTGAGCGTTTCCAAGTAGGTTTCAAAGGGGTATGGCAACGTGAGGCCGAGCATTGTCATGCTGTAGAATTACTTTTTCGTGTCTCTGCTCGTATTGTGGCCGTTTTTCGCGTGCTTTACTCAATCGCATTAATTGAGTTCGATACCGTTCCCCAGTGATGCTTTCGTTCGGTTTCTACAGCTCATAATAAATAACACCGACTTGGTCCCACCAAATCAAACCAGAACTTTCAGAGCGTGAATATTCGGCCGAGGCGATGACGTAGAAGCATGACCGGGCAGTCCCCAAGAATTTTTTTTTTGGATTGCTGTAGTGAATCCATTTTTCATCACCCATTACGATGCGCTGAAGAAAACCCTTTCTTTTTTGTCGCTGGAGCAGTTGTTCACAGGCGAAAAAACGACGCTCAACGTCTCATGGCTTCAAATCATCTGGAACCCAAGTTCCTTGCTTTTGAATCATTCCCACCGCATGCAATCGCTTGGAAATGGCCTAGAGGGTAACTCATAAGGTTGAAGCAAACTCTTTATGCGTTTGGCACGGATACTCATCGAGCCTCCAATTCAGCGTCTTCGAAAATTTTTGGCCTTCTGCACAGGGACGGTCGTCCATATCGAAATCACCGTTTTTGAAGTGACGGAACCAGTCCCGGCACGTTGTTTCACTTAGAGCATCATCTCCGTAAACTTTTTGGAGCTCTCTATTAGCTTCAGCCGCCGTTTTCTTCGACTGAAAGAAGAAAATCAACACTTTCGGCGATTATCTTATATGTCTCAGCGGTTTGTTTACCATATGTCTAAGCTTTGTTCAAGACGTTAAGACGTTGAGACGTTCTTGATATGTAAAAATCGACTAGCATTTAAAGCCGGAGCGATCAATTGACAAACAGCGAGAACTTAGTTGTGCACCTATATATATATATATATATATATATATATATATATATATATATATATATATATATATATATATATATATATATATATATATATATATATATATTCTATTCCCATTCATTGTGATAGCAGTTAGATATAGTTACATAGAAAAACTTTCAAAGCGTTTTGTGCTTTGGTCTTTTATTTTATATGAAGTTGAAAACTATTTCGACGTTTTTGAAATGTATTGACTATTCGAGAGTTATGTTAAGAAAATTCAAATAATAATAATAATAACGAAGTTCTATGAAATTTCTGGGAAGGAGTAATTCGAGATTAGATTTTAGAAAAGAAGAATTACTCAACATCAGAATTTACATCAAACATCGAAAACAGAAGTAATACGTTAACTTCAGATAGGAGCAGGTCGGATGAATTTAAATGAATTTTACTGATGAATAAAAAAAATGCATATTTTCCTATTGATTATGTAAATAACAATATTGGTAACATTTGATTATTCGACAAATCAGAATTCAAAATAATTTGTACTGAAATTAATTGGTCCATTCAGTTACTTACATAATCTTGGTTCGAAACAGAATAAAGCTAGCTTAGATATCTTAATGAGAGTAGGTTTTGTGTTTGCAGTACCCGAATTTAAACCGGTATGGTGAAGTGAACATTTCGTGGGCGTTTCGATTCAAGCCCCACTCGCAGAGTTCTTCTGAAGGGTGAAATATCCTCTGCAGAGCCTGTTTGCTGTTTAGACAAAGTGAAAAGTACATTTGAAAACATTTTGACAATTTTATAAAATTAAATTATCTTCATTAAAATTTTCATAGTCTACTTAAATACAGTTTTTTTTGAATATTTGAAGTATTTCAATATTACATTTCACAAAAAAGAAACAAAAGCATAAAATATAATATACTGCATTTCAACATAGTAATTATCCATGAATACAATTTAGTAATTGAAAATATACAATCAATAGTATTGATTTATACATTGCATGTATTTTACATATCAAAAAAATTAACTGCTAGTTGCTGAATATGCTGAACTTTCCGCCTAAATGAAACAACAAAAAGTATGAAAAATATTCTCGTTCAAAGCTATTATTAAAGAAATCCGTTCTGGGCTACATTATTTGGAAAATATATATATATATATATATATATATATATATATATATATATATATATATATATATATATATATATATATATATATATATATATAAATATATCTTGCATTTTCAATTAACGTACTGAGATCAGATCCAATAATGTAACCCTGACCTGATGAAGTTCTAACCATTCATTCTGCGTTCGTTATCATGTCAAAAATGTGCATGCACCCTTACAGCTCCAGCAACAACTAATAAGTGTGTGTGTGTGTGTGTGTGTGTGTGTGTGTGTGTGTGTGTGTGTGCGTGTGCGTGTGCGTGTACGTGTGCGTGTGCGTGTACGTGTGCGTGTGCGTGATAACTGATAACTCGAAACAGATGTTTATCGAAAAATAAAAATTTTCAATTCAGCAATATTATGAATGGATACTTTATAACGAATTTTCTGTTTCATCCAACAACAAAGTACAACATGTAAAATGCGATCTCGTTGGTTGTCATAAAATTCAGACGGCGGCAACTGATACCAAAATTATCTCAGTTGTACTTTGTTAATCACTTACATACACTCAGAAGTTACATGCAATAGTCATGCTTAGAGGAAAGATCAACTTAATTGCTTGTTGTTTTGAAAATAATTCAAGACACATTAATTACTTCGAGATAAAATTCTGACTGACTTTAACAGTTATAGTAGACCATTATAATATCTCAACACTAAAATATATTGCGAATATAATAATAGCCAAGAAACACAACCACAGGAGGAGAATGTATAGCTTCGGTATGAGAAAACCAAAACAACAATATTAAGTTGATCTTTTGATGGAATATTAAAAAAATAATAATTAATTCTAGCTTACCACTCGGTATTACCCCATTCACAGGGGTGAATACAAACTGATGTGATTCACTAGTTTTACCACTAGCTATCACAAATAATCTCACAGAAACAGGTTCCGTTATATTTTGCTTTTGATAAGATGGTACCACACAGACGAAGTGAGTCTGAAACAATAAAATCTTTATTAACTTCAATATATACCTCTATGCAGATTGAAAAAATCCATTAGGCATCACCAGTATAATGCACTATATTAAACAAATAAGTGGAAAGGAATTTCATTGAGATGGGAGATTCCTTCGAATAAAGAATATTGGAATTTTCCAGGTCGAAATTTTTCGGGGCACTGTCAGAACAAATGATCCTTCGTGAGATCCCCGAAAAGTAATATCCTAAGAAGCACATTTCTGATCCAGTAGCAAAAAAATAAAACATAAGACACGTAAAGTGTCTTATGTGTCTGGTGAGTAAATTCCAGAAACAATAAAAACATCCCTGGTTGAGGGACAATTCCAATGTAGAAATCCAAAATAAATCCCAAAAATCGTGATAGATTTTACGCACCAAAAAGTACACTATCGATATTTGGACTAGGGTTTCTAACCATTGGCAATGTTTTAGTACCTAAGCAACGATTTCGATCGAGGTTTCAAAGATGGTCTATTCATAAAATTTGAAAGCTTATGATTTTCATCCAAAATATTGCATAATTGCAAAAGAAGAAGTGTACCGTTCTAGAACACGTTGAGACAATTTGGTTGATTCAGCCTATTATTAATTTATATCTTAACAATATATACAGTATATCTCAAGAAATATTGCCATAGCTTAATATAACATTTTTTCGTAGGAACCAACTGACCTGAGATATGCACCCCCAAAGATAGGGATACAAAATTCTTTTTATTACGAATAATCTGTTCCAATTATGAGGAAATTCTGCCATCAGAATTTGAGATCTTTTCCAATAACGAATAAAACTTTGTGATACAGAGTTTTTCGTTTATCAGTTCGTTTTCACACTTCTGGTTTGGCTCAAATTTCTGACAATGCATAGCCACCGCATTTCAGCTCGAGGATAAGATGCATTTGAATACCACACACCTTTATTGATGAATGGTGGGGGCAGGACCAATCACATGATTTCAATCCTCTAGTTTTTTATTTCTGGGACCAGCTTAAGAACCTGGTTTAGGGGACTCCTTTCACATATAGAGAAATATTTCAAGAAAAAGTATAACATTAATGAAATGAAACAAAGTACAATCCCATAATCTATTTCAAGATACAGATATTCCTTGTTGCAAGAACACTCTAATGTAAGGGAATTTCAGCATCAAACGTGATTAATCTAATTTTTGTTTGTTTTAGTAATGATAAAAAATTGTAAACGAGAATAGAAATTACCCTTTTATTGAAACTTGGTTTAAATTCTATGAAGTGAGACGGTTTTTCATTAGATCGCCCTGAATGAAGTATTTGTATCTTCGAATGTGTAATATTTTTATTTTGATAATTTTCATTTTGTAAAATAACAAAATCTGTGCGCTCTCAAAATTTAAGAAAAACCAGAGAGTTTTCCGTTTCGCGCATAGCTTTTCGAGGACAATTTTTTCGTAAACGGCAATTTTTTCAATGTCTAAGTTTTTTCCTTTTTGGAAAAAAGTTTAGAGAAATCGAATATTTGCACACATGGCACAATTCAGCGAACTCGGAATTAGGGGCTAATAAACGGTTAGGAGTTCATCCAATGCTTATATGAAAAGGAACTGCACAACAAAGGCAGTATTCTAGAGCTTCATCAGTTATTGGAATTTCCAAAAACTCATAGAAATCTGTTTTTTCTAGAGATCCATCAGATTCCGACTTTTTGATAGCTTATTCTGCGACACCTTATTACGTTTGGATTTTCCGCAACACGTTTCAATCATTCAAAAAGTATTATACTATTACTGATTGAATAAAATTTCACGTAGTCTCCGACGCTTAATGGTCATTCCCGACATCTCGCGGATTGATAATTTCTCTTAATCAAAGTCGCCCGAGAGGTGCTGCCTGCAACCGCATTAATTATGCATCAATAATTTCGCACTCATGAATATCTCAAGCGAGTTGAATATTGGTGTAAATTTTTTTTTTACTTGGCCGACTGATAAGGTTTCTCTTGCGTGCGATTTGTCACAGTGATACGATCGTAATAATTGATTTAGTAATTCGAAACTTCAGTGAATTTCTTGAGTGGATATATAATATCTATCGAGATAGATAGTTTCGAAACTTCACGTTTGAGAATTATTGTTGGTAATTTTGGAATCGAAAGAGGATCATATTAGATGTGAGTACAATTAATTATACATTTTTCATCGTTGAAATTGATAATAACGTTAGCTTGAACGTCACAATTTCATTAATTCATTCTTTATTTCTTTTTCTCGTAGCCTCTTTCTGTTGGGCTTTGGAAATAAGCTTAAATGGGAAATTTTGGGATCGTGATACCGCTACTTGAATTCTGGTTCGCCTACAAAAGTAGGAATTTCAATAACGTAGCCATTTCTGGAGTGGAGAGAGCTCTATGTTTTGAGTCGGCGTTAGGACAACCACGTTATTCTTTTTCATACAGTTCTAAACCTGAACCTGAGTTTTGTCATACCGTTACTCGTGCCTACTCACTGCTGAACCTCTGTATATGTTCTCTTTATTCTATAAATATTTTGAAGTCGAGTCAGTTTGACAACATTTGACAAATTTGTTTAAGAATTTTAAGTTGTAAGGGTTAGTGGTATTATATAACCAGTTTCTTCTACACTGTGTTTTTCTGAAGTCATTAATTACGTTTTGTCTATATTGAAAGGAATTTAAATAAGGATTTCGCAATTTTACTTATACTTACTACATTGTTCAACTGGCCGAAGTTGAGAGTATCTCCCAAATTGCGTGGCGCCCCCCGGATATATTTTATTCTGTTTTATTACTCGAATCCACCTTCTCGACTGAGTTAGTGGCCTCAACTTCGAACTATTCCAATTACATCAGCTTTCCAGTTAAATATAAAAGAAAAAAAATTCCTTTGCTATATTCTTTAAAAAAAAAGCGCTAATAACGTTACATACGGGGTATCAACGTTTCGGGAGGAATATCTTTCTACGTAAATTACTTTTTCAATTTTTATTATAGTGCTTTCAAATTTTAAACTTTATTACTTTTCATGGTCATTACGATTGAGTATTTTGAATTTGTCTGTTGATATACAATGTGATATTTTTTCGGTATCATTTCCTCCATTCTTTTCCAGATTTTTTTTTCAGTACGTCACTGACCTTACTCGTTTTTGAGTAAAAAAAATGATTCTGATAGAGCATTATTTCTTGAACCACTACAGATTCATCTCGCAGTAATAAACATGAATCAATTATTATTCATCGTTATTATTTCCAATAATTGCAATTCAAACTTTGACCTAAAACCTCTATTGACGTGTTTGTCGATAGTAGCGTGTGAGTTTTCTTACCAAACAGCAAGTTGATGGTTGCTAATATCATCATGCTTTGCTACAACTTACTCAAAGTTGTGGCAGTCACCTTCACCTGGATGAACAAATTGAAGAACACTTATGGGAATAGCTTAGGTAGAATAGGGTAAGATTCAATATTTCAGTTCGACAGTTTCAAAATTGTTCGAACAATAATTGCGACAATTCCATTTTTAGATCATACAAGGTTCACAAGGTTCCCAAGATTTTTCTAACAGAATCACTTTTTGAACGTGACAAAACAATAAAATACAAGAATAATTCATTGATTCCGCCGATACCACGTGACAGTTAATCATGATGATAATAAGAAACTAAACTATGTATACTATCACAAGAGATTTATTTAAATTCAGGATTGCAATTTCGGTCTCACGAACATCTTCAGCTGACAAAAAATATTGAACTAAAGTTGAAAATACATATATAATACATACATATAAAACAAGTAGATACAAAATTAATGAGGGTGCCAACAAGAGGTGATAAACTAATCCACTATATATTAAAGTGCTAAGGCTTATTTCGAGAAAACTGGAGGGGATGGATGGAGATTGAACCGGACGGGAAGAAACGGAAGGCGCGAAAAAGCGGAGGCCGTGCGAATATTTTTTTCCGGTAGAGAAAGATCGGAGGAAGGTCCGCGCGAAGTTTGGAGTCCCTAGCTCGAACGATGGAGGCGCGACGATTTTTCGAAAAAAATTCGCAAAAACGTCGCCCAGGGCGAACAGAACGTCGAGATTTCTTTGGAATCGATAACTCGGATCTTTCGGAAGGCCATCGCAGAGGTCGATCGAGCAAAAATTCCGCGAAAAAGCGAAAATAAAATACGTCTCCGAAATATCGCGGATGGAGGGGAAAATTTTCATGGACTTGTGCAGCTATACAAATTTTTATCGCCTTCGATCGCCACCAAACTTGGATAACAAAAAGTCCGGAGTTTCGCATATTGCGTCGCAATATTTAGACCCTCATAAAACCACGGCAAAACGGAACAATATTCGTTCGAACGAAGGGCTATCGGCCGACTTCCGCAAATTTTCGCTCTACTTTACTCATTCCGAAATTCTCCGACGTCCAGAAATTGACGAAAGTCGAGCTGTCAAAATGAGGGGTTTTCTTTCATCCATCATACTCATACGGGGTTAACGGGAGAATGGATTCCGGTGTCAAACGATTCCTACATATCTCGAGATCGGATCCGCGAAGAGAAATCGTTACTCTACGACTTGATTTTCAAATTTGCGACGATTTTTGAGACCTAGATTTTCGAAAAAAAGACCGGAAACACGGGGGCGGAGCCTTCGCCTCTCATACCGACCCTACGATCGCTATTCAATGTCGGAAGTGAGCTTTACCAACGTGGGAAATATGATGCTATCTCGTTTTTGAATGAAAATAGTGCAATAGAAAATGTTAGTAATTTCAGTCTCACCAGCATAATTTCGGTAATACCAACATCTAGAACATAGTGCTCTCACTTCTGAGTGACAATATGAGACGAAATTAAATATTATTTACATTTAATCGAATTTAACCTCATTTCCATCAGTCTTATCTTCCATCTGTCAAAATAAATAATTCCGAATTTTATTTCATTGAAGAGTTTAACGAATCTTGAAAGAAACTTTTAAAGGTAAATGAACGTAATTTGATGTTTATTTTGTCCTTTTTGTATATATTTTCTTTAAGGAAAGAAATGATAAACTTTCAAATTTTATAATTTAACATCTAGAGGTTATTCTCAACTGAATGATGCGATTCAAACGGAATGTTGAACATATAATAGTTAGTATAATATTAAATGTATTATTCAAGATTATAGAATAATTGCCTATATAATTCTAACTCAATACTTATGAAGAATAAGAAAGTATTTTGCTGAGTCATGAAGCGAAATGGCGTAATGTAAAATTGCCCAACTTATAGATTGAAGAATTGAACCAGGCTTCAAATAATGTTTGAAAGGCGAGTGAACGTGTTTTGTCGTTAATTTATTGTTTTGAAATATATATTTTTTCAGCATACTAAAGAAAAACCGATATATTCGGTATTTACATTTGTCACATTGCATTCATGGTTATTCTTACCTGTAAGCGTTTCAAAAATTCCTGGAATGATTAGGATTCCTTATCGAACTTTAAGGCTATCTTACGAAATGATGGGATGCTATTAATAGGTATTGAAGTGTTTTGTATATTTATATATTTTTTTTTGAAAGGGGTTGCTCCGTTTTCGTTCGATCATTTAGAGAATGTACGATATGAGTGTTAAGAGCTATTTAATAAAAGTCATATCTGTTGTGAAGAGATGGAAGAGAATTCATAATTATGAATTCACTAATATATGACAGGTAATCTAAAGATCTGAGACTGAGGTTAATTTCACTGCTTAACAACAGAATAGTGATACTCAAATAAAAAGGAAGTAGATAACAACAATAAAGATATTTGTAGGTGATTCTCAGTAAGACTATGTAAATACTAAATTACCTTTTCGTTTCAGTTTATTCAAGAAGAAGTACGTTTGTATTCTACAACTGTCCATATGTAAATGTTGGATGGAATTCAATGTGTCTGACCATGTTTAAATATGAATCGAATAAAGTTAAGTGTGAATTATATATTATTCAGTAGAATGATCATTTCGAAAGTGGTTTGAAGGTGAATTTTTCTTTTTGATGCATATTCAGTGGTTACGGATTTCTGTGTCTGACAGAGATGTGTTGGACATTGAAGATCCCTTCCCTCGACACGAGAGGGGTTCGGCAAAATTCCCGCGTTAGGTGACAAAATTCCCCGGCGTGTCATTAATCGAAAGGTGGAAATAGAGCACGTTAAAGGAATAACAAACTAACAAACAAATATTATTTTTTAGGTTAGAGTCCACCTATCTTAAAAGAAAGCAAATAAAGTTATTCATTTGTGAATTCACCAAATAACATATCACTCACTCCGAAGGAAAGAGAGTAGATGGAATGAAGTCTACACCAAAGGTAAATATTGAGTTCCTTCTATTCATAACTCAGTGATTTTTTCACGAGAATTTTATCGAAGCTGTTGAGTAAATAACAGGTATTCTCTAACATATAGAACTGAACTTGAAGGTTTTTCTTTTATAGATGTTTTGTGTTTATGGCAAACTCCATGTTCAAATCTGAGGATGCAGCATACAAAGTTACATTTTTTGCAACCTCAACTTCTTTTCTAAGATTCAAGAAAGTTACAAAGAACATTGCTTCTACTAATGTGAATCATATTCAGTGAGGAATTGAAGTACTACTTGGTCAATATTGCGTATATTTGACAATTTTGTTGATAGGTTATTCAAAGTTGCATGATGTATAGTAGATATTTTGATTAATGGTGTAAAATACGTATACTTATTACATAATATGACGATATTAAGTTGTTTAAATCCAGTGTGTTCTTTTTATTACATTTCAGATTTTATTATAATGATTCACTAGAAAATGAATTAAAGGAAAGTAATATCGAACTAATGAAAATTCAAATACGGAGGATGTTTACACACTCATTTCTGAAATACTAATTTTAGATCTCAATCCACTTGATAAAAAGCGAGTGAATTAAATGAACCCTTTGTGAAAAGATCGAGAGATGAAAAGCAAATTATAATTTATTCTACATGTAAAATAAATAATAAGACAATCTTGAAAATAATCGAAGACAATATTTCCATTAAGTAATAGCAATAATGTTAAATTTAAATGTTTGTGTTATATGTTTCTATTCTCAGGTATTAACCAATATAGATATTGCACAAGAGTCACTACGCCAACATAATTAATTATTGCTATGGCTCTAGCAGAAGAATATTCTGAAAGAAATTTCATTTCCCAAATATTGTACCACTGACACCGAAGGAAGAAAGAGTAAAGGGCTTGAAATAAATCTGTAATTCTTACCATCACGATTTATCTCTGAAACTTTTGTTTTTTATGTGGCATCTAAAGTTGAGGTCTTCTAAATATTTAGATATTCTTCTGTCATCTTAAGTTGCACGAAAACACATATATTTCCCATACTTTTGCAATTGAAGGTTTCTATTTTATAGATGTTTATGGTTTATGGGAAATTTTATGTTCAACTTTAAGGACGCAGCATAGGAAGTTTCATTTTGTACAACCACAATTTTCAATCCAAAATTTATGAATGTAACAAGAAACATTATTGCTACTTATATCAATCAAATTTTGTCGAAAATTCAACTACTACTACTACAATGCGGTGTATATTTTACTATTTTTGTAATAGGTAATTTATGATTTCTTGATGTACTGTAGATGTTACATTATATGTAAAATGTGTATGTTTATCACATAATATCGAAACATCAAGTTGTTATAATACAACGTTTCTTCAATTTTCGTTTCAGAGTATATTATACAGATTCACGAGAACATGAATTGAAGAAAAGTAAAATCGAATAATAGAAGTTTCAAATACAAGGCCATGTTTACACAAATTTGAATGTAGTATGCCTAGACATTTTCAATATTTCTCAGATATAGAACATAGAAATGAAAATTGGAGAGATAACCGAAAAATGAGAAGGAAAAGATGTGGAAGGGATATGATCAGAGTTTGACAGTGAAGTACCGAGCACTGTGGCAGAGATATGTGGTTCATCTATTAGATACAGAATTAACAACAGAAATCATTATCACGAAGATAATGAATGGAATGAAAGGAATAAAACGATATAATCCACAAGAATGAAGAAGCAATCAGAAAAACCTAGGTGGGTAACTCAGCACAATACGACAAAATAACACACATGATTACATGCATGAGGGGATAAAGGAAGAAGAATTCTGATGGCTATATTCAGAGGGGCTTGGGAAAACGAAACACCTTATGATTAGAGGACTGGCATAGTTCCAATAATGTAAAAAGGAGATAATAGTATTATGGTAAATAAATTATAGTTAATAGTTGAGATGAAGCTGAAATAAGTACATTCATTCAAGTGTTTCGTAGTGAAAATACAGAAAGATGGTGATATGGAAGGAGAATTAAATGAAATGCTTTTAAGTTGTACTTCTCAGTACCAAACTCATTTGTGAAAGAGTAGGAGATAAGTAATAGAACAAACATCTTTATTCAAGGACTTAATTAGGCCTGTCCTCATAGGAGTTAGCAAAAGCTGGGGATAAGATTGGCGCAGAAGGGCAAAATACAGGCTATCGAAATGAAGTATCTTAAGAGATTGAAGACAGTCATATAGCAAAGAGATTGACTGAAAAAGGAAGATATAAGAAATGAACTGGATGTAGACTCTGTCTTGAAATATATCAGGGAACAAACAAAAGTCATAAACTGCCGGGAAAGATGAACCGTTAGGTCATTTAAGGCATGTACGATATGAAAAGCTATTCACAGAATTCCATATATGTTGTTAAGAGACAGAAGAAAATTCATATAAATAAAGATTTGAATCTGAGGTTGCTTCTATCTATTAAGTTCAGAATGGTGATATTCAAATAAAACAAAGAGAGTACATTAATAAATAAAAGGTTATTTAAGTGAAATGGCTATACAATCACAGCACGTTTACATATCTATATGGAAAGTACGAGAGACATAGAGAGTGGTTGTTTGGATGAGAGTTTTATTTTCAGTACTTATTCAGTAGTTATTATTTCTGAAATACTTATTTTCACGTTACAATCCACCTGATGAAAAGAAAGTATAAAATGGATCCAAGGTAAAAAGATGGAGAATTAAATGAAGAATATGTTACCTAGCTAATACGTGGTACTAAAAATACAACCAAGAAAATGAGCAAAGACTGTTTTAAGAAGTAATGATAGGAAAGTGATATTTAAATGTGAATGTAATACATATGTTTTTTATTGGATGCTCTGGAAAGATGTTCATTACCAGATCACTGTCTCCGAAGGACAGACATCGAGTAAAGGGAGCTTGAACCAACAAAACGGTATTGTATTTAGAAAGTAAGAATCTACTTCAGCAATTTATTTTGCAGTAAACAGGGTGTCTCAATTCTCTATAAAAAATCCTTGGGTGGTTTTTTCAGGTTGGAAGAATACTTTTTTGTTCAAGATTCAGGAGCGGCCTAAACTCTGCTATAATGTCTTTGAGTAATAAGTTTATTTGGTGAGCAGTTTCGTTACTACATTTGTTTTCCGTAGAAAATTCATGAAAATAGGCTCTCACATCAACGCATGCCCCTTCGGCCAGAGAGGATGAATACTTTTTTCTTTTCGTTTTCTTATTGCCCAAACATAGCTTTATTGATGAATAGAAATAGATTCCATTTTATACAGGAGTGACTCAAAAAATTATTGAATATTGTAATTTTAAAAATATCATATCTTGATTTTTTCAAATGGAACACCCTGTATTTTATTATTCATGTCAATATAAAATATTCTGCTATATTTTTGTGGAAATCTTTGATCATTTTCGAAATATTGGATTATTTGTAAAAAATTTTATGAAAATATAAACCGTATCAAATCCATCCACATGCATCATTAGTCGTACAGAAGTTTTTTTTTCTGTAATGATTCAAGTAGTAAAATATGAAACCTACACAAGAACGAATGTAGGTTATGGTATGTGTTGACATTTTTTCTTATTTGTGCCTTTTGTCTGGTTTACGGACATATCATATTTTGCATTTTACATGGTGAACTTATCAGTGTTTCGTTACTAAACATTGTTAAAGTGAGGTTTGAACCAAATATTCTCAATTGACTGCCATGAAGTTCTCCAAAGAAGAAATGGTTGATATGATTTTTATTCTGGGTTAGTGTGACAGAAATTATTTGTTGGCAAGTAGAGTTTATGCACAAAGATTTCCTGATAGGAGGCATCCTGGTCCAAGATGCTTTGAAAAACTTCTAATTAGATTTATCGAAACGAGTAATATCGCTTACAAAAAACCAAAAACTGCTACAGCTGAAGACAACCAGTTATCAGTTTTGTAGACAGTGACAGAGGACCCATATAAAAGCCAAAGAGAGATTTCTCAGTTAACAGATATAAGTCAAACTTCCGTCCAGAGACTCTTGAAAGTAAATAAACTCTTCGACAGACTTCTTGAAAGAGAAGCGAAAGAATTATATGTAGAACAACTTAAGAAATGCACATTTCACGTGATGAAGAATTGTATTCAGGATCTTATTTTAATAATTAACCACCTTATAGAGAACATCTGATTGAAGGACAAGAAGATATTTATGGTTTTCCCTCATCTGGAGGCTTTTGACAGAACACTGAGAAGGCTAGTATGAGAGTCTTAAGAAAAGAGGAGTGATTTATAAACTTAAAAAGAGTAGCAAAATCCTTATAATGTAATTCAGTAGGATATGACAACATGAATGATGAAATGAGAACATGAATCGAAGATAAGGGAAGAAGAATGCTGACAGCAATATTCAGAAGGGACTGGAAAAATGAACCAGCTCATAATGATTGGAGGATTGACATTTTATTCCATTAGGGGAGGAAGAAGTTAGCAGCTACTGAGCAAATTTTTTAAAGAACCTATACTATTGGGAAACAATTTGAAAGAATTCTAGAAACCAAACAGAGATATAATTGGAAAACAACAAGGGTAACACACTCTTCAGGAGGGGTGAAAGTATTCAAATTTACATTTCCACTATCAACCAGCTCATAGAGATTAACGAACTAAAGGACAAGGAGATATTAGTTGCTTTTCTTTATCTGGGATAAAGATGAGAAGATACATTGAAGATAGGAGAAGAAGAATCATGACAGCAATATTCATAATAACAATATTTTATTATCAATTCATATGTACAGCAAGTTAGCTTGGTGGCGGTAAAGTAAGATATTAATCTCAACACTTAGGTTTTCATTAGCACAGAGGTTGTACTTTATACATGACTGTTTTCATTTTTCCTTCAATTCTTACTAGCATCAATACTGGGATATAAAAGAACAATTGGAAAATAACAGTCAAATTTGAAGTTTGACATCTTCCCAAATTTTTCTGTCATCAATATCAACTACCTGTTGTCTTAGAGAAATAATTGAAAAACAACATGAAGAACACACTTCAAGAAAGGAAGAAGAGTCCAAGATCACAATTTCACCATTGACCAGCAAGTAGAGAACAGATTTAAGCACAAAATATAATTATAGTTTTCTCTGATCTGGGGAAGGCTTTCAAGAGAGAACTGAGAAGAATAATATGGGAGAGTTGGGAGAGTCTAAGGAAAAGAGGAGTGACTTATAAACTGAAAACGTGTTTAAGGTAGAATGTTGAAATTAGTAGTATGGGAGAGGAGTCTATGGAAGAGAGGAGTAAATTATAGACTGAGAAGTGTATCAAAAGCATTTAAAAATGGTATATCATACTAATGTGACAACACAAATGAGATGAGAAAATGCATTGATGATAGGAGAAAAAGAAATCCTGACAGCAAAATTCAGAAGGGATTGGAAAAATGTACCTGCTCATAATGAATGAAGGATTGGCATTTTAGTTCCAATAGGGAGAAAAACATGAGCAAATTTGAAAGCTCTCATACTATTGACAAACTAATTGAAAGAATTCTAGAAATCAAGTAGAGATATAATTGGAAAACAGCAAAGGAAACACTCAGGAAAGAAAGAAATGTACTGGATTACATTTTCACCATCAACCAACTCATAGAGAAGAACAGACTAAAGTACAAAATATAATTTAAGGTTTTCTTTAATCTGGGGAAGGCTTTTGATAGAGAACTGAGAATAGTACTGAGAGAGTCTAAGGAAAAGAGGAGTGAATTATACACCTATGATAGCGACACCTGGAAGAATGTGCTAGCTCATAACAGTTGCAGGATTACCATTACAGTTCCAATACTAAAAGAAGAAGACAACATTAACAAAGCAAGGTCTAGGAGACTTACACTATTGCAAAAGAATTTTAGGAACCAAACTGAAAGGATGAATTGAAAGACAACTTGAAATATACACTTTTCAGAGATGCAAGAAGTTTGAGAGACTGCCATTTTACCATCAATCTGTTATAGAGAAGAGCAGACTAGACGACCAAATATTTGATCTGGAGAAAGCTTTTGGCAGAATGCTGAAAAGAGAAGTAAGGGAGAGGAGTATAAGGAAAGGGGGAGTGAATTATAAACTGAGAAAGAGTATAAGAAGCCTTTGAGAATAACAAGGTAACAGTATTCATGATGACCAAGATTACTGAACAGTGACAGTTGAGGAGAAAAAAAATATATATATATATATATATATATATATATATATATATATATATATATATATATATATATATATATATATATATAGGGTGCTTCAACGAAAACTAAACAGAGACTACATCTACCAAGATATTCATTTCTGCTCAAAACGCAAAAACAGGTCAATTTTTGTTTCAAGGGGGACTTCTATTGGGGTACAAAACTTGCCTGAAATATCAACCCCCTTAGCGGGGATTGCAATCCTTGAACATTTTGAATAGGGAAGATGTGTCGAGTGATGACTCAAAAGAAAGGTGGTATCTTTTTCTACATCGCCTTGAACGAATTTCTATTTTTATTTGAAAACTGTAAAAGATACAGGGTGAGCAACAGAAAGATAGGGAAAACTATGTCCCTGAGACTATTCAAGTTTCAGTGAAGTAAAATGAAACAGATCCATGCTTATCAATTGCAGTCATCATCAAGTACCATCCTCATCTCGAATTTCAATCAATTCAAATGATCAGAATGGATTTGTTCCATTTTACCTCACTGAAACTTGAATAGTCTCAAGAAAATAGTCTTCCCTATCTTTCAGTTGTTCACCCTGTATCTTTTACAGTTTTTAATTAAAGATGGAACTTCGTTCAAGGCGAGGTAGACAAAGATACCACCTTTCTTTAGAGTCATCACTCGACCCATCTTCCCTATTCAAAATGTTCAAGGATTGCAACCCATACTTAGGGGGTTGATATTTCAGGCAAGTTTTATACCCCAAAAACAAAAATTGACCTGTTTTGCGTTTTGATCAGAAATGAATAACTTGGTAGATATAGCCTCTGTTATATATATATATATATATATATATATATATATATATATATATATATATATATACAGTGTGTTCCAACGAAAATTTGACCCCCCCTATAACTCCGAAATGAGTAACATTAGCGAAAAACACCAAGACACGTCGATTTTTGTTTCGAGGGGGAGCATTTTTCGAAATAATTCGAAACTTCTCAGATCAACTCCCTACCCCCAGCAACCCTAACTTTGAAATTCATCATAGGGAATAAGGGTCGAGTGGCACCTTACTGAAAAGGTCTGTCAATTCTCCACCTTGATTTGTCATTTTAGAATTTTAAATTAACATACAGGATGTCCCAACCAAGGGTGAAGTTGAATTCTGGAAATCCCAAATACTAAATGAAATAGATTTATTTTGGCATAATGCAAGCGCAGGTTTATGCTCGGTCTAGAAAAACGACCTACACTTGTGAATTTGGAGTTGGTGCAATCAACCCCCTATTTCCAGCATCCCCAACTCAAAAATCATTCGATCGATAATAGGTCAAGTGGCACCTCGTTGGAAAGGTACTGCAATTTTCTCTTCGAATTTGGTATTTTCGAAATTCAGAATCATCATGCAGGGTGTCCCGAAGCAGGAACATTGAAAATCCAAATAACTTTTTGAAACTGGTTCATTTCGGTATACGAGAACATGTTTGATCCGAGAATAGGACTTTCTTGTGTGGTTATAGAACTTTTGCAATCAACCCCTTCCATTCAGCATCCCCAACTTGAAAATCATACAAATAATTCAAGTGGCATATCTTCAGAAAGGTTTTTTGAATTCCAGAATGATTAAAGCATTTCATTCAGTTCGGCTCTCCATACAGGATGTCGCTTTCGAAAAATTCAATATCGTCATTTGAAATTATCAACTAAAATTAATTCGAAACTGTTAAAAGTATTGGGGTACGATGTGTTGAGCATCAATTACGAAGAAATAAAGCTGATTTCTGCATTGAAAATGTTCACATTTTTTTCATTTCCATCTGGCGTGCAGTCATCTGTTATTTCTCAGTTTTGCAATGAAATATTATTATTAGTCAGATCAGTTCCTCATTATTGTTGTTGTTCGTCAGTTGAAATTAATCTGAAAATGGTTTATTCCACTGAGGAAAGAGTCGAAATTGTATCGACGTATTTTCGAAATAACAGTTGTGCCAAAGAAACGGCAAGGATATTCGATAGGAACCATCCTGAAAGAGAAAGAGTCAGTCACCAGTACGTTAAATATTTGGTTGACAAATTCCTAGCTACGGGTTCGGTGGCAAACAAAAACATGAAGTGGCATGTCCTGTCAGAAATGAGGCAACGGAAGTGGCAGTAGTGGGTCATCTACAAATGGAGAATACTACTTCGATCAGAAAACTATCTCGTCTGACTGGTGTATCAGCTACAACTGTCCATAGAATCGTGAAACATCACAAATTTCACCCTACAAGGTAAAATTAGTGCATGAAATAAACGAAGATGATCCAGATCGTCGTTTACAGTTTTGTGAAAATCTAAGTGAAAAACTAAACGCTAATCCAAATTTTCTGAATAACATCTGTTTTTCTGATGAAAGCACCTTTATGCTCAGTGGTGAAGTGAATAGACATAATTGTCGATATTGGGACACACAGAATCCTCATTGGTTTAGAGAGGCCCACACGCAAAGGCCTCAGAAGTTGAACGTTTGGGCAGGAATTTTGGCAATCATCTAGTTGGGCCTTTCTTTATTGAGGGTAATTTGAATGGAAATGGCTACCTACAGTTGTTAGAGGAACACATACATCCTAGATTGACAGAAATTTTACAGAACGATCCAACTCTTTCTGAGGACGAAATGCGTTTTCAACAAGACGGTGCTCCTCCGCATTATGATACTCGGGTGCGCCAATATTTAGACGAAAATTTCCCAGGAAGGTGGATTGGTAGAAGAGGACCTGTTGAGTGGCCAGCCAGGTCACCAGATTTAAATCCCCTAGATTTTTTTTTGTGGGGCCATCTAAAATCTAAAGTTTATGCCACAAGACCAGAAAACCTGGAAGAGCTGCGGATGAGGATTATCACAGAATGCCGACTTTTGACTCCTGAAGTTTTCGCTAATGTGAGAAGAGAGTTCGAAAATCGTCTGTATAACTGTATGGAGGTGGGCGGAGGTCATTTTGAACAATTGTTGTAATAATCAAGTTAGTTTTTGTTTTCAATTGAATACAAGTTCAATAAATCTCGTTTTCCTGTTTAGATGAGCATCCAATCAGTTTCTCCATCATCCCTCATCCTGATCCTCACGCCAGAAAACCTCGATTGCCAAACTGAAACCAATGCCTCAGTGATTCAGAAAATAGAAAAATCTTTCTGGAACTTTGCCACTCAACCTGTAATCACTTGTATGATTTTTTGAGTTGGGGATGCTGAATGGAAGAGATTGATTGCAAAAATTCCATATTCACGCAAGAGAGTCTTATTCTCGAATCAAACATAAACATGTTCTCGTATTATACCGAAATGAACCAGTTTCAAAAAGTTATTTGGGTTTTCAGTGTTCCTGCTCCGGGACACCCTGTATGCTGATTCTGAATTTCGAAAATACCAAATTCGAAGAGAAAATTGAAATACCTTTCCAACGAGGTGCCACTTGACCTATTTTCGATCGAATGATTTTTGAGTTGGGGATGCTGGAAATAGGGGTTGATTGCACCAACTCCAAATTCACAAGTGTAGGTCGTTTTCTAGACCGAGCATAAACCTGCGCTTGCATTATGCCAAAATAAATCGATTTCATTTAGTATTTGGGATTTGCAGGAATTCAACTTTACCCTCGGTTGGGACACCCTGTATGTTAATTTAAAATTCTAAAATGACAAATCAAGGTGGAGAATTGACAGACCTTTACAGTAAGGTGCCACTCGACCCTTATTCCCTATGATGAATTTCGAAATTAGGGTTGCTGGGGTAGGGGTTGATCTGACAAGTTTCGAATTATTTCGAAAAATGCTCCCCTCGAAACAAAAATCGACGTGTCTTGGTGTTTTTCGCTAATGTTACTCATTTCGGAGTTATAGGGGGTCAAATTTTCGTTGGAACACACTGTATATATATATATATATATATATATATATATATATATATATATATAATGCTGTGAAGATTTTGGTTGGAACACACTATATATATATATATATATATATATATATATATATATATATATATATATATATATATATATATATATATATATATAATGCTGTGAAGATTTTGGTGAGAGAAAGAGGGTTGAGGATCTAGGAAATCAACAGTTGTACTGAGACTGATATAGTTAACATGTTAACATAGTTGACATCCTTGTCATATATGAAGGTTCATAACGTAATTTACAAATTTATGGATACTTGAATCATATTTCTGCTTGCGACAAGAACATTTCAATTCAGAAGATGTTTGTTCTTTCTGGTGAGCAAATTGTGTGAATTTTGGTCAATTTCATATTATCAAAACTAGTTATGTATACGGCAATCACATAAGGTGAAATTTCTATGTATTCAGTAGTGTTCCTTCATTTGATTACTAATTTCTCGCTTTTGTCTTTTGAATACTTCCAAGAAGTTTTAATTTGGGAAGAACTTTTATTTTCTATTTCATTGATATACTTGAGAAGCAATTCTTCCATCTTGCTGTTTTAAGCTCATATTTGTTGATTATTATAATTCATGAATCTTATTTGATTCTTATCTGATCTAATACGAATCAGAACTGTTGAGTAAAAATTTGATATGTCTGCATATATAGATCTTTCTGAAGTATATATTTAATACTTTTGGAAAAATTTGGAATATTGTGAATTAATATTAGAGTTGTTGATGATTGAATTTCTATGCCTAAAGGGTGATTGAACAATTTGTTTTTCTTTTGAATCGATGTTGGTATGTTTTTAATTTCATCTTATGCTAGCTCAATTGGAGAAAGTGGAGATTTTCAAATTGAATGTATCTCTTTGAATTGGGATAGTAGTGAATAGTGTTAAAATTTGTGTGGTTGATGAGTCAGCATCCATAAAACAATACTGGAAGCTGCGTTACTGTAAGGATGACTGAGGCAACATATGAGAGAGTTCCATGTAACATAAAGAACTATTAAGTATGAATATGAATAATGAAGTGAATAAAATGAGGCGTTCAGTATAGATAAAGTTGGATATGAAAAGGCGTTCAGTATATTTGGAGTTAAGTATATTAGGCGTTTAATATATAAGGCGTTCAGTATATTAGGTGTTTAGTATATTAGCTATTTAGATATAAAAGACGATCTTAATGGGCTCACTAGTTATGGTAAAAGCAGGTATTATTTAAGAATATCAAATAGGGACGAATAAGCCGGTCATACTGGTCGTTCAGAAGATTATCTCTATGGGGGATTTGTTGTAGTTTGAACATTTCGATGGATTCCAAGAAAGCTAATTTTCGTCCCTTAGGTAGGTATTCTATGAATAATTTGAAGTTGATCTTTGGGTGGAAAATGATGGCCATTAGCGATATAATGTGCAGCGAAAGTAGATTCATCGGTTCTCTGGTTATTGTAATCTGAGTGATGCTATTTCTATCAAGTTTTGAAGGAACGACTAGTCTGACCTACATAGACGTCTTTAAAATCCATACAGAACAACCAGTATTGTCAAATTTATCAGTTTTATCTAAACTATTGAAAAATTCCTGGGAGAGTTTCATGTGGGTCTTGAGAGCTACTTTTTCATTCTGTATTTGAATAAAATTTGCAATCTTTGCTGATAGGGCCAAAATATGTTAATGAAATATATTTATCTGAATTAGTTGATTCTAAACGTGGGTGAATATTATGATATGCTATTTGTGTTTGTTTCTTTCTGATCATTCCGTTTATTACATTTTCACATTTATAACCATTGTTCTTAGCTATTACTTTAATAGATGCCACTTCCCTGAACATAGTTTCTTCATATAATGGATGCTGAGTTTAATTCAATGGTGCATAGAGCTTTCTCTCTGCCATTATCTGTAGAAAATATGTCTAGGGAAGTGTCAACTACTAAGGAAATAGCTGAGAACAATGGGTTTCCCTCAAAATAATAAACGGAATGATAAGAAAAAACAACACAAATAGCATATTATAATATCTACCCACGTACAGAATCAACTAATACAGATAAATATATATTTCTTTTTTAAGATCCTCAACATTTTCAATAGGTTTTGCATAAACTTGGTGGCCAACCAACTGACGTGTCTGGCCCTCTAACAATCAATAATCCCTTTGAATAATATTCTACCAACCACTACCAAACAGCTCTAGCGTAATATGGAGCCTCATGCAGAAAACCATGCCCAGAATTCAAAAGCACATCCTGGAGGAAAGAATAATAATTGGAACCTATTACTACAAGAACAAAATAGTTAACGTATAGTAGGAATTATATCAAAGGGTCCGTCATCGGTATCGACACCTGGGTCTATGGCTCTTTGTATCCCATTTCCTTGTAACTACATCCCCTGCCCGATCCATGCAAATAAGTCTCTAATAGAGAGAGGGGGTTAGATCGGCAGACCACTCACTGCCTACCTTGTCCAGGTTTTATTAGGTGATGCACCCAGCATTGCCTTGGACTGGCGACAACATCGAACATTCAGCCAACCCTTATGCTGTTCCGCTAGCCCATCTCCCAGTCTTGCTCTAATAACACAGGCTGAAAGAATGCCAAAAAACCCACGCTATCTTGGTTTTGAATCGATATTACCTTGACCCAGACCAGAAAAAAAAATACTATCGAAATAGTAAATGATCTTTAACTTTCACTGATTGAGACTCGAACAGTTGTTGACCTCTTTTGTTGAGTTTGTGCATTCGAAGTGCAGACTAACTTGACAATCGAAGTTCATTGTAATGGCCTAAAATATTTTCGTTATTCAAGTGATGCTGTTATGGTATCCAAAAAGGTTTGTGAAGTGATAGTGTTAGTTCACCTATTACTTTTACTACCTAAAGTTGTTAATTTTCTGAGAGAATTATTCATCTCAAGATATTACATCCATATAATGACTTTCTGAATAACTTTTCGAATAAGCAAGTCATAAAATGTTTAGTCCACGACTGGAAATGTTTTCCAGAATGAAATTGATCATCTAATTGCAACCAAGTGATGTGGATATAAGAGATCTGAAAAATACGAAACCTACAAAACACAATACCGATTGACCTGTTTGTTAATTTGTCCATCCAAAAAATTAGGGGGTTTGGCAAATCGAATTAAAATACGATTAGAGGCCAAACAAACTATAGGATTTAAGAAATGTTCTCAGTCTTGATTATCTAAAGACATACGTACAGATCGTATGGCATGTCGAATGATTAGAACAAAATTCGAAATTTAAATAGCGTTAACTTCTATTAATTTCTGATAAAAGCCTGATAAAAGTTACCTGTTGTAAGTACTCCTTATCAGGAACGCATTCTTGTTCCCAATTTACGATGCTTTCTTCATCAATTTGTTGGAAATAGACCTTTGTATCTTTGGAAAAATTCTTTCCCAAAACAAATAACTCCAATCCACCTCGAGCAGGACATGCTGTTAAAGATTTTTTACATATTTCGGGAATCCCAGGGGGTTGAGCTGAAAAAATTGAATTTATAGCATTTTCCTGGTAAAATGACGATTACAATGAATTATTTTAATAATTTTCGAGATAATAACTTCTTCTCGTCTAGATTGTTTGTATAATAATATAATTGTATTTATCAGCTGAGATCTCTATTTTTCAAAGTTTATTCAAACGTAGGATTTTTCACCACATTTTTCTGATTTGTTTAGAGAAACTCATTCTCGAAGTGTTACTGAAATGAGTGAGATACGCAAATTTTATATTCAACAATATAATTTACTTACTACAAACAATAGGTTGTGAGCAAACTTGTAAAGTTTCATGTCGACCATTCTCATGTGTGATATATGCACGGAAAACCATTCTGCATCGGGTAGATTTTTTTTTACTTCGATTAACCAATTGATCAGGAAAACGATGTTCAACGTCCACATTTCTCTCTTTCAAGATTCCAACACAATCACAGGTTGCACTCATATCTTTCGAAGGATCGAGCTGTAGTTCAATCACACAAGTACCATCTATTTTCTTCTCCACGCAAGGCGTAGAGTTTTTTCCGCTCACTTTGCAAGCTTGGTAGAACATATGAGGACTTACTTTTCCCACATCAGTTCCGACGAAAACCTGAAAAATAGGATAATGTATTTGAATTCGGGGCAAAATTCCTATGTCTATTTTGACTCAGTATCAGATATATGTTTATCCTCTATAATCAGAAGATTAAAGAGTTCTAGAAAACCAGTTACATATGTGTTGATCGCGGTACTACTTCTCAAACGAAAAATTTTCGGTTAGATTTGAGTTTCAGTGTATTTCTGGCATTTGATAAATCTTTCTTCAGGTCACAACTTCCGAAAGATCAATTCCACAACGGAGGATTATATATCTCCACTTTACACTGTTTTATACGCGAATACAGTTAAATTCATGTCCGTGATTCTTCAATTCATCGGCTTGTTCTGCTTGGTTTATCATAGAGTGGTGTTGAAAATTTCAGTTCCCATTTTAGTTATGCAATATATTTCCGAGTATAGTTATGGAAGTTTTTGTTTGTGGAAATAGGCCCGAGTTTCTGGAACTATATAAGCTTTTGATGAAACCCGAAATCTAGTGAACTCAATTTTTGGATGAGACTGACCATTGAGGTATCTATAATGTGATGAAATACAAATTTGGAAGGAGACTATTTAAGGATAACTTCTGGTTGAGATTTTTGGTAAAAATTGACTGTTTAAATCTACCTTTCTTGGAAAAGACTGATTGAAAGGTACTCATGCAAAGCAACTTGAAGTAAATTTGAAATATAATATCAGTATTTTGGGCAGAACTCATTGTACTTTCTCTTGGAGACATCCAATCTCTGAAGAACCCAGTAAGGAGCCTAAAATCGGCAGAACAATCTGCAGATAGGTTTCAATTGATCAGGAGCTCTTACAAACCTTTTGTTTTTATTCCTACTCCATCATCTGTATATTGAAATTTTTGCATTTAGTGCTGACCAGAATTTTTCACTCTCGGTTGATTATTTGATCAGGTACTTAATGTCCCATTTCTGGTATGGTAAAATTATAATCAACTCGAGTAATTCTTTGCCCTCCTGGAACATTGTATAAAGCTTTTAGGTCTCTCGATAAGTAAAGAGTATTATATTTCATTTCATTTGTGAAAGTTAATGACAACTCATTATATTGATCTTATCTCCACTGTGTAGTGTTTGTATGAGTCTTAAACTTATAGTTTGGAAGTATTTATATTGCTGGGTTATTTGGTTGCTTGTTCATTCTTTACCCATATTTTCCCCTTTGAGCTAAATATAAATTTTTTCTGGTTGGCCACTTGGGATAATTACGTTAAAATTTGCTTATTGCAGGCAAAATTGAATTAATGGCACAGCGTTTTGCCTGCCTATGACAGTTTCCTTCATATAGGAAATATATGGCTTTCGAGTAGAAAGTAGATAATGAGTCAATCAGAGTGGCTAAACTATGATTTGATACTTTCCAATATATTTGATTGACTGAAATTAAATTTTGATGAAAGACTACCTGTGCTCCGGAAGGTTTTAAGAATTGGGATTTCTAGTCGTTAAATCATATTTCCGATTAATATAAATTTCTTCTGACAGATCTTCTTCTGTTGATCGGTATGGATCTGTTGTCACTTCAATCTATTAAGCTTGTGATGCACTTTTATACCGATCTTAACCTTTAACGTTCCACAGGCTACTATTTTCAAAGTTAAATTTTGTCATAAAATTGCATTTGGAGGATAAAAAATTGTGTTGATATTTAACTAATGGTATGTAATAAAACCAAATGTAAATATTTAAATCAGTTTTTATGATTACTTGGAAAAAAACAAAGGTAATTTACAATTAGTGGCACTTTTCAGTCTTAATTGACATGAAATAAGACCAATTTAACACTTTTTACTTAAAATCTCATCAAGAAAACACAAAAATAACATGAAGGCTACTTCTGAAAACGAAAAATAAAAACTCTGACAATTACATAATTCGGCGTAAATCATAAATTTTTGCACAAGGGGCGAGAACATTGCAAACATACGGTATTGCAACAGACACAAGTTTACACTGTTATCCTGAGTAGTTTAGGAGGAGAAATACTGCATGCTCCTATCTTGCCTTGACTAGTTTCAGGACTTTGGACATCTTGAACCATATCGTCACCCAGAACTCGCTTTATCACTAACCGCAACTGTCTTGGTAATTAACTGCACACAACACGTACTGGCATTTGGGGTAGTACTATCGAACGGACTAATGACTCTTGAAAATCTCCTCTCGTCGTAATGTTGGGCTGATGCATATTATACAGTATATAAGCATTCATGCTATTCAAGTGCACAATGCGGTGAATACCTTCAATGGCCATTTACTCGTTTGACATCTTCTGATATGAATGGAGCATTTTTATCTGCTTCATCAACGCCTACTTTTGTCATATTGTAATAGAGTATAATTTCAGGCTTTTTAGTTTCCTCGTCAACTTTGTTATCGTTATGCATTGACGACACATTTATCAAGGCTTTATTCTTAGGCACATATGACCATATAGTTTTATGGTTTATGAAACAGAAGTTAAAGAAAGCGGCACGAGAAGTTTTTGGAGGTGTGTTTAAACCGACACATTCAGAGCCTTTTCCGGTGTAGACCATAATTGAAATAAGCATTTTTTGCATCACATAAGACCTGTATGGCCAGTTCGTACTTAACTGGTTTCTTTGACATATATGAAATCATGTAGCTTCTTCCTCGAAACTTTACTAACATCCCATCTACGGTGACGCATAGTCATAGTTGTTGAAAATTGTTGACAAACTTGTTGAAAAGTGTTGACAAACTTGTTGAAAATTGTTGACAAACTTGTTGAAAATTGTTGACAAACATGTTGAAAATAAAAGATATATCTGACAACTAATCACCTTTTTGCCTTTCAGCCCGATAATCTGGATTATCGAATCACAGTAACAAAATTACAAATCTATTTTCTGACATGCCGCGTCTAAAGATTTTACACCCTGTGCCATCTCTAGCAAATAAGTACGTTCGTGGTTGGATTTCAAGACAGCTGAATATAGTAAAAGCACCACGAAAGCCATCAGCTCAGTCATATCTATGTCTTTCAGTTCAGGTTTATTCTGACGAGCAAACTTTACCCTGTAACTGGAGATCTTTTTTGTTTGTTCATGTCAAAATTTGTTGAAGTATTTCTGATCAAATAATTCATGCTAAATACTGAAAGGGTCTTTAGCATCACCGCATGTTAATTTCTAAGCATAAGAACAAGTATTTATATGTTGAGGTGTGCGAACCCTAGAATTAAGAGGCGTCTTTGACCATTTAGTACAATTTTTAGCATAATAAACATTCGATCTTTGTAATTCCGGAAGAGGCACGTCATCATGAGAACTATAGGTGCTATCTTCTTCTCGAGTGATCGGGCTCCCCTCATTATTGCTATCCTCTTCTGCAATATTCTCCTCTAGATCTTCATCTTGATTACTTTCATGAAGCTGTAAAAAGTTCAGGATCGGAAACCAAAAACTCTTCAATATCACATTCACTGTCTGATTGGTCTGAAACCAGCAAGAGAGCAATGAAACGATGGACTATCTATTAGTAGTATTTTTTTCTTTGATGAACTCGTAGGCTGGAGTAGACATTTCCTCGAGTTTTCTGCCATTTTTCACTAGAAATAAAGAAATATTCCGAAAAAATATTTCTTTGACAACCAGGGACATGTAGCCTCACAGGCTACGGTCGATTTTCTAATTAGTGTAACTCACTTGTCAAACAACCGACACGTCTGCCTTCTTCCACGGTCCTTTTAGCAATGAGATGAAAGCTACTAAGACGCAAGTTCCAGGCAAGTGGAAGGAAATGGTCAATCCTAAGAATTAAACACACAACGTCTGTGAGATAACACGTAACAAGAGGGGTAACGAATTAAAGGAAAGGGTTTTGGAAGACAATTGCAATAAAATTATAAAGTACACGTGTTCGAAATAAGTTAGGAGTATCGAATTTCTCAATATAAAATGAAAAATAAAAATATAAGTTGAGAGCTCCTCTTCAATATATTTTGTTAATACTTATGAACCAGAACTTCGATATCTCATACTTCAATATCGATATAACATCAATCAAAGCATTGGAAACATATTTGTCCGATATACTAGAAGACACGCAATCTCGAAAATTTGAGTACTGGAGAATTGGCGTATTTCCGAACAACCGAATAAGCACACTTAATTAAGACTAGTGTATATGTCATAGATACAGTTTATCAAAGCAAAAACGACAATTGAAATTGAAGAGGGTTACGTGTTACCTTGCGAAGAAATATTAATATTGATTGAGATCTGTTAATGATGGGTGGCTAGGAATTGTAAGAAAAACTGGCTTGCATCGCGCAGACCCGTTGAAGATTAGGGGCTTATCAAGTGATATATTTGTTGAATTCGACGATTCTACAATGAAGAATAATAAACGAGGTATGGGTGTAATATTTCAACGAACCACTGAAAATTCGATGCTTCAAAAATCAAGGAGAAGTATGAAGAAGAATGGTTCCGCTTATATTATGATGGGCAGAGATAATCTCTAAATCACACAGCTATGGCAGACTTAATTACTCATTTATTCTTCAAATGCCAAGCTTCCGTAAACGTATTAGGTCAAGTTTCGACTCTTGAAAGTTGGGCCATCTACACTAGAAGCAAGAAGGCTCTTGAACAATTCTCATAGATCCACTAATATTACGCTAGACAAACAATCCGTACATGGTAGCTTTGGTAGACTTATGCACTCATTAATTCCCCAAATCCTCACCAGACGTTAATTTGATTCAAATTGAGGCGTTTGAATATGTTGCATCATTTCTGCACTAGATGCAAAAGAGCTTTTGAGCAATCCCACTATTCTCTACTTAGTACACAAATAAATCGTCTGTGAATTCTCGCCTAAACCTCGTAATCGTAAACTAAATAGCTGAACAGAAGGAAGGGTGTTGAAAAAACTGCAATACTGATATAAGTAATATATATTTTAATATTTTTTTTTGGAATTCCATACATAAGTATACGTATGTATGTTCCATTCGCAATGTATATGAATCAGTTGAAGATAGAAAAGTTAACGAAGATACAATAATACAACAATAAGTGATCTCGGAAAATATGACAAAAATACAAAAATAATAATTTACAATGAAAAAAAACTTTGCTATAGTAATGAAGTTTTTCGCAATGTGTACACGTATTTTAAGTTATAAAATCCACAGAAGAAAAAAGCAATAATTATTCGTCTGAGCGATTGTTAAATGGACGAAAAACCGATGAGATTAAAAGAAATTGACAGTTTACATCATATACACATATAATAAAAGCAATACTTTTGAACACGATAATTTCAAACACCAGGAGGCGGATATAAATTGTTTGTGTTATATATTCATCGAAGAATGATGTAGTCTATATTACATAATTTCATTACCTATTATTTTTTCTGGTCAATTTCGTCTCAACTTCGACATTCGTCTTTGAAGAGACACTGGCCTATAGTCATCCTGTGGAGCACTGTCTTCTAGACATATCGAAATATAACATTTTCTACGTTTATTGAAACTTCATTAGTGGACGTGCTGTGTTTCATTCTTTTTCTGTTCCTCACAATAACCGTAAAATATTCTTTCATTATGTATTTTAGTTAGAATAAGATGCCCTCCAGAAAGAGTGAACTCAAAGAGTTCATATTCAGTAGAGTACAGGCTCATGAAACAATTGTTCGTATAAAAAATTTTGTAGATAAAAGTGAAAAGGGAGAAACCGACGAGAACTTTTTAGAACCTTTAGAGGTCAGGAGAACCAATTTGGATTTGCTTTTTGATGATTTCAAAAATTTTAATGTCAATGTCATGTTCAGTTCAGAAAATTCTGTACCTATAGATGATTGATGAACATTATAATGTTTCCTCAAAAATAGCAAGATGATTTCAAATCTTGAATATCGAGTCAAAAGGTCTATTTCTGACACCATTTCGAGTGTTAGCCAGAATGCAATCACGCCGACCAAGTTGTCCAGCATAGATATTCCTCATTTCTATGGAAAACAGATAAATAATTTCAAACCATTCCTGAATTCATTTGAAGCGGTAATTCATAAAAATTCAAATCTATCAAATGTTGGGAAACTTTATTACCTAAGGAGTTATCTGAGAGGTGAGGCTCGAGGCTCTTTTATTTTATTAATACACTGCCCTTAATCAATGAATCATAGCACAAGGCCCTGAAATTGTTCGAAGATAGGTATGATAATTATTTCATTTTAGATAGTTCACATATAAATTCATTATTAGATATGCCAAATACGTCAAAAGGTACAGCTGTGACATTAAGAGATTTTACAAGCAAAGTGAAACAACACTTAGGTGCCCTAGACATTTTAAAACATCCAACTGACGAGTGGAACATGATTCTAATTTGTGTACGCAAGAAAAAGCTAGAGCAACATACCAACAAAACTTTTAAACTAGATGGGGATTCGAAGTTGCCTACGGTTTCTGATCTTTTGAATTTTGTTGAAAAGAGAGCAGGAGCCTTAGAAGCTGCAGCTCCGTATTCAGATCTCAAAGGAGATTCTAGAACCTCAAAGTCTCATGTAGTTACCCAAAACTTTCCAGGCAGCAATTGCAAGCTCTGTGCTGAAAAGGGGCATCGACTCCACAATTGAAAAAAATTCAGGGAATTAATTAAACGTTAATGAACGCATTTCCGTTATTGAGAAAAATCAGTGTCGAAAATGCCGCAAGGCACATAATACTCTCCTTCATTTGCCTAAAGCAGAATCGAAACCTGAGAAAAACTCATTTTTCAGATAATACCTCAAGAAATGTTTTGTTGCCTACAGCCAACGTAAAGGTTTGATGCTTAGGAGACAAGTTTATTGTTACAAGATGCCTACTCGACAGTGGATCTCAAACTTCCTTCATTACTGAGCACTTATTGAAAAAATGAAAAATCTTCCTACTTTTTACAAAAAATTGAAAATATCTGGTATTTTAGAAAATTGTACTGATTTGACTCAATCCGTAACAATTGAAATATCTTCATGTTGTTATAATTATAGACGTAAATTAAGATGCTCAATTATCAACATAACCTAAATTACCAGTCAAACTTTGACGCGAATGAGATAAATATTCCAAGGGGCATTCAGTTAGCCGACGAGAAATTCAATGAATCGAACAAATAGATATTCTATTTGGAGCCGACATATTTTTTGAAGTTCTTCTAACAGGAACCATCCAATTGGGAAGAGATAATCTTTGTTGGCCGAAGACGCTTTTTTGATTCATTGTGAGTGGTTCCATCCCAAACAAACTGATGAATAAGTCGTGTCATCTTTCTGTTGTTTCATTACACTCTGCCCAGAATTTGAAAAAATTAATATCAAAATTTTGAAAACAGAAAAGATACCAGAGGTATTTAAAGAATACAGCTCTGAACAGGAAGCATGCGAAGATCAATCTTTGAACTGTATAACTAAAATTGGCAATAAATTCCAGGTGAAATTCCCCTTAAAACAAAATCTCAGAAAAATAAAATTGGGAGATTCTCATTCATTAGCTCTCAACACATTACAAAATTTAGAAAGAGGATTTATTTCGGACCACGAGCTTTTTGAGCAATATTTTAAATTCATTAACGAATATTTATCTCTGTGACATGCTGAAATAATTAATTTAAAAGATTTCGGAAATAATCCGAATGAATAAATGGCGTATCACGCTGTGACACGAAATGATAAAAAATCTACAAAGTTAAGAGTAGTTTTCGATGGCAGTATGAAAACTAAGGAAAAGATTTCACTCAATTACTTCATGTGCAAAAGGAACTTTTCGATATTTTAACCTTACTTAGAACTTGACGTTAAACAAATATATCGTATGATATTAATTAATTCTAAACACAAAATTCTGCAAAATATCTTGTGAAGAGAAAACACTGAAGGTCCAATACAGAGCCTACAATTACAGGCTGTTACGTATGGGTTAAGAAGCTCATCATTTTTAGCAACAAGATGTTTAGTAGAGCTTGCGCATAATGAAAGACACAATTTTTCTTTAAGGTCAGAGGCTTTATTGACCTTTATTAACACCTATGTAGATGATGTTTTAGCAGATGGCAACGCCATATAAGAAGTCTTGAAATTGAAAAAGGAATTAATTGACATCTTAAAGTTACGTTCATTCGAACTACACAAGTGGTGCTCTGACAATTTGGAAATATTAAAAGGCATTCCTTTAAACAAACGACAATTCAATGACACTGAAATCGACAAAATATTCAATTATAAAAACTTAAGCTGTATCATATGATGCAAAAAAAGATTGCTTCAAGATATGTTCTCTCAAAATGGAATTTGATAATTGCATAATGAAGCGTCAAGTGTTGAGCTTTGTATGTAAATTTTATGACCCTTTAGGTCAAGAAGGACCAATAATAGTTTCTGAAAAATTAATAGTTCAAGCTTTATGGCAATAGAAATTAAAATGGGACGAAATGCTCCCAGAAGTTCTTCTGTCTAAATGGAAAATTTTCGCTAATGGTCTTGGAAATATGCCTATTATTAATGTTCCCCGAAATTTATATTTGTTCAATGCTAAAAGAGTGGAATTGGTAGGATATTGCGATTCATCGACATCCGCACATGGAGCTGTTTTGTACATTCGAATTCTGGGCCAAAATTTCGCAACGACTACGCTTTTGTGTTCCAAATCTAGAATTTCACCCCTTAATAAAGGGAGAAGCATACCAAGACTTGAGCTCAATAGTGCGTTATTACTTGATTCATTGACAAATAAAGTTTTCAGAATAATTGGTTCAGATATTGATCATACATACCTTTATTCAGATTCTAGTATAGTATAGTCATGGATACCATCTGATCATCTTAGATTAAACCCCTATGTCGGCAATAGAGTAATTAAAATTCAAGAATTAAAAACAAACTTTACTTGGCTCTACATAAATACGAAAAAGGCAGACTACCTTTCAAGAGGAGTTCAACCCCTTGATTTGATGGACCAAGAATATTATCAGATATAAACTATTATCACCAAAATGATGCCCGATTCGATTTTTTCCTACCCAACGCAGAGTTGAAAGTTCAATCTTTTTCTGCCATTTTAAAGGAAGATAGGTTTTCGAAAAATTCTCTAGTCTAATCAAATTAAGTGTCGTTGCTTTTATGAAGAGATTCGTTCTGAATTGTCTCAATTCAGTGAATAAAAAAGAGAAAAATGTGAGTAATTTAACTCCACAAGAATTAGATCAAGCTCTAAAGACTATTATTTGTGTTGAACAACAAAAACTTTTCCATCTTGGAGTTGATAATTTAAAAAAAAATGATAAAAATTCCAAATTGAGCAAACTTGGTCCGTTTTTAGACAGTGAAAACATACTTAGAGTTTGAGGAAGGTTACAAAATGCCAATATATCATATGATCAGAAACATCCAATTTTTCTTCCCAAAAGAAGCCACATCACGGATTTAATATTAATCAATGAGCATAAAATTCCGCTACGTACTGGTCAAAAACAAATTTCGAGTAGTTTGAATCTCAAATATTGGTTAATAAATGATAACCAAGAAATAAAAAGAAATATCCACAAATTCGTGACATGCTACAAGCCTAAAGCTGATGGGCTCATTACCATCAAATAGAGTCAATTCTTTTAGGCCGTTCCAAAGAGTTGGTGCAGATTCTTGAGGTCCATTTCAAATAAAACAATCGCGGTTTTAGTAACGAAGGCTTATATAGTAATTTTTGTTTGCTTTGCTGTTGAGGCAATTCATATGGAAGTTATTCAACGACGGAATGTATAGAATTAACCTAAAAAGTTCGGTAAGATAAGATTCAAAATTAAAGAAAATAAAATTCTTCAAATGTGACTGACAGTTTCTCAGATCAGAATGACATGTGGAAATAATATCATCAAATCAATATAGACTACATCCTCGATGAATGGGCTATATAAAACAAATGATTGAAGTCAGACTTAGTTCCTGAGGTTGACGCCTTCAAACAAACAAACGCCTTTATTTTTTTCATTTCAGTATATAATGATGATCTAACAAGGAATAAACTCTATTCTAATCACATAGGTTATTCTCAAACTTGTTCGGACATTTAAACTTTCATTTTCTTTAGGGATTTTATGAATATCTTTCTTTTTTTGTAAACTTCTTAAGGTCACTTACAGTTTTATTATTGTACTCTATCGAACTGTATAAAATAAGAGCGAAAGTGGACTATTTTCCCTCGCCTCTTCTTCCATATGAAAAGTATACATTTCTCACTTATGAATTCCAAACATTAGAAAACCAAATTTGTGAATTTGCATCGAGAATGACCAAAAGCGCTTGACGTTTAAGTTATCGTCAGAAAATAGGGGTTGGATCACTCTATTCTCATTTCTTACGACCCCAAATGTAATTTGAAGTAATTCGAAATTTAAAAGACTCGACTGCGTTACATAAATCATCTGTCAATTTATAAACTTAAAAGCAATAAACCAAGTAAATAGTATTATAGAATCAACAAAACTTCAATACCAAATATCCAGTAGAACAGCAGGAAGCAGGACTGAATTTAATATTCTTGATCATTGACATTCATAGCAAGTAGATATATAAAAAAAATTTACTTTTGTTATCGTGCGTGGTTAAGAAAACTAACTTTTACCTTCATCCTGAAGGGGATGTCAATCTCCAAAGTTTGAGGTTGGTAATTGGTTGCGCAAACACCATTTACAACATCGACAGAAACTCAATGTGTTTACTTGCATAGTGCCTTACTTTTTGTTAATAGTAATTTAATGAGACAATTGAATTAGGACTTTTTGAGGAAAGCTCCCATATCCGCTATGGCAGTGCTCTACTGCAATAACAACAATCGTGACCTCATGAATTGATAAGGTTTCTCGAAGATGGGGCTTCCGCGGACTATTGTACGCCAGTGTGCAATTTGTAAGGTTTTCTAAAGATGAAGAAAAAAAATTGAATTGTTCTTATTTGAGAAAAAGAGTCGATGAAGTCATATCTTGAAACCAAAACATTTCTAGCGGAAGATAGAATTAACCTGTCCAAGAATTTTTCACAAAAACTGATATGAAATGAATTATGAATTTCATTCCACACTTAATATTCGCACAATATTCGAAAGAAAGCATTTCAAATGACTAGTGATTAGGTAAGAAACATAGTACGTGAATTCTACAATTGATGAAAACATGGTTTTGTGTCTATTACGGTACAGGAGGCAGAATAATTATCATTGATGAACATCGTCCGTATATGTGGGGTATTAAAGAATTATATATATATATATATATATATATATATATATATATATATATATATATAAAATTAAATCGAAACTTTTGAAAAAACAATTCTGTTCAACAACTAGAATGGATATATATATATATATATATATATATATATATATATATATATATATATATATATATATATATATATATATATATATAAATATATATAAAATATATATCTACTCACAATAATTTTTTAGTGTCGAAATATGCAGTAGAATGCTATAAACAGACGTATTTTCCGATTGTGTTGTCTTAAACTTTGACTTTCCTACATATAAACGGAATGGCACTTCTGAGTTTTCGATTTCGCTTAAATTAGCGTCACGAGCGCTACTCCATATTTACTACAATATAAGATTATATCAAAAATGAATATAAAGTACAGAATTGTAATCAATTCTGAGAATTGGATTTTAATATTGCGAACATCAATATGTGTTTGTAAATAATCGTTTCATATTTATCAACTAGTTAGGAGTCGACAGAATTCTGCTTATAATATGGATATTAATATTGAACAAGCTGCTTTGGAAATGAATTTACGATATTATCAGTTCTTCGCTACAATGTCTCACCTGTAAAATAGTAGGTTTATGATAACCATCAAGTCGAACGATGGGGAAACCATTACCATCCCGGTCTTTAACAGCTCCTCGGCTGCCTTCAGTTTGATACCTCGCTCTATGTTGTTGTTCTGGTTGTTTTACAATCGTTAAACATGCTTCAGCTGAAAATTTAGATGAACATCATTTGAAATAATCGAACTGCGTGAAATGATATATATATATATATATATATATATATATATATATATATATATATATATATATATATATATATATATATATATATATATATATATATATATATAATATTTGTTAGATTTTACATTCGATCATTGAAAGGATGTATGTGATAACCTAAATACTCACAAATTCGCGAAGTAGCAATCAGTTGGGTAGTTAAACTAATAGAGTTTAGAATAGACTGTTTCAGAGCTAGAGACATACATCTCGAGGAATCCACATCTTCGGGTTTATCTTGACTACTAGAGCATCCTAGTGATACAGAACCAGATGGCGCATTTGGTATTAAACTGAAATCAACATATTTCGCTCTCAAAAATCTGAATACGTTTAATATCGTATAATATGACTTGTTCATTTATGTGTATATGCTTAATATATATATATATATATATATATATATATATATATATATATATATATATATATATATATTTCTTTTGGATACTAAAGGTTGTGTGGCAAATGAGGTCTATGAAATAATGCTACGTTTCATAGCAAGTTCCTTTAGATTTCTCATTGGCAATTTTCAACACAAATAGGTGTATATATATATATATATATATATATATATATATATATATATATATATATATATATATATATTGCTATAGTATGTATATATTCTGGTAGATTGATATATTCCCATAACATTTAACGTTATCCTAATATATAATTACTCCAGGATATGTTTTGATTATAATCATTGCCTGGCAATGGTATTAATTACCGGGTGGTGGATTTATATTTTTCATGAAATCAGTTTGATTGCATGAACAGATATATAGGCAACTCGTCGGGGTAAAACCCCTATATATATATATATATATATATATATATATATATATATATATATATATATATATATATATATATATATATATATATATATATATATATATATATATATATATATATATATATATATATATATATATATATATATATATATATATATATATATATATATATATATATATATATATATATATATATATATATATATAAATGAGATAAAACACAAGGTTTAACTTTGATCTACACTTTATTTATAAATAAAGTGTAGATCAAAGATAAACCTTGTGTTTTTATCTAATTTATATCATGGATCTACATCAAGTAACGGCCTCCGCAATTCAAATATATATAATTAGCACCTCTCGGGAGAGCAGCAACTCGTAGAGAGCGCGTCTCCAGGTGGCGGATAGAGGAACGCCACCCAGATATGGGTGGTAGAAGGGAAACCTCTCGCGGACCAAACAGGTAGTGGCGTCTGTTCCAGATTGGGCGGCCACAAATAACGTCTGACTCACAATGGGCGGGATTTTTCAAGGCCAAAATTCCCTTCATACCTTATGACAATTGCCCCAAACAAAAGGCCCTCAGTCCCCAGCAGCAGGATAATCACCAACCAAGGCAGCGGTAGGAAGGACGACCGTGCAGGGGGTGCGAAGAATCACTGGGTAAGGCCAGGCTGCCATACGACGATGAACATAGCTACTTACAATGCTAGATCAATATCGACGGAAGATAGACTTGAAGAGTTGATGTTTAAATTGAATGAGATAAAATGGGACATCTTTGGTTTATGCGAAAAGAGAAGAGCTGAAGAGAAATGTGAGATACAACAGTACGGTCATATATTTTACCTAGCGAAAAACACTAATGCAGGGCAAGGAAGCATAGCATTTATTATCCATAAGAAACTCGCTAGTAACATCAAGGTGCTTGAAACAATTTCTGATAGAGTAGCCTATGTAATAGTACGAATAAACAAATCAATGTTGCTCAAGATCATTCAGGTGTACGCTCCTACTGGCAGCTACTATGACGAAGATGTCCAGATATTTTACAAAGACCTATCGAGAGCCATAAACGAAAACAGAGTGAGCCAAATACTTGTGATTGGAGAATTCAGCTGCAAAATAGGCCAAAGAAGGGAACAAGAAAAGCTTTATAATATGAACACATTTCTTGAGAAGAAAAATAACAGAAAATTGACATGGGCTAGCCCTGACGGTAAAACTAAAAATCAGATCGACTATATTCTCTCGAGCCAAAAACACATTGTACAAGACGTGAACGTCTTGAACAAGTTCAGCACTGGCTGTGATCATAGAATAATTCGGGCCAAAGTTATTATTAACTATAAATTAGAACAGAAGAGAAGAGTCATCAAACAAGTTCGTACGCAAATCGACCGAAAAAAGTTAATCAAGTACCCTGAGGATTTTCAGACAGAAGTGAACAAACAACTGGAAACGAAATAGCTACAACAAACAACAATAGATGGTATGAACATGACCATTGTAAAAACTCTAAATGATGCAGTTAAAAGCTATTCTTCGAAAACCAAAGTAGATAAGTTCAGTGAAATGACCAAAAATCTCCTCGAAAGAAGGAAAAACCTGCTCTCTCAAAACAAAAGGAACACTCAAGAATACCAAGAAGTAAATAAAGCAGCACGAAAATCAGCAAGGGAGGATATACAGTTGAACAATGAGAGAATAGCACTACGTGCTATTGAAGAATTCAAAGGCATAAAAGTATTCAGAAGAAAGATGACAGGAAAGAAGGAAATGATAAGACTCACAAGATTAAATGGCACAATAACGGAGAACAGAGAGGAAATACTCAAGACTGTAGAGGAATTCTATAAAGATCTCTACATCTCGAAAAATACCAGTGACCTGACTTAACAAGAAACGGATGTTAGAGTACTCAATGTCGGCAATAACTAGAGTTCAAATCGAACAAGCGATCAGCCAGTCTAAAAACAACAAAGCGCCAGGACCACATGGCATAATAAGTGAAATGTTAAAGAACGGTGGCGAAAAACTTATTGTTGATCTGGAGACACTTTTCAGCAAATGCCTGGAGGAAGAAGACATAACAACCGACTGGACAAATGCGCTAATTACTCTATACCAAAAGAAGGGAGACACAGAGCACTAGCAAATTATAGGCCCGTTAGTTGTTTCAAACATACAAAACATTCTCCAACATCATAGTGAACCCCTAACACCAAAATTAGAGTTTTATCATCCAATAGAACAGGCCGGCTTCAGAAAGAATTTTAGCACCAACGAGCATTTACAAACTGTGAGAAGTCTCATAGAGAAGTGTACTGAATATAATATTCCTCTCTGGATGGCTTTTCTTGATTACAAGAAAGCATTTGATACAATTGAATTATGGGCAACAGAACAAGCTCTGAAAAACTCAAGAGTTGACCACCGATACATTAGCCTTATCAAAAGAACCTACGAGCGAGCCACCCTACAAGTACAACTTCATGATGTTACCAATAGAGTGAGCATAGAGAGAGGCGTAAGACAGGGGATACTCTGACAATAAGCTTTTCATCACGGTTCTCGAAGATGCGTTGTGAAGAGTAGAGTGTGGCGCAGAGGTTTAATCATCAATGGAGAAAAACTAACACACCTAATGTACGCAGATGACGTTGTTGTGATTGGTCGGACCATAGATGATATTCGTAGAACAGGACCTGAGCAACATCTTATAATAAATAATAACGTGATAGAGAAAGTAGAGTGTTTCAAATATCTAGGCCAAAAAATCACTATTGGAAAAGCAAATCAAGAACTCGGGATTGATGAACGAATAAGATTGACCTGGGCAGATTACTCGAAAATAAAAGATGTGATTCAGATGCGTATTCCACTACGTCTGAAAGCTGATCTCTACAACCAGTGCCTCTGACCTGTAACGACATACGGCGCAGAAATGTGGGTCTTCACAAAAGCCATCCTCGACAAACTGAGAGTAGACCAACGGGCGACAGAGAGAAAGATCATGGGAATTACATTGAGTGATCGTGAAATGAACAATTGGATAAGAGAGATGACTAGTGTAGAGGACGTGGTGAGAAGGTTTGCCAACTTAAAATGGAAATGGGCTGGACATGTGGAAAATATTGAGATGGAGGCCGTGGGATCAGAAGAGAGGAAGAGGACGACCTCAAATGAGATGGAGTGATGACCTAAAAAGAATTGCAGGCCTAAACTGGTACCAGGTAGCAGAGAGTAGGGAATTGTGGAGGAGTAAAAGCGAAGCCCAAAGGGTAGAAAACGGATGACAAGGTAGGATATAATTAGATATACACACAACCAAATTTATATAGAATCATCCGATATATTGAATATTACCTCAGGGATTTTGGAAGGATTGTTAGAATTGATCCGATATTTCAATTGAAAAAAGAAATTAATTAAGGTTTATTTTAAGAAAGGAACAAATAAGAGAAAATAAAAGACTTTTTCCGTTTGTAGTAAAAAAATTGAAAATTGTTTTTTCACGGAGCAGGTGTTTTTTTCTCGACCTCAGTAGCTCGTATCACTTCTTCTTGCCCTGATACAAGCCTGAATTCGTCTAGGCAAGCTTTGGATTAGGTTTTCGACCTCCTCTGGGGTGATATTCTGTCACTCTTCTGTGGCGGCTTGGATGAGCTGTTGTGAAGTTCTTGGATTATCCTTGGGAGATCTAGTTTTCCTTTTGATATTATTCCATAAATGTTCAATAGGATTTAGGTCTGGAGAGCAAGCTGGCCAGTCCATAAAAGCGATTCCCTCTGTTTCAAGATAATATCGCGCGAGGTTGCTGGTATGCGAAGGAGCATATCTTGCATAAAATTGAAATTCTCACCCTGGGCACCTCGCCAGAGCCTCATCATGGGCTCCAGCTCAAGGTCCACGTAATTTCTAGTCGTTTAACTAGCAGGAAATGAAATCAAATTTGTTTTGCCTTCCAGCATAATGCCACCCCTGAACATCACACTGCCCCCTTAGTATTTAGGAATTTGTCTTGCTGCTCGGAGTCTAGCTTGTCTTCCACGACCCATTAAAACCTGAATCCGGTGGTCATCTGATCGAACACCAATTCTGGTCCCATCCGAAAAAAGAACATTTCGCGAATTTTCAATATTCCTATTTAGGTGATCGGTACAACAGTTAAGTCTGTTAATTTTTTGTTGTCTGGACAGCTCTAGAACTCTTATGAGGCTTCTGCTGTATAAACCCCTTGAACGAAGTCTTTGACGTATCGTTTGGACTGATATACTGATGCCTGTTGCTTCCAGAAATTGCCTTTGGAGTATGGGGTGCGCAATTGCAATTTGCACAAAAAGCAGTCTTGTTCTTCAGAAGTGATCTTCCTACGACTTCTTCTAGGCCTATTTTGCAGAGATTGTAGGTCTACGTATCGGGCATTGGTTTTTGAAATCGCCCCCTGTGATACCCCCATTGTTGCCGCTATATCCCTCTTTGTCACCCCTTCTTCAACGAGAGCAATTATTCGACACCTCTGAACCTCGGACAATCCACCGTAAGGTATTTTCAATTATGATTATAGGCTTTTGCAAATTTTGAAATTTCCAGTTTCCAATCTCAGTGACGACTGAGTACAATATCCCGAACATGTGGTGATAAGTCAACATTTCTTATAATACTATTCAGTTTTTTTACAAAAAAACTACCGTCTTCACAAGTAGTCAAAGATCCATGGTTAAAACAATCATATATATATATATATATATATATATATATATATATATATATATATATATATATATATATATATATATATATATATATATATACCACCAGTAATTAATACCATTGCCAGGCAATGATTATATATATATATATATATATATATATAATATATATATATATATATATATATATATATATATATATATATATATATATATATATATATATACCCTGACGAGTTGCCCATATATCTGTTCATGCAATCAAACTGATTTCATGAAAAATATAAATAATAATTATACTACTTACGATCGGCTCTGAGAGGCTGTAAGTATGTGTGATGCAGGGTTGTCGTACATACACGATACTCCCTTCCTACCTACCTATCTAGGTAGGATATACCATAGCATATATAGATATAAGCTTTTCGCACAATATACATTATTTTAGTCTTGGGTAAGGTTTAATTTCTTCTCTATAATATCAAAGAAAAAACTCATTCTTATTCAAAATTGCGAGTTTATTGATATTTACAAAACAAAAGAGTTACATATGGTGTTAAACTCAACTAAGGAGTGACTTTGGATGTTGAAGCCTTGCACTGCATGTCCTCAGCATACTTTCCATAAGATGGTAAGTAACCACTGAGTGCTAATCGCAAGCATGATGACATATGATCGTCAGTTAGTCGATTGCGATATTTTGACCTAATTATTTTCATATCAGAAAATGCAGACTCGCACAAGTTGAGCCTAACATTGCCGACAGTTGGAGGGCGATTTGCCCATAATTCGGATATTCAACTTCAGATGTAAAACCCCTGAAATTTGTATCATATGCTGTAGCTTAGAGATGTTTATCGTATATAATCTGCACCAACTCGTGTTCAACAGAACATGAGTTCATATTAAACTGACTTGTTATATCAGTAGCGCAGTAGGTAATTCCTGTTTTTACATGAAAAAGGATAACTGATAAATGATTTGCCAATTTACTGCAATCATAAAAACGCATTTCGAATTGCCCCAATATATTTGATAATTCAGCCTCATACGTATCATAATTCAACTGAGGAATCTTTGCTTTCTAAGACGGAAATGTTTCAGATCCTTTCTTTTCAGTTGATCTATCATAAGTTGCAATTTACTTTTGAATGCGTTCACTGCGCTAATCATCTCAATAATAGTTTTTCCTTGGCCTTGAAGCTCCAAATTAATGGTGCCTAAGTGCATTATGATGTCAGTCAAAAATGCCAAATCAGTCAACCATTTTTCGTTTTTCAACATCCCAGTGCCACCACCTCTTTCGTCTAAAACATCTGTTATTTCGGCAATAATTCTTGAAACCTTTCTAGGAATTTTCCGCGACTCAACCATCTGACGTCCGTGTGAAGAACGGAATCAATGTGTTCAACTGACTCCCATCTTCCAAATGTAACTTAAAGAGCCGCCGTTGCAAGCTACCTGCACGGATGGAATTCACAATTTTTGTTGCAATGCCCATAATTTCCTCCGTGTTTTAAACACGAAACTTGTTGATATATAATGCAATGGAATGAAAAAATGGAGAAAGATGTTCATTAGCTTGACACAATGTCACAAAACCGTTTTTGTTTCCAGTCATTGCTGGTGCTCCATCGATTGTGTAATGCACATTAATTTATATATTGATGGCTTGTAGTTTTTTACAAAATTGAAGAAAACGTCATATATATCTTCGCCACGGTTCTTCCCCTTCTGAGGAATGATTGTCCTAAATTCTTCCTTAGCCAACTTGTCATTTAATACCATCCGAATAAAAATACACAGCTGGGCAGTGTCTGTCATATCGGTGGATTCGTCGAACTGTAAAGAAAAGTATATACGTTTCATGATATCATGTTTTAGTTTATCTGCCATGTCCTGACTCATGACTTCAATATGCCTTGTGACAGTCGGACGAGATAACTGAAGTTCTCTAATAGCAGTCATGATTTCTATTTTATTTTTAAAATCGCCAAATAAAGTCTCACCCGCTTCAATAAATGCTTCCTTCACAACCGATCCATCTTGGAATAGTTTCTTGTTTCGCCAATATATGAGATATTTTAAATGACGCGATCGTAGCAGCTTCCGATTGTTTGGCTGGTCTTAAGAACATGTTCTGTTCTTTTTCCAAACATGATAATCCTTTGATAGTTTCTATGAACCGTTTTATGATGCCTCTCTAAGTTAACACGCTTAGGTATTGCCACTGACGCACGACAAATGGACTTATCCTTCACCATCCGTTATTGAAATAACACGTTTTAGATTTCTTCGCTGCACTCATTTTGTACTATTTAATAATAAACTTTGTATCGACGTAGTATTGCCTTCGAGTAACACTTCAGAATGACTCCAATTCTTGCAGACGCGACATTTCTGTCGGCGTGGACAAAAGTCTAATTGAAAATGCCTTACGTTGGATTGTCCGATGTGCAGAGGGATCGAATAATTGCTCTCGTTGAAGGGGTGGCACAGAGGGATATAGCGGCTACAATGAGGGATTCAAAGGAGGTGATTCCAAAAACCTACGCCCGATACGTGGAATATTGAGAACTGGCGAAATGTTCTTTTTTCGGGTGAGACCAGAATCGATCAGATGACCGCCGGATTCGGGTTTAAGGGGTCGTGGAAGAAAAGCAAGAGTCCGAGCAGCAAGACAAATTCCGAAATACCGAGGAGGCAGTGTGATATTTCAGGGTGGCATTATGCTGGGAGGCTAAACAGATTCGATTTCGTTTCCTGCAAGTGTAACGGCTAGAAATTACAGGGACCTAGTGCTGGAGCCCATAGTGAGACTCTGGCGAGGTGCCCACGGTGAGAATTTCAATTTTATGCAAGTTAATGCTCCTCCCCATACCAGCAACCTCGCGCGACATTATCTTAAAACAGGGAATCATTAATATAGACTGAAAAGCTAACCTAACCTAACCTAAATCCTATTGATCATTTATGGAATAATCTCTAAAGGAAAATTAGATCGCGCCAGGATAACCCAAGCAGCCACAGAAGAGTGGCAAAATATCACCACAGACGAGTTCGGAAACCTAATCCAAAGCATGCCTAGACGAATTCAAGCTTGTATCAGAGCAAAAGGAGGTATTACAAGCTACTGAGTTCGAGAAGAAATCATCCACTCCGAGAGAAAACAATTTCAATTTTTTTACTACATGCGGAAAGATTATCTGTTTTCTTTTATTTTTTTTTCTTTCTTAAAAGAATACTTAATTCATTTCTTTTTTCGATTCAAATATCTCGAAAAGAATCAATTCTAACAATCGTTCGCAATTTCCAAAATTCCTGAGGTAATATCAAAATAAATTGGTTGTATATGTATATATAAACACCTAGTCTAGGAAACACTTACCAATATCTTTAAAATATGAATTTGATGATTCGAATTCTTAGAAATCTTTCGGTTTTGTTAGGATGTATTGTATATAATGTATTCCCAAGAAAACAAAATAATATTTGACTTCTCCAAAGCACCTATTATAAAAAAAAATTTGAAATTTGAAAATGACGAAATTTGGTAAAACACAAAGAAATCCTGAAATAATATTTTCGAAACGATATGGAAGCACTTATATTTTTCAGTACACAGAAAGCCCACCTCTGTTATTAATGACACTTTGGCATCGTCGCGGCATGCTCAATATTAAATTGTCTACTACATTTTAGCCTAAGTCGTTCCAAGCTCCCAGAACTGCTAATCGAAGCTCATGATAGAAGACGTTTTGGCGCAGGAGATTTCTTTCTAGGGTGTCCCACACATGCTCGATGGGATTCAGATCTGGGGTGCAGGATGGCCACGGTAGAAGATCGATATCATTCTCTTCAAGAACGTTCAAGACAACTATTGCACGATGAGGAGGGCATTATCTTGTTGGAAGAGTGGATTTTGACCATTTGTTTGGAGATACGGTACCACTACAGGTAAAACTATCTCATTTGCGTAAGAATTTCCCGTGAGGTTGTTCTGTATGAAAACGAGGTCAGTTCTTCCAACAAGGCGTATACCTCTTCAAAACATCACTGATCCGCCTCCCTGTCTAACAACTTCTCGAGCGTGCTGGAGACGGTTTTGCTTTACAGGTTCCCTCCATATTCGAATTCTTCCCCAATCGGGATAATAACTAAATCTAGATTCATGACTGAAGAGAACTGCGGCCCACCTCTCTTGATCATAGTTTACGTGTTCTTGGCACCAAGCTGAACGAGCAGCGCGATTTCCATGCGTCAGTTGTGAAACTCTTAAAAGACGTCTGGAGTGGAGTTTACCTTTGTGCAGTCGATTTCTCACAGTTTGGTCGGAAATTTGTACATTATGAACTCGTGATAGCTCTTGAGTTGATTGAGATGCTGTGGTAGTACGATCTCTTCTGGCTTGTAAAACCAAAAATCGGCCTTGGGCGACTGTAGTAATCCTGAAACGACCTGTATGGCGTTCTTCTACGCTACCTGTTTCATTGAAACGCGACCATAAACGGTTTATGACACTTGGGCTACTTCCCAGAACCCTGGATACTTCCCGTTGTGAGCTCCCAGCTTGGAGTATGCCAACGGCTCGTAACATCTCTTCTTTTATTTGTGCTTACAACAGAAATTAAGTGCCAACTAACTGATTTCAAACACTGAATACATGAAATGATTATAAAGCAGCGTCGCATCTGCTGCATTTATAGTTTTTTATAAAAAAAAACTGAAATTTGTTGCGGCACTCTACATAATTTGGTGATTTGGTGAGAAATTGATGCAGGTGTTCATTTCTTGAAAAAAATCATCCATATTGATCGTTCTGGATACGATATATAGATATTCAGAAGTGTTCCAGACTTTTTGAGGTGTGTGTATATATATATATATATATATATATATATATATATATATATATATATATATATATATATATATATATATATATATATATATATATATATATATATATATATATATATATATATATATATATATATATATATATATATATATATATATATATATATATATATATATATATATATATATATATATATGGAGAGAGAGATAATGTGGGTGATCGATTTGGACGAGAATTTCAACTTTGAGAATTCAATTGATGAGGTCTATTGAGACGACCCAGAACCGGGGTCAATTTTTTTGTTAATTTGCTAAAACTTTCCATATATTTCTTGGTTTTCATATAATTGAATTTTATTATCAACTGTGATAATTGTATTTTGTAGATCTACTTGCATAACATTTCATATTGTTTATCTGAATTCAAAATTACAGTGAAAAGACGGTCATTTGCCAGAATGATTCAATAATTATATTTTAAATTCTCAATATAGTAAAATGTTACGTATCTTTAAAGCAGCTTAAAATCACCCAAAGTGTAAACATCGACACGAAGGAATTTATGCAACCCAAATAAGAAATCCAGCGAAAACAATATTCAACTTTAATACCTAAGCTCTTAAGCACCCTTTCGTATATCCACGATGCCTCATCTGGTGTTTTCTAAATCAGCAATTCCCACGTCGGGACGAAGGAACGCGTCTGTAAAAGACTATGTAACTGGTACTTGAGTACCAAGGGCTGAGGGAAGTGAGGGGTAAGGACTGCTGGGTCACGCATATATAAGTATCACGATCGCGACGTTAAGGGATCTTTCATTAATTTTTTTATTATTATCATTATGATTATTATTGAGTTATATTTCGTCAGATGTGCAGTTAGTCTTATAATTCAGTTATTTAGTTTTCGAAGCTCAGTGAATTTACTGATTCGTGTGAATCGGAATTAAATTTGAGTTAATTAATCGTGCATAACAGTCCAGAAGAATGGAAGACGCAGATTGTTCCTCTCCGAGAAGCCGGACAGGGAAAGAAGAAGCACCGTTCCCGCTGTGTCCCACAGGTAATTACTTTCTGAATTTATTTTCATATTTCTGCTCACTATTTAATTTTCACGAATTTCCTGAAGTATATGCTACGTAATTTCTAAACGCACTGAGGACGAGTTGAAATAATCACTTCTCAAATTCCAAATTATTTTCACATATTTTTTTCTTCTTGGCAAATGATCTATTTGAACTGCACTGACATTTTCTAATATTTATTTTGAAGAGTTATTTTCATAGACTTATTTAAAACCTTTGCTTTCGTAACTTGGTAAACTTTGAAATGTACTGAATTCACTTTATATTGATTTCAACAGCTTTTTAACTTAACACATTATTTTGAAGTACACTAAAATTCCTTAGTATTGATTTCAACATTTGATTATCAAACAGGCAACGTTATTGAAACATAATTAAGCTATTGTGTACTGATTCCAATAATTTGATAACTATTTGAATTTGAAATGTTATGAAGTTTAATATTGATATGAAACTTTACTTTTATAACTCAGAAAATTGATCTCCTTGAAATGTTACTTAACCATTTTTCCAATAGAAACATTTAATATTGATTCTTATCTTTGCTTCTATAATGGGCCAATTATCTATTTGAAATATCATAATCCTTTTATTCGGTATTTCAATTTATCTCAGTTTATAACTTAGCAGAACATACTTAAACTGTAACGAAGATGTTTATATTTCATTGTATCCAACTATGGGGAAGATCTTACTTCCAAATTATTGATTTGATGTCCAATACTCTTAAGCTCTATAAGGGAAATTTCCCTGCCTTCGGGTATAATGATCACCTACGAATAATATCATAACTCTTAGTATAAATAAATGACTTTAGGGACGATACGTATGTATGGACCCACAGGCATTGAGGCTTGTATGTTGTCGGTATGAAAGTTTTGAAGAATGTCTGAGTTGGGGAATGTATGTGATGTTTGTGGTACATACAGGTGTATGATCAGAGGGCATGATTCCCTAGTAGGCAAATCCACGACATGGGAATAGAATATGATCCGCAGTCAGTGACACAATAAACTGCCCGTTGGCGCTCAGTTGAGCAAAAGAATCACGTACGGCTTTACGGGCTTACCTCTAGTTCCATATATAACGTTTTAATACTATACGAATTACTGAATTCGATTAAAAATACGCGAGCGAATTAACGCTTGCAAGTTGTCAGCTGTGGACGTGTTCCTTAGAATTTTAAAAGTAAATCTTTCAGAGTTTGGAGTATCAAGCCAACGACCTCGTCAGAAAACATGATGCATTACCCCAAAACCCTTCGATCGGGTCAGTTACCACTCATAAGATGGGCGAGGGTCGGTTAGGCCTGTCTACAATAATCTCATATCCGAATTCCATCCAAAATATGGGTGAGGGCCAAGTAAGCCTGTTTATAATAATTAAATATTCCAACTTCCACTCGTAATAGGGTGAGGACCAATTAAGTCTGTTTATAATAATTAAATATTCCACATTTCACTCGTAATATGGGTGAGGACCAATTACGTCTGTATAAAATAATCTAATGTATAAACTTCCACTCAAAATATGGGTGAGGGCAAATTGGGACTCTATCTAAATGATCTGATATTTTATTAAATTCATTAAAAGACGCCCAAGAATGCAAGGATAAGAATTTAATACAAATGCTACAAAGATCAAATAGACATTGTTACCGAATCTGTTTTTGATTTTCTAATTTCCTTACCTATGGTTTAAGCGACGAAGAATTGGTCGTATCACATCAAACCTCACATAAAAGAACTTGAGTAGGTTACTACAAATACACAACACAACAAAGTAAAGGGTCCTATTTGCTATAAGAGAACTTCAAGGCAAGTTCAGGTACTAGACGATCACATGGCTTTTCATTTGACCGATTTCAGTCGGTCTCAGGTGTAATTAATATGGGGAAGAAAATAAGATAATTCAGGTATTGCAATTTACGTAAAGGCGATGCATTTTGCATCGTCTTTCAGAGACCGGGGTTGGGGGTGTTTCACTATCACGAGATATTCGATTACATCCCAAACCAGGACCGGAGTATAGTGTGGAAAAAATTGGATATTTTGCAAAAACATGTTTTCGTGCGCAATTTGTCCTCTGACTCTGTTTCGTAGGGACAAAATCGAAAAACAAAATTCAGTATAGCGCTCAGACAAAATACCCAGTGTGATCCAGTGTGAAATCTTAAAAGATCGTTTAAGACCATATAAAACACATTCTTCTTATCACACCTCTAGAATTTTGTGAAGAAGAGTTGATTTTAATACAGAATACTTTTTGGTCAATTCGCTCTAACATATACGCTAAGGTTCAGGAGAAAAGAAAAAATTTCAAGACTTGAAAGAAATCATTTTAACAACACTTCAGAGTTATCCAAGAACATAGCGATCATTCGGGTGAATGATAGTTTTTCATCATATAGTTTTTATTGAGGAACAAATTTTGCAATTTTGCAATAACGCATAGAAAAAACACACCTGGAACATTTGAATGAAATAGGAACTCGGGTACCTAGACTCAGCGACAGTCGGTTTGAATCAGGTGCTCGAAATAGTTTCCTCTTTGCTCAATGCATTTTCTTGCTAATTTTTACCATGCTACCATTGGATCTTCGAATGAGGTCCATATTATATCTTAGAATTTCACCACTATCCCTTATTCTTGGGATCAAATGTTTTCCTGACAGTATTTCAACTTGATAAACATAATCTTTCAAATACCTCCATGAGAAAAAATCAAGCGGATTCAAATCCGGTGATAAAGGTGGCCAACTTATCGCTCCGACGCGACCAATCCATATATATATATATATATATATATATATATATATATATATATATATATATATATATATATATATATATATATATATATATATATATATATATATATATATATATATATATATATATATATATATATATATACATATATATACACTCGGAGGCAAAATTAGCGGAACACTTGAAAATTTAACCAAATTCGAAGTTCGATATTTTTCCTAATTCTTAACCGATTTAGATGATTTGTTCGCCAAGTTATAGATCAACTCATCTGCTTTGTAGAAATTATAAGAGGAAACAAAAAAAAATTGAAAAAAATTTTATACAGGGGTAAAACTTTGTCTTTTTGTCAAAAATTCGTAACAACCTGTGGAATTTCGTGGTCCGAGTTGAAACGTACAATATCATGGTCTGTCAAGACACATCTTCCTACAGTAACGCCCTTCTTGTTTCATGCGTTTATCTTTATTGCAAAATATATTTAATTTCAAGTGGAAAATCACCATTTTGGAGAAATTCCATTGAATCAAGAAATTGTCATTAAAATTCGTCTATCAATTTGGAATTTTCTTATTATCACTCAGGCGTGTCGAAATTGTCGTTTGCGATTTTTATGTTTGAATTGCATTAGTTATTGATGACAATTTGGTTAATTTGGTGAAAATTAGGAATTCATAGGAGATAACAGTCGGTAGGTATTAAAATACACAACCGAATTCTGGGACCATTGATAAAACTTTTCATTTACACGTGTGCACACCTTTTTTTATTAAATATGAAATACAACACACGTTTTTTGTATATGACCACATTTGCTCTTGTTTAAAGAATGAGAGTTTTCCATTCTTTGATTTGATACAAATTCGATCGGTTGCGGTGTTTTGTGATTCTTTTACTGTTTACGATTCGAAACGGTATTTTTCATTCAGAATGAGAGATTTACGACCAACCTCAGTAGCAAGGGAAGTTACATTGATCGAGGAAGGGCGCACCTACCGCTCAGTCGGTACCATGTTGGGTGTCTCGACGTCGGTTATCCATCGAATCTACCGACGTTACAGGGAAACTGGATTGTACGTAAGGAGGCGAGGACAAGGAAGAAATCGGGCAACCCGCGCTATACATGACCGCTTCATCGTCAATCAAACCATAAGAAATCCTCGTCTTACTGCTGTTCAGGCACGTAACCTTTTACAAGCAGTGGATAACATTAACGTCAGTGTGAGGACAGTCAGAAGACGATTAAATGAAGTTGGTCTGAGATCATACGCGCAAGCAAGAGCACCAAGACTCGATAGAGCCCATCGGGTAGCAAGATTAGCGTTTGCTAGAGCATCTGGCATGGACAATCAATCAGTGGAGACGAGTTTTAATTAGTGATGAGAGCCGATATTGTGTGAATTTCGTGGATGGTAGAGATAGAATATGGAAGCATCGAGGGGAACGGTACAATCAAGCAAACTTCGCAGCAACTGAGCAATACGGTGGAGGGTCACTTATGATATGGGGTGGCATATGCTTGGGAGTACGAACAGATATGGAGATTATTGGCAAAGGATCACTTAATGCCCATCGGTATATAACAGAAATCTTGGAGCCCCATGTTGTGCCTTTTGCTCCTTACATAAGGGAAAATTTCCTTTTTATGCACGATAACGCGCGCCCTCATACTGCGCGCATAGTAATTGAATATCACAATGAAGTTGGGATCACACGAATAGACTAGCCGTCGCGGTCACCGGATTTAAACCCGATCGAACTCGTTTGGGACATTCTTGGAAGAAGGGTTCGACAACGGATTCCAGGCAACGTTGAAGAGCTGACAATGGCTTTGGTGGAAGAGTGGGACAATATACCTCAACAGATGATAGACAACATCATTGGGAGTATGCGAAAGCGTATGCGCGCTGTAATAAGAGCTCGGGGGGTCATACTCGCTACTAAATTCAAATGTTTTTTTTTTGTGGGTCATCATGAACATTTTTCTCAACATGTTCATTTCATTTCACGGGTGTATCGCCAGGATACACACCTGCTCTCAATTTTGGACAGGAATGATAATTATTATAGAGTGTCACACAAAAAAATTCAAAAAGAAATGTGCAAAATCAATGATTTTTCCAGTGTACTTCGAGTTCTCCCGGAGCGTGAAATTGGCCGGTGAATTTCAAAAATTTTAATTTCGTTAGATTTCCGCTTCTATAATTTTGATTTCATTCTTTGGTTAACCTTCGATGTTATGCACCTACGCAAGATTAAAAATATATTCTTGAAATTTATGATTTTTCGCTTCAAATTGGATATCTCTTGTAAAAATAGAGATAAAAGCATAAAACAAGAAGGGCGTTACTGTAGGAAGATGTGTCTTGACAGACCATGATTTTGTACGTTTCAACTCGGACCACGAAATTCCGCAGGGTGTTACGAATTTTCAACAAAAAAAAACACTTTTAGTTTTGCCCCGTATAAAATATTTTTCAAATTTTTTCAGTTTTCTTTTATAATTTCTACAAAGCAAAAGAGTTGGTCTATAACTTGCCGAAAAAAATCATCTAAATCGGTTGATAATTAGGAAAAATATCGGACTTCGAATTTGGTTAAATTTTCGAGTTTTCCGCTAATTTTGCCTCCGAGTATATATATATATATATATATATATATATATATATATATATATATATATATATATATATATATATATATATATATATATATATATAAATATATAAATATATATATTTTCATATTTATATATATTTTATCATTTTGCATTGCCAAGTTCAGAAGTATAAGATTATAATCTGAAGCAACAACAATATCATGTAATTTAGACTTCTCTGTTTATCATGAAAATGGGAACGTACTGAAAATCTGTTTACTATGAAGATTGTTCAAATCAGTTATATATATATATATATATATATATATATATATATATATATATATATATATACGGAGGTATGTAGTATGTAGTTATTTTCTTGGAGATCCTGCAGTTTTTGATAATGATATGGATGGTATTTAATTTATTAATCGAAGGATTAGCAACAATAAACAGTTATTACATAAGAGGAGGGATTCAAGTGATATTTAGGAGGAGAGGGAGATATTTTCGCTGGCGGTAGGCAATATTCCTGGTGTATCGGAATGATACTTCTTTTTGACTTACGCGACTCCATTTTGCTCATACAGGCTGTTTAGTGTGAACTGGCTAAATTTTCCAGATATCGTAACTCTGAAATCGCTTGTCCGATTTGAATGAAAACTTCAGGATTATCAGTTACCTAGTAGACCAACTATTGGCAGATAAAATTTGTTCTCACGTACAGGGCGGGACTGTAGAAATTCAATTTTATGAATAGATTATAGAACAACACTTTGTATATCACTCAAGCAAAATTCTGAATACATCATCGGAACATGAGAAAATAGGTCTCTAAGTGTGCCACCAGAACATTTTTATCACACCTAAGGTATTTTATTAAGAAAATAATCATTTTGAAATATTGTTAGTTTTTAGTCCAATCCTCAGAGACAATTCTGGATACTAAGCGATTAACGTCTAAATTGATGTAAAAAAATTGATACAATTACAGTTGATGAAATTTGTTAGATTTCAGTTGAAAACGTCAATAAAATCTACAGGGTGTTACATCTAATATTGGGAATCATATCACTTCGAACTCATTCAGAAAATCTTCTCGACGCCATTATGGCGTCTTGTGAAATGAAAATTTGGATACTGTTTTATGGAATTCGTTCCTTGCTCATAAATCGATATCCCTCACCGATCATTAAATATTTGAATAAAGTTGACAAAATGTAGAAAATAAGTTGACTACGGTGCGGACGTACGTGCAGAATATTACTTGACATGCTAGATATTCTTTGAAAACCTCCCTCAAAAAATAGGTCACTCCTTTCTTTTTACATTGAATTCGGAGGCAGCGAGCTTTCATGGATGATGATTACTATCAAATTTTCAGATCACAACAATCTAAAGACTCTTCATTTTTGTGTTGAGAAATTATTTGTCCATTATTCATTATTATACATTATTCCATAATGTAGTAACCTTAAACGTGTAATAACTCTCTTATCCTGGAACATAGAAAATGTTTCCAAATTCAAATTCTGGTACTTTTGTTTTTCTTTCAACGTTAATATCATTTGAATCCTCCTCTTATGTAATTACTGTTAATTGTTGCTAATCCTTCGATTAATAAATTAAATACCATCCATATCATTATCAAAACTCCAGGATCTCCAATCTCCAAGAAAATAACTACATACTACATACCTATATATATATATATATATATATATATATATATATATATATATATATATATATATATATATATATATATATATATATATATATATATATATATATATAACTGATTTGAACAATCTTCATAGTAAACAGATTTTTCAGTACGTTCCCATTTTCATGATAAACAGAGAAGTCTAAATTACATGATATTGTTGTTGCTTCAGATTATAATCTTATACTTCTGAACTTGGCAATGCAAAATGATATAATATATATATATATATATATATATATATATATATATATATATATATATATATATATATATATATATATATATATACTCGGAGGCAAAATTAGCGGAACACTCGAAAATTTAACCAAATTCGAAGTCCGATATTTTTCCTAATTCTCAACCGATTTAGATGATTTTTTCGGCAAGTTATAGACCAACTCTTTTGCTTTGTAGAAATTATAAGAGAAAACTGAAAAAAATTTGAAAAATATTTTATACGGGGGCAAAACTAAAAGGGTTTTTTTTGTTGAAAATTCGTAACACCCTGTGGAATTTCGTGGTCCGAGTTGAAACGTACAATATCATGGTCTGTCAAGACACATCTTCCTACAGTAACGCCCTTCTTGTTTTATGCTTTTATCTCTATTTTTACGAGAGATATCCTGAATCACCCTGTATATAGGGGGTTTTACCCCGACGAGTTGCCCATATATCTGTTCATGCAATCAAACTGATTTCATGAAAAAATATAAATCCACCACCCGGTAATTAATACCATTGCCAGGCAATGATTATAATCATATATATATATATATATATATATATATATATATATATTATTACTTACTTGACTAAGGTCCGTACACTGGATTTTTCCGGGAGAAAGCCTCTGACACTACTCGTTGGTGATATCATTGTCTATAGTATGTATATATTCTGGTAGATTGATATATTCTCATAACATTTAACGTTATCCTAATATATAATTATTCATATTATATATATATATATATATATATATATATATATATATATATATATATATATATATATATATATATATATATATATATATATATATATATATATATGGATCATGATGTTCGTAAATTCCTAAATGAATGTGAGGAACTTACGTGGAATTCTGTTTACTAATTTGTAGCGTTTCTGGGAAACTGTAGCACTTGATGTCAATGCCATTTTCTATTTTGACATCCATTCGAGGTTTTTTCTTTGCCGAGTTAGGCCATCCGAGACGGTCAGTAATACCCGACGAACTTCTTGTGTCGATATGATGATCGAAACTGAAAATCAGAGAAATATTGAAATTTTATTTTCATGAATATAGAAATATGTTTGTGTATATATACAGGGTGTCTACTATAATGGGTGCCAAACTTCAGTAGGTGATAGTACAAGTCATTTGCAACAAAAAATGAAGTATAACATTTTTGCGAAAATTGATAATTATCGAGTTATTTAACACTTCTTCATTTTACGAAATTTTTGCTTCTTTCTATAAAAACAAATATATCTCTGTTACTCTTACAGCTACATCAAATCTGACCATACCATCGGAAAGAACATTGAATTTGCTATAAGATAGGTGAGTACTTACGGTAAAAAAATTGTGAAATGGACAAAATTAGTGATATTTTTCTTGTTAGCTGTACCACTGAAAACTGATCGATAAGCAGCCGTTTATTCTTTAGAAAAATGTACTACATTCATCGGGCTTTTAAACGGTATATCAACTTTTGAACTTAATATTTTTTTACCAGCAATATCATGGGTAAGAGTAAGAGTAAGAACATTCAATTCTCTTATCCTTCGATTATAAATGAGCTAGTTTCACCGGAGCGTCTAGCAATTCCACAAACGACTTCTAAATAATAATAAGAGATAAATAAATAACATATCTGGATATTGAATGTTTAAGAAACTAGGAATAATTAATTTTTCTCGGATTAGAAGAAGAAAAATAGAAAAAAGAATCGTAAAATAAATCACAGAAGGCTTGTATTACTTTATTTCAAAACGAATAAAAATATTTGGAATTTGACAGAAACTGTCATTCAATGAATTAATGAATTGAAATTTATATTTTCCCCGTTTAATCAGAGAAGGTGGTGGAAATGGCGACCAGCACCTACGATATTGCAGGCTGTTCGCGAGGACCCTACAACAAGTACTCGGAGAATTGGTGCTACATTGAGACTTCATTATTCCACGGTTCATAGAGTTCTCAAGCGAAATAATTTACATCCTTACCATTTGAGTAAGGTTCAAGTGGTACATGAGTAAATTACAGGATTGGGGATCAGATAAAATTCTATGGACGGATGAGGCAACTTTTACCAAATTTGGTATGATAAATTTGGGAATTTCCCATATATGGGATACAGAAAATCCTGATGGCACTATTGTGTCACACTCTCAGAACGAGATTAGAGTGAATGTGTAGTTGGGGTTAAGGAGGGGTCAGCTTGTCGGGCCAGTTATACCTCCCCATCGTCTCAATTCAATCGAATTTTAGAATCTATTAAATAATAATGAACGTTCTGGAAGAAATGCCTATAGCTACAGGGATCACCTTTGGTTTCAAATGGACGGCTGCCCGGCAAATTTTAGAATGGTCCAGAACTGGATAACTGAGAGATTTGGAGAGAAATGGATAGGTCGATTCGAGCCGGTGAGATGGACACCCAGAAGCCCTGACCTTACGTCGCTTGATTTTTGTGTGGGGGAGCTCACTAAAGACTAATGTTCAGAATATTCTCTTTAATACTCGAGAAGAATTAATCGAAAGGATTCGAATCTGTTGAATCGGAATGAGTCAAAAACACGTTGAACTTCAAAGAGTAGTTGATAGCTTAAGAAAAAGATATGTTAAGTGTATTCAAGAAAGAGGAAGACATTTTGAACACCTGCTATAGTTTTTAAATTTTTTTCTAGTTCCTGCTCATGTTTCATTATGTAATATGAGATATTTGCGTTGTCGAATTTTATGTTCTTATTACTATCACCCATGATATTACTGGAACAAAATTGTTAGCTCAAAAGTTAATATATCATTTGAAAGATACCATGGAAGTATAATCCTTCTTGGAATGATATGGTTGAACATTTAGTGAGAATGAGAAGGGGGACCAGTAAAACGCATATAGCAAACATAAGTCAGGAACTGCTGGGTGAGTGGAAAACTTAAGAAGACATCGAATGGCGAATGACATTCTACAATTATAGAAGAAAGGCACAAATAGGAATGAAGCCAAACAGTTTGCTAAAAATAGAATACGGAGAACAATTTTATATATATTTATATCATATATATATATAACAAAATCAGAGAGAGTAGAAAGTTTCAAATATTTGGGGTCTATAGTGTATGAAAATGGTAAACAAGATTTGGAAATCGGAGAAACGATTCAGAATGGTGCGAAAGTTTATGAACATTCAGCAAAAGCATATATATATATATATATATATATATATATATATATATATATATATATATATATATATATATATATATATATATATATATATATATAAATATAGGCTTTCCGTATAGATGAAGTTGGATATGAAAAGGCATTCAGTATATTTGGTTTTAGTACATTAGGCGTTTAGTTTACTAGGCGTTTTTGTATAATAGGAGTTTCTGTATATTAGACGTTTTTGTATATTAGGCGTTTTTGTATATTAGGCGCTTTTTTATATTAGGCGTTTTTCTATATTAGACATTTTTGTATATTAGGAGTTTTTGTATATTAGGCGTTCAGTCTATTAGGCATTTTTGTATAGGGGGCGATCTTAATGGGCTCACTAGTGTATATATACTAAACGCGTAAGGCACTTTTCCGTCAAAATGGAGGGTATGGAATTTGGTTGAACCGGGACGGGAATTTTTCGAATAGCTCTCGAGGGGGAGGCGGAGGCCGGGCCGAGTAATTTTTTCACAAAACTAGGTAGTCGGTCGAAGGCGCGTGCGAAATCGGGAGGCCGCGGGACCCCGAACGACGGAGATACGAATTTTCGAAAATTGTAGCGATATCGCCAGATCTCGAAAACGGAAAGAGTCTAGTGCCGGATTCCTTCGGTATCGGTAAATTTCGTCTTTAGGAAGACGATTCGTACGGCGATAATCCCGAAATTCCCCGAAAAACCTTTCGAAAACGCCGGAAAGAAAAAGGTCCACAATTTTCTCGAAACGGCAGGGAGGAAATTACCCAAACGAGCAGGCTATACAAATTTTTTCCTTCGCCTAATCGGTCCCGCGCTTTTTACCGAACGAAGCGTTGTTCTTTCCCATCTAGCTTCCCGATATTTTTATCGCGTATTTTCCACGGGAAACCTTATGAATCCGCGTCAGGAAAGAGTCCATTTTCAGAAGCGGAAGATATTACCACATTTTCGAAAAAACGGACACGCCCATCGAAAGTCGTCACCGAAAACGCTTCGGTTCGAGGTTTAAAACTATCGACAAAAGAGGGGAAATACCACGGAATCCGAGAAGAAAGACGAAATTTTATTCTCACGTCTTTCTTTTTCGCGAAAATGGCATTCCAATATTTTTAATTAATTCCGGAAAAACGACAAATTTGCACGATACCCCTGCCGTCCTTATTTCCTTTTCCACCAATAGGGAACGAAACACGTCGTGTTCCCGACGTGTTTCGTTCCCTATTTTATTGGATCATCGAAAGACATCTTTAAATAGTAAAATATCAATCGTCCCATCAATAAAGGTAAATCAAAATCATCTCGAAACCTGTCCGGTTACGTAGAACCTAAAAGGTTTGGATTCGATCGCGAGAAAAACGTCGTATTTGGAACGAATAGGGGAAAGCTCCTTCGAAACGTAAGTAAACATTATGTATTTCGTTCGTTTTTGCACGAAAATTCATATATTCTCACGAGACACGCGTTTCAAACGATCCGTTAATTCGTCTAAATTTTCATTTACGTCGTATTTTTACCTATTTACTGGATTAAATTACGTATTTTCTTCTATTTCCATGCACACAGCGTTCGTGACGAAAGTTGAAGTAGATTGTTTACATTCCAGTCAGTCGGCCATATTGTCCGACGTTCTCGAAAGGGAAGCTTGAAAACGAAAAAGGGGCTTTGAAAATGGATTTGTACATTTATTTTCGCTACGAGTGAAGGCCTATTGTTATTACCTACGATACCAATTCCAGCGATATAAGCCATCCGTATTTTCCAATGTTATTAGAAAAATAAGCTACTCGAAAAGTAAGTATTTACATATAAACTCTCTAATGCATGTAGTAATCGTAGCAAACCGTTAATCTAACATTATGAATATTTTGCAGATATATATGAGCTATGTTTATCGAAACCTCACTAACAACATCTATGCAGCAGTGCTACTGCTGTTTCTCCATGAGTGGAATCAATTTCAATAACTTAATTTTCGAGCAGGAGGAATGGGCCTATTTTATTAAGGTTAGTAAGGTTTTGTTTTTTATGAAAGTGAAAAGTATATGCTCGACAATAAGTGCTCATTGAGATATGTTATGACTCTTACATTACTCATTAGTTTTAATTTTTCACAGCAACAATTTCTGAGGAGGGATTTGATGTTTACCAAGAAAATTTGTTGAATTTCGTATTTCATCATACAAAAATGCAACGTTTATCGTGGATGAGATAAAAATATGCCAAGGAATGAAAACTGAACAGGTAAGTGCTCAAGTACCTCAATGGAATTTGAAATGGTAGTAGTATTGGCTTTATTTATTTTCACATTGTACAAGCATTGATAAAAATATGTGTTTATTCATCTTGAAATTGTTTCATAATTGTCACAAGGTGAGAATTTCGTGCATGTTCAAGACTAAATTTCTTATTCAACATTTCTCAATTTTAACTCTATTTCACAACACCGATAATGAAACTTAAAATGCTCTGAATGCTGGGAGATCATTATTGTATCCATCAATTAGAGATTCAAGAATTATCTCTTCGACACTGATATAAGAAAGAAAAAATCATGTTAAATTTTTCTCAGAATAATTCTTCTGCTTTCAAAATAAAATTTTAATTTTTTTCAGATTTTTGGCGGCTCTTTAATAGTTCAGTAACTGTAAAACCTATAGCACGAGACCAGAAAATGAAATTTGGGATTTCCAGAACAAAGAGCAAATATTCGGCAATTTTGGAGGTACTTTTTTTCTGCATATACCTATACATCATATATCAGTTTTAATATCAAGTTCTACTGAATATTTTCTCAATTGGAATTTGTGTCAAGCATTTTGATGTAGTATGTGAATTCTTTCACGAGAAATTTTTCTGTATATTTCAATATAAATTTGAAATAAATTTTTAACCTTTCTTCAGTTTTTCTTGGTTCTGTAAAGAATATTGGTTGTTTCTTTGAAAAATTTCTTGAATTTGTTATCCATATTCATCTTCCATATCATGTATACTAAATAATTAAGGAAATTCTAACAAAGTCTATGTATTCAGAACTCTCAAAATAAGATATCTATTGTCACATAGTTCTTGAATTCTTGATATAATTAATTAATATATTCTTTATAAGTCATCCATATACAAGTTGAAAGTATTCATGACAAGTCACTCAAAAATTCGACATTAATAGATTTTAACTTGAATTGAGACAAACACTGCGTGTATAGACTACATCCGAACAAAATGGCAAACATACATCAATATAATCACAAATCAGTCAGGATAGGAGTAAAAGCCAAAAACAATCAGAACATGATATAAATATAGAGACAATCTGGCCGAGGTATCAATACAAAACGGTAAGGATAATTTATTGAAAAAGACAGTTCGAAACATAAAAACTTTCCATTATCAGCATATCAGTCACTTAAATTCCTATTACTATGAACTCATTTACTTTTTGAGTTTCATTTTGAAACTATAAAAATTTCTTCAAACATTTAAGATTCAAAATAACTGCTCCAGGAAGAAAGGTCTAAAGACATTCCAGATCGAATAGCGTTCAGTGCTCAAGGGTCCAACAAACGACCTGCAGCAACATAAAATTAATGGAAACCATATCAAACTATGTTTATTTGTATTACCTCTGATGTCTTTCTCGATGGTATTTTCCTGCATCACTTCATCTCAGTTTGCCATTATTTTGAAGATTGTGGTTGTTCAGAACTTTGATGATTAAATTGTTATGAAGCCCAGTTTTGAATTTTGCCTTTGTCAAATGTTCGAGTGTCCCTTTTTGTAGTTCATATTGTACACTTACAATTCTTTCCCTCGGTTCTGACAACTTCAACTTTCAAAATTGAACAGGGCTTGGTTGTCTTTACGTCCAATAAAATTACTTATATCAATATATCAATGGAACCTGTCTTCTAAGTATGTTTATTTCACTTATCTTTGATGTCTTTCTCGATTCTATATGTCTTTATGCATCACTTCATCTTACGTTGCTATCACCTTAAATCTTTCATTAATCTTTGCGAATAAAAAGCTAAACAACTTCAATTTTATATAGGTTATGTCATAAACAGTCGTCAATCTGATCTTCTTCTTTTTCTTGGCTCTTGATAACTTTTACCCATTCTATCGGGGAATACGGAATGGGCTCAGCTTTCGAGCATTCTACCCAGACTCTGTTGTCGGAATTTGTCAATTTGAAATTCAATAATGCTTACATCGAAACGGTAACTCTGTCTTTAACACGACCTTAATAGCTAAGATCATTTCGGCAGGCTTCCAAATCATTTCCAGATCACACCAAATTCTAGAAATGGTTTGATTTCATCAACCAGTTAATATAACGTTTTGCCACAACTTATCGGGTCGTTTTCGAAGTTTCGAACGTGATTTTCGGCATTCACACGTGACAGGTTAGTTTGAAGTTTTTCAATAAAAAACCAAGGTAAATCGAGGGTTTGCCTGAGGGCAACGTGGGTACGAGCGTAAAATTGTTTATAACGCAAGGTTAGTAGGAGTATTGTTACGTGGAGGACGGAAATACATGAAATTGTTATTCCCAACTCTCCTGATTCAATTCATTGCTTTATATTTATACTATTCGATAAATGATCAGTTATAAAAGAGACTTCTATCCTCGATACAAGTTTAGGTACATCCCAACTGGAAATTACCGATCGAGCTACATCCATTACAGAGATAGTACAGCATAAGTAACTTATTGTCGATGCATTCATAGCCCACGAACTGTAAAGATGATAATGTGTTGCGTCGGTCTATTCTATTTTAAAGTTTTCGTTTCGAATTATTTAAAGAGATAACAAAAAAATCTCAATATTTCTTAGTAAAGATATTTTACACGATTGAGTTCACAAATAAGTTCGTGTAAAAGTTTTTGAAATTGTGCCAGGAAACACACAACATTTTAGACGGGTAAGTTGACGACAGCGTTTTCAGTTGCTAGGTAATTCAAGAAGACGGATGATGGAACGTTCAAGGAGCTTAGGCGTTTGAGGATTCTAGGAACTCTGAAGCCGGGAGAGTCGGAGTGCCCCGTTGTCCGAAGCGCAAGGTTGGTTTTGGGCACTAGGTGTTCAAGGCGTCTGGGCGTTCAGAGGGTCTGACCGATCGAGGCACAGGATGATTCGAAGGGTCCGAGTTTTAGGCGCAAGACAGTGTGGGGCGCTTGAGCGTTTATACCAAGGTAGTTCTGGGTGCAAGGTGGTTTGCGTCGTGTGGATGTTCGATCGCAAGGTAGTTCTGGACGTTTGAAGGCGTAAGATAGTTCAGGGAGTTTATGCGCGAGGTCTGATTAATAATAGTTACAATAGAGTCAGATTTCTAACTCTGAAGGAAAGAGATCAAGTAAATTACCTGCAATTCTTAACTGCAAAATTTATTTGTTGAAGAATTCTTCATATAGTTGGCATGAAAACTTGAGCTTTTCAGGATATTCCAACATTTACATAACACATAAGGAACATGTTTTGAACTACTCCTGTTCATAACACATTCTTCTGTATTTTATGAAATTTATTCAAAGCTGTTCACAGAATAACAGGTAGTCTATACATTCAGAATGTAAAGTTTCTTAATCAGGAAAAGCAAATTATGAAGCTTCATTACAACAGGAACTTTCAGTTCGAGAAAATCACATATTTTTTGGAAAATGCAATTACTTCTTGAAAAATGCTGTGTATAGTTAATGATTTTCGTTAAAGATACTCACGTTATATGTTTTAGTCCAGTTTGCTGCTTCATTTTCTTTTTATATTATATAACTGTTATATAGATTATATAATATAGAATTCAAATATGGGGAGATATTTGAGTTTTGTACAAAGTCTAGATACTTCCAATGTTTCGAATATATTTGCTATATATATATATATATATATATATATATATATATATATATATATATATATATATATATATATATATATATATATATATATAGGGGTTTTACCCCGACGAGTTGCCTATATATCTGTTCATGCAATCAAACTGATTTCATGAAAAATATAAATCCACCACCCGGTAATTAATACCATTGCCAGGCAATGATTATAATTAAAACATATCCTGGAGTAATTATATATTAGGATAACGTTAAATGTTATGAGAATATATCAATCTACCAGAATATATATATATATATATATATATATATATATATATATATATATATATATATATATATATATATATATATATATATATATATATATATATATATATATATATATATATATATATATATATATATATATATATATATATATATATATATATATATATATATATATATATATATATATATATATATATATATATATATATATATATATATATATATATATATATATATATATATATATATATATATATATATATATATATATATATATATATATATATATATATATATATATATATATATATATATATCCTGAGTAATTATATATTAGGATAACGTTAAATGTTATGAGAATATATCAATCTACCAGAATATATATATATATATATATATATATATATATATATATATATATATATATATATATATATATATATATATATATATATATATATATATATATATATATATATATATATATATATATATATATATATATATATATATATATATCTACAAAGAAGTAAAAGATCACAGAACTTAAAATTGGTGTTTTACCAGGATATATAACAAGTAACAAGACCTATCACAAGACAATGCATGGTACATAAGGGAAGAAGAGATCTGACTGCGATATTCAGAAGGGCTTGAGAAACTTTAACAGCTCATAATAATTGAAGCATTTACATTTGAAAAACAATACTGCAAAAGAAGACTACAGGAACTGAGAAAATTCTGAAGGACTTACATTAATGATAAACTCTTCGAATACTTCTTCGAAGAAAAGTGAGAGAGTTCTATGTAAAACAACTCAAGAAATACACTCTTTATATAAGGAAGAAGTGTATTCAGGATTTTCACAACTAACCATCTTATAGAGAATAACAAATTGAAAGCAGAGAAAATATTTATGGTTAACCCTCATCTGGAGAAGGCTTTCCACAGAACACTGAGAAGAGCAGTATGAGTCTTAGGAAACGAGAAGTGATGTATAAACTGCTAAAGAATAGCAGAAGTCTTATAAAGTAATTCAGGAGGACATGACATCAATGTTGAGATTAGAAAATGAATCGAAGATAGGGGAAGAAGAAAACAGCAACTGAGCAAATTTTAAAGAACCTATACTATTGGGAAACAACATGAAAGAATTCTAGAAACCAAACAGATATATAATTGGAAAACAACATGGAAAACATACCCTTCAGGAAAGGAGAAAGAAACATTTCCACTATCAACCAGCTCAGAGAATAACAAACTAAACGGCAAGAAGATATTCCTTGCTTTTCATTATCTGGAAAGGCTTTTGAAAGAAAACTGACAAAAGTAAAATGGGAGAGTCTAAAGAAAAGAGAAGTGAATTATGGATTGAGGAAGAGTATCAAAAGCCTTGAAATGGGTAAATCAGTATAATCTGTTAATACCTTAGTTAGGATGAGAAGACAAATTGAAGATAGGAGAAGAATCATGACAGCAATATTCAGAATAACAATATTTTATTATCAGTTCATATGTTCAGCAAGTTAGCTTGGTGGCAGTGAAGTAAGATATAAGTCTCAATACTTAATTTTACATTAGTATGTGGGAAGTTCTTTATACATGACGTTTCATTTTTCCTTCAACTATTACTAGCATTAATACTGGGATATAAAAGAACAATTTAAAAATAACTGTCACATTGTTAATTTGAACTTTCTCACATACTGTAAGAAAGTATGACTTCTTCCCCAATGTTTCTGTCATCAATATAAACTACATGTTTGTCTTTGAATTAGAGAAATGACTGAAAAACAACATGAAAACACACTTCAAGAAAGGAAGAAGAGTTCAGGATCACAATTTCACCATAGACCAGCAAATAGAGAACATATTTAAGGACAAAATATAATTATAGGTTTTCTCTGATGTGGGGAAGGCTTTCAAGAGAGAACTGAGAAGAATACTATGGGAGAGTTGGGAGAGTCTAAGGAAAAGAGGAGTAAATTATAAACTGAGAACGTGTTTCAGGAAGAATGTTGAAAATAGTAGTATGAGAGAGGAGTCTAAGGAAAAGAGGAATAAATTAGAGACTAGAAGAGTATCAAAAGCCTTTGTAATTGGTATATCATAATAATGTGACAACACAAATGATGAGATGAGAAAATGCATTGGTGATAGAAGAAAAAGAATTCTGACAGCAAATTCAGAAGGGATATAAAAAATGTACCTGCTCTTGATGAATGAAGGATTGGCATTAGAGTTCCAATAGGGAGAAAAGACCCGAGCAAATTTCAAAGAACTCATACTATTGAGAAACTATTTGAAAGAATTCTAGAAATCAACTAGAGATATCATAGAAAACAATTAGGAAAGGAAGAAATGTTCTGGATTACATTTTCACCATCAACCAGCTCATAGAAAAGAACATACTAAAGGACAAAATATAATTAGAGGTATTCTTCAATCTGGGGAAGACTTTCGACAGAAAATTGAGAATAGTACTGAAAGAGTGTAAGGAAAAGAGGAGTGAATTATACACTTATGATAGTGACACCTGGAAAAATGTGCAAGCTCATATTATTTGCAGGATTGCCATTATAGCTCCAATACTAAAAAGTAACCAAGGTAATTTTAGGAGACTTACACTATAGCAAAAGAATTTTAGGAACCAAACAGAAAGGACAAATTGAAATACAACTCGAAAAATACACTTTTCAGGAATGCTAGAAGTTTGTGAGATTGTCATTTTACCATAAACCAGTTATAGAGAAGAGCAGGCTGAAAGACAAAATTTTTGTTCTGGAGAGGGCTTCCGGCAGAATGCTGAAAAGAGTAGTAATTGAGAGGAGCCTAAGGGAAAGATGAGTAAATTATAGACTGAGAAAGAGTATCAAAAGCATTTAAGAATGGTATATAAGTAAAATGTGGCAACAATGTTGATATATAAGAAAATGCATCAAAGATAGGAGAAGAAGAATCCTGACAGCTATATTCAGAAAGGATTGGAAAAATGTATCTGCTCATATGATTGGAGTATTGGCCTTATATTTCCAAAAGGTAAAAGAGACCTGCGCAAATTTCAAGGATCTTATACTATTGAGAAACTATTTCAAAGAATTCTAAAAACCAAACAGAGATATAATTTGAAAACAACATAGGAAAAACTCTTCAGGAAAAGAAGAAATACAAAACACAGATGAAAGCATCTAACAAGGAATGTGGGTTGAGGATCTAGGAAATCTGTTGTACTGCAACTGATATATAGTTAACATCATTGTAATCTATATGAAGGTTCATAACGTAATTTACAAATTTGTGGATACTTGAATCTTATTTCTGCTTTCTAAAAGAATACTTCAATCCAGAAGATGTTTGTTTTTCTGTTTTCTGGTAAGCAAATTGTGTGAATTTTCGTCAATTTGAGGTGATACGAAATAGTTATGTACAGGGCAATCATATAAGGTAAACTTTCTATGTATTCAGTAGTGTTCCTTTATTTCATTACCAAGTTCTCGCCCTTATCTTTTATATACGTCAAATAAATTTTAATTTGAAGAGAATTTTCAGTTTCTATTTCATTAATATTCTTGAGCAGTAATTCGTCCATCTTGCTGTTTCAAACTCATATTTTTGTTCTAATTTTAATGCTTCCTCAATTGGAGAAAGTTGATACTTTCAAATTGAATTGGGATAGTAGTGAATAGTGTTTAAATTTGTGTGGTTGATGAGTCATTATCCGTAAAACAATACTGGGAGCTGCGTTACCATAAGGATGTGTTAAGCAATATATGAGAGTTCCATATAAAATAAAGAACTATTAAGTATAAATATCAGTGAATATATGAGGCTTTCCGTATAGATAGAGTTGGATATGAAAAGGCGTTCAGTATATTTGGTTTTTAGTACATTAGGCGTTTAGTTTATTAGGCGTTTTTGTATATTAGGCGTTTTTGTATATTCGGCATTTTTGTATATTAGACGTTTTTATATATTAGGAGTTGGAGTTTTTGTATATCAGTCGTTTTTGTATATTAGGCGTTTAATCTATAAGGCGTTTTTGTATATTAGGCGATTTTGTATATTAGGCGTTTTTGTATATGCGGCGATCTCAATGGGCTCACTAGTCCATATAATACTAAAGCAGTAAGTCTTATTTCGAGGAAAGTGGAGGAGACGGTTGGAGTTTGAACCGGGCGGGAGGTAAGGGTCGGCGCGGAAAAGCGGGGTCCGTAGGTCCGAATAATTTTTTTTCCGGTAGAGAAACGTCTGAGGAAGATCCGAGCGAAATTCGGAGTCCCTAGCTCAAACGACGGAGGCGCGACGATTTTTCGAAAAATTTCGCCGAAACGTCGCCCCGGGCGAACGGAACGTCGAAACGGCGAGATTCGCGAGATTCGGCGGCCCGATCGGAGAGATCGATCGGGCGAAAATTCCGGGAAAAAAATTCTATGGACTTTTGTAGCTATACAAAATATTTCTATCGAAAATACCAAGTAATAGAATTAGTGTACCAAATCTAAAGATTAGCCCCACATGTATGTATGTTGGCAGATCCTACAGAAACTAAAATATAAGAATCAATGAACATTGTCGTAGTTTCATCAATAAAAGAACTAATTACGAGTATGACCTAATTAAAGAAATCATAATTTCGACCAATCTCCAGCATTTTACATTACTCTGGAAAAAACTGGATATTAATTTATGGGAATTACTTAAAGTCAAAAGATTTGAACTATCTAACATTTTATTAAATGAACAGGTAGATGTTGACAATAATTCTCCTTCACTTAACTCGTTTCTTGAAAGGTGATTTAGTTAAAGCTTCTCACAATTCGAGACGAAGTGTCGTCGAAACGCGGTTCAAATATAGATAATAAATGTGTATCGAATGTCCTTTTATTTATCATTTTAAACCTATACTAGAATATGCTCCATTAATTATAACTTAATTTTGAAAAGGGCGATTAATTTGGCATAGAAATACAAAATTCATTTGCGTCTTCTTATATACACTATTTTCCTAGTTAATTTTTGCAAACCAACGGAATCCATGCAAGGTGGGTGATTGTGATGTTTTTGCAGCAAAACAACATTTCCTCTGGTGAAAAATGTCGCCTCGCACTTGGTTTTCTTAATCGCCTTCGATCGCTACGAAACCTGGACAACGAAAAAGCCTCGAGTTTCGCATTTCGCGCCGCAATAGGTAGATTTTCATAAAACCACAGGAAGACGGAAAAATCACTATCGAACGAAGGGCTATCGACCGACTTTCGCATTTTTTGGCTCTACTTTCCTTATTCCGAAAATCTCCGACGGCCAGAAATTCGCCAAATTATCAAACCTCGAGCTGTCAAAATACGGGTTTTTGTTTTAACCATCCTACTTAGACGGGGTCACCGGAAGAAAGGATTCCACCTTCGAACGATTCCTACATACCTTGAGATCGGGTCCCCGACGAGAAATCGTAATTTCACGACTTAATTTTCGAATTTGAGACGGTTTTTAAGACCTACGGTTTCGAAGAATGGAACGGAAACACGGGGGCGGAGCACTCTCCTTAAGCCGCCGTTTCTCAATCTGACAAGGCAAAGAAGAAGTTTTAAAGAGGACCGTACCCGGAAACATAGGTGACAAGAGTAGACGGGATATAAACGAACTCTTATATCCCGTCTATTCTCTCACTAAACGATCGAATATCCGTCCCGTACGACGGTCATCGTCGTGTACGGCGGTCTTTGAATCGTTGAACATCGGTTTCATCGTACCAAGGCCAATAAAAAGAACAGAAGAAGAATTGTTGATATTGTGAGATTGTTTACGTTAAATCAACAAAACTTCAAATAATCATTCCAAGGTAAGTGAACGCAATTTAACGAATATTTAATGCATCGTAATGTAAATTTTTTCAGTATAATGAAGAATCCACTATCTATACTATTGGGAAACAATTTGAAAGAATTCAGAAACCAAACAGACATATAATTGAAAAAACATGGGTAACACATTTCAAGAAAGGATGTTCAGGATCACAATTTCACCATTTACCAGTAAATAGAGAAGAATAGATTTGAGGAGAAGAGGAATAAATTAGAGACTAAGAAGAGTATCAAAAGACTTTGAAATTGGTATAACATAATCATGTGACAACACAAATGATGAGATGAGAAAATGCATTGATATCAGGAGATAGATATTTGGTGTGGAAAACTCGATGTTGAAACCTAGGGAAGCAGCATACGAAGCTTTATTCAAGAAAGTCACATTTTGTGGAAAATTCAATTACTGCTAGAATGTGACAAGTTTTGTTATAGATAATTCATAGTTTGACGAAAGATAGGGGAAAAAGAAAGCTGACAGCTATATTCAATTTGAAAGAATTCAGAAACCAAACAGACATATAATTGGAAAACAACATGGGTAACACATTTCATGAAAGGAAGTTCAGGATCACAATTTCACCATTAACCAGTAAATATAGAAGTAAATATTTGAGGACAAAATATACTAATAGACTAAGAAGAATATCAAAAGCCTTTGAAATTTGAGTATTTTTGAATATTTTGAATATTTATTTCAATAATTGTCTAACACACTTGGTTGTACAATTCGTCTATAGCAGAGAATAAAACAAAACAAAAACAAAAATGAAACATCTAACAGAATAACATTGAAATAACAAAACACATCGCATACAATTAAAATTTTCTCATTCAGCATTTAGGAACTCACTTATGGTTTAGGGCTCGATATCACGGATATATTTGAATATTCAGATTTGAAAATTTTAAAGGTCTCTGTACGTTTGATTTCAGACGGCAACTTGTTATAAAACAATATTTCCGTATAGAGAGGTGATCCTTCAGTCATGTTGAGCCTATGAATCGGTGTATTGTAGTTGATATTATTGTTTTTAGTGGCAATGTCGTGATTTATCAAATAATTGGAAAATTCTGCTTTGTTTTTAAACATGAATAAAAGCGTCTCATATATGTAGATACCCGGAAAAGTCAGCAAGTTATTTGATCTGAAAACATTTCTACAGGTCTGAGTGAATGACATGTTGAACATAATCCGTATGATCTTTTTTTGAATTATAAAAATACGCTTGCAATGCACACTACTCCCCAAAATGATTACACCGTACTTCAATATGGGATAGACATATCCAAAGTAGACCGTTTTTGCGGCATAGTGAGATAATTGTCTTTGAATAACTCTAACTAAATAACATGCCTGAGACAACTTTTTACTAGTGACCTCCACCTGAACACCGAAACTGAGACTACCGTCAATATGAATGCCGAGCAACTTAGAACAATTCTCTGTGCTTATGGGTTCTGCCTGAAGACAAATTTGCATTTGTTGATCATCGCTAGCCCGTGAAGGATGAAAAATCACAAGATTAGTTTTTTTCGTATTTAACATTAATCTATTTGTGTCAAGCCACTCTTGCAGGAGTTCTAGCTGAGCATTGACCTTGTCTGAACCAGTGAAGCCATCGGAGCCCCTCCCAATGGGAATAATTGCAGTGGTGTCATCTGCATAGGTAACGAGAGTGGCATCCGGCACTGAGCACTCAAAAATATCATTTATAAAAATTAAGAACAGAAGTGGCCCCAATATGCTGCCTTGTGGGACACCAGCTCTGAGTTCAACATAGCCTGAGCTTAATGATTCCGCGCCGAGCATCACTGATGTCTTCTGCTTTCTTGAAGATAAATAAGACTTTACCCAGCCGAAAGAAACCCCGGGTAAATTGGTATAACATAATCATGTGACAACACAAATGATGAGATCAGAAAATGCATTGATATCAGGAGATAGATATTTGGTGAGGAAAACTCGATGTTGAAACCTAGGGAAGCAGCATACGAAGCTTCATTCAAGAAAGTCACATTTTATGGAAAATGCAATAACTGCTAAGGAACTCATACTATTGAGAAACAATTTGAAAGAATTTTAGAAATCAACTAGAGATATAATTGGAAAACAACATAGAAAACAATCAGGAAAAGAAGAAATGTTCTGGATTACATTTTCACCATCAACCAGCTCATAGAAAAGAACAGACTAAAGGACAAAATATAATTTGAGGTACTCTTTAATCTGGGGAAGGCTTTTGACAGAGAATTGGGAATAGTACTAAAAGAGTGTAAGGAAAAGAAGAGTGAATTATACACTTATGATAGTCACACTTGGAAAAATGTGCTAGCTCATATTAATTGGAGGATTGCCATTATAGCTCCAATACTAAAAAGTAACCAAGCAAATTTCAGGAGACTTACACTATTTTAGGTTAGGTTAGATTTCCAAACCAAACCGAAAATATAAATTGAAAAACAACTTAAAAAATACACTTTCCAGGAATGCAAGAAGTTTGTGAGATTGACATTTTACCATCAACCAGTTTTATAGAAGAGCACACTAAAAGACAAAATATTTGATCTGGAGAAAGCTTTCGGCAGAATGCTGAAAAGAGTAGTGAGTGAGAGGAGTCCAAGGAAAAGAGGAGTAAATTATAGACGGAGAAAGAGTATCAAAAGCCTTCAAGAATTGTATATCAGTATAATGTGACAACAATGTTGATATAAGAAAATGCATCAAAGATAGGAGAAGAAGAATCCTGACAGCTATATTCAGAAAGGATTGGAAAAATGTATCTGCTTATATGATTGGAGTATTGGCATTATTCCCAATTGGGAAAAGACACCTGCGCAAATTTCAAGGATCTTATACTATTGAGAAACTATTTCAAAGAATTTTAGAATCCAAACAGAGATATAATTGGAAAACAACATAGGGAAAACTCTTCAGGACAAGAAGAAGTATTCGGGATTAATATTAGTTAACATCATTGTAATATATATGAAGGTTAATAACGTAATTTACAAGTTTGTGGATACTTGAATCTTATTTCTGCTTTCTACACGAACTCTTCAATTCAGAAGATGTCTGATGTTCTGGTAAGCAAATTGTATGAATTTTTGTCAATTTGAAGTTATACAAAATAGTTATGTATAGGGCAATCATATGAGGTGAACTTTCTATGTATTCAGTATTGTTCCTTTGTTTCATTACTAATTTCTCGACTTTATCTTTTAGATACTCTCAAGAAATTTTAATTTGAGGAGAATTTCAGTTTCTATTTCATTTATATTCTTGAGAAGTAATTTCTCCATCTTGTTTCAAGCAAATATTTTTTTTAATTGTAATGCTTCTTACTAGACTTTGTACTTACAAAACTTAAATATCTCCTCATATCTGAATTTTATATTATATAATCTTACTTATCTTCAATTCATTATATAATATAAAATGAAAATTTATGAGCAAACTGACTAAAACATCATATAACGTGAGTACCTTAAACGAAAATCATCAACTATACACATCATTTTTCAAGAAGTAATTGCATTTTCCACAAAATATGTGATTCTCTCGAACTGAATGTTCCTGTTGTAATGAAGCTTCATAATTTGCTTCTCCTGATTTTATCGAGTTTCCCACACACACCAATAAAAAAGAAACTTTACATTCTAAATATATAGACTACCTGTTATTCAATGAACAGCTTTGACTAAATTTCTTACAATACAAGAGAATGTGTTATGCACAGAAGTAGCTTAAAACACGTACCTCATGTGTTATGTATATATTGGAATATACTGAAAAGCTCGAGTTTTCATGCCAACTATATGAAGAATTGTTCAACAAATAAATTTTGAAGTTAAGAATTGCAGGTATTTACTTGATCTCTTTCCTACAGAGTTAGAGATCTGCCTCTATTGTAACTATTATTAATCAAACTGGTTTACTTACACAAAAATATCTACAAAGATTGTTATCAGAGAACAGTGATGTATTACATGTATATGTACTTGAAACTTTCTTGTTATTGCTTAATATTGTCTTAGCTCATTTTTCATATAATTTTCAAACCTGTTTACAGTGGATCCAATCCATTATTTCTAGTTATCCATGTGGATTGTAATTTAAAAATAAATATTTCATTAGAAAGAATCTACTTATATGCACACGAAGTAACTTGTCACTTTTAAAGAGTTACTTTCATACATTTCAACTTGAATAACTCTACTTCAAATACATTGAATTCCATTTACATTTTCATTGAAGATAAAAACATACTTCATCGTTTATAAACTGAAACAATAATACAATAGATATGAACACAAAATTCAGTTCAAAATACCTTTTTTATTATTGTTTTTGTTAATTTAAGAGAGAATAGACGGGATATAAGAGTTCGTTTTTATCCCGTCCACTTTTTTCACCTATGTTTCCAGGTACGGTCCTTTTTAAAACTTCTTCTTCTTTGCCTTGTCAGATAGAGAAACGGAGATAGAAGAGTAAGGAAGAGTGACTGGCTCCGCCCCTATGTTTCCGTTTTATTCTTCTAAAATGTAGGTCTCAAAAACCGTCCCAAATTCGAAAATTAAGTCGTGAAATGACGATTTCTCGTCGGGGACCCGATCTCAGTATATGTAGTTCGAAGGTCGAATCCTTTCTCCCGGTGACCTCGTTTGAGTAGGATGGTTAAAACAAAAACCGGATTTCCGGTTAGAAGAAATCTCCGCTTTTCCGCACCGTCCCTTTCTTCCCGCCCGGCTCAAACTCCAACCGTCCCCTCCACTTTCCTCGTAATAAGCCACACTGCTTTAGTATTATATGGACTAGTGAGCCCATTAAGATCGCCTTTTATATCTAAACAGCTAATATACTAAACGTATACCTATTATACAAAAACGCCTAATATACAAAAACGCCTAATAGACGAAACGCCTAATATACAAAAACCCCCAATACACAAAAACGCCTAATATCCAAAGACGCCTAATATATGTCCAGGTTTCGTACAGATCGAAGGCGATAGAAATATTTTGTATAGCTACAAAACTCCATAGAAATTATCCCCTCCTTCCCGGAGATTTCGGAGACGTATTTCATTTTCGCTTTTTCAGAACTTTTTCCCGGAATTTTCGCCCGATCGACCTCCGAAAGATCCGAGTTATCGATTCCGAAGAAAGCTCGCCGTTTCGACGTTCCGTTCGCCCGGGGCGACGTTTCGGCGAAATTTTTCGAAAAATCGTGGCGCCACCATCGTTCGAGCTAGGAACTTCGAATTTCGTTTCTCTACCGAAAAAAAACTATTCGCGGTGGCCTACGGCCCCTGCTCTTTCGCACCGACCCTTTCTTCCCGCCCGGTTCAAAGTCCAACCGTCCCCTCCACTTTCCTCGAAATAAGCCATATTGCTTTAGTATTATATGGACTAGTGAGCCCATTAAGATCGCCTTTCATATCTAAACAGCTAATATACTAAACGCCTATTATGAAAAAACGCCTAGTATACAAAAACGCCTAGTATATAAAAACGCCTAATAGACGAAACGCTTAATATACAAAAAACCCCAATATACAAAAAACACCAATATCCAAAGACGCCTAATATATAAAAAGTCCTAATATACAAAAACGCCTAATACACTAAACCCAAAATATACTGAACGCCTTTTATAACCAGCTCTAACTATAATGAACGTCTCATTAGATACACTGATATTTATATTTAATAGTTCTTTATGTTATATGGAACTCTCTCATATATCGCTTAACACATCCTTATGGTAACGCAGCTTCCAGTATTGCTTTACGGATACTGACTCATCAACCATACAAATTTAAACACTATTCAGTACTATCCCAATTCAATTTGACAATATCAACTTTTTCCAATTGAGGAAGCTTTAAAATTAAAACAAAAATATGAGTTTGAAACAGCAAGATGGACGAATTACTGCTCAAGAATATTAATGAAATAGAAACTGAAAATTCTCTTCAAATTAAAATTTCTTGAACGTATCTAAAAGATAAAGGCGAGAACTTTCCCTTAGGCTCCTCTCACTTACTACTCTTTTCAGCATTCTGCCGAAAGCTCTCTCCAGAACAAACATTTTGTCTTTCAGCCTGCTCTTCTCTATAACTGGTTTATGGTAAAATGACAATCTCACAAACTTCTAGCTTTCCTGAAAAGTGTATTCTTCGAGTTGTATTTCAATTTGTCCTTTCTGTTTGGTTCCTAAAATTCTTTTGCTATAGTGTAAGTCTCCTAAAATTACCTTGGTTACTTTTTAGTATTGGAGCTATAATGGCAAACCTGAAATTAATATGAGCTTGCACATTTTTCCAGGTGTCACTATCATAAGTGTATAATTCACTCCTCTTTTCTTTACACACTTTCAGTGCTATTTTCAATTCTCAGTTGAAAGCCATCCCCAGATTAAAGAATTCCTCAAATTATATTTTGTCCTTTAGTCTCTTCATTTTATGAGCTGGTTGATGGTGAAAATGTAATCCAGAACATTTCTTCCTTTCCTAATTGTTTTCTATGATATCTCTAGTTGATTTCTAGAATTCTTTCAGATAGTTTCTCAATAGTATGGGTTCCTTGAAATTTGCTCAGGTCTTTTCTCCCTATTGGAACTATAATGCCAATCCTTCACTCATAGTAAGCAGGTACATTTTTCCAATCCGTTCTGAATTTTTCTGTCAGAATTCTTTTTCTTTCCTATCATCAATGCATTTTCTTATCTCATCATTTGTGTTGTCACTTTATTATGAAATACCAATTTCAAAGGCTTTTGATACTCTTCTTAGTCTCTAATTTACCCCTCTTTTCCTTAGACTCCTCTCTCATACTACTATTTTCAACATTCTACCTTAAACACGTTCTCAGTTTATGGTTTACTCCTCTTTTCCTTAGACTCTCCCAACTCTCCCATAGTACTCTTCCCAGTTCTCCCTTGAAAGCCTTCCCCAGATCAGAGGAAACCTATAATTATATTTTGTCCTTAAATATGTTCTTTTCTATTTGCTGGTCTCTGGTGAAGTTGTGATCCTGAACTCTTCTTCCTTTCTTGAAGTGTGTTTTCCATCTTGTTTCTCGATTATTTCTCTAATTAAAAGACAAGCATATAGTTTATATTGATGACAGAAACATTGGGGAAGAAGTCAAACTTTCTAACAGTATGTGAGAAAGTTCAAACTAACAATTTGACAGTCATTTTTAAATTGTTCTTTTATATCCCAGTATTAATGCTAGTTATAGTTGATGGAAAAATGAAAACAGTCATGTATAAAGAACTTCCTACATACTTAGGAAAAATTAAGTAGCGAGACTAATAATTTATTTCACTGCCACTAAGCTAACTTGCTATACATATGAACTGAACATAAAATATTGTTATTCTGATGATGGTATATATATATATATATATATATATATATATATATATATATATATATATATATATATATATATATATATATATATATATATCCCGGAAAAATCCAGTGTACGGACCTTAGTCAAGTAACACTGATTTGTTACTCATTAATAGTTTCCTTTGTGTGAAGTGCTGAACGATCGAATAGAATACTGCTCTGATTATAAATATGATAAAATTGTCAGTTAATTATATCACATTTATATAAACAAATAAATAAAATATGAAATGATATTATTAAACCCCTATAAATATAATATATATATATATATATATATATATATATATATATATATATATATATATATATATATATATATATATATATATATATATATATATATATAACAATATTTTATGTTCAGTTCATATGTATAGCAAGTTAGCTTAGTGGCAGTGAAATAAATTATTAGTCTCGCTACTTAATTTTTCCTAAGTATGTAGGAAGTTCTTTATACATGACTGTTTTCATTTTTCCATCAACTATAACTAGCATTAATACTGGGATATAAAAGAACAATTTAAAATGACTGTCAAATTGTTAGTTTGAACTTTCTCACATACTGTTAGAAAGTTTGACTTCTTCCCAATGTTTCTGTCATCAATATAAACTATATGCTTGTCTTTTAATTAGAGAAATAATTGAGAAACAAGATGGAAAACACACTTCAAGAAAGGAAGAAGAGTTCAGGATCACAACTTCACCAGAGACCAGCAAATAGAAAAGAACATATTTAAGGACAAAATATAATTATAGGTTTCCTCTGATCTGGGGAAGGCTTTCAAGGGAGAACTGGGAAGAGTACTATGGGAGAGTTGGGAGAGTCTAAGGAAAAGAGGAGTAAACCATAAACTGAGAACGTGTTTAAGGTAGAATGTTGAAAATAGTAGTATGAGAGAGGAGTCTAAGGAAAAGAGGGGTAAATTAGAGACTAAGAAGAGTATCAAAAGCCTTTGAAATTGGTATTTCATAATAAAGTGACAACACAAATGATGAGATAAGAAAATGCATTGATGATAGGAAAGAAAAGAATTCTGACAGAAAATTCAGAACGGATTGGAAAAATGTACCTGCTTACTATGAGTGAAGGATTGGCATTATAGTTCCAATAGGAGAAAAGACCTGAGCAAATTTCAAGGAACCCATACTATTGAGAAACTATCTGAAAGAATTCTAGAAATCAACTAGAGATATCATAGAAAACAATTAGGAAAGGAAGAAATGTTCTGGATTACATTTTCACCATCAACCAGCTCATAAAATGAAGAGACTAAAGGACAAAATATAATTTGAGGAATTCTTTAATCTGGGGATGGCTTTCAACTGAGAATTGAAAATAGCACTGAAAGTGTGTAAAGAAAAGAGGAGTGAATTATACACTTATGATAGTGACACCTGGAAAAATGTGCAAGCTCATATTAATTTCAGGTTTGCCATTATAGCTCCAATACTAAAAAGTAACCAAGGTAATTTTAGGAGACTTACACTATAGCAAAAGAATTTTAGGAACCAAACAGAAAGGACAAATTGAAATACAACTCGAAGAATACACTTTTCAGGAAAGCTAGAAGTTTGTGAGATTGTCATTTTACCATAAACCAGTTATAGAGAAGAGCAGGCTGAAAGACAAAATGTTTGTTCTGGAGAGGGCTTTCGGCAGAATGCTGAAAAGAGTAGTAAGTGAGAGGAGCCTAAGGGAAAGTTCTCGCCTTTATCTTTTAGATACGTTCAAGAAATTTTAATTTGAAGAGAATTTTCAGTTCCTATTTCATTAATATTCTTGAGCAGTAATTCGTCCATCTTGCTGTTTCAAACTCATATTTTTGTTTTAATTTTAAAGCTTCCTCAATTGGAAAAAGTTGATATTGTCAAATTGAATTGGGATAGTACTGAATAGTGTTTAAATTTGTATGGTTGATGAGTCAGTATCCGTAAAGCAATACTGGAAGCTGCGTTACCATAAGGATGTGTTAAGCGATATATGAGAGAGTTCCATATAACATAAAGAACTATTAAATATAAATATCAGTGTATCTAATGAGACGTTCATTATAGTTAGAGCTGGTTATAAAAAGGCGTTCAGTATATTTTGGGTTTAGTGTATTAGGCGTTTTTGTATATTAGGACTTTTTATATATTAGGCGTCTTTGGATATTGGTGTTTTTTGTATATTGGGGTTTTTTGTATATTAAGCGTTTCGTCTATTAGGCGTTTTTATATACTAGGCGTTTTTGTATACTAGGCGTTTTTTCATAATAGGCGTTTAGTATATTAGCTGTTTAGATATGAAAGGCGATCTTAATGGGCTCACTAGTCCATATAATACTAAAGCAATATGGCTTATTTCGAGGAAAGTGGAGGGACGGTTGGACTTTGAACCGGGCGGGAAGAAAGGGTCGGTGCGAAAGAGCAGGGCCGTAGGCCACCGCGAATAGTTTTTTTCGGTAGAGAAACGAAATTCGAAGTTCCTAGCTCGAACGATGGTGGCGCCACGATTTTCGAAAAATTTCGCCGAAACGTCGCCCCGGGCGAACGGAACGTCGAAACGGCGAGCTTTTTCGAATCGATAACTCGGATCTTTCGGAGGTCGATCGGGCGAAAATTCCGGAAAAAGTTCCGAAAAGCGAAAATGAAATACGTCTCCGAAATCTCCGGGAAGGAGGGGATAATTTCTATGGAGTTTTGTAGCTATACAAAATATTTCTATCGCCTTCGATCTGTACGAAACCTGGACATATATTAGGCGTCTTTGGATATTAGGCGTTTTTGTGTATTGGGGATTTTTGTATATTAGGCGTTTCGTCTATTAGGCGTTTTTGTATATTAGGCGTTTTTGTATAATAGGTATACGTTTAGTATATTAGCTGTTTAGATATAAAAGGCGATCTTAATGGGCTCACTAGTCCATATAATACTAAAGCAGTGTGGCTTATTACGAGGAAAGTGGAGGGGACGGTTGGAGTTTGAGCCGGGCGGGAAGAAAGGGACGGTGCGGAAAAGCGGAGATTTCTTCTAACCGGAAATCCGGTTTTTGTTTTAACCATCCTACTCAAACGAGGTCACCGGGAGAAAGGATTCGACCTTCGAACTACATATACTGAGATCGGGTCCCCGACGAAAAATCGTCATTTCCGGATTTTTCCGGGATATATATATATATATATATATATATATATATATATATACATATATACAAAAAGTTAAAATTGGTATTTCATCAGGATGAATAATAAAAAGACCTATCATAAGAAAATGCATGGTACATAAGGGAATAAGAGATCTGACTGCAACATTCAGAAAGGATTGAGAAAGTTTAACAGCTCGGGATGATTGAAGGATTGACATTTGATAAACAAAACTGCAAAAGAAGACTGCAGGAACTGAGAAAATTCGGAAGGACTTGCCAAACTCTTCGAAAGACTTCTTCGAAGAAAAGTGAGAGAATTCTACGTAAAGAAAACTTAAGGAACACACACTTCATATGAGGAAGAAGTGTATTCAGGATCTTATTTTCACGATTAACCACCTTAGAACAACAGACTGAACATATGACTGAAAATATTGTGGTTTAGTCTCTATACATTTAAAATATGAAGTTTCTTTTTTAGTGGTGTTGGTGGGAAACTCGATAAAATCAGGAATATACATATATATATATATATATATATATATATATATATATATATATATATATATATATATATATATATATATATATATATATATATATATATATATATATAATATATATAATATATAAGTAAGTCCTTCAGAATTTTCTCAGTGCAGCCTTCTTTTACAGTATTGTTTGTCAAATGCGGATCATTATGAGCTGTTAAACTTTCTCAAGCTCTTCTGCATACTGCAGTCAGATCTCTTCTTCCCTTATGTACCGCTTCACCATATAACTGGAAGAAAACAACAAACTACCGTTCCTCGACGTCCTTGTCACAAAATCACAGGACCGTTTGAGACACACAGTATACAGAAAACCGACACATACAAACAGATACCTCAACGCCAGATCTCACCTTCACCCAACAGAAATACAAGGAGTGGCCAATCATTGTTGTGCAGATAAGTACGCCTTGCAGATGACCAGAGCAGCAAACAAGAGTTAGAAATTACCAAACAAGCGCTGAGACAAAACGGCTACACACGATACACAATAGAAAGAGCACTATTACGGCAAACAAAAACGCGCCCACAACCCCCTCCAACCAGTGAAAACAGAAACAACAACTTACCTACCATACATCAAAGGGACAACGGATCGAATCGGAAGAGTTCTACGGAAACATATAACTATCGGCGCCTCGCTGAGAAACCCTAAGGACAAAGTCAAATTAGAAAACCAGGGCGTTTACAGCATTTCCTGTGGAACATGTCAAGCAAAATACGTAGGACAGACCAACCGAAAAATGTCTGCGAGACTGGACGAACACAAATTATCCATCAAGAATAAACAAATGACATCTGCTCTTTTTCAACACCACATAAATACAGGCCATAAAATAGACTTTGATGGCTGCAAACAAATCGCCAACATAAACCACTTCAAAACCAGAACAATACGGGAAGCAATAGAAATAGAGAAAAAAGGAATCCTCAATAAGAGAGACGATTCCCTCAACCTTCCAACTACTTGAAAGTCACCTCTCAAAAGACACCACACAATAACTCTACTCACAACCCCGAGGAGGCGGGGCCAACACCACCCAATCCAGAACGCCGATACAATCTTCGGCAACGACGAGGCTTAAATACCGTGAACAACATCGAAAATCCTCAGTTACCTACCACGACTGCGCATTGAAAATGCCAAATGAGATTTTATGAAATATATATATATATATATATATATATATATATATATATATATATCATAGGAGTTTAATTTACTAACCCTTCCTCTATAAATATTTGATTATACTGGGAATATGGGTTAAAATTGACATATATTATCTTTGGTTATATATAACCTGCAGAAATCTATTTTACGCGTTTCGGCACCATTGCCATCTTCAGAAAATCTGTATCTGCACAATTATCTAAAATTAAAATCGAGATATTTTAAAATAAGTACATATACCATCCAAAACAAATCTTACATTTAAAAACTTAACCGACGATATCATTCTGTCGTTATCACATTAAGACTGACATGAAAGGAAACAATAAACAAATATAGGCAAATATTCTTAAAATTACTGTATCACGGGTTGTAGAATTATACACTTCACATTTAAGAGATAAGATTTCCATAGATATTCATTAAACCATCAGAGTCAACTTTTGAGTTTATTGTCCTAGGTTCTTTCTGGATTTTGATCATTTCTAAAATATTCCTTTTAAAATCTTATGAAATTGAAGAAAGTGCTGAGAAGAAATTCATATCCACCAAACTTTTACGAACCACTGATAAGACAAAGAATACACAACATCAAAGTGGGACATAAACCTAATAATCATAGCAAGAAATTCTTCACAAATCTAAAACCTCGCATTGAATTAAAAAACAAAACTCATAGCATATATAAAATAGAATGCCAAGAGTGCGATGGGTGTTATATTGGCAATACCAAACAATATTTGCATAAGAGGGTCTACGAGCATGAATATTCCGTTAGATCGAACAAAGTAGTCACAGCTCTAGCAAGACATAGTATTGAAAAACTGCACAAATTTGACTATGCAAATGCACAAGTACTCACAACGGAATATAAAGATTTTGAAAGGAATATTTTAGAAATGATCAACATCCAGAAAGAACCTAGGCCAATAAACTCAAAAGTTGACTCTGATGGTTTAATGAATATCTATGGAAATCTTATCTCGTAACTGTGAAGTGTATAATTCTACAACCCGTGATACAGTAATTTTAAGAATGTTTGCCTATATTTGTTTATTGTTTCCTTTCATGTCAGTCTTGATGTGATAACGACAGAATGATATCGTCGGTTAAGTTTTTAAATGTAAGATTTGTTTTGTATGGTATATGTACTTATTTTAAAATATCTCGATTTTAATTTTAGATAATTGTGCAGATGCAGATTTTCTGAAGATGGCAATGGTGCCGAAACGCGTAAAATAGATTTCTGCAGGTTATATATAACCAAAGATAATATCTGTCAATTTCAACCCATATTCCCAGTATAATCAAATATTTATATATATATATATATATATATATATATATATATATATATATATATATATATATATATATATATATATATATATATATATCCACAAATAAGTATAAGATCAAAGAACTTAAAATTGGTGTTTCACCAGGATATATAATAAGAAGACCTATCATAAGACAATGCATGGTACATAAGGGAAGAAGAGATCTGATTGCAATATTCAGAGGGGCTTGAGAAAGTTTAACAGCTCATAATGATCGGCATTTGAAAAAAAACAATACTGTAAAAGAAGGCTGCAGAAACTGAGAAAATTGTGAAGGACTTACATTAATGCCAAACTCTTCGAAAGACTTCTTCGAAGAAAAGTGAAAGAATTATATGTGAAATAACTTAAGAAACACACACGTTATATGAGGAAGAAGTGTATTCAGGATCTCTTTTTCACGATTAACCACCTTATAAAGAACAACAGACTGATTTTACGACTGAAAATATTCATGATTTTCCCTCATCTGGAGAAGGCTTTTGACAGAACACTGAGAAGAGTAGTATGAGAGTCTCTGGAGAAAAGGAGTTATTTATAAACGGAGAAAGAGTAGCGAAAGCTTTATAATGTACCACAGTATGTGAGAAAGTTTGACGTCTCCCAAAATTTTTCTGTCATCAATATAAACTACCTATTTATCTTTGACTTAGAAAAATGATTGAAAACAACATGGAAAACACTTCTAAAAATGAAGAAGTGTTCAGGATTACATTCTCACCATTGACTAGCAAATAGAGAAGAACAGACTTAAGGGCATAATATAATTATTATAGGTTTTCTCTGATCTGAGGAAGGCTCCCAACAGAGAACTGAGAAGAATACTATGTCATGTCCTCACAATGGAAAATGTGCCAGCTCATAACACTTACAGGATAGGCATTGCAACTCCAATACTGAATAGAGGAAATAAGAGTAAAAGAGCAAATTTTAGGGGATATACTTTATTGCAAAAGAATTCTTGGAACAAAACTGAGAGGATTAATTGAAAAACAACTTAAGAAACACACTTTTCAGGGATGCAAGAAGTTTTTGAGGTTGCATCTTCACCATCGACCAGTTATAAGGAAGTGTAGACTAAAAGACAAAAAAATATGAATGGCTTTCCTTGATCTGGAGGAAGCTTTTGGCAGAATGTTGAAAATAGTAGTAGGGGAGAGTCTAAGAATAAGAGGAGTGGCTTATGAACTGAAGAAGTATATCAGAAGCCTATATACAGCAGATAAAAGTCATATAAGGAGGGAAATTCGATATTGGACTCATTTTTAGTAAGAACTCAGTCAGGGTGGAGTGTTGAGTAAATTATTATTTCTTATTGTTATAGATGTTATCCACAAAGTAATGAAGAAACATCACACACGATACAAAAACCTGGAATCAATTGGAATTTGTAAATTATGTGATGGTATGTCCTAAAAACAAAACGAGACTGCAAGATAATTTGCAAGTATGGACAATAAAGTTGAAAAAAAATGAGATATGATTGGAACAAAAGAAAAATGATGATCACGGAAAGGAAACACATACAGGTATATATGGCAATAGTTAAAACAAAACTGGATCGAGAGACAATATAGGAAATGCTTCTAAGCTGCATTTTTCAACAGCAAACTAATTTATGAGAAACAGGAAGATGAGTACTAGAACAAGAATATCTTAATTGAAGAAGGCATTCATTTGATCTGTTATCGTATGCGGTAGTGTAAGCTGGCTTCTGAGTTTGGCACAGAAGAGCAAAGTACAGGTTATCAAAATGAAGAACCTGCAAAGAGTAAAGTGAGTGACACAAAAAAGAGACTGACTGAAAAAGGAAGATATAAGAAATGAACTGGAAGTAAAATCTTTCTTGGAATGTATCAAAAGGCATCTGTTGATATGGTTGAACATTTGGTGAGGATGAGAAAGGGGACCAGTGAAACGCATATAGCAAACATAAGTCAGGAACTGCTGGGTGAGTGGAAAACTTAAAGAGACATCGAATGACATTCTACAATTATAGAAGAAAGGTACAACTTATATATATATATATATATATATATATATATATATATATATATATATATATATATATATATATATATATATATATATATATACTGCACCGAGACTGATATGTAGTTAACATTATTGTGATATATATGAAAGTTCATAACTTAATGTATAAATTTACAAGTTTGTGGATGCTTGAATCTTATTTCTGCTTTCGACAAGAACACTTCAATTCAGAAGATGTTTGTTCTTTCCGGTGAGCAAATTGTATGAATTTTGGTCAATTTCAATTTATACGAAAAAGTTATGTATAAGGGAATCACATAAGGTGAAATTTCTATGTATTCAGTATTGTTCCTTTATTTCATTACTAGTTTCTTGCCTTTGTCTTTCGGATACTCTCAAGAAAGTTTCTATTTTTATTTTATCAATATACTTGAGAAGTGTTTCTTCTATTTTGCTGTTTTAGACTCATATGTGTTGTTCATTATAATTAATGAATTTTATTCGATCTTATTGCAATCAGAATAGTTAAGTGAAAATCGAAAATTTGAAACAATGGACTGTATATATCGATCCTTCTGAAGTATATATTAGATATATATTTTTGGCATATTGTGAACGACTATCTGAGTTCATTGTGGTTGAACTTTTATGCCTGAAGAGTGATTGAACAATTTGATTTTTAAACTCAATGTTTGAGTTTTTTAATCTTATGCTAGCTCAATTGCAGTAAGTTGAGATTTTCAAATTGAATGTATCTGTTTGAATTGGAATAGTCGTGAATAGTGTTGAAATTTGTACGGTTGATGGGTCAGTATCCATAAAACAACTCTGAAAGCTGCGTTACCATAAGGATGTGTGAGGATGAGAGAGTTCCGTATAAATGAAGAACTATCAAGTATAAATATCAATGAATATATGGGTCTTTCGGTATAGATAGAGTTGGATAAGAAAAGGCTATCAGTATATTTGGTTGTTAGTACATTGGGCGTTTAGTTTATTAGGCGTTTTTGTATATTCGCCGTTTTTGTAAATTAGGCGTTTTTGTATATTAGGCGTTTTTGTATATTAGGCGTTTTTGTATATGAGGCGATCTTAATGGGCTCACTAGTCCACTATATATTTAAGTGCTAAGGCTTATTTCGAGGAATATGAAGGGGACGGTTGGAGTTTGAACCGGGCGGGAAAATACGGACAACGTGAAAGTTTTTTTTCTGGTCCGGGAAAGGCTTTCAACAGAGAACTGAGTAGAATGCTATGGGAGAGTTGGGAGAGTCTGAGGAAAAGAAGAGTGAATTATAAACTGAGAACGTGTTTAAGGTAGAGTGTTGAGAATGGTAGTATGGGAAAGAAGTCTTAGAAAAAGAGGAGTAAATTTTAGACTGAGAAGAGTATCAAAAGCCTTGAAATATAATGTGACAACACAAATGATGAAATGAGAAAATTCATCACAGATAGAGGAAGAAGAATCCTGACAGTTATATTCAGAAAGGATTGGAAAAATGTACCTGCTCATGATGATTGGAGGATTGGTATCATAGTTCCAATAGGGAAAAAAGACCTGAGCAAATTTCTAGGAACTTATACTACTAAGGAACTATTTGAAAGAATTCAATAGATTCAATTCAAATAGAGACATTATTGGGAAACAAAATAGAAAAAACTCTTCAGGAAAGGAATACATATTTGGTATTAATATTCTAATGAGTTACAGAACACAGATGAAAGCATTTAACAAAGAAACAGTATTTATGATGACCAAGATTACTCAGCAGTAACGGTTGAGTAAAAAATGACATATAAAGCAAAGATATAGAAGAAGTAACCTAGAATATTCAATGGATAAATCAGCAGGATACGATACTATAACACAAAACATAAAATACATGGGGGAATAGAGGGATTAGAATCCAGATAACAATATTCAGAAGGGCTTGGGACAACGAAACAGCTCCTAATGATTGGAGAACTGGCATTATAGTTCCTATAAATGAAAGATGATATCAGTATTCGACCTAATGAGTCTAAGAAAAAGAACTATATCAGAAGTCTATATACATATCTCAATTTTAGTAAGAGCTTAGACAGCGTGGAGTGTTGAGTAAATTATTTCTTATTGTTATAGATGTTATCGTCAAAGTAATTGACAAACACCACACATGATACAGAAGCCCCGAATCAATTGGGCCATAGGCCCCAGCGAATATTTTTTTCCGGTAGAGAAAGATCCAGAAAAGTCCGCGCGAAATTCGGAATCCTCAGCTCGAACGACGGAGGCGCGACGAATTTTCAAAAAATTTCGCCAAAATGTCGCCCCGTCGAGATTTCTTCGGAATCGATAACTCGGATCATTTAGTGCATGTGCGATATGAGTGTCGAGAGCTATTTACTAAGTCATATCTGTTGTGAAGAGATGGAAGAGAATTCATATTTATGAATTCAGTAGTATATGACAGGTAGTCTAAAGATCTGAAACCAAGGCTAATTTCACTGCTTAACAACAGAATAGTGATACCCAAATAAAATGAAAAAGGTAGATTACAATAACAAAGGTATTTCTAGGGGAATATCAGTAAGTAAAGTGTGAATCATTCATTACAATGATCATTTCGATAGTGGTTTGAAAGTGCGAAGCGAAGACAATATTTCCATTAAGTAATAACAGCAAAGTTAGTTGTAAATGTTTATACTATACCTCAACCAAAGTAGATATGATTGTACAAGAGCCAGTACACCTGCATAATTAATTATCATTATGGTTCAGAAAGATATTCTGGAAAAGATATCATTCACCGAATAACAAATCACTCACTCTGAAGGAAAGAAAGTAGCTGGCACGAAATCTACACCAAAGGTAAATATTGAGTTCCTTCTATTCATAACTCATTGTGATTTTTTCACAAGAATTTCATCAAAGCTGTTGAGTAAATAACGTGTATTCTCTATAGAATTGGAATTAAAGGTTTTTCTTTTATAGATGTTTGGTGTTTGTGGGGAACTTCATGTTCAAATCTGAGGAAGCAACAAACAAATTTACATTTTTTGCAACCACAGCTTCCTAATGTAATGTACTATGTCTAGATATTTTCAATATTTCTCAGATATAGAATATAGAAATGAATATTGGAGAGATAACCGAAAAATTAGAACGAAAAGAGGTGGAAGGGATATGATCAGAATTTGAAAGTGAATTACTGAGCACTGTGGCAGAGCTATGTGGTTCATCGGTTAGATACAGTTATAGAAAGTAATACACGTTAATAGAATGAGGAAATGGAAACTCAAATAGCAAAGAAAAAGGTTTTATGGTAGTACATGAAATAGTAAAGTTAGCAAAATAGAATTAAGTGAAGATTTTGTCAAGAAATTTTTTAATGAACAGCAATAATCATACTACATTACTCATTAGCACAAAAGGTGGTTATTTTGCGGTAAGAAAATGGAAAGATGGAGAGAATATTCAAATTAGTTGTTCAACATAGATGAAAGCAACTTACAAATAAAGAAGAGTAATCATTATCACGAAGAGAACTGAATAGAAATAGTTGATGAATAAAGCCATATAATCGACAAGAATGAAGAAGCAATCATAAAAACCTATGTGAGTAACTGCATGAGGGGATAGAGAAAGAAGAATTCTGAGAACGATATTCAGAGAGGCTTGGGAAAACGAAACACTCAATTATTAGACACTGGCATACTTCCAATAATAAAAAAGGAGACAATATTGTTTGGTGATATGGAAGGGGAATTGAATGAAAGGATAGGAAATGCTTCTAAGCTGTACTTCTCACTACCAAACTCATTCATGAAAAAGTAGAAGATAAGTAATAGAACAAACATAACATTATTCAAGGAATTGATTAGACCTGTCCTCATATGAGTTAGCAACAGCTGGGAATAAGATTGGCGAAATGAAGTACCTCAAAAGCTTGAAGACAGTCATATAGCAAAGATTTTGACTGAATCAGGAAGATATGTATATGTATATATATATATATATATATATATATATATATATATATATATATATATATATATATATAAAAATGTGGATGGATGTAGACTCTAACTTGGAATATATCAGAGAACAAACAAAAGTCAGAAACTGCCGGGAAAGAGGAACCGTTAGGTCACTAAGGGCATGTACGATATGAATATGAAAAGCTATTCACAGAATTCCATATATGTAGTTAACAGATAGAAGAAAATTCGTATTAATGAATTCAGTTGTACAGTTGGTTAAAAGATTTGAATCTGAGCTTGATTCTATCTATAAAGAACAGAATGGTGATATTCAAATAAAACAAGGAGAGTACAGTAATAGATAAAATGCGATTTGAGTGAAATGGCTATACATGCACAACATATCTATTTGAAAAGTATGAGAGACATAGATAGTGGTTCTTTGGAAGGAGTTTTTATTTTCAGTAGTTATTATTTCTGAAATACTCATTTTACGTTACAATCCATATGATGAAAAGAAAGTATGAAATGGATTCACTGTAAAAAAGTTGGAAAATAGAATGAAGAATATGTTACCTACCTAATACTAGGTACGATTAAAATATAACCAAGAAAATGAGCAAAGACTAATTTGAGGAGTAATGATAGAAAAGTGATTTGTAAATGAGAATATTTTACATCTATGTTTTTTGATGGATGCTCTGGAAAGATGTTCATTACCAGATAGTAGATCAGTCTCCGAAGGACAGACATCGAGTAAAGAGACCTTCAAAGTTCATATAGTTGGCATGAAAAATTGAGATTTTTGAGGATATTCAAATATTCCTCTATGTCATTTTGGTGAGCACATGATCCTTTTATTTTCATTTTATATTATATAATGAAGATTCACAAAATCACAAATTGAAGATTGTATGATATGATATATATATATATATATATATATATATATATATATATATATATATATATATATATATATATATATATATATATTTGAGTGAATTCTAGAAACCAAACAGAAATATAATTGGGAAACACAATCTTCAGGAGAGGTGAAAGTGTTCAGAATTAGGTTTCCACTTTCAATCAGCTCATAAGGAATAACAAACTAAAGGACAAAAAGATATTCGTTGCTTTTCTTTATCTGGGAAAAGTTTTTAAAAGAAAACTGAGGAGAGTAAAATGGGAGAGTCTAAGGAAAAAAGAAGTAAATTATTGACTGAGAAGAAACGAAAGCCTTGAAATGGGTAAATCAGTATAATATGTTAATACCTATGTTCGGATGAGAAGATGAATTGAAGATGGGAGAAGAAGAATCGTGACAGCAATATTCAGAATAACAATATTTTATTATCAGTTCATATGTACATAAAGTTAGCTTGGTGGCAATGAAACAAGATATTAATCTCAATACTTAATTTTTCATTAGCATTTAGGAAGTTCTTTATACATGATTGTTTTCATTTTTCCTTCAACTACTTCTAGCATTAATACTGGGATATAAAGAACAATTGAAAAATAACTGTCAAATTCCTAATTTGTTTTCAAACAGTATGTGAGAAAGTTTCTACCCAAATTTTTCTGTCATCAATATAAACTATTTGTTTGTCAATAATAAAAACAAGTACTGTGTTTGAAGGAATTTTACTTAATAATTGCGATTCGTAACGCGTTTCACTACACCGTAGCTTCTTCAGACGAATTTTTTTATTATTATATTATATATATATATATATATATATATATATATATATATATATATATATATATATATATATATATATATATATATATATATATATATATATATATTTATATTTATTATTATTATTTTATTCGTCTGAAGAAGCTACGGTGTAGTGAAACGCGTTACGAATCGCAATTATTAAGTAAAATTCCTTTAAACACAGTACTTGTTTTTATTATTGATAATGGAATTTTACCAAGTAAAAGCCTCCCAAATTCAAATGTATTTGTTTGTCGTTGAATTAGAGAAATAATTCTAAAGGCCAAATAGAGATATAATTGGAAAACAACATAGGAAACACTCCCCATTTATATTTAACTACCTGTTTGTCTTTGAATTAGAGAAATAATTGATAGACAACATGGAAAACACTTCAAGAAAGGAAGAAGTGTTCAGGATTACATTTTCACTATTGACCAGCAAATAGAGAAGAACAGACTTAAGGGCATAATATAATTATTATAGGTTTTCTCTGATCTGGGGAAGGCTTTCAACAGAGAACTGAGAACACTATGGGAGAGTTGGGAGAGTCCAAAGAAAAAAGGGGTAAATCATTAACTGTGAACGTGTTTAAGGTAGATTTCAGTCCTGTCCTCACTTATAATAGAAAATGTGCCAGCTCATAACAATTACAGGATTGACATTAAAATTCCAATAATGAATTGAGAAAACAACAGTAATAGAGCAAACTTTAGGGGATATACTTTATTGCAAGAGAATTCTAGGAACCAAACTCAGAGTATTAATTGAAAAACAACTTAAAAAACACACTTTTCAGGGATGCAAGAAGTTTTTGAGATTGTATTCTTACCATCAACCAGTTACAGAGAAATGTAGAGTAAAAGACAAAAAAATATGAATGGCTCTCCTTGATCTGGAGAAAGCTTCTGGCAGAATGTTGAAAATAGTAGTAGGGGAAAGTCTAAGAAAAAGAGGAGTGACTTATGAACTGAAGAAGTATATCACAAACCTATATACAGCAAGGAAAAATCATATAAGGACTGGAAATTCGATATTGGACTCAATTTTAGTAAGAACTCAGGCTGGGTGGGCTGTTGAGTAAATTATTATTTCTTATTGTTATTGATGTTATCCTCAAAGGAATGGAGAAACATCACACTAGATACAAAAGCCTGGAATCAATTGGAATTTGTAAATGATGTGATTGTTGCTCCTAATAACAAAACGAGACTGCACGATAATGTGCAAGTATGGACAATAGAGTTGGGAAAAAAATGTGATGGTCATGGAAAGATTTCACAAACAAGTATATATGGAAATAGTTGAAAGGAAATTGGATCTATTACAGTCATTCAGGTATTTAGGAGTAATAATACAAGATGGTGATGAGGAGTATAAGAGTATTGGAAATGCTTCTAAGCTGCATTTCTCAATACCAAACTAATTTGTGAGAAACAGGAAGATGAGTAATAGAACGAAAGTATTTTTATTGAAGGCATTAATTAGATGTGTTCTCGCATGCGGTAGTGAAAGCTACCTTCTGAGTTTGGCACAGAAGAGCAAACTACAGGTTATCAAAATGAAGTACCTGGAAAGAGTGAAGTAAGTGACACACAAAAGAGACTGAGTGAAAAAGGAAGATATAAGAAATGAACTTGAAGTAGAATCTTTCTCGGAATGTATCAAAAGGCATCTGTTGATACGTATATGAAAGAAAATAATTCAACTAGATCCACCATCTTAGCACTGACAGCTCGTTTGTAGTTAGACATCGTTCATTTGTGCAATTTTCTAGTTTAAATTGGCTTGCAGATAAACTAGTGGCGCAATTTTTTAAATTGAACAGTCACATAATTTTTTTCTAAAATATTCAGTTTCACTTGAACGATCGGAGAAAAATTTTAGCTTCACGATGTTCAAATCGAACACAATGTGACATGTAAGAAATGAAAACATTTCCTTTGAATGAATATCTTTCAAAAATATTAGATTTTCATCGTTAAAAAAATTTTGAAAACCTAACACAGTACATAATATAAAATATGAAAGATGTTTAATGTTGACACGTTGTTAGTTTAAAAACTAGTTGATTCTCTAACAAACTGCCGTACTAGTGGCTTTTCGTATTTCATGGAAAGTTAGTTTCATGGAACATTGATTCTCTGCACCAAATATTGTAGGTCTCTGGGTTCACTCTCATAAACTTCTTTTATTTTACACGAAAAAATCCAGAGATTCAAATCGGGGGGATCAAGATGACTAAAGGCAAGGTCCATTGTTTCTCTACCAACTGTCCTCCAACAGGCTCCTGAATTTTGCAATCACTAGTCTTGAGCTCTTTACTTTTCCTCTCAATTGTAGATAAGTTCGTTATCGAATAATACTTTCAGAAGAAGATTTCTAGTAGTTTCGTTACTCATAATTTTTCTCACTGTTTCTAAACGGGCAGTTTCAGACGAAGAGAAACCAATTGACCATCCTTCCTTTATTGATTGGATAGTGAAAAACACTTCAAACGAATTCACGTAACTCATTTCAAATTTCTAAACAAATACTGAAAATTCTTAAAAATTTTGAATTAAAAAAAATTGTTTTTTCGGTAAATTTTAGGTAGAATACATGTTTCATGAAATGGTTCATAAAGGATTATCATGAAAAGAAAAATCAAAAAACTCAGCATGCTTCCCGAAATAACAGAGTTGAAGTCAATTTCTGGAGAACCGGAAAAGCCTCGGCTATGAAAAAATTTTCTACGAATCATTCAGCACAATTTGAGACCGCACACTCTATTTTCTGAACACTGAATGGTTTCTCAATGTAATATCTGCAAGAATTTACTTACTGTTACTTCTAACTCAAAATAGCATTAATTACCTAGTAATGAATTTATATATTATCATTATAATCTCTTATTCAGAATTGTTTTAAGTTCATCTACTTACCCCAAACCACTATCACTTGAGTTATCACAAGGATCCAAGCTATTTATATTAGTTGATCTCGTCCTTCCTGGCATGTCTTTAGCAGCAACGCGTTTTCCAGAAGGTGGGCGTGAAACCCGTTTTTCTCTATGTTGCCTTTGAGGAATACTACTAAGTGTCATTTTCAAGTTACCTGCAAAATGAAATATCTATCAAATTGAGCATTTAATGAGTCTGAGGATTTTTGCTGAAAATTAATTGAACTATGACACGATTCGGGTATTTTATTTACTCATATTTTTTGTTTTATAATTTCATGAAGTACACACCCATCAGGTTCAAATGAAATGTCTTTTGAAACACTGAATATTACAGAACTTTCACTCTTTATGATTATAGAGAATGAAATTGGAGAATGTTTATAGGTTTTTGAATCATATTTTCACATAATATATTGTATGATCTAAATATCGTAACAATGACGATGTCGAAATCATTGTAACAAACTATCTAATTTTGCAGATAACTTAAACTTGTCGTTTGATTGCCTTGCTTCCTACTGGTTGTTTTAGATCAGGTCTTCCTAAATTGATAACAGCATTCATTATTTCCGATTGTTTTTCTAATTGAGTTGTTGTATAAGGAATAGATTTTTAATTCACTCTACAGGCATGAGTTTTTCCTTTTCTGATAATGATGATGCATTATCAGTTTTGGAATCTCTAGTGACATTAATTTCTTTTTTCATGTCATCCCTGATGCTACTGATTTCACTGAAATCATCATTGGAAACCTATTTAAGAATTTTTACCTTAACTTCCATCAAGACCGCGTTTGAATGCGAATTCATCTAATGACAAGTCAAGATAACGCTGAAGACACGAATACTCATTTTCAAATGAGTCAATATTCTAATTATACGATCGATTTTTTGAATCGATTCTTTCAAAACGCCGTGTAATGAACAACATTATGAGTAACAAACTCAGTAGAATTATTTTTCTGCATTATTTGATAATTAACTCATCAACAATTGAGTCCGGCTTAGCGAAAAGTAATTTGCTCAAGACGAATGACGAGCTAGTTTGAAGACAGGTGGTTAGATTTTCCATGAAATTATAAAAGCCTAAAGAATCAACAAGTATTTGAACAATACCGGTGGACATATTGAACATCTTTCATAATTTTTTGTACTGAGTTAGGATTTTAGAAATTTCTTTAACGATGAAAATCGAATACTTTTGAGAGATCTTCATCTAAAAGAAATTTTTTCATTTCTCAATTGTCACAGTGTTCGATTCGAACATTGTGAAGGTAAAGTTTTGCATTAGTCGTTCCATTGAAACTGTCAAAATATTAGGAAAAAATTAAAATTATTTGACTATTTTTAAATCAACCGAAAGATAAGAGTCGACTAAAGTGACAATAGTTAAAAGAAAAATATATCACAATTGAAACTTTGTATAAAATTTAAGTGATTCGTGTGGAACCTGAAAATGAGTGCAGAATTTCGCATCGAGAACAGGTGGTCAATAGCGGGAAGAGATAAAACAACAATCGGTCAGTCAACTTATCGATGTAAATGAACAATGTGGAAACCCAGAGGTGCACAATAAACGAAACAATGTGGGAAATATAACAAAAATTTTGTTGAACCTGAATGCAAGATAATATGCTCGGAAAAGTGGTGAAAATGGATATGCTATAAATTTTCAGCTCTAGAAAAATATGAAATTGATGAATTTGTGACGAACAATTGATGAAAATGTCAGAACTGCAATCAAAGAACCCGAAGATCGGTTATACTTCTCAACGAAAGTTTGAACGATGATGAAACGGGCCAACTAGAACAAAATGATGGGAACGAACGATATACTGCCAGGTATATCATGGAACAAATGCGGAGGAACCATGAAAAAATACCAAAAATATTTATGATAATTCAAAGAGAACATAAAAAGATCTATGCAATTTTTGTCTGTTGAATTTGACAATACGAAGATAGAGAATAAAAAGATAAGAGATACTGGAGAAAGAAAAACAAGAACTAAAGAAAGCAGCTGAGGGAATTGAGCTTCTTGCAAAAAAGAGTAGAAGCAATTCACCAGGAGAAAAGAAAGAATAAAATATTCTCAATGAACGTACCATCTATGTAAAAGGAAGAAGATAATGCCCCGATCATACTGTTTGAAATGTACAGAAACAAAGAATAAACTCATGCGTAAGCGAAAGAATTAACGAAACTGAAGGTCGATGAATGTGGATATGGTGAGAAAACTATTTATACTTCCATAAAAACCTTTCGCCATTCAAACAAACTGTTTTTACGAAGGCAAGAAAATTTAAAGTGGAGTGAAATTTGGATTACAAATGGCAACATTTTTCTGAAAGAAAGAAAAGGTGAACGTGCAATGCTCGTGAAGAACGAGGATGATCTGAAAAATCTATGAAAGTGATTCTTAATACCGATTCGTACCATTTTATGTATCCTTTTTTTATCACGCCTAGGATTTCGATAAATTTTCTCTCGGAGAAATCATCAATAATTTTTTTTATTTTAATGGATAATTGAATTACAGCAAATTGTATACTCACTACAGGAATGCAACTATCTGTTAGATTTTTATAGTACAACCAAAATGTTTCAGTTTGGTTCACACAAATATACGTGATGTTAAAAATAACAGAGATAATCTAGAAGTCATGCTCAACTCTTTGAATGAGAATTTCACTTTGATTATTCTTACCGAAACATGGAAACTAGAAAACTTAAAAATAGGTACTATGGTTGGATATACAATCAACTACAATGAACGAAATATCAATCAAATAATAATGTTATTATTTTAGTTAAAAACTAGTACAAAGAGCTGAAGTTTTACAATTTAAAGTGGAAAATAGGCGTACCGGCAGCCTACAAACCTCCGCCTATGATTGCTGAAGATTTCTTAAGTAGTCTAGATGCTCATATCACTAATAGAAATAATTTAGGAAGGGCCATTATTGTAGGAGATATGAATATAGATTTAGTTTACATGTAGTAAACTAAGAGAAAAATACTCAAATTTGATATATGCATTATGAATAGCACAAGAAAAGGAGAGCATAAAAATCCATGCTTGGATCATCTATTTATAAAAAGTATACTAAAACCACAAAAAATATTACAGATAGTGTCGCACAGAGTAAGTTGTCGGCACGAGTTGTCGGGGCCGAAAACGCAGATCCCTCAGCTGAAATAAAATCGAATGCAGAAAGAATAGAAAGACTCCGAGAAAGTTTTGAATTCATCCGTTCGCAAAACAGTCATTATTATAACCAGAAACAATCGTATCTAAAATGGATGAAACTTATGTTTTCTTAAAATTCCCATGATTGTTGTGCGTGAAACACCAAACACCTTAGACAATTTGCTAGAACTAATGCATAACGTAAGCAGCGGAAACATTTTTTTCAGGATGTCGTTCGTTAAATGAAGCCGCTGTTAATAGCGCAGAGTCATTATTTCTAAAAATAATTTCATCATTTTCAACTCAACCCTCTTCAAAGTCGAGGGGTTGTGCTCACCACCGGTAGGGGATTGAAATTACTGCGAGCGATTCTCCATAATTTCATTTAAAAACCGCAAAATCGAGGTGTTAAGTTTTCGCTAGATCACTCTGCATATATATATATGGATGAATATTCGCTATTATGTCCGACCCCATTGAGCCAAATCTGACTAGTTTTTATTATTACTTTTTTAACAGTGTTTACCTTTCATATTCATGCGGGCCAGACATTATATTGAAATTTTTGAATTTTAGAGTCACCAGGAGAAATAAGGGGGACAGGAGAGTGACGCTACGGCAGGGTAGGGACAAATCCGACAGGAGAGTGACAAATCGGAAGTGAAAAGAGACAATGAACGAACATATTTTTTCATGGCACAATCAGATATCACATCCTCAATTTATATGGGATCGATAACAGAAACCAATCACTAATGGTTATCGCAGAATATGAAATAAAATATATTAAAACTGAACGTTATTCGAATAAAACTGAAACTCTACTTGTTAAAAAACGAAATTAGCCTAGGAATACTGAAATTAAAGAGAGAATAAGAAGGAGAATTGAGTACTCAATATGTTTTATCACAATTAACTACTTTTCAGACACATCAACAAGTTGACAAAAATTATAAGAGACTCAGTTTCCTTGTAGAACAATATCCGGTTGAGGCAACTTCTGGCAAACTTGTGCATAAGGTATGTGAGAGACGTCTTTCTCGTCCACTTTAAATAGGGTAGCCTCTTCGTTACAAACGTTTAGAAAAGTTACGAATATTTCCTCTTCATCTTCGTAGACATTTGAGCACACCGCAACATAACGGTATTCGTGATTTTTCTACAAATCTAGAATAGTTTGTTTATCAACAATATCCCTGTCTCTTATTATAAATGTTTTAATTTCAGGGCAATTTTCTTCTACGGCTGTACCGAAGGCTCCTATGGAAGGAATATCTTTTCCAGTAGCGACCAACTTATCTGCGGTTCTTTTGGTTATTTTGCAAATCCATATGAATAATACAATGTTTTTCACTGAGAGTTTCCTTCAATTCTTTGATGGTCTTGTATTGGTGTGCAATATTAAGTTCATGTTGCATAAAGCTTTGCAAGTTGTTTTCAATGTTTGTTTGAGAGTGTTGTTGTTTTGGTTTAGAAATACATGTTTGCTTCATGTATTTCTTAACATTGCGAACTTCTTTAGTCTTCAGGCTTTCATATTCCTGTGGTTTGCATTGTCATTGATAGAATGTTAAAGACTGCGAATTATCGAATTCTTGATATGGCAGGGATCTCGTCTTACATGTTGGGCATTTTCGGGATAGGCAGGCAGTATTATATCTGTCGAAGCTAGATATTTCAGCAGGGACTGATGATTCGAAGAGGTTACATTAGTATGTGTAACACAGACAAGTGTCACGCTGGGAAATCCTTGGTGGTAAAATCCAGAAAGGACGTAAAAAATGGAATTTTGCATAGTACACTGCGATGCCTGTGTTCTTCACAAATTTTATATGGAAATTCTTCATACTATCCAGCAGAAGTCTTTTCTGTTTTCTCTCATTATTTCTCGTTACCGAGTCTTTTTTCCCAGGACACAACCTGCTTGACAATCTTCCTCTAAAATATTTGTAATTGCATCTATTATTTCTTTATCCATCTTATCAGTTCTTATTTTTCGATTCATATCTAGCAGACTTTCTCTCTTTCTATTCACTCTAATTGGTGTAATATTTATTGATTTCAAAACTGCGTTCTGCTGCACCACTCTTCCACTTACTACTCTTCTAAAAATCTTCTGTTCATTGGCGTCATCGATTTCACTCATATTTTTTCCGGTTGGTTTTTCATAACTTCACCAAATAACAACGTCTTCTTTATTTCTCCTACATTTTGTTCCTACATCACTGAGAAGTTTAGAATTTGGCCACTTAATTGGACTCTTTTTCAACTGCTGTAATTTTTTCTTCAATCTTCGATTTTCACCTTTCAGTCTAATTATTTGTTTCTCTCGTTTTCTTATGAGGTGATTTCGTCTGTTTCTTTGAATTGTAGACCTCTCTAGAGCTGAAGCAATTCTCCTATTTGGCTCTGGATGAGAAGCCCCTTCATCGTCAGAACAAGGAGGAGTAAAATGTGGAGCTTATATAAGATTTGTCAATTCTTTGCGCTGGGGAAGCTTGCATCTTCGTTTTCGTGTTTTTTCTCTCCAAATTTTTCTTGCAACTCTCTGTTCCCTGGGTGTAATGTACTTGACCATCTTTATTTGACCTTTTTCTTTTCTTTTGAGATATCTTTCCTTTGATTTTTCTTTCATTTCTGCATGTTTTCCGGATCTGCGTTCGTAACGTAATTTTTCTGAAAAAAAAAGCGGATAGTTGTCACTATTTCAATATAAAAAACAAAAAAATAACATTTAGTGTCCTTCTCCTGTCCCCAGTGTATTTCTCCTGGCGTTCGAACAGCCAGGAGAAAGACGCCAGAACTTTTACAGATATTTTATAAAATAAAAAAACCTACGCATTGAAATTATAAATTTTTTTTCAAGTTACTAGATTATGTTATGAATGTGCCACAATTTTTATTCATTTCGGAGATTTTCCATCAAAATGCAAAAAGTAGACTTACCAGGAGAAATGCACTATTTACTGACAAACACCTCCACTCGACGACGATATCTGATCAACTGGAAGAAACGCGCGGCAAAAATCTGTTTCCTCTCAACGGCTATGTGAAAAATAGGCGCCTATCTACAAGCTGCTTGTCTTTTCTGCGTGTGCTGGATTTGCAGACGCGGCATTTTTAAATTTTTAAAATAAACGCCAGGAGAGAACACATCAAACTTCAAGTACGCGGAAATCTGGTTCAATATATCGAAAAATAATTTCTTTTTTCGATATGTTTACATTCCATTGAATGCTCTCACTATTAATCTTTCAGTATAAAATTATTACTTACTGAATTAAAATTGCAAATAACCAGAATACTGCCTAATGTAGAAGAAAACGAGAAAGGGACGCGCCAGGATAGTAACAATTTCATCATGAAGCTGAAATTTTTCGTTATATTGAAAAATTTTTTTAGGAATTTTCCAAATTGAGCAACAAATATAAGTTATTTGATTAGTTCAGAACGTCAAACTGAGGCCAAAATTCATAGAGCCTTACACAGAGCATTGTTGAACATAGAAACTGTCATCGGAATTAAATCCATTCGATCTGTTTTTATGTTCCACAGCCTAATGATATAACTTTCAGAAGGAACTGCAGGATTTTGATAAAATTGCGAAGAAAATGAAAACGATTCACTTTAGGTATAGGGAAACCTAATACGAATCAATCGTAAGCCAGAAAACGGTTTTAATAAAGTGAAAACAAGAGGTACTAGTATTTGAAAGAAGATGGTTTTATGAAAATTCAGTTTTTTGTGCACCTTGTATATAAAATATCAGCGGAAAGTACGTTGCCTTATAAAATAACACTTATCTCGTTTATACAAAAGAGCTATATTACTCAAATCTGAGTCAATTTTATCGGCAAAGAAAACGACATTATAATTCAACGAAGATGAAATAATATATATTTCAAACTTTCCACAATTTTATTATCACAAACACGACTGGTTTCGACTGTCAGGTTATTTTCAAGTGGTCAATTACTGGAAACGAACCTACTTATATAGATACTAGCCTAATTACAAATTTAATAGTGGAGAGGTATTAATGTCCAGCTGACTATTATGAGTGATTTCACTTGGGTTTGTACAAAGCTAATTAATAACAAATATTCCATTCGATTCATTTTCTGTCCCTTGTAGCAGTTATGAAGACCTTTGATATTACCTAATGATATTGAATGTTCTCTGGTTTTTATATGTTCACATATTGGGAAATTTTCAACATAGGATAAGTGATCTTTAAATCTGGTTTCGAAATTTCTACCGGTCTGCCCAACATAAGCTACCGTACATATACTGCAAACAATTTTGTAAACTCTTGATTTTTGAACTTGTCTGTTTTTTGTTTTGCATTGAATAATAATTTTCCAAAGTTCAGACCACTTGACAAAAAGGTGGTAATTTTAAATTTGGAAAAATGGTTGCTCAAGTTATTGGGCAGAGAACCAGCGTACTTGAAACTAGCGTATAATTTCAAGCAAGTATCTTTTATGGAATATAATAATCGTATTATTTGATGTTTTCTTTACATCGAATAATTTTGTCTATATAAACCAGAGGAATTTTGTTATTCAAGGTAATTTTTCTGGTAGTATTTATTTCATTTTTCGTTCGTATTTGACAGTGGAATGGAAAAATCCTATATATCCCTATATAATTATAAGCTGCTAACTTGTGCTTTAAATGATTGAATGAGTCCATGTGAATAGTTGAGTCTGTGATTATTTTCTGTAGATATTATATACGAAATTGTTAGTCGATTTTGTTTTTGTGAGGTCTAGAAAGTTTATTGAGTTATTGAATTCTATTTCTGCTGTAAACTTAATGTTGGTATGAACTTCATTCAGAAATTATAAAAATTCATCAATTTGCCTGTTTGCGCCATGGGAGAAGTACTTGAAGCACAGTTCTTGACAGATTATTGGTCATCGCTATGGTCGAACCCCAAAGAGCACAATGAAGATGCGGAATGGATCACGAATGAAAGACAACGCCTTGATATGGACATATGGACTTCGAAGAAATAACGGAGGAGGAAATCGTAACAGTAGTTAGAGCGACCAACAATTGGAAGGCCTCAGGTATAGATACCATCCACCACTTCTGGTATACTATGTTTGATAAGCTCCATGGAGCACTAGTATGTTCTTCCACATCCCAGGAATATACCCACTTTCCTAACACAAGGCTCAACATATATGCTACCAAAGAGCGATAGAACTCAGGATCCGTCTAAGTATAGGCCAACCACTTGTCCGCCAACGCTCTACAAAATACTCACCTCATGCATATCCAATCGAATATACCAACATCTTGACGACAACAATATATTAGCCGAGAAGCAGAAAGGATGCAGAAAGAAACACCACGGGTGCAAGGAACAAATCATCATCGATTCTGTGATAATGAAACAGGCACACAGAGGGCATCGGAATGTTCATTCAGCTCTTCCCGATTATCTGAAGGCATTCGATAGTACCGCCCATTCTTGGCTTGTAGAAGTATTGCAGATATACAAAATTCATCCAACCCTGGTAGTATTCTTGAAGACAACAATGACACAACGGCGCACGTCTTTGCAGGTCAACATGAACAATAAGTCAATTAAAACCGACGAGATACCCATACGTCGAGGAAATTTTCAAGGAGACTCCCTGATTTCAAACAACACATCGACGTGTATATGGACACTTTGAAGCAGAAACTCCAAGCAAAAGCAAAGAGGCTCTGAAGATACGTCAAGTATACTGAAAGGAAACACCAAAACCTAAGGTTCTTACAAAGCGCGGCCAATTTTCATAAGGGAAATAACAAAACTGCGACCAAGAATAACAGAGAAATACCTAACGCACACAATGACATAATGGCGCACGCCTTTGCAGGTCTACATGAACAATAAGTCAATTAAAACCGACGATACCCATAGGTCGAGGAATTTTTCAAGGAGACTCTTTGAGTCCACTATGGTTTTGTTTGGTTATGAACCAATTGTCTTCAATGCTCAATAGAACAGGATACGGCTTTAGAAAAAAAAAGCAAATGGAAACTATCACATAATCTCCCACCGACTGTATATGGATGACATCAAATTATATGCTTTGGAAAAGAAGCAATTGGATAATCTGCTGAAAACTGTCAGTAGGTTCTCTGCAGATGTTCATATAAAATTCGGAATTGAAAAATGTTAGAATTAATAAATTTTCACAGAAATTTAGCCGCTTGGGAAGGTTAGTTGGTTTCAATTTTTGTAGTCTGATAAAAGAATACGGGTGCATGTTATGTTTCTTAAGGATCCTTTCAATGGAAGTATAACTCAATCCAATATCTATTGATGCTGACTTAATGGACGCGTGTGGATTGGCACGAAAATACGCTAGCGTATTATTTTGATTGTCGTCGTCCTCGAGAAGTGGTTTTCTTCTAGTTTCTATGTATTTCGTTCCTCCAAATTGCGAAAAATTACTTCTAATCCTTCAAAATTCTGATTTACTCATAGGCGCCAAATTTGGAAATTGGTTATTCAATTTGTGTGTGCGTGCGTGCGTGCGTGCGTGGGTGCGTGGGTGCGTGTGTGCGTGTGTGTGCAGTACAACTTCACTAGTCCGGACCCTCGCTATATCGGGCACTCGTTTCTTGAAAAATTTCTATCGGTTGTTGAACAGATGGAATTAAGTGAAGAACAGGTGTATAATGCTGATAAATCGGCCATTCTTTGGAGATGTTTACCAGGCAGAACTTGGGTTCATCAAGGGGAAAAATCAGCACCAGGTCGAAAAGTGTCAAAAGACCGCTTAACATTCATGCCATGCTGCAACGCGGCTGGAACTCACCAATTACCTTTACCAGTCTTGGGAAAAGCGGCAAATCCACGAGTATTCAAAAACGAAAGTTCACTACCAATTGTCTACAAAGCATCTACCGAAGGGTGGATGACCAGTCTATTATTTAATGGATGTGTGTGTGCAGTACAACTTCACTAGTCCGGACCCTCGCTATATCGGGCACTCGTTTCTTGAAAAATTTCTATCGGTTGTTGAACAGATGGAATTAAGTGAAGAACAGGTGTATAATGCTGATGAATCGGCCATTTTTTGGAGATGTTTACCAGACAGAACTTGGGTTCATCAAGGGGAAAAATCAGCACCAGGTCGAAAAGTGTCAAAAGACCGCTTGACATTCATGCCATGCTGCAACGCGGCTGGAAATCACCAATTACCTTTACCAGTCTTGGGAAAAGCGGCAAATCCACGAGTATTCAAAAACGAAAGTTCACTACCAATTGTCTACAAAGCATCTACCGAAGGGTGGATGACCAGTCTATTATTTAATGGATGGTTTAAAACATATTGTATCCCCGAGGTGAAGAATTTATTATCTAAGATTAACAAACCCTCTGCTCTGTTGTTGGTAGACAATGCACCATCGCACCCACCTGAGGAAGAGGTTAATACTGATTCAAACCTCAGAGTTATGTTTTTGCCATGCAACTGTACTGCCGTTCTCCAACCTATGGATGATAATTTGATTCAAAACATAAGGGTGTCGCATAGAAAATGCCTTCTCAATTATAGCATTTCGCGTGAAGGTGAAGAGATAACTTCTATTTTGCAGCAGTATAATTTGAAAGGTGCCGTGAACAATCTTGCCCAATCTTGGAAAGCCATTACTTCAAGAAATATTAGAAAAAGTTGGACAGCATTGTGGCATGACACTACAGAAGTAGAAGAATCAGATGATGAAAATATTCCACTCTCAGAGCTTCGAAGAAACTTTGTCCAATCAGTGAAAATGATTTGAAATATATTGCCGAATCATTAAGGGTCATCGATCAAGAAAATAACTTAACCATTCAGAACATTACCAACTGGGCTGTGGGAGACAAAGAGTTTGTTATCGATTTGACTGAAGAAGAGCTTATACAGGATGCTTTAGGAAGGAATATTGAAAACGTACAGGAATCTTCTGACTCAGAGGATGGTTCAAACAGTATGGTAAAAGTGAAACATGCAGATACTGTCAATGCGTTATCCCCGATTATCAGTTGGGCCGAACAGAATAATCTTCCTATAGAAGACGTATTGCTCCTGAAAAGGCACAGGGAAAAATCAGTTCCGATGGCAGCATCGAGAAAGGTTCAGATTAAAATCTATGGACATTTTGAACGTCATAAGGAATAGCATGTTGTTTATGTACACTAGCTTATATTTAAATTCTATATTTTCTATGAGGAAAGATTATAATGAATGAAAATTCTATAATTTGATCATGTTTCATAATAGAAACTATTTTTTGTTCAACTTTTCGATATTTTTATAATAAACTCGGCTTTAATAGGTTTTGGTATATTTCTGTTTGGAAATGAAACAAATTCAAGTCACTTCAGAAATTCGGGCATTTCGATAGTCTGGGCATGCGCCTGAACGATATCTGCCCGGACTAGTTTTAGTATTTATATATATATATATATATATATATATATATATATATATATATATATATATATATATATATATATATATATATATATATATATATATATATATATATATATATATATATATATATATATATATATATATATATATGCTTTTATGTTGCAGATGATGAAAATTTCAAGAATTGGAAGAGAAAAGCAAATTCGTTTCTCTGAAAATTTACCATATACTGCAAAGTTGGTGGTATTCAAGTTTACTGTCAAAGTTTCAACTTCGAAGTTTTCAGTTTTTCTGTCCCAGTTTCATTTTCGACTAAACATTTTCCTCTAACAAATATAAAGATTTGTCTTGCAGATCATGAGATTTTTTTTCTCAAAATTTGCAATATACGGCGAAGTTTGAGATCTTCAACTTTACTTAAGTAACTAACGAGATTGTAAACTGTCGAAAGATTGTGAACCAAAACTTTCTGTTAACGATTTAACGCATAATTACGCAATTATAATCTATCCTAATGAAATCGTTACATTGTCACCTAACTGAAGGCTGTTCTTGATTGATCGATCTTATAGTAGACCATAGTATCTTTTTAATAATTGCGATATCGAATATTCATTCATTATTTAGTCGATAATCAATAATTCTGACAACACAAGAAAATGCTGCATGGTATTCGACGTACAGTACAGTGTCATACAAGAAACTCTCGCGTTCATAACATAGAGAATTTCATGTCTGGTGTACGGAATTCAAGAAAACCTTTCCGAAACCTAAAGTAACCTAACCAGCAAAACTTGCTGCTGCGACTAAATGTATATCGCTAAAAACTTTAATTACATTTATGTTATGTTAGATTTAGAATACCCGAACACCAGAGTTTCTTATATCATTTTGTGTCGTATACATTGCAGCATTACATTTTCAATAATATGGCGGACAAGCTGTAAGGAAAATAAATTGCGGAATGAAAAAGTATTTTATGAGGGAGGTAGCATATTTGAACGAGAAATTACTTACGTATTTATGCCTGTATATTATTCGACGAAATTATAACAAGACGTTTTCACGAAAAAATTACCAAAATTTAACGAGGATATTCCGTGAAATATTAGAACCTAAAGAAATTAACTTTAGATTCAGATTCTTGCCCCCATAAATAGTATAAGTGTGAACTTAGCCACACTTTTCCATCCACGCATTCTGACATGCTGAATGTTGAATGTGGGATAGAGTGAATACTGTTCGCTACGTTGCCAGATCTAAAATATTTCTCCTTCTTCTTCAGGGATGATTTTGGAATACTTAGCGACGACTTGACTGTTCAATGTGAATAGGTAGTAATTAGGGCAAGGGTAGCATGTATAAATAATTTTCGAAGTAACTAGTTTAGTACATACCGAATGATTTGATTGGTCGATGAAGTAACGAAGAACAAATTTCTCCATATCATTCATATAATTACGTGAGTTTTGTCAAAGAAATAGAATATTAACCTCACAGGATCCTACATGAGCTGCAAAATGTCAGAAGATTCATTTAAAAAAATGCACTATTTCTTTCAAACTAAGACGAGTACCACAAACAGCTTACCCCTCGCAATACACTCGGGGGCAAAATTAGCGGAACACTTCTGATTTGTAGAAATTATAAGAGAAAACAAAAAAAATTTGAAAAAAATTTTATACGGGGGCAAAACTAAAAGGGTTTTTTTCGTCAAAAACACCCTGTGGAATTTCGTGGTCCGAGTTGAAACGTACAATATCATAGTCTGTCAAGACACATCTTCCTACAGTAACGCCCTTCTTGTTTCATGCGTTTATCTCTATTTTTGCAAAATATATTCAATTTCAAGTGGAAAATCACCATTTTGGAGAAATTCCATTGAATCAAGAAATTGTCATTAAAATTCGTCTATCAATTTGGAATTTTCTTATTATCACTCAGGCGTGTCGAAATTGTCGTTTGCGATTTTTATGTTCGAATTGCATTAGTTATTGATGACAATTTGGTTAATTTGGTGAAAATTAGGAATTCATAGGAGATAACAGTCGGTAGGTATTAAAATACACAACCGAATTCTGGGACCATTGATAAAACTTTTCATTTACACATGTGCAAACCTTTTTTTATCAAATATGAAATACAACACACGTTTTTTTTTGTATATGACCACATTTGCTCTTGTTTAAAGAATGAGAGTTTTCCATTTTTTGATTTGATACAAATTCGATCGGTTGCGGTGTTTTGTGATTCTTTAACTGTTTACGATTCGAAACCGTATTTTTCATTCAGAATGAGAGATTTACGACCAACCTCAGTAGCAAGGGCAGTTACATTGATCGAGGAAGGGCGCACCTACCGCTCAGTCGGTACCATGTTGGGTGTCTCGACGTCGGTTATCCATCGAATCTACCGACGTTACAGGGAAACTGGATTGTACGTAAGGAGGCGAGGACAAGGAAGAAATCGGGCAACCCGCGCTATACATGACCGTTTCATCGTCAATCAAACCATAAGAAATCCTCGTCTTACTGCTGTTCAGGCACGTAACCTTTTACAAGCAGTGGATAACATTAACGTCAGTGTGAGGACAGTCAGAAGACGATTAAATGAAGTTGGTCTGAGATCATACGCGCAAGCAAGAGCACCAAAACTCGATAGAGCCCATCGGGTAGCAAGATTAGCGTTTGCTAAAGCATCTGGCATGGACAATCAATCAGTGGAGACAAGTTTTAATTAGTGATGAGAGCCGATATTGTGTGAATTTCGTGGATGGTAGAGATAGAATATGGAGGCATCGAGGGGAACGGTACAATCAAGCGAACTTCGCAGGAACTGAGCAATACAGTAGAGGGTCAGTTATGATATGGGGTGGCATATGCTTGGGAGTACGAACAGAACTGGAGATTATTGGCAATGGATCACTTAATGCCCATCGGTATATAACAGAAATCTTGGAGCCCCATGTTGTGCCTTTTGCTCCTTACATAGGGGAAAATTTCCTTTTTATGCACGATAACGCGCGCCCTCATACTGCGCGCATAGTGATAGAATATCTCAATGAAGTTAGGATCACACGAATGGACTGGCCGTCGCGGTCACCGGATTTAAACCCGATCGAACACGTTTGGGACATTCTTGGAAGAAGGGTTCGACAACGAATTCCAGGCAACGTTGAAGAGCTGACATTGGCATTGGTAGAAGAGTGGGACAACATACCTCAACAGATGATAGACAACATCATTGGGAGTATGCGAAATCGTATGCGCGCTGTAATATGAGCTCGGGGGGTGTCATACTCGCTACTAAAATCAAATGTTTTTTTGTGGGTCATCATGAACATTTTTCTCAACATGTTCATTTCATTTCACGAGTGTATCGCCAGGATACACACCTGCTCTCAATTTTGGACAGGAATGATAATTATTATAGAGTGTTACAAAAAAAATTCAAAAATAAATGTGCAAAATCAACGATTTTTCCAGTGTACTTCGAGTTCTCCGGGAGCGTGAAATTGGCCAGTGAATTTCAAAAATTTTCATTTCGTTAGATTTCCGCTTCTCTCATTTTGATTTTACTTTTAGATCTAGATTTAGACTAAAAAATACTGTTCAAATAATATATCTTCTAATGGATGGAATTATTTTTAATCCCTCACTTCGAGAATGTTATTTATAAAAATATATTTTCGTGAATATTACTGGCATCGATATATTCCCGAATTATGGTTAAATGAACCGGATATATTTAGCTTAAGAGATTTTTCATTATGACAGAATGAACGGCAATAGATATAGTATTATGAACTGCACTGTCTACATTCCAGACGACTATTAATTGATTATTATATTTTCTATTTTTCGGCCGAAGCTCAATGTGGTACTCGCCGTAGTTTGAATGAAATAGAGCATTTATTCCATGAATGTCCAAATAGTTTTCCGCTCTTCTACGGTCCTGTACGGTTTGTCACCTTTTTTTGAAATATTGATTGGAAGTGCCTGTATACTTTCTATTCTTAGGCCTAAGCTTATGGTGGTAGTTGCCGTAGTTTGAATGAAATAAAGCATTTTGTTCGATGGAGGTCCAGATAGTTTTTCGCTCTTGTACGTTTCTGTACGTTTTGTAAACTTTTTTGTAAATATTGATTAGAAGAGCCTGTATATTTCCTATTTTTAGGCCGAAGCTCATGGTGGTACCCGTCGTAGTTTGAATAAAATAGAGCATTTTGTTCTATGGATGTCCAGATAGTTTGTCGCTCTTGTACGGTCCTGTATGATTTGTCAACTTTTTTAGAAATATGGATGAGAACACTCAGTAAATGTTCTATATTCAGTCCTAAGCTCATTGTGGTACTCGCCGTAGTTTGAATAAAATAGAGCATATTGATCTGTAGATGTCCAGATAGTTTTCCGCTCGTACGGTTCTGACTTTCTTTCAATTATTGAAGTGCCTGTATATTTTCTATTCTTGTCCGAAGTTCATGGTGGTATTCGCCGTAGTCTGAATGAAATAGAATTTTGATCTATGTATGTCCAGATAGTTTTCCGCTCTTGTACGGTTTGTCAACTTTTTTTGAAATATTGATAGGAAGTACCTGTATATTTTCTATTTCTCGGCCGAAGGTCATGGTGGTGCTTGCCGTAGTTTGAATGAAGAGCATTTTGTGTTTTGAATGTCCATATAGTTTTCCGTTCTTGTAGGGTTCTATATGGTTTGTCAACTTTTTTTCAAATAATGATTGGAAGTGCTTGTATATCTTCTATTTCTCGGCCAAAGCTCATGGTGGTACTCGCCGTAGTTTGAAAGAAATAGAGCATTTTGTTCTACGAATGTCCAGATAGTTTTTCGCTCTTGTACAGTCCTATACGGTTTGTCAACTCTTTATAAAACATCGATTGGTACTCTCTGCATATGTTCTATTTCGAGGCGTAAGCTCTTTGTTGTACTCGTCTTTGTTTGAAAGAAATAGTGCATTTTGTTCTATAAATAATCTGACATTTTGCAGCTTATGTACGATCCTGTAAGGTTTATGTTCTATTACTTTGCCAAAACTCACGCTTTTATAGAAATGATATGGAGAAATTTGTTCTTCGTTACTTCATCGACCAATCAAATCATTCGGTATGTACTAAACTAGTTACTTCGAAAATTATTTATACATGCCACCCTTGCCCTAATAACTACCTATCCACATTTAACAGGCAAGTCGTCGCTAAGAATTCTAAATCATTATTCTTGTAAGTATGAAACGGAAGTTCAGTCAGTACACTTTGGGACTAGTAGAGTTCAATGTACTTTACACACTGGCATGGTCTAGTCTTCAAAATCTTCCCAAGGCTTTGCTTCTTTGTCGAAATCACTTAGACATGATCCTTCTGCTATTATTGTTCATTTAAAAAAAAATGACGTTTATCTAGCTACCAACCCAGAGATAAAAAAAATTACACTTGATGAGCGATAGTCCAACAACGCAGTACCGCAATAAGAAACGTTTTATCTCATAACTCAGTACTTGCCTCAGTGGTATTCTCATTAAATCATTCATTATTAATAATTTATTTAATGTAAACTAATTCAATTAATTAATTTATTTTTTGTTAAATTCTATAAATTAGATTATAATTGCTATAAATTATAAAGTTAATCGTTATAATTGTTATTGATCATTGATCATATTAATGTGTTAAATAATTATTATAAGAGTTTAAAATGTTATAACAGAATTTATAAAAAAATTGAATGATTTCAAAATTAATTTTGTCAGTACCGTGGATAAATGAGTCAGTACCATGGATAAATGAGTCAGTACCGTGGATAAATGAGTCAGTACCGTGGATAAATGAGTCAGTATCGTGGATAAATGAGTCAGTACCGTGGATAAATGAGTCAGTACCGTGGATAAATGAGTCAGTACCGTGGATAAATGAGTCAGTACCGTGGATAAATGAGTCAGTACCGTGGATAAATGTGTACATTAATTTCTTATTAAAATGCTTGACAGTTAACCCGCCATATTTTCTTTCCAGATATGATTGCCCTCAATTCCCAATATTAGGCAACAATTTCACACATTTATACTCCAAGACCTACGTGACATGTACCCGTCAATAGTGACGTACTCGCCATCTCCCGTCATACCATTTCCATTCAAATTAGGTTAGGTTTGGAAATATCCAAATTTGAATTTCAGTCCCAGTTAAGAACGAGAGAGATAGATTCTATCTCTTTCTTGCCTCGTTTGGAGCCGTACGACGTACAACATGTAACATGAAATCATTGTAAATATTGAAACGACCCAGAAACGGGGTCTATTGTTTTTTTGTTAATTTGCTAAAACTATCCATATATATTTTATTATCAATTGTGATGACTGCATTTCGTAGATTACCTGCATATTTCCTATTATTCATCTGAATTTAAAATTACAGTGAAAAGATATTTGCCAGGATTATTCAACGATTTCATTTTAAATTCTCAATATACACTCGGAGGCAAAATTAGCGGAACACTCGAAAATTTAACCAAATTCGAAGTCCGATATTTTTCCTAATTCTCAACCGATTTAGATGATTTTTTCGGCAAGTTATAGATCAACTCTACTGCTTTGTAGAAATTATAAGAGAAAACAAAAAAAATTGAAAAAATTTTATACGGGGGCAAAACTGAAAGTGTTTTTTTTGTCAAAAATTCGTAACACCCTGTGGAATTTCGTGGTCCGAGTTGAAACGTACAATATTATGGTCTGTCAAGACACATCTTCCTACAGTAACGCCCTTCTTGTTGTATGCATTTATCTCTATTTTTACAAGAGATATCCAATTTGAAGCGAAAAGTCGCAAATTTCAAGAATTTATTTTTAATCTTGCGTAGGTGCATAACATCGGAGGTTGGCCAAAAAATAAAACCAGAATGAGAGAAGCGGAAATCAAACGAAAAGAAAATTTTTAAATTCACTGGCCAATTTCACGCTACGGGAGTACTCGAAGTACACTGGAAAAATCGTTGATTTTGCACATTTATTTTTGAATATTTTTGTGTGACACTATAATTATTATCATTCCTGTCCAAAATTGAGAGATTTGTTTTCTCTTATAATTTCTACAAAGCAGAATAGTTGATCTATAACTTGCCGAACAAATCATCTAAATCGGTTGAGAATTAGGAAAAATATCGAACTTGGTTAAATTTTCGAGTGTTCCGCTAATTTTGCCTCCGAATGTAGATTGGTTTTTGGTGAGATGATCTACAGGGTGTTGAACTATTTCAATAAGTGTTCCAAATGTTGTCCGTTTCTTTGCCGACACAACTCAACCCTTATGAGGAAAGACCGTTGAACTCTCCACAACATTTGCGAATTAACTGACTGCAAGGCGTTGACTATTCTGTCTCATATCTAGCTGTGTAGTAGATGGAATCTGGTAAACGATGCCCCTAATATAACCCACAAGAAAAAATCTAGACTTGCAAGGTCCGGTGACCTAGCTGGCCATCTGAAAGGACCACCACGTCATATCCATTTGTTTGGAAATACATGATTCAAACGCTCCCTAACCTGATGTGAGTAATGTAACGCTGCTCAATCCTGTTGAAACCACAAATCTTGTCTTATATGTTCTGGTACATCGGCAATTAACATTGGTAGATGATTTCGCAGAAAATCTAAATACACACTTTTGAGGTGCCCGTCGAAAAAGTACGACCCAATTAGATCTCCATCTACTATAACGGCCCATACGTTCAAGGACCAACGATGCTGGTGATCTATTTGTCTCATGAGGTGTGGATTTTCCGTGGCGTAATAATGAAAGTTGTGCCTGTTAACCCATTAATGCCTGAGTAATTTTTTTCCGTGAAAATTGATGAAATTGAAAATACTCTTTCCTTTATTGATACAAAATACGAGAACAATACTTTGAGATAAGCCATTCTACTGAAAGTACCTTTTAATTAACATATGATATATCATACCATAGACATTGGCGAGTTTAATACAAAAATATTCTGTTGGAAGAATTTATAACAGAACTAATGATTAGTCATAATGAAAAACTAGGAAAGCATTCTGAAATGATGAAGACAACATTCATGTTCGTTTGTGATATAACATGAAACAATCTTTTGGGTGAAGTCCAACATTGCACTTGGAACAAATGAACTTTGTCTCCGAGTTGGAATCTAAGAAACTAAGTGATCCACCCCATCAAACCCTACTTCTGTCAAAACATTTCGACTGCATTTTGGTTTTGGTCCAGACATATGTTCAGGACTAGTCAGAATTGATGGAACGACTCTTCTGGTGAATTCCAATAAACTGATTTTTGGAAGAGCATGTCGATAAAGGATCCACATATTTATTCACCATACCATTTTTTGGGACGTATACGAATACGGTAAAGTCATTTGGTCGAAAATATCGACCCCGCCCATTTCTTGGTTATATATGTTATATATGTTATTATGTTATATATTATGAGGGTAGGTTGATCAACCTGCGTATATGATTTTTCTTTTTTTGACCAACGCTTGCATTTTACCTTACTTAGGTACAGCTGATCGTTATTTATGTTCGTTGCGATGTTGACAACATTGTTGTCGTTCCATCTTATCAATGAAATTGACTCATCAGAATTTGTAGAACATGGAAGCTTCCTCGTGGTTTTTTCTTCAATTCATTCAAGGGCGCTTTTTCACCTCTATCGGAACGAATGGTACCTATGCAATTTATGTTTTCTTCCTTCAATGTATCTAGCAACTGTAAAGAGTTGAAGAAATTGTCCATGAAAACAGTACTACCATGGGGCAAATAGTGTAGACATAAATTTTCTGATACATTTATTTCCTGCACCACAGTATGGATGGAATTTCAATAAATAGCCTTCAATTGTTGGTAGGCACCAAAATTTGAATTCGTATCTGTTTGGTTTCCCTCTTATGAATTGTTTCATATGATGGTGACCGAAATATGGCTCCATATTTCTTCATCTAAGGAAGAATTTTCTCCCAACGGTAGCCAAAGTCTGAGAAATATGGTTCAGTTGATCTATCAGGGGTTGAACCTTATACAGTTTGTTATTTTGATCTATTGTGTTGTTGTCATTTAAGTTAGTTTAAGTAACGATGTATAGCTTCAAATCGGTCTCGTGATATTATGTTACTCACTAGCGAATTGAAAGTATCAGACTTTGTTTGCCAAAACAATCTCCTGGACGGCAACTTGCAATAACCAGATAAAATCAATATTCCCAAATAGATATACATTTCTCGAATGGTAACAGAGAACGAATAATTGCCTTTGAAGATCGCATACCTTTGTGTTTCGTCGCAAATTTTTTGAACAAAAAAAAACATTTTGAATAAATCAAGTGGTATTAAATTTTGATCCCTTATGGTATTGTTTATGTTGGGCGCCGGAGTTTTTTCGAGAGAAGTTCTCTCTTCGCGTTCGTTCAAAATGTAATTATGCCAGTTCCTCTTCTTTCTATTCTTTATTGTACGCTCAACCTGACGTCGTTCGTTTGGTGGGTGCTTGTTTGTATTCGTACTCTTTTTGAATTTCTTTGCTAACTCTGTCAAAGGTAAGTTATCATCATCACTATCATCACTATTCTGAGGAACATTCAACTCGAACATTTCAGTACCATTATCATCACTATTCTGAGGAATATTCAACTCAACCATTTCAGTACCATTATCTTCACCAACGGCGTATATTTCCATCGTTTGTCTCAGAACTCCTTGGCCAATATCCTTCAGTCCAAAATCTCCTTCTTCGTCGCTTGGACCGTCATCTCTATCACTGTCTTGTACATCTTCAGGTGGGAATAACACAAAGTCGAGATGATCACAATTTTTTACATTTGAATAATCTTCATCATCTTCGCTCAATTCGAAAATATAATTCATCAGCTCCTCGGCATCTCGAGGAACCTCTAGGTTATACTTGCGTTTCCTGAAATAGAACGAACCCATTACTTCCTCTGATATGATATATCATGTGCTACAATTGCGAGCTCCTAGCTCGCATACATATATCCAAAAATGAACTTTCTGAGCTCGTAATCTGATAAAATGAACCTTCATTGTTAAAATTCCAGAATGGAAATAAAATGAGTTCAATTTTCGTAGGAAAAAATGAATCAAATCTCACCTTAGCGGCATCGTTGAAGCGAAATTAAATCTCTCATTTCCTTCGGGTGTAGAAACTTTTTTTTTACGCACTATACTTCCCCGTCCCGCACCGAATCGAAGACAGACTTGTACTAATGCTACTTCGTTACACGAATATCGAACACAACGGATGGTTCAGACATGTCGTCACCTGTAAAGCGGTCGTCTCTGGGATATGATATATCATATCATAGGCATTAATGGGTTAACAAGCCCATTCTTGTGGAAAGTTGCCTCGTCCGAGAAAAGAACTCTGCTAAACATATTTGGATTTTCCGCTACTTTGTCACTTCGATTCGATTTTCATAGTCTTGATTGTTCAGTTCCTGGTACATGATATGCAAGAAATTTATTCACTTTCAAGATTCCCTGGACGAAAGTTTGATTTATATCTGTTAACTGAGAAATCTTTCTTTGGTTTTCATATGGGTCCTCTGTCAGTGTCAACAAAACTGATAACGGGTTGTCTTCGGCTGTAGCAGTTTTTGGTTTTTCATGTTTTTTGTAATCGATATTAGCCGTTTGGATAAATCTAATTAGAAGTTTTACAAAGCATCTTGCATCAGGATGCCCCTCATCAGGAAACTTTTGCGCATAAACTCTACTACCAACAAAGAATTTCTATCACACTCAACCAGAATAAAAATCATATCAACCATTTCTTCTTTGGAGAACTTCATGGCAGTCAATTGAGAAAATTGGGGTAAAACCTCACTTTAACAATGTTTAATAACGAAACACTGATAAGTTCAACATGTAAAATGCATAATATGATATGTCCGGACACCTGACAGAAAGCACAAATAAAAAAAACTTCAACACATACCTCGATTTACGTTTTAATCATCTTGATTTTATCATTCGTTAAAAGAATTATCTTGTTTAGGTTTCATTTTTTACTACTTGGATCATCACAGGAAATAAACTTCTGTGAGAATAATAATGCGTGTTGATGTGTTTGATACGGTTTGTAGAATTTTCATCAAAATTTTACAAATAATCGAATATTTCGAAAATGATCGAAGATAAGGTTACTTCTGCAAAAATATTGCACAATATTTTATGCGTTGACATGAATAATAAAATACAGGGTGTTCCATTTGAAAAAATCAATATATGATATTTTTAAAATTACAATCTATTCAATAATTTTTTACTTTTTGAGTCTCTCCTGTATAAAATGAGGATAATCTATTTCAGTTCATCAATAGAGCTATCCTTGGGCAATAAGAAAAAGGAGGAAAAAGTATTCACCCTTCTGGCCGGAAGAGCCTGCGATGATGTCAGAGCCTACTTTCATGAATTTATACGGAAAAAATATTGTGACGAAATTCTCACCAAAAAAACTTACTAAAGACATTATAGCAGAGTTTAGGCCGCTCCTGAATCTTGAACAGAAAAGTGGTCTTCCAACCTGAAAAAACCACCCAAGATTTTTCATGGAAAATTGGGACACCCTGTTTACTAGTACCGCGCCACTGGTGAATCACCCAGTATGTATATATATATATTGAAATATTGATTGAAATGTTGCTAGTCATGATAATTGCCCATTTTCTCTGAATCAACTTGAAGATTGTAGATCACTTCAAGGTTTTGTGGAAAATGCTGTTCTATAAGTTAATAAAACGATAGGAAAAGAATCAATTCAATGATGAATAGAAAAAATACAGGAAAATGGAATCACTTACGCCGTATAATGTTTCATCCAACGAATTAATTAAAATAACATATCACCCACTAAGAACGAAAAATAAATAATAGCGTTCGATTAAACAAACTTCACGAATCGAATACGAGTAGTTGCCAGAGAACTGAGGAATGTTGAACGCAATTCCCAATTCACTAATTCACTAAGATCCGAGACGTCGAAATCAAGTACGTCACATAAGCATGCGTATTAAGTACGGATCTCGTCTCCGGATCAACACGAGACGTTATAATTATTATTAAGAGACCACTAAATATTGTTTACTTTTAATCGATAGGAATGCATCCCGTGATTAAGAAAGAATCTATCAAATAGTGAGAATTACTTGAAAGCCTCACAAGTTAATAGAGAGATTATTCCCATTAGGTATATCAAGCGAACAAGGATCGGTACATATACTAGTACAAGATCGGTAACTACATTATGAAAAATTAATCTATTGATTTAAACTAGTGAAATGAAACAACTTTCGAGTTAATAGCTTCTACACTCAAAATCGTAAGGGCTAATTACATTCTCATCAAACCAAAATGGATAAAGTAGCTTCGAAACAAGAATTTCACTTTATTCTCTACTGAGAAAGGAAAACCAAAATGAATAGGTGTTTCATGAATATTTTAGTCATGAGAAACAAACAAAATTTATTTTAAAAAATTCATAACACAATTTATTGATAATTTCAAAGGCGAACGCTACAAGGTTAATTTGTGAATCTATAGGAGGAAAATTATTTGTGAAGAATTACCAAATGTATGAAGTTGGTATGTTAATTAAGGTACTCATATGAAACGATCCGATTTTTCCAACTTGAAAGAAATGACACATCAACCCACCTCAAATCATTAGTCGGCAATACAATTTAATATTACATAAAATTCGTATAACAAATATAAATAATAATAAAATCTGCTAAAATAGCATAGCATAAAATAGAGATGAAAAATAAACGATAGCATTGACATTAAAGTTATAACCTCTTATTGAAGATGTGAAATACTACACAACTTTTTACGTACGTCGCACTTCGGAGGGAAAAACAGAAAAATTTTTGATTTGACCAAAAAAAAATTCAGAGAAAGATATTCAATCTGCAACTTAAAATTCGAAATTTCAATTACCGAATGCCGAAATCTCGGGCTTAGTTAAAGAAACCGGAATTGAATCCTCTACCTACATCCCATATACATACGTGATTATACACATTCTGAATTGAATATCTCAGAAACGACGTTACATACACTATGGATTGAATACCCACTATGCAGTTATTTTTAGATCTACAATTCTTTATATCCTTGTCATGGAAAAATATTTCTTTCTCGACAAAAAAATACAAAACTTTTTCTGAAACTTTCGCGCCCTCTATGTTCTGCAATTTTGGTTGTAAAGCAACGCTCCTTTGAGATAGTTCGTGACCTGTACATTTTCTTAATATGGTGACATTTGTACAGTTCTTTGCAAAATAGGGAAAGATTTCCAAGTAGTTTTGCAGCTATTCATACCATATATTCCCAAATCAAAAGATAAGCCATTACATTATCCATGGTTGTTGCCAATATATTGGAAGGGTTCCAATTTACATAAACGAAATTTTCAAGAACTCGCATCTTCGACAATAAAAAAAATTGAAGCATCCTTGTTATTACTTTCTCGAAATACATAATTTAATCTCAGAGGCACTGTGTACCAGAAGTAAGGAACATCAGGAATGATGAGTTAGTTAGATTTTCATAGTATTAGTTATCTGACAGATACCATACTATGAACATTTTAAGTGAAACGGAAAGAGTTTTATCAAATAACATGATAAATTGATTCTTGCGAACATAGATATAGGAGTGGAAATCCACATATTACCAATCGCACAAGTACTTCAAGTTCTGTAAGATCACGGGATTAATTTTTTTTTCCTAGATTCTATCGATCGAAACCTCATCGAACATAACTGGGGTTTATTGGGATGAGTCTTCGTGACAATCAGCCGCAACCAGAAAACGATGATTAGTTTGAAAATGAAATCCTGATTTATATTCATATTATTCACCAATAAATACACGCAAATTCATATGGAATAACCCAATATTTTGAATATTACCTCAGGAATTTTGGAAATTTCGAAGGATTGTTAGAATTGATCCTTTTGAGATATTTCAATCGAAAAAGAAATAAATTAAGGTTTATTTTAGGAAAGAAACAAATAAGAGAAAATATGAGACTCATTCCGCATGTAGTAAAAGAAAAAATATAAATTGAATAAACAAAAATATTTTCACTAAAACTATCGTTGGCTCTTTGAACAGGTGTTTCTAGTTACTAGTTTATTTTTTGAGTTCTAACAAGTGGTGTAGCTTTTATATGTAAAAATCTGAAAATATCTAAAATCTATATTAGAATTGTGAAATAATTATCCCCTAAAAACTTAGAGGGAAAGAGTGCTACGGATACTTCACTCTGAGCGCATACGGGTAAAACTGAAAAACCAAATACTGTTTTTCCCAAGAATGACTACTATTTCTTTAAACAATGTCTTGAATTCAGGAAATTCCGATGAGAGACAAAGATTTTATTGTATGAAAACAATTTTATTTTTCAAGTTTTAGGGGTAAATATTTCAGTATGGATCAAATTCCGAAAGATTTATACCTTTTTCTGGGATATACACACAACCAAATTTATATGGAATCACCCGATATTTTGAATATTACCGTGAGGATTTTGTAAATTTCGAGGGATTGTTAGAATTGATCCTTTTTCAGATATTTCAATTGAAAAACGAAATAAATTAAGGTTTATTTTAGGAAAGAAACAAATAAAAGAAAATAAGAGACTGTTTCCGCACGGCGTAGGAGTTTTTTCTCGACCTCAGTAGCTTGTATTATCTCCTCTTGCCCTGATAAAAGCCTGAATCCGTCTAGGCATGCTTTGGATTAGGTTTTCGACCTCCTGTGAGATGATATTCTGCCACTCTTCAGTGGCGGCTTGGATGATCTGTTGTGCGGTTCTTGGATTATCCTGGCGCGATCTCATTTTCCTTTCGAGATTCTCCCATGAATTTCAATAGGATTTAGGTCTGGAAAGCAAGATGGCCAGTCCAAAACAGCGATTCCCTATGTTTCAAGATAATGCCGCACGAGGTTGCTGGTATGCGGAGAAGCATTATCATGCATAAAAGTGAAATTCTTACTGTGGGCATCTCGCCAGAGTCTCATTATGGACTGCAGCTTTAGGTCCACGTAATTTCAAGCCATTACACACGCAAGAAATGAAATTAAATCTGTTTAAAACCTGAATCCGGCAGTCATCTGATCGAACACCAATTCTGGTCACATCCGAAAAAATAACATTCTGCCAATTCTCAATATTCCAATTTTAGTGCTCTATACACCAATCCAATCTGTTATATTTTGTTGTATGGTTAGCTCTGGGACTCTTAAGGGCCTTCTGCTGTATAAACCTCTTGAACGAAGTCTGACGTATCGTTCGACTGATACACTGATGCCTGTTGCTTCCAGAAATGGCCTTTGGAGTGTGGGGTGCGACGCACTAGGGTCTCTTTTTGCAATTTGGCACAAGAAGCGCTCTTGTTCTTCAGAAGTGATCTTCCTACGACTTGTTCTAGGCCTATTTTACAGAGATTGTAGCTCCACGTATCAGGCGTAGGTTTTTGAAATTCATCCCCAGTGATACCCCCATTGTGTGCCGCTATATCCCTCTGCGTCACCCCTTCTTCAACGAGAGCAATTATTCTCCCCGTAAGCCATTAAAAATTATGATTATAGGCTTTTTCAAATTTTGAAATTCACAGTTTCAAAGCACAGTGACGACTGAATACAATATCCCGAACATGTGGTGATAATTCAACATTTCTTATCATACTATCCAGTTTTCTTTTATAACAAAACACTTCATTCTTCACATAGTCAAAGATCAATGGTTGAAAACAATCAATAATGTGAAATACCGAATGATTCCATATAAATTTGGTTGTGTGTACGGAGAATAAATTTCTTCCGTGATATACTAAGAAACATGGGCATGTAACACAACACGTGGACCACACACTTGGGAGTGATAAGAGGCCATTTCACAGAATGCTGTAAATTCAAAATAGTTAAAACTATTCAGCAAGAGCAAATATCAATATCGAAGACTGGGATGAACAAGCGATCATGCACAAAAAAGTCAGTATCTATTTATGCTCGATTCAGACAGTCAATATGATGTGAATAGCTAGAAATTAGCAGGTAGAGTGTTCAAATATGTTTTCTTATCAAAGATGTGAGTATCGGAGAAAACTTTAACAATAAAGATTGATTAAATATTTAATTATTTGAGAGAAAATAATTCCATTATTTGTACAGTCGGAACGTATCTAATTTAGATCTGTGAGAAGATTATGATTAACCTATTCAGGTAATTTTGTATTGACCATGAGTATAATGAGTATATACAGGGTAATACAAAACAAATGAGGAAAATTTTAAAGGGCGATTCATTGTTTAAAATAAAACGTAGCTTATTGTATGAACTTTAGGTCAAAATATCTGGAAGATATCGCGATGCAAATATGGCGCAAAAATAATATTTTCACTTTTTCATTCAAAATCGAAAAACGGTAAAATAATAAAAATTCATGCAATTACTAAAACTATAGAAACGCACTCTATGCTCATTTTTCAAGAGTGAAAATGATTCCTATAGACTGCAACTATTATTTTTGATAGCTAACTGCTCCTTTGTAGTACTTTAGCTGGAGATATCTCGAAGAATTAGTTTACACTTACCCATTATAGGATGTCGAAGATCTAAGAAATCCTATAATTGAATCATGTTTTATGAAATAATCCTCGCATATTTCAGCGTGTTGGAGGCTGAATGATGCTCAAATAAAATGTATCACATTCATTAACGCATAGAGCATAGGTTAGTTTCCAGCATTTCTGAAACATGATTGTTCAGAAGGAAATTTAATTAGTACAAAATTAAACTGTGTTTCGAAGCAGCAAATGAAATTATTTATGTATGATAAATTTCCACGTCCCGCTGAATAGTTTGATTGTTTTCAATTTTCTATCGGTATGTTATATGAACAAAATACAAAGAATAAAATAGTCTCGAAATAATCCAGACTATTCAAATTAATTTTATCAAATTCGCCAGGTTAGTTTTTTTATTTAATTAACAAAAGTAATGAGGATCTATTAAAACCCATCCATTCATTTCAATTGTGTTAATATATGCAGTTTTATAGAAGTAATAGTCCCATGAAATATTATCCTACCACTTCTCGCTTTCAAGATGAAAAATAAAAGAATTATTTTTTCGTCATATTTGTATCGCGTTATCATTCTAATGGTTATTTTTTTGCCAAACTTCTACGCAAGAAACTACTACTCAAGTAAATCAGGAATCTATAAACTCAATTGCGGTTCTTGTGATAAAATTTTATCGGTAGGACCTATAGGAGTTTTGGCATAAGAACATCTGAACATAAACGTAGCTTCGATAAAAATTAATCTGATTCAAATTATTCAAACCACTTAATAAAAGAAAACCATTCATTCAATAAAAACTTTGACATATTACATATAAAATCAAAAGTTTAAAATTAGATCTCCTAGAAGCATTAGAAATGAATAGATACAAATATTCGGACAAGCTTTTGAATGAGCAGGTAGATGTAAATTATTCACCCCTACTTAACCTGTTTAATTAGTTTCTATTACCTTCCATACTAACTGTACAATAGCTCGGTGTGGATTTTCCTGTTATTCATCCAACTTGTTCTACGATTTGTTTATAATACCATACTCTTCAATATGTTTGTCATTTTGATAAAGCTGCTGTGTCAGCGAAACGTCGTCGAAATTTTTCAAATAAAGTGTAGATTAAACTTAAACCTTGTGTTTTTTATCTCATTTATATCATGGATCTACATCAAGTAACGGCCTCCACAATTCAAATGTTGAAGAAAGCGAATACAAGCTTTTTGGCCCTTTGGTATTTTAAGTTGTTACTTAAAAATGCTATAACATCCCAAAACCTGTGGTTTTTAACCACGTGTTTGAAGAGTGAAGTGTGTCCTAAATACATCAAACTCAAGACCAACAACAACAGTTATGCAGCTCGAAGAGCAGTTATCTCTGGACAGAAGATATGGATCAAATCAGAATGCAAGATTTTGTTCCACAAACGAGACATCTACAACATTTATCTCAAGGTAATTCATACCGAGTTATTGTACAGACTTCATCCAATTGAATTCGATTCATTAGATTACAATAATAGATTCAAAATTAGATCAATAATACATAACAAATATACCATCCAATACCGCAAATTAAAATTTCTCGTGTCACAAAAACCGAAACCTACTCCACGTAAAACTAAATTTTCTAACCATCAATTTTCTGATAGATTCGTTAACCTTTCTGATACTGATGAAACAAATCTCTTGGAGAAAGGTTTCAAACACAATATTAAATCAAACAAGATAAAATCTGATTTAGAGGAACTTGGCATAGATACTGAAATTTCTCTGAAAAATATTCCTAATAACACTCACCTTAAATATTTAGCATCTAACATTATAAAAATGAATCATTAGCTGACTTTAAACCGAGTAAAGAACAAAAGATTTTAAAGGCCATCAAACAAAAATCTCAACTAAATGAAGTTATTTTTACAAAAGCAGATAAGGGTAATACTGTTATTGCGTTAAATAAAAATGACTACCTATTTAAAACTCTAAATTTCATTTCGTCCGGAAACTATACAATTTTAAACAAAGACCCAACTATTAAATTCCAGAAAAATATTAAAATTGCAATAAATAACGCAAAATCTTTAATTAAAGCAATAGATAAATACAAATTAATTTTACCAAACCCTCAACCACCTCAACTGTATTCACTCATTAAATTGCATAAAGTAAATAACCCCGTTAGACCAGTCGTATCTTACGTTACAGCCCCAGCCGTGAAATTGTCGCACTACCTTATAGATATCATTAAAAATTATTGTTCATTCAAATCAAAATTTTCTATAAAAAATTCTTTCGAATTGATAAATAACATAAAAAACGTTAACCTACCACCTAACGCAAAACTTATTTCGTTTGATGTTGAGAATTTATACCCAAGTGTTCCTCCAGGTGATGTCAAAATATTAATCGAAAACATGTTGAATTCGAATCATAGTAACCACATAATTAAATCAGAAATATTGAATCTGTTGGACGTTTGCATTGAATAAAATTATTTTTCTTTCAACATCTATTACAGTAGTGAAAATGGTTTGATCATGGGAAATCCTTTGAGTCCACTTTTAGCAGAGATTTTTATGAATAATATTGAACAGAAAATTCATACACATCCACTCATTTCCAAATTTCTTTATTGGTATAGATATGTTGACGACATCTTAGTATGTTTCATTGGAACTACTCGTCAATTAGACTTATTTCTTAATTTCATTAATTCCATCCATTTGAACATTAAATTCACGATAGAAATTGAACAGAACGATTCCATTAATTTTTTGGACTCAAAACTCACTAAACAAAATAATAATCATGTTTTTTCGGTCTTTCGTAAACCAACACATACTGATACAATTATACATAACTACTCATTACATCCAATTCAACACAAAGTTGCAGCTTTAAACAGCATGGTACATCGGTTACTCAATTTACCTTTATCAGTAGAAGATTATAATAAAGAGTTAAACATCATCAAACAGATAGCCATTAATAATGCATATAATCCGGATATGATAGATCTAATCATTGGTAAAAACTGTATCAGAAAGCAATAAATGAACTATATCCTATTCATAAAGACTATAAAATATTCAACAGTTTAACATTCTGCGGTTCTGCAAGTACAAATATCAAATCCTTTCTCGTCAAACAAAATCTTAATATAGCTTTCAAAACTTCTAATAACTTAGGTAAACATATTAAAAATAATAAATCTCGTGTTGAAAAATCAAGTAAATCAGGAATCTATAAACTCAATTGCGGTTCTTGTGATAAAATTTATATCGGTAGGACCTATAGGAATTTTGGCATAAGAACATCTGAACATAAACGTAGCTTCTATAAAAATAAATCTGATTCAAATTATTCAAAGCACTCAATAAAAGAAAACCATTCATTCAATAAAAACTTTGACATATTACATATAAAATCAAAAAGTTTAAAATTAGATCTCCTAGAAGCATTAGAAATGAATAGATACAAATATTTGGACAAGCTTTTGAATGAGCAGGTAGATGTAAATTATTCACCCCTACTTAACCTGTTTAATTAGTTTCTATTACCTTCCATACTAACTGTACAATAGCTCGGTGTGGATTTTCCTGTTATTCATCCAACTTGTTCTACGATTTGTTTATAATACCATACTCTTCAATCTGTTTGTCATTCTTGATAAAGCTGCTGTCAGCATCACCCAGATAAAGATTCCTGACTAGATGAAGTTTATATGAATGATGCTTAAAAAATCATAAAGTACGTTGAAACTTTTGTAATACCAAGTTCTTCAGATCGTTTTCGTATAAACGCATGAGGTTTGGGTTAGATGAAAAATGAAAAATTGACGATATTTGGCTTCTACGTCCGTACACTTATTTTCATTTGGCATTGGAAAGTCGGAAAAACTAATACGATCAAAGTTTCTTCTTTTAATTTTGAAGCACTCGTCGTAAATAAGAATCATCGCAACAGAAATAATAAAAACCACGCTATCTCGCTCTTGAGGGAATGCGATAACCCTTTCTATCCCTGGAAATATAGCTCGAAGTGCTCGAAGTCCACTCGCACAAAGACGACAATTGTATTTGCAGCTGCGAAGTATCGGTGCAATTTTTTCTTCTTAGGCTCGCAGTGGTCCAGTCCACTCGCTTATGGATGCCAAAATTGATCTGACCGGGAGATATTGGTAACCCGTTCTCATCACCAGTGAAGAATATGGTCGAGTACGCCTGAGACTTGTAGTGGTCCAGTCCATCCAGCTTCGGTGACCAAGATATTCAGATGATTGCTCGTAGGTCTTTGAGTGCTTGCAGTGGTCGAATAAAGAGACGAACTCACAATGGTTTTATTGATTCTTTTCGGAGTACCTCAATTTGGTTTCGGTTGCTCGCAGTGGTCCAGACCACTGCTATCCGATGTCGGTATCGAAGTTAGGGCGTGGAATTATAAGAATTTTATCCTTCTATTTTTCTTTTATTCATGTAGTTTGGATGTACATAAATCAGAATTAAATTCAAATTATTTGAATGTACGTAACGTACAAGTCCAGGAAAATGGAAGACGCGAATTGTACCTTCTCGAGAAGTATTCCAGTTTCTGTTATGCCCCACATGTTATTATTATCTGAATCTTTATTCAAAATCATCGTCAAATATTTAAATTTCACGAATTCTCTTAAGATATATTCTGCGTTACTCATGAATGCATTAAGGGCGAATTAATGAAAACAATTACTAAATATCTCCAAATCATTTTACACATGCATCACTTGACAAATGATCTATTCGAACTACAATGGAATTATCTAGTATTAATTTCCAACACTCATTTTATATACTGAAATTATTGCATACTGAATTATAACATTTGTTTTCATAACTTGACAAAATTTGAAATGTAATGCAATGATTTCATATTGACTTCATAGTTGCTCTCCTAACTTGGCAAACTATTTGAAATGTACTCAAGTATTTAATATTGAAGGCAACATTTGACTTCCAATAACTTGGTAACTATTTGAAATGTAATAAACTTTCGTATTGATTTTGACTTTACTTTTATAACTCAGATAATTGATCTAAATGAAATGTAACGAAACTATTTGATATCAATTCAAGTCTTTGGTTTTAAAATTGATGAATGATACATTGAATGGAAGGAACATTTAATAATGATTATTAACTTTGCTTTTATAACTTGGCCAATTATCGATTTGAAATGTAATAATAAAATTATTAAGTATTAGTATTACCATTACTTTTATAACTTGTCCAATGGTTCACTTGAACTGTAAAGAAGATATTACTCGCTCAAAGAAATCTAATGGTGAACTAACCAACTCTGGGAAAGGTTCTTACTCTTAAATATTTATTTGAGGTCCGATACTCCTAAGCTCAAAAAAGGGAAACCTTTCCTGACGCGTAATTTCCGTCTCTGAATTAAAACCTGTTTTATTATTATGAAGGAATTAATTTAGGGACGATACGCATGTATGAACCCACAGGCATTGAGGCTTGTATGTTCAGTCAGGTTGAACGCTTCGAAGAATATCTGACATATCATGGCCAGTTGAGCGAAAGAAGCAAGTTCGGTTATTGCAAACTTACAGCTAGGCCCATAAAACTATAAGATTTATTGAATTCGTTCGAAAATGCGCGAGCGAACTAAGGTATGCAGGTTGTCTACCAAGGTCATCTTCCTTAAAATTTAAAAATTGAATCTCTGAGTTCAGAGTATCAGAGCAATGACCCATTCATGAAATATTATATCATATTACCGAAACCCTTAGAGAGACAGCTACCACTCATTATATGGGTGAGGACCAATTATGCATGTTTCTAAATGATATAATGGCTTGGTAAATTTATTTGAAGACGCCAAAGATAGCAAAGAGATGCAATTAATAAGAATGTTGCAAGATCAAATATACATTGTTACCTAATCTGTTTTTGATTTTCTAATCACCTTATCTATGTTTTGAACGACGACGTATTGGTCGTATCACATCAAACCGCACATTCGAGGACTTGAAAAGTTGACTACGAAGACACAGCATAAGAGAAGGTCCTGTTTCATAAAAAGATCCCATTCGGTCGCAGGTGTAATTAGCGTGGGGAAGAAAATAAGATTACTCAGGTTTTGCATCGATAAAACGCTTGAACGTGTATTTTCATTTAATTTTTCATTCATTGTATCGATTTTAAAACGTACGTTGAGCTGAAAACAGCTTAAGGTAGTCCAGTGAACCTTTTTTTCGTTATTTAAAATCGGGCGAATTTAAACCATCGCGGAAAGTCCCCAAGAATAGTGAAGTGAATGTCGATTTTCAGTCGAATTTAATAATGCTGAGGAAGCTTTTGAGCAATTTATATAGTGTAAACATGTTTTCATTGTTTCATAAAAGTCACAAACCATCTATTACATGTGTTAAGTTTATAGTAAATAAGTGAAAATACACAGACTAACAAATATATAAAAAAATGGAGCAAAAATATTTCCAAAAGAATATAGAAGATACTGTAAATTTTGTTAAAAAAGCAGCGTTTTAAAATTCAATGTCAAACCTGTGTGGGGCACCTAAGGGGCTATTTTAAATGTCGGAGTTGCCGGAACATTGCGTATTGAGGATAATAAATGTATTTTCTCAGTTTAATTTTTTTTTCTTGTAGGTTCATCAAAATAAAATTGAATGAGTTTTTCTGAAGACATATTCCATTGATTTCTTAATAACCTTGAATTTTGTATTGAAGTTTTCACACTTTTTAAGTAATCCTAGTTTACAAAAATGAAATTGAAAATTATCCGATGACAGTTGATCGGAAAAAGCTTTTTCATCATTGTTTTGGTTTTCTTTTTCATAAAAGTTGTAGAAAGTGTCCCATTTTTGATACGATTAAATGTGATCTTCGGAGATGACGGGAGGTAGAGGAATGCGGCTTCTACAATACCCTGCTACTTGTTTATGAAAACTAAATATTCCGCTAAGAGAATCATAATGGCCCCTTTCGTTTCTAAAATACAGGATGTTTTTTGATATATGCCGCATCCGCACTTTGCTTATATCTCCGCTGTTGAAACCTCACCATAGAATTGAGAAATGATATTTCTTATGTTTTGCAGGTAGAAACTAGTGATGTTGAAAACAATTTCCGATTTGATCGATGAAAGATGTACAGGATGTTATATGAATTCATTTCCGTTAATATAAGGGAAAAATGAAAAATTATATTCACCGTTTTTGCACGTACAATCCAGTTTTATTAAAATACTCAAAATGGACGATAATTACCTGAATAATTATTAAGTATTGAAATACTTTTTCAGATAGAGATCCGGGATATAACATTAAAATGAATTTTAACTATGCACGATTCTTTTGTATTTATTATTTCGGTGAGCTCTTGTTAAAAAGTAGATGTAAAAACCAATACTATAAATACATAAAAATAATTTTAGGTAAACATTCATCGAAAAAATTCAATTTGATGTTATGATTCTTGTTAAAACCGTTTACTCAGAAATAAAGTATAACATTAGATTTTGCAATTACCTATTACTTTTTGATTCAACTCAATTTTTAATTGAAAAGAGTTGAACCGAAAATGAAGAAGACTATTTTCAGACCCAAAAAATCAGCAAAATTTGGGTTCCAGTCATTTTAAAGTAGACAAAACGTAACATCATACTTCGGTCTGTTCACATTTTTTGATTGATTTATTTTCTTTAAGCTAAAATGTACCGAAATTCAAAGTTTTCATTAATATGACGGTTACCGCTAAATTAAGTGACACGGATTTTTTATTTGTCTTTAAACTGAAATAACATTAGCGATTTGGAGTTGATTTTTTATTATTTCTATTTTTATCTTTTTTTTATTATTTCAGCCTACCCAAGCCTGCCAAAGGCTTATACGGCTTTCAACAATAATCTAAAATTAATTTACAAAGATAGTCTTACAGTGATAATTTTACTCATCTAGGAAAGTACATAAAATTTTCAATATTCGATATTTAGATTCAGAAAGTGAAGGGTTGATACGTAACAGGAAGTAACGAAGACTGTAAATATCGAATCTGCATCTATTGATAGTTGTTATTTGTTTTCTCTTCAAGCTCATTTTCGAAAACCACGTTTCATTGTCAGGCCTCAAATGAAGCAGAAAATATTCTTTGCCTTTCAGCTGCCCCTGTTCAGCATTTCGCGACTTTGAATTTCTTATACAGTTTGTTTTATATATAGGAGTGAAATCAGAAAAGGGACAAGATCAGCATCCTTTGAAGTGGCATTCTTGGCTATTCCATCGACCGTCTCATTTCCTACGATTCCTTTGTGAGAAGGAACCCAGATAAATTCAGTTGTTGTACTGTGGACCTTAGATATTTGAAATGCAGCATAATTTCGTTTTATACTAATTACATATGAATTAGTCTTGGTGAAGAACATTTTGCTTTCAAGAGCCTGGAGCGCACTCAATGAATTGGTGAGTATAAGGTGATACATTTCTTGGGTACCAAGTGTAATCTCCATAGCTATCTCAAGCGCTACGCACTCTGCCGTGAATATCGAACATTTTGGATGTAGGCTCTTCCCTATTTCTATATTCAGTGTTGGACAAAATACAGCCGATCCTACTGATAAACCACCTGCCATCTCACTCCCCCCTGTGTATATGTAATTAATATTAGGTAACGATAAAGACTGACAATATTCTATTAGTACAGGATTTGGATTGTTTGATGTCTTCAATTCCTGACCAAATGTGAGATTTATTCGCATTGGTGCAATGATATCATAGTCCGTGTTGAAAATTGCATAATTCGGACTAGTGAGGAGTTTCTTTTTTTTTTGCAATAACTGTGGTATCTCTTGATATTTTTTGTAACCAGAAGGTTAGAGTTCGAAAATGCTTTAGTAATGAACTTATTACTCAAAAAGACAACTCGTTCCTGGATCAGATGGAGCTTAAACTCGTCCAGAATATTTGTTGGTGTACTCCTTCGGTATCCTAATGCTATACGTAAAGCTGACAATTGTAATTTGTCTAGCTTTTGGGCTGAGTGTTGCCTAGGTGGGTAGTAAATAAACGCGCCATTTTCTATGTGAGGACGTACAAGGCTTTTGTAGAGAGAGATCAGGGTTTGCGGGTTCGAGAACCACAGAGAAACTTCATGATATTCATGGCTTTTGAGCACTTTTGTATTACAGAACTTAGATGATGAGAGAACGAAAATTATACTGAGGAAACGGGTTTGTTCAGTTGACTTGATTTTCTTCTCGTCTATAGTTATTTCTGATGAACCAGGAAGAATATTGTTTCGATTGAAGTGAATATATTTAGTTTCGTTAACATACGGTTCTAGACTCAAATCCCACAATTTTTTTCTCATTGTCTCTGTTGCTTTTTCGATTGATTTAGTGCTGAGGTTTAGGGAGTTACTGCTCGTAAATAATGCAATATCATCTGCAAATTGGGATACTTCAATATTTCTAGGAAGATCCCTGGTTATATTGGGGACATAAAATATAGAGAAGGGGGGGGAAGGACTCCACCTTGAGGTACTCCTTTAAACACTTTTCCCGATACTGTAACCAGTAATTTTGGAAGAAATTATTCTTTCACGCATAAGGAACTTGACAAAGGTGATGAGTCTTTTCGAGCATCCAACAGAGACTAGAATTTCCAGTAAAATTTCGAGGCAGACGTTGTCAAAGGCCCCCAGGACATCGAGGAAAATTGCTGAGAAGTCTTTATTTTCTTTAAATCCTTTGTATAGCAACAAGTTTACAAGGTTGTCAGAGCACGATTGCCCGTTACGAAATACACTGTCAAATATAAAGTAAATCATTTTTTTGCACCACCACTGCAATCTATTCTTTATGAGGATTTCTAAGAGTATGAGTACTTCCAGGCAGGAGGAAAAATACTCAAATTAAACATTTCGTTGAAAAGATTCAATGAAATTTTCCGGTATATTTCGGATAATTCTTTTAGGGTGAAGTAGTCTATACCGTCTGTTCGAGTCTTTGGTGGCTTAAAAATAATGAAAGCTTGGCCGAAAGAATCTCACAGATCTAATATAGTTTTGGACTGTACGTTCTTAAGTCTGGAGGATAATCGAGATAGGAGCAAAAATAACTTATCACCAATCCTAGTTCGGCTCTGTTTATGTGGCATCAATCCTTCGTTAAAGGTGAAGAGGGAAGGTACATAGGGAAAGGAGAATGAAGAATGTGGTACTGATATTTGTGAGCGTTGTATCTTCACTATCACAGAGATGATGGTTTTTCTCTCTACCTTCCACTGGATTGTTACGAATCTATTCTAATGCGGGTTCACTATCTTGCGGATTTCACTATCAAATCCTACACTTCTATAAATAACTGCCTAGATGAAAAGTTGCCTAGATGAAAAGGAATAGCGTTCACTATATATTTGCGGTCGAAATCATATTTTAAACTCAACAACGAAATGTGCGTTTTATCGATATAAACAATAATCGAATTCTTCTCTGATTGAGATGCGGAAAAAGAAGCTATAAGAATGATGCGTGCAGGAAACATTCGTGGCGCAAAGGTGTGTTATCGTATTTGTCACTTCACATGCGCCCTCTAATTATTCTAATCAAAAATAAATTAGATGAGGAAAATTTACTACAAGGCGAAAACAAGAGAATGTCTTTTTAAGGCGCGAACATTCTCCCCTCCTCTGGGAAATCTCAGGAATTCCCTGAAGAAGATGAAGGTAAATAACTGCGAACTTATGAGTTGAAAAACTATCTATCTATGCGAACTATCTAACTATACTGTACTATATGCGGGCTATCTATACTATCTGCGTTCTATCTATACCATTTGCGGTCTATCTATACTATTTGCGGTCTATTTATACTATTTGCGGCCTATTTATACTATTTGCGGTCTATTTATACAATTTGTGGACTATTAATACTATTTGCGGTCTATCTATATTGAATAATTCTAATGAGTTGGCAGTGGACAAAGCTTGACAATTGGCCGTCGAAGGAGATTATTTCGAACTTGAACCGAGACAACACGTACTACTCCATCGCTACCTGGAAACGTCTCCTTGATAATACCAAGAGGCCATTTTAAGGGAGGAGAATTTTCACTCATAACAATAACCACAGTACCAACTTCAACAGGCTTAGAATTGGTGAACCATCATGAACGAGATTGAAGCTGTTGAAAATATTCATTTTTCCAGCGGATCCAATAGGACTGTACTATTTGATTCAAAAGTTGTTCTCTATTCAATCTATTGATATCAATATGTGAAACATCAGCAACTGGAAAACTATGAAGCGGTGTTAGCGTAAAATGAGCTGGAGTTAAAACTGCAGGATCAGAGGGATCAGTGCCTATATAACTACATAATGGTCGACTATTCAAAGGGGCCTCAACCTGCGATAAAACAATTACGAATTCCTCATAACAGAGAACCTGAGAACCAATTGCCTTGAATGAGTAATTCTTCATACTTTTGATGTTACTTTCCCATTAGCCGCCCATATACGGCTAAGATGGTGCACTGAATTTCCAAACTATATTTTCATCTATCAACTGCTTTTTCAAAGAATCTGAATAATCTGAAGAGTTGATGAATTGTTCTGAAAAATACCTATTGCTATCTAAAAAATCTGTACCTTGATCAGAGTATAAAGTTTTGATAGGACCCCTACGACTTATAAAACGTTTAAAGGCGTCTAAAAATGTGGGGGTGGACAAATCAGATGCCACTTCAAGATGTATACATTTAGTTGCTAGACATAGAAATAAACATACATAAGCTTTTTGGGCTTTAATACCTCTATGTCTGGTTAGAGTTATTGGGCCACAAAAATCAACTCCAGTATCTACGAAAGGTTTGAGTTGAGCGGTAGCTCTAGCACAAGGGAGATTAGCCATAATAGGGTATTTTGGTTTAGGTCGAAATTTAAAATAATAATTGCATGATCTGACTCTTTGTCGAATAAAACTACACGATACTATCCGATATTTGTTACGAACTATTGAAGATAATAAAAAGGTATCTGCATGCATGTGTTTTCTATGTAAATAGTCAACGAGAATTGTCCCAAAATGTTCTTTTTTAGTCATGAGAAATGGTACTTCTGATCGAAACCTATTTGAGCGTGCATTAATCTACCTCCCACACGAACAGGGCCATCTGAATCTATAAAGGAAGCCAATTTGCGAAAAGAATAAGGTACTGACTTTTTTGTTCTGAGGGCTACGATGAGATCCTTGAAATATACGCTTTGAACAACCTTTATGAGATATTTTTCACTTTTATCTAAATGTTCAACAGAAATATCTTTGGAAAGGGGTGAAAGTTTGAGAAATCTCAAGACATATACCATACTTCTAAGCAACTTTGAATAGGAAGAGAAACAACATAAAAAATTATAAATAAAATTCTGATCAGGTTCATTCACCAGAACTAAAGAATCAGTTTGTACCTCGGGCAATTCTTCAGGAACTAACACCCTTTCCATTGCTTGCAATGGCCAATGTTCCGACGATTCTTTTAACCAGTCTGGTCCTACTAACCATTTTTTGCTAGTCGAAAGATATTCTGAAGGTGAAAAACCTCGAGTTATAAGATCAGCAATATTATGCTCGCCGGGCACAAAAAACCAACTGCTGCGGAGAATACTATCTTGAATTTTTGTAATGCGATTGGCAACAAACGTTTTTAATTCATGAGGAGAATGAGATAACCAACCCAAAACAATTTTTGAATCACTACAAGCCAAAACACTACCAATCTAGCAACGCAAATCATAAATAGATATGACATATTTGAGTAATTTGCACAACAAAACAGCTGCATTTAAATCGAAGCACCGATATAGTTCTGAGAAGTGCAATTTTAGATTTTGAGCAAATTAAGTTAACGTGTACGACATTATGACTTTCGACTCGTAAACAAACTGCGCACCATACGCAACTTGACTAGCATCTCCAAAACCAATCAGTGTTAGTTGTGTGTTTTGTACCACCCCTAGCCATCTAGGTACCGCAATTTGATTTGAAAGTGGTAATTCAATCTCAAATTGAACGCAACTATTTAATAAATGATGAGGAACTTCAGAGTCTCATTCTAATTTTATCGACCATAACTTTCGAATAAATAATTTTGCGTACAACACGACAGGTCCTAATATACCTAGCGGGTCAAAAATCTGACTTATATACGACAGTATTGTTCTTTTCGTATAAGCTTTATTTGAACCAGTACTCAAATTGACACTAAAAGAAAAAAATTGTGAATGCCACTGAATTCCCAAAACCTTCAACATTTCGTTTTCAAAGCTTATAGTTTGAGTTGAACGTTTCTCTGGCGGTATGATGTTTAAAAGTTCAACTGAATTTGTATGCCATTTGGAGATTTTGAAACCACCAAATTGAAAAAGTGATATTATGTCAAAGTAGAGTTTTTGAGCTTTATCTAAGCTTTCTATACTACAAACTAAATCATCTATGTACTATGTCGCGTAGTACAATATTTGAAGCTTCAGAATAGTTCTGAGCTTCGTCAGAGGCTAATTGTTGTACAACTCGTAAGGCTAAATAAGGAGAGCTTTTAACACCGAAAGCAACAGTTGTCATCTCGTAGACACCTAAAGCTTGTTGAAGAGAAAAACGCCATAAAATGCTTCGAAATTTTTGATCTTCATTGGCAAGTTTAATCTACCTTTACATTTGGCAAATTGGCAAATATCGGCGACCATAACTATTGGAAATAGGCGGAAATTGAGAAAAATGCTGACAATATCGGTTTGTAATTTTGGCCAGTGTGAAGACAGTCATTCAAAGAGAAAGAGTTTTCAATTGATTTTGCACTAGCGCCTAGCACTAAGCGAATAGGAGTCGTCGTACTGCAAGATTTATATACAGCGCGGTGGAATAAAATAACACAGCGAGTTTTCAAAAATATTCGAATTACCCTTTTCTAAAGTTTGAACTTTTCTAAGATGTCCTTGCGCTAAACAGTCTTTTATGACATCTGCGTATTTTTGTTTGAATTCGAGTAACGAACGAGTTTCTTCTCTAAAGTAAAGAAGCGCTTCAAAGCTATTCCGAACGAATTATCTGAATTACTAGGATCTATTTTGAATGGCAATGATACTGTATATCTACCAGAAGAATCTCGAAAATAAGATTCTTTAAAATAACTTTCACAAGCTTGAACTTAACAACTGTCTTGCAGTACGTCTGGGACTTCCTCCAATTTCAAAAAATGTTGAACTATATTTTCCAGTGGGAAATTATCTACAGCGGAAATTAATGAATGCGAGATATTACTTTTATAATTCGCCTTTAAAGCGCGTCCGGCTACAATGTATCCTAGAGATGTGTTCAATGCAACGGGAGATTCTGATTCGCCTATTACCTGAGTGCCTTTCAGAATTGCGCAGAACACCGAAATACCCAAAATACCAACGATTTAAGATTTTTTATAAAACTGACTATCTGCTAGTGGAAGCCCATCAAAAAATTTCAAATTCTTTGTTGAAAATTCACTAGTGGGTAAACTACAAGTTAAATTCTCAATCAAGAGCATCAATCATAAAGTTTATTTTCTGATTAAAGCGAGAAGAAATAACAATATTAGTGACCGCACCTTTGATAGATTTAGAACAAGAACCTATTCCTAAAACAGAAGCATCACGCAATTGTAATGGCAAATTCAACTTACGGCAACAAGTTAAAGAAAGAAAATTTTCTTGCGATCCACTATCTATAAGAACAAGAATGATTTCTTCATTTTCAGGCAAATTCATTATGACTTCTGCAGTAGGCAATACAACGCTATTTTTTCTGTGAGAAGAAGAGGCAAAATGATTTATGTTAATATCAACTACTATTTTTATTGTTACTATTTTCAAAATGTAAAAGGGAATGATGTCGAAGTTTGCAAGAAGAACAAACGTTTTGCGAATTTACAAGATGAGATTCTATGTTTGATACTCAAACAATTCAAACACGATTCTTTTCGCGAGCGAATTTATATCTATCATGGGGATTTAGTTTCATGAATTTGGTGCACCTATTGATGAAATGCGCGACTTGATTACATGCTGGACAAGGAAATGGTATTTGCTTGTTCGAAGATGACGTACTAAGTTACGCGTACGTAACTTTATTTTTGGAAGTGTTTTTTGAGTTGGAATTCAGGCTATTCTGATGACTCTATTACTAGATATTATTGTAGATGCGGTTCGTCCTAAAATTTTCGCATGACGTTTAATGAATGATGAGAGTTTATCATATGCGGGAATTTCACTGTCGTCTAAAGTCAATTCAAAAGCACGTTGAGTATTGGTATCCAATTTTGACAAAGCAATAGAAACTAATAGGAAATCAGCTAAATTGTTTAGCGATAATTGCTTTAGGGCACTCACAGAAACATCAAACCTTTCTGAAAATAAATTCAAATTAGCGGCCGGTTCCATATTTGAAGGCTTGAAATCCAAAATTGATTTGAAATAGGTTATAGCGAATAACATCTTGAAATGTTTCTACCAGCATATTCCATATTGTTTCATATTTTGATGAAATAGGAGCTACACCTGAACATAAAGTGAAAGCTTTTTTAATGAGTAGTGAATCTTACACGAGTCATATAAATCCTTGTTGTCATGCACACAACATTTAAAATTTTGGTAAAATATTGGCCAAGTTTTAACATCCCCCGAAAATTCCACTAATTCTATTTTTGGTAGGTCAATTCGAACAGATTCTTTTATAATCGATGGGGACGGACTCGTTGATGCGGTTTCTAATTTTTCTTTATCCATAAGAGTTTTAAATGCGTCTAAACTATGACAATATAATTCCTCAGCCGCCGTAACAGATTGATAATTAGGAATAAATTCCGGTTGAAGATCTAAACTAACTAAAGTGCTTTGTTCAACTACCTCCATCAATTCATTTTTAGAGTTTTCTAGTGTATCAAAACCCAATTTGAAAAATTTCGCTATCTGTGTCTTATCAAGGTCTTTTATGTAATCAAATGATTTCTAAACTCTTTGAAAAAGCATTTGTTTCTTAGCTTCAAGAACTTTCAATTTGTTCTCGGTTTTAGTATCTGGTTTTGACATAATGTGAAAGCAAATCAACTATGTCAACAAATGAAGAATCAACTAATACAAGGCAAAACAATTCTAACTTATAAGAATATTCAAAAAGAGAGAGAGACCTCTCCAGACAGCGATATAATGTAATGCGCTATACTAACGGGACTGAAAATATTCTTTACTGATAAGTGATAACACCTTACCTTAACGCATGCTACCTGCAGCAAACAATGAAAACTATAAAAAAGTTGATCTATCAAAAGAAATGGTAGAAAAAAGCTGCTAAAAAATCCGGTTCGTTAGGATCAAATTATGTTCGAGTCATTGGTGGCTTAAAAATAATGAAAGGTTGACCGAAAGAATCTCAAAGATCTAATATAGTTTTGGACTGTACGTTCAAAAGTCTGGAGGATAATCGAGATAGGAGCAAAAATAACTTACCACCAATCCTAGTTCGGCTCGGAAAGGAGAATGAAGAATGTGGTACTGATATTTGTGAGCGCTGTATCTTCAGTATCAGAGAGATGATGGTTTTTCTCTCAACCTTCCACTAGATTGTTACGAATCTATTCTAATGCACAATCTTGCAGATTTCACTATTCTGTTTGCGATGAGAAATATTACACTTCTATAACTAACTGCCTAGATGAACAGGAATAGCGTTCACTATATATTTGCGGTCGAAACTATATTTTTAAGTCAACAACGAAATGTGCGTTTTATCGATATAAACAATAATCGAACTCTTCTCTGATTGAGATGCGGAGAAAGAAACTATGAGAATGATGCGTGCACGACAAACGTGGCGCAAAGGTGTGTTATGGTATTTGTCACTTCACATGCGCCCTCTAATTATTCTAATCAAAATTAGAGGAAAATTTATTACAATGCGACAACAAAAGAATGTCTTTTTAAGGCGCGAACACCGTCTGGTCCTGGGGAGGATTTGTCTTTTCTAGAATCTGAGGCTACATTTATTTCGATCGAGTTGAATGGAGTATCGAAAAACTCATTATCATCTGCTTCTGGCTGATAATCAGGGTTGGTAGGAACCCACGGGGGACATATTATATCGAGGAATTTGTGAATTTCATCACCGTTTTGTGCGTTTTCAGAAATACTATGCGGTTGCATCTTGGTCCATTTGTTCTTAAAAATTTTGCACATTCTCCATGTATAATCTAGGTTTGCAGTTAGGTCTATAGTCTCTGTGAATGTGTGAAAAGGCTGCCTTTTTCTGGATTTGAATTTTCTTTTGGTTAGAGCTACTATTTCATTATAGACTATTAGATCGTCAATAAGACGCGACTTTTTTTTTCAGGTCATGACATTGTGCGTCCCACCACTGTACAGGGTTTCTATGAAAAGGCAAATTCAAGTTTTTATTGCGAGGAGTATTCGAGAGAATATAACTCTTTATTTGGGTGATAAATACGTCATATTTCTCTAATACAGGTAGATCCTGGTGATCAGGCATCGAGAAATTTTCCGACTCACTTTCCAAATCATCAATTACTTTATTCCAGTTAGTGCGTACTGAATGTACTCTAATGAATGATTGTCTAATGTAGCTATCTTTCACGGTATTTGCGTTAATGAGGATTGGCAAATGATCAGAGCCCCATGTTTCGTCCAGAACAGAAGTAGTTATTTTGTCGGAAATTGAGCTCGAAGAAAAAACAAGATCTAGGTTGGATTTTTTATTTCTGTTTAAATCTATGCGCGAGTAAGTATTAGAATTGTGTGAAAATAGACTGCATCTGTCAACAGCTTGTAGTAATCGAACTCCATTGTTATCATTATGTGAACAGTACCATACCACATTGTGGGCATTGAAGTCCCCAATAAACAAACTATTGGGTGAATGTGCAGAGTTATTGACAACTTCATCCCATTCCACCTGGAGAAGAGTAGAGCCAGGGGTTCTGTAAAAGGCGAAAATGTTGATAGTTGGAGTGATGTTGTTGACTGTAATAACACACATTTCGACTGAATCATTTGGAGTAATGATATTTTCAATTTCTTTATATGCGAGATTTTTTCTGATGAGAATTAATATGCCACCGCCTCTATTGAAAGGTCTATCTTTACGAAATACATTGAAACCTGTGACATTAAAAGTTTGTTCTTCTTTTAACCACGATTCCACACATACAAAAATATCAATTTTTTTTCAAACATAATCAAGTTCTTCTGTTTTTGCTGAAACGCTTTTAGCGTTCCAATATAAAAACTGAGGTCTAATTGATCCACTATTGAAAAATTATTGAGTGTAGGAATTGTCACTATCAACATCCGAACTATAGTTGTCTGGGTCGAGTTCAGCTTTTAGCTGTTTCTTCAGGCGATTCCTCACTCGTGTACAACTAGATTTGATAATTTTGTGTTGGATATAAGAATAAATTGAGGTGAGCATACTGATAACTGATTCAACATCGTCGGTAAACTTTCTTGCAACACTCAATGTATCTGAAGACTTATAGGTGTCTTCAAAGAACCTCACCAGTTGGTCGAAGCTCAAAATACATTTTTTATTTTCAATGGTCTCTTTGGTAGGGAAAAGCTGATCTTTTAAATTGATCTGGTTTATTTGAGTGTTTCTTAGAGGTTTTTGGTTTAGTGAAAGTGTCTTCATTGGTATCTTGTCCTGTTGGTGTAGTATTGGATGTTTCCGAAATAGTTCGTTTATATGCTACAGTGTTCGTTTCTTTACTACACTCAAGTGCTGCTTCGTTATCCTCTAGTTTTCCAGAATTGGCTGACGTTAACTGGAGGATGTTTTGTGAAAAGTTGTCTTCAGATATGGTTTCCGAATTGCAGTTTAATGCTACATGGTCAGGCTTTTTGCATTTAAAACAGGTGTGGTCGTCCAATAATAGAAATATACGATACTGCGTATCGTCATACTCCACCAGGAAAGATTCTGGAATTTCAGAAGTGTCATGGGGGGAAAGGTAGACATGGCGGCGAAAGTTTAAAATATGAGAGTAATCTGGATCTTGCATACCAATTTTGAGGAAGTTCATAGGTGACACAATATAAACTTTAAGGTTTCTTTTTTCATTCCCTAGAACTGAATGCAGAATTACAGGAGATACGTTCGACAGAATGAAACGAGCAGCTGTAGGTATCAGTCTGCTAGCAGGAATAGTTTCGTTATTCAATTTCATTGAACCGCATGAGGACATAAAGTGGTCCACCAGTGTGTGACTCGATAAAAAAACACATATTCTGTTGTTCGAAATTGTAGATGCATATTTGATGTTTTTAGGTTCAACTAACTGACCTATGGCTTTGATGTAATCGAATGGAGCAGTATTTTCTACGAAATTGAATATGATGGCGCCATTTTTTTATGGAAATTGTGGCTGTTTAGCAATAGTTGAATAAGATGAGGTTTGCAATGATGACATTTGAAACGAGGTTCTTCCGTGACAGGAGGAACCATTTGATAAATTAATCATTTCGGATAATTATCCGTAATTCATTTGAATGATACAGTGTATTTACTCACTGTTTCGATAATTTCACTGCTTGATTTTATAAACACTTCGATTGTTTCACACCTGGATTTGCTTTGATAAGGACACAACCGTATGCTTCCTTCGACAGTCGAAATCAAAATCCCTATTATTTTTATTCATACGCCAAATACTATTTTGAATTTGAGGTAAAGGCGTGACAAAGGAAAAAAATACTTTTTTTCAACTTGTAACCTATACCGAAAATCATTTCTAAAATCAGTATGAAGTACTGTGTATAGTACACTGTTATAAAATAATTACGGTTGGGGATTTGCCAAGTTATTGTTATACCAGATATCTTACTCCAGAAGTCCTCTAAGAACTTATGCGGATTAAGGGTGAAGGGGACCTACAGTTTTAGGAGGGTTCCGAACCACCTAAAAAATTAAATTAATTAGTTATTCAATTAGTTTCGGAAAATTCGGAAAAAATATATTGGCCAGAATTTCTATTATGTATAATCTTGTTTAAGTAGTGCGTGACGCTTTGCGATTAAAAAGGAAATATTTTCATTATTACTTGGGCATTCTCCAGAAAAATTAAAATTGTCCCAAACTACCAAAGTTCAATAGAAGTCTATAAAAATAGAGATTTTGTATCCGCCTTATATAAAAAAAAACTTTAGTGCTTTCATGAAATAGGCCCCAGATTTTCAGGCCGTAATGAGAACAGCTATGTTGACAGGTTGAAGTTGACTGAATTTTGTTTCTTTTTTCGTTATTCTTTTTAAATTAAACACAGTTAATTTTACTTAAGTTTGAAACTGCAGGGTGATATAGGGTTGATTGTAAGGGGTTAAAATGTTTTCCTCAAAATTTTAATATTTATAAAAGAATGTAGAAAACTTCTAACTCGAAAATAAGAAAATACCTTCGAAAAAGTTCTTTAATGATTTATTTTTGTGTGTCTAATCATACATTATGTAATAGATTTGTGGCGTCGTCAGTTGTCAAGGTAACATTGAATAAATAAATGAAGGTTAATTCAATTTCTGTCTCTGAATTAATTTCAATAGTTCCTTAGATTCTATAGAGAAAAATACACCCATTTTAAATTATTAGTCTGTACCCATTATTTCACACTTGGCAAACTTAATGCTAAGCAAAAAGTATTCTAGAGGAAAATTTGTCTTATTTTTAGGTTGCCCTTTAATTATTTTTTGACAAAAGTAAAATGCAATATATAATATAAATACAATTAAAACACAGAATGTAATTAATTGGTTTTTCCATCTAAATTTTTGAAATTTTGATAAATAAATTAGACTTAAGTTTCCGAATTATTTTATAGTGCATCGCAGTAAAAATCTTATAATTTTTCAGTGTCTTTTGTTTGAGGAAAAAGCTAAACAAAAATAAGTAAATGGAAAAACTTAACTAAAGCTCGAGAGGTAATACTTAATTAGTTTGGATTATCCACTCATATAATTATTTCATAAATTCAACTAAATTTGTATATAAATAAGTAGGTGATAATTGGTTGAAATATCGGGTTCTCTAAAATAGTCCCAATAAATAAAATTCACCTTTCTATTTAATGTTTACGTTCGTGAGGGCGTTCATTATATCACATAGTCGTAGAATATTGCCTATAATTTACATTGAATAAAAAAGCTGAATTGATACCTTGCTTAATGCTGAAACTGGCAGTTATTATTAATATTTTCAGATAATTAGGTTTGTATTACAATGTTTGAAACAATAGCCAGAAAGACATTATTTTCATGATAAAATAGTGTTTAAAATGGATAAATATTTGAATAAAATGAATCATGACGAGGTCAACTACTATCTCACGTAGATGTTGTTGGGACACGGCTGCTTCCGACCATATCTTCATCGCTTTGAGCAAGATGATTCTCTGGAGTGCCCGTCGAGCCCGGATGCCGCTGAAGATGTGGAGCACGTTTTCATTGTGTGGCTTCATTTCAATCCACGGCGTGATGAGTAAGAGAAGATCCTGAACCAGAGAATCCAATCAGAAACATTAGTAGAAGCAATGTTGTCATCAGAAGCTGCTATCAGCACATGACATTTGTCATAATTTAAATACGAATGTCAAAATAATTTAACAAATTGTTTCCATAATTCAATCAAGATCCACGTAGAAATGATATATGGATGATGTCAACCCAAAATTTTGGATCCATAATGAATCTAGAACATTTATAGTTCATAATCGGCATCACTCACAAGACCAAACCTGGCCATCGGGGCTCTCTCGATCAAACAGAGAGGGAATTATTTTGTTGAGTTTGAACATTGAAGAATTTCCAAGGATAAATGAGATTATTCTTCAAAATTGGTAAGCAAGAACAAGGTGGAAGTGATTATGCTTCAGGAAACTCACACTGCGACGGAAGAGCATCTCCGCAAAAGAGGAAATATCGAAGGTTATGTACTTTTTGATTATCGCCTTTGTCCTATTTATGGCCTTGCTTGCTATGTAACATCTTCATCATTCAATCATATCGAACTTGTACAGAAGGGTATGTTGAGTGGTGTTTTCTATATTACGTTCAAATTTTTTGATCTGTTTGTCGTTAATTTTTATAAACCTCCTGGCGAAATCTGGCCCATCCATTTCGGTATTATTTTTCCCCACCCTGCTATCTATTGTGGTGACTTCAATAGCCATCACAATCTATGGGGTTATACAGAAAACGACAGGAGTGGTATTTCATCAGTTGAATGGATGGAAACAAATGATTTTCAACTTGTATTCGATGCGAAGGCAAAGGGCACTTTTTATTCTGCCAGATGGAATCGCGACTATAATCCTGATCTTTGTCTGGTTTCTAACGACTCTGAATCGTTTCCTCTTCCTGTTCGTCGTAAAGTACTTTAAGATTTTCCTCACAGTCAACACAGGCCAGTTATTATTTCGTTAGGTTTCCAATTTACATTTGCAGATTTATTAGAAAAACCAAAATGGAATTTCAAAAAAGCTCGTTGGAATGATTTCACTAAACAGGTAGATAGTGATTTGAGATTTCTACCCTTGGTTAGATATTATTTCCGGTTTATAGGAGTTGTCAAAAACGCTGCTGAAAATCATATTCCCAGAGGCTTTCGAAAGGATTATATACGTGGGTGGTCAGAGGAATCAAATGTTTTTTATAAGGATTATCAGCAAAATCCTTCCAGAGAGAATGCCAATGCACTCCTTAGTTCTTTGAATAATAGCAGAAAGAATGAATGGAATGAGTTGATGTATGGTATGAATTTTCCTCATTCTAGTAGAAGTTCCTGGGATTTGTTGAGGAAATTAGGCAATGCTGATCCCGTTTCAAAAACTCCGTCTAATATGAATCCGAATTCTGTAGCATTTAGGCTTGTTAATGTCTCTGAAAGTGTGAAGATTCGTAGATATGACAGGAATAGAATGAAACGAATCTTACATAAAAGGAGGAGGGATGCTAGCACGGTTGAGGATTTATTGAATCCTCTTGAGGAAGAAGAGCTCAAATTTGCAATAAAATCTACTAAAGTTCGTAAAGCATTTTCCCTGAATTTTTTAAACATCTAGGAAATAACGCTAAAAAGTGGTTACTATCCTTTTATAATGACATACTCAGCTCAGGTAGTATTCCCGCTGAATTTAGAAAGGCTAAAGTTCTCAAACCTAGGAAAAATCCAGAACTTCTTAGTAGTTATCGACCTTTCAGTTTACTTTCTGTTCCTTTCAAAATTTTAGAAAGACTTATTTATCAGAGGTCAGAACCAATCATTGACAGAGCTCTGTCCACTTCTCAGGGAGGTTTTCGAAAAAACTGGAATTGTTCTGATCAGGTTTTAGGTTTATCCACTTTCATTGAGACAGGATTTCAGGGTAAACTGTATTTGTAGATCTCTCTTCGACATAGGAAGGATGGTTTAGTTTATAAACTCTTTGAAGTAGTTCAATGTGGAAAAATTGTGAAGTTGATTGAAAATATGTTATCTGATAGAAGACTTCGAGTTTTCATCGGTGAGAAGAGCAGTAGATTTTACACTCTCAATGATGACCTACCTCAGGGATCTGTTCTTGCACATCTTCTCTTCAATTTATATATGTCTGACATCCCTGAAACTTCCTCTAAAAAGTTTATTTATGCTGATGATATTGCTTCGGTTTTTCGGCACTATGACTTCGAAACAATTGAGCATACACTGACTCCTGATTTAGATATTCTGAACATTTTCTTCAAAAAATGGCGGTTTTTTCTCAGATTGGAAGATATTAATATATATATATATATATATATATATATATATATATATATATATATATATATATATATATATATATATATATATATATAGGGTTCTACCCCGACGAGTTGCCCATATATCTGTTCATGCAATCAAACTGATTTCATGAAAAATATAAATCCACCACCCGGTAATTAATACCATTGCCAGGCAATGATTATAATCAAAACATATCCTGGAGTAATTATATATTAGGATAACGTTAAATGTTATGAGAATATATCAATCTACCAGAATATATACATACTATAGCATCATCAGACAATGATATCAATGTACCAACGAGTAGTGTCAGAGGCTTTCTCCCGGAAAAATCCAGTGTACGGACCTTAGTCAAGTAAAAAAAAATATATATATATATATATATATATATATATATATATATATATATATATATATATATGGCGCGGTGCTAGTAACCAGGGTGTCCTTTCGTTGTCTTAATCCCCAAGGATAGCTTCAATGATTAATTGAAATAGATTATCCTCATTTTATTTATACAAGAGTGACTCAGAAAATTATTTAATATTGTAATTTTGAAAATATCATATCTTGATTTTTCAAATGGAACACCCTGTATTTTATTATTCATGTCAACGCATGAAATATTGTGCTATATTTTTGCAGAAGTAACCTTATCTTGATCTTCGATCATTTTCGAAATAGTCGATTATTTGTAAAAAATTATGAAAATTCTACAAACAGTATCAAACACATCAACATGCATCATTATTCGCACAGAAGTTTTTTTTTCTGTAATGATTCAAGTAGTGAAAAATGAAACCTAAACAAGATAATTCTTTTAACGAATGATCAAATCAAGATGTTTAAAACGTGAATCGAGGTATGTGTCGAAATTTTTTTTATTTGTGCCTTCTGTCAGGTGTCCGGACATATCATATTCTGCACTTCACATGGTGAACTTATCATTTTTTCGTTATTAAACATTGTTAAAGTGAGGTTTGAACCCAATTTTCTGAATTGACTGCCATGAAGTTCTCTGAAGAAGAAATGGTTGTTATGATTTTTATTCTGGGTGAGTGTGATTGAAATTCTTTGTTGGAAGTAGAGTTTAAGCACAAAGGTTTCCTGTTAAGGGGCATCCTGATGCAAGATGCTTTGAAAAACTTCTAATTAGATTTATCGAAACGAGTAATATCGCTTACAAAAAACATGAAAAACCAAAAACTGCTACAGCTGAAGACAACCAGTTACCACTTTTGTTGACAGTGACAGAGGACCCATATAAAAGTCAAAGAGAGATTTCTCAGTTACCAGATATAAATCAAACTTTCGTCCAAAGGATCTTAAAAGTGAATAAATTTCATGCATATCATGTACAGCTGCACCAGGAACTGAGCAATCAAGACTATGAAAATCGAATCAATTCTTGCAATTGGGCAAGTGACAAAGTAGCGGAGAATCCAAATATGTTTAGCAGAGATCTTTTCTCGGACGAGGCAACTTTCCACAAGAATGGGCTTGTTAACAGGCACAACTTTCATTATTACGCCACGAAAAATCCACACCTCATAAGACAAATAGATCACCAGCATCGTTGGTCCTTGAATGTATGGGCCGCTATAGTAGATGGAGATCTAATTGGGTCCCACTTTCTCGACGGGCACCTCAATAGTGAAATGTATTTAGATTTTCTGCGAAATCATCTACAGATGTTACTTGCCGATGTACCAAAGCATATCGAACCAGATTTGTGGTTTCAACAGGATGGAGCACCGGCACATTGATGGCCAGCTAGGTCTCCGGACCTTACAGGTCTTAAATTTTTCTTGTGTTATATTAAGGGCCTGGTTTACCAGATTCCATTTACAACACAGTTGGATATGAGACAGACAATAGTCGACTCCTTTTAGTCAGTTAATCCGCAAATGTTGTCGAGAGTTCAACGGTCTTTCCTCAGAAGGATTGAGTTGTCTACAAAGAAACGAGCAACATTTCGAACACTTATTAAAACAGTTCAACGTCTGTAGATCATGTCACCAAAAACCAATCTATTACGTATTTCACACACGACTACCCTAAAATATCTTCATTTCTCTAATCAAGTATGATATGTACTAATAAACTCTTCTTTCGCAACCTCTGATTTTATTATTTTAGTTTATTTTTGTTTTATTTCGAAAATGGTCGAAGATAAAGTGTGACGAAGCACATTTTCAGTCAACGATTATATAGGCATAAAATGCATGTCTATGCCCTAAATTTGTAGAACCGATTATTGATTATTCAGTAAGGGGTTTTAGACCGAAATATAATAATGAAAGGAAACCTGCCGTTCAAAAAAATTCCATGTGAGAACTGCTACAGTGATATATCCGTTCAATTTCATAATCATCCCTTTTTTATCATTTTTTGTGAGCAGCAAAAAGTCCGGTCGCTCAGCACCTGGTACGGTTTTTTTGCCAGTATCATCTCATTCCAGGCTACCAATAAGGCTAATGCAGAAGGACTGGAAAGGTGACCAATCAACTTAATTTATTCCTTATTTGGGTATATTTCTTCCGTTTTCCGGCTTTTATTTTGAGAGGGAAACCGTGGATATAAATAGTGGAAATTCCTGAAAGAAGGAGTTTGTGTTCAGTTCTTCGAAATGCTAGCATTGTTGAAACTTAAGTAGTAATTTACCTGAGAGTGGTGCGAGAATTTCCCAGAATTTTTCATTTTTAGTTTCCGATTATAAGTGCAGAGTTATTCCTTTAATTTCTCAATAAATTAGTTTGATTTTCTTTCCGTTTGCTGAACAAGTGTACCAGTTTTCTGCAGTGAGTTTGAGCAGTGTGGATCCGTCGTTAGAAACTTGTGGTAAGCATTTCCTTTCCATGCCTTTTCATCGTGTGAATTTCATTATCATTTTTCAGTGCAAGTGTTGAGAGTGTGCAATATTCGTTATTATTCATTTCAATCGAAATCAATTAATCCCGTTGATAACCTGTACTGATACCGGCTGTCAAAGTATAGACTATAGAGTATAGAAAGTGCGCGAGCTCTTCGCCGGCGTTGAGCCATAGAGATATTCTTCTTCCTTTGCGTCGCAGTACTGGGATACTTTTGCAGTAATACTGGATGTTCCGATTCCATACTAATGATATTATTATTTGAAATAAGTATTCCTGTTTCACTTATATCGACCATTCATATACTATTTATAGTAGCGCTGTAATTGGGCACGTTACCTATTGTAGTATACGGGGTGTTTTACTTATATCACAGTCATATCACCTCACCGTATTTAAACCGATTTATAGCACCTTATTTTACTGCATTATTACGTATTTTATCGTTTGAATGTTTTGTGATATCCGTAGATCTGTTTGTTATTATCACTTCCGCTTGCTTTCTCGCTTCGTAACTCTCTGCTCCGCTTTACTGTACTACCAGCTAACCTCATTTCATCTAGCCTCATTAATACTGTTTTCTTTCTTTACCATTTCAGTTAGTGCATTTTATTTGTCTCATTTGATTTCATACTGTAGTTAGTTGAATTGTAACATAAATTTATTCAAATATACTTATTTAGTAATTGGGTGTAATTGAAATAGTTTATTTTGAGTAGTTATTTAAATTACATAATTTGATTTTATTCAATATACAGTGAAGGTTTATCTTGTTTATGTCTCAACGATCAACTTTAATCTCTTCAAATAAGTGAACTTAGATATCTGTAAGATCCAAAAAGGCAACAAGCAAGTTTTCCATCGGCTCTCAAGCGCTTAAAGACCGTTTAATAGCGAGAACGCTGACCACCTTAGGTCAAACTAGAACCCTTCTTCACTGAAGCTTACCCGGGATTCTCAATTTACTTGAGAATATCTCGTGACGAGAGAGAATACAGATACTCTCTCTAGCGCCCGGGGGTATTCCGACTATAGTTTAGTGAAAATATAAACAACTATTATAGTCACCCGAATTGCACGTCACAAATGGGCGCCCGAGCAGTCACCTTTTAGACGGTTTGAAAGTTTGTTATCACCCTGATTATTCAACTTGTTTAGTTTAAGCTTTTTGTTTTTTTTTTTTTTGTTAAAACCGTAGCATTTTTGGGTAAATATATTTGGAGAGGTTGAAGTTAGTGAGATGGAGGTTAACCGTTTGAGAGGTGATGAGTTAGCTTGGGAGTTAGAGGTGAGAGGTTTACCGATAACATCAACAGTGCAAGCGAAGAGATCACAACCACGCAAGGTGGTTGGATCCGACTCATGAATTGAGAGTGTGTAGTGCTAAGTTGAATGAACTGATGAAGCTTCTTCATCAATTTGATGTTAGTATTCGAAATATTAGTTTACCGAGTATCATAAGACGCTTATTACATATACAGGGTCGCCTTCAGTGTATCACGAATGAAACTGTCGTGATACAGACTCGAAAGGAATTCTAACGAATCTGTTGAGACTAGCCCGAGAGGAGCAAGTGATAGTCGAAATGGCTGAAATTGCTGGAGAAAATAATAGGCAATGTGAGTCACTTATGTATCAAGAAATACCGCAAACCGTTGCAGAAATGGTTCCTGGACTTTCTCCGACTTCGGTACTTTATGAAACGTTAATAGATCTTATGGATGACCCAATAGCAACTCCGAATTCCATGATGAGAACTGATGAGAATGTGAATGATACAAACCGCACTAGTATGTCTGCTGTGAACGAAACTGGAGATAGAATCAGAAAAGTTGAGGAAATTCATCGTAGACACCGTGAAGAATGTCAGAGATGGGAAAATTATCTTAGTCGTTTAGCGATGTCCCCTCTAAACCATCATACAAAAATAAAACCTTTATGGTTACAAGATGAGATGAAATTTCGCCGAGGAATGAAAACTGAACGGGTAAGTGTTCAAGTAATTAGCTTAATGGAATTTGAAGTAGTACAAGCATTGAGAAAAATATGTGGCTATTCATCTTGAAATTGTTGTAATTGTTCCATATAATTCATCTTTAAGATTTGTTTGCTACTGAAAATTTGCCTCCTAGATAAAAAAAGTGGCATCTTAGGGACGCTTGAACAATCAATATTATAGTTTGTAAGTTTTAATTGAAGTCATATCTCCCCCTGGATAAATTGGAAGCTGAAACGTCTCTGGGCTCAAACACAAAAATGTGTACTCCTCAATCAAAATATATGCTATATAATTTTATTGAATTTATATATATATATTTTTTTAGAATTATTGCAAGCTGAGGACGTCAAACAAAACAATCAAATTATAGAATTCATCTAAGGAAAAAAGGAAGGGCAGTTTATTTAATACTCAAGACCATTTAAAATTTCGCACTCAAAATATCTCTTTATAGTTTTTTTGTATCTGTATTGAGCATAAGTGAAAGTATCAACAATATTATCATTGAATTACCAAGGGTCATTTTGAGTTATAAATATTTTTGAGCCCAATATAAATAGTTCTTTTTAACAGTAAGGAAATTTAATTTATCCTGAAACTTACGAAATTATGTAGTAAATACAATTCTCAGGTGTTCACATTTTTAGAAATTTTGATTTCCAGTGAGGAATTTGATCCTTTCGATATTCTGAATACAAAGACTTTCTTCGAGAGAGAAATCTATTGACGATAGATAGACGATAGTGGAAAATTGCCACTCGGAAAACGATTCAATACCCAGTAAATTGTTGGCTCGATAAAACCAAGTATTTCAATAATACTTATGTATAGGCAAGCTTGAAACGAACAGTAAAAAAATATTTCCAGTACAGACGGACTTCTTTTCTAATAATTGATAGAAGTCCGTCTGTACGTCTATTTTATGTTAGATCGGTGGCCGATTTGAAGCTCCAAAAAGAATAGAGCAGAAGTCAGCATTGTCAATGATGAACTCATGTGTTGCACAATCAACAACAGCCTAAAATGAAACACTTGCGTCTAATTACCAATACCAGCATGGGCTATTATCTCGCTTAACCAACATAGGTAGTTACAACAGATAGAACATTACGTGTAAACAAAATTGACTTGTACCTACACACTAAAGTATAAAGAATGTTCAACGGCCAAGTCACACAATATTAACGATAGTAATGAAGAAATCGCAGTAAGGAAGCTTAAGACTTGGCACGACCTTGTGTAGATTTCATTACTTTTTAGAAATAAACAAGCAGCACTATCGAGACTTGGCTAGTTTTTTACAGAATGATTTTGGTAGGATTTGTTGTTTCGAAGCCTAAACTCTTGGTGGTACTCGTCGTAGTTTGAATGAAATAGTTAATTTTGTTCTATGATTGTTTATATGGTATTCCGCCCTTGAACGCTCCTGTACAGTTTGTCAACGTTTTTTGAATTATCGATTTGTATTCGTCATATTTTAAGTTCTTTTTCAAGGCCTAAGCTTATGATGGTACTCGCCATAGTTTGAATGAAATAGTGTATTTTGTTCTATAAATGTTCAATGTACAATGAACGTACAATGCCCTTGTACGGTCCTGTATGGTTTGTCAACTCTTTTTGAAATATCGATTGGAAGTCTCCTTATTTGTTCTATTTTTAGGCCTAAGCTCATGGTGGTACTTGACTTAGTTTAAACTAAATAGTGTATCTTGTTCTAAGACGGTTTGCCGCTCTTGTACGGTCCTGCACGGTTTGTTACTCCTATATGAAGAATCGGCTGGATCACCCGTTATTTATTTTATTTCAAGGCATAACCTCATTGTGGTAGTCGCAGTAGTTTGAGTGAAATAGTTGATTTTGTTTTATGAATGTTTAGTTATGTTATAGATAGTTTTCCGGTCTTATACGGTCTTGTACGGTTTATCAACTCTTTTTGAAATATCGATTAGAAGTCTCTGTAAATGTTCTATTTTTATGCATCAGCTCTTGGTGGTGCTCGACGTAGTTTGAATGGAATAGTGCGTTTTGTTCTATGGATGTTCTGACAGTTTTCACCTCATGTACGCTCCTGTACGGTTTATGATATGATAAAGAGAAATTTGTCCGTCGTAACTTCATCGAACAATCAAATCATTTGGTATGTACTAAAGTAGTTACTTAGAAAATCATTTATACATGCAACATTTGTCCGAATGACTAACTTTCCACATTTAACAGTCTAGACGACGGTATATATTCTCAAATCTTCCCAAAAGAAGAAAGGAAAAGATGTTAGATTTAGCAACGTAGCGCGTAGTATTCACTCCATTCCACATTCAACATTCACCATGTCAGAATCTGTGGAATGAAAAGTTTGGCAGAGTTCACACTAATTGATAAATGATATGCGTGATTTCCGCTACCAACGTTCCCTGTATTATTCTGCCCCCTCTGGAAAAGAAAATTTCAATGTCTCCCATTTCGGAAATGAACCACGAATTTTCTAGATTTATTACTCCACGTAAGCGAAACATATGAAATTCATAGTTTTTCTGACAATTTCCATTCAAAGTGATGTGCGTGATTTTCACTATCAACATATTATTCTTTGAGCTATTCTGCATACTGCAGAGAAGGAATTTTCAATGTCACGCGTTTGGGAAATGCACCACGAATTTCCATTCAAAGTGATGTGCCTGATTTTCGCAATTGCTATCGCCTGATACGTGGAGTAATAAATCTAGAATCACTTTAATTGGCAATTATGGCGGAAAAACTATGAACTTCACATGTTTCTTGTAGGTGGAGTAATAAGTCTAGAATCACTTTAGATGGAAATTATGGCGGAAAAACTATGAACTTCATATGTTCCTCGTACGCAGATTAATATAAATCTTGAAAATTCGTGGTTCATTTTCTAAATGAGTGACTCGAAAATTTCTTGTTTGTAGTGTGCAGAATAGCTTAACAACTTAGAACATAATATGTTGAGAAGGAAAATCATGCAAATCACATGGAGATTATTGCGGAAAAACTATGTTTTTCTATATGTTCTTTCTACGTGGAGTAATAAAACTAGAAAACTGGTGATACCTTTCCGAAATGTGGGACAGAAAATTCCTTCTCTGTAGTATGCCAAATAACTTAGGGAACAATATGTTCATAGCGAAAATTATGCACATAACTTAGAATGAAAATCATGGCGGAAAAACTATGAACTTCACATGTTCCTCGTACGAGGAGTAATAAACCTAGAAATTTCGTGTTTCTTTTTCTGAAAAGATGACATTTAAAATATTCATTTTCTGTAGTATACAGAAACCTCTTAGATAACAATATGTTGATATTGAGAATTATGCACATCACTTACAATTGAAATTATGGTGGAAAAACTGTGAACTTCATATGTCTCTACTACGCATTATAATAAACCAAAAAGAATTGAAATTTTCTTCATTTATGTAAGTAGAATAACATTGAAAAACAGTTTGATAGCGAAAATCAAGCACAACACTTGGATTGAAGCGGAAAAGCTCTTAAATCCATATATTCCTCTCACATGGATTAATAAATTATGAAAATTCATAGTTCTTTACTCAAATCTCAGACGAAAATATTCTGACAGTAGAAATTATGCACTTGGAATGAAAAACATCGAGAAGAAAACTATATATTTCTTGCTCTAGGCAGTATAAATTAAGGAGGCTCATTTCATAAGCAGATGAAATACAACTTCAGTGAATTGATTATAATACAGAATATTAGTCAATTTTCATAAAAACACCCTATTCGAACTCAAAATTAGCAGATGGCTCGGAACCGTGGCTGGAAACAAGGCCTACGCTGCGATGTTGCCTAATTGAAACCGTGGATTAGAACCGTGGATGAAAAGCGTGGCTATCGTCACATCAGTTTGTCAATGTACCAATGTATGGTCAAGGGGCAATCGAAGAGTAACGAGAAATCGCAATTATCAGAAAAGATTTTCCGAGAATGTGTGGTGACGAATTTATGATAATCACTTGATAGGACGATTCATTTCACCTTTCCGATTGACTGGGCAAATTCATTCGAACTTTATCATTAATGGGTACCCATTAACATACAGAATACACAGGTAATACTGAGGGGATCTTACTTCCAACAAGACGGTGCTCTGGCTCATCATGCCAGAAACGTTATTCGTCATTTAAATAACACATTTCCAATGCTCTCGTTTGGTAGAGGTAGACCTCACAACTGGCCAGCGATATCACTTTCTCGCGCATATTTCGACTAATTTTATGGATGCATTTGAAATCTTAAGTATCCAGCTAAAAAAATAGATGATTAACAACACCATATCAAAGAATTACCCAAGCATGTGACCAAATACGAAATCAGACGGATATGATCCGTAAAGCTGTGGGGCAATTGGAAATTAGGGTAGGAAAACTTAAAGAGCAGGGAGGCAGTATTTTCGAACACATTTATTATTAATAATTTTATTACATTTATTATAAATCATTTTTCTTTCTTTTCGTTTTCGTTTAATCTTATTGCTTTTTTGAGTTTGAATATTTTTTTATGATTGTGCTATTTATTAGTACGTGAATAACAATTTTTCTGTAGTGAAAACTAGTTTGTCAAATGAAGAAAATTATAAGCAATGAAAATTTATTTCATTTCGATATCGAACTAGAAACTTTCTATTCGATTAAATAGTTTTCTTGTGTTCTGATAGTTCCTATTATTTTTTCATCCGAAAATTGACTAGCATCATGTGGCCGTTTAAGTTTGAAGAAAAGCAAAAACAAACTAGTAGACAATTTTCTTTACTCAACAGCGCCGTAACGCATATTAAGCAAATAACATATAATTTTGGTTCACCATAATATTCCTCCAACAGATGGGACAGTTCAGTGGCAAATGTAGATAGATGAAGCGACTTGCGATTCCAACAAAAATCGAAAGTTCAGGAAATTTGAGGCACATTGTGTTTGTTTTACCTTCAAGAAAAAAACATAATCTTTCCGCCGCGGCTCTGAAATATTCCATACATCTGCAGAAATATTGAAACAAGTACGCAGTGAACACCAAAATAACTACTAATTGCTAGTTTTGTATCGGAAAACAGCAGATGGTTCCGACGAAATATGAAATTTCATCAAAAGCCATGTTCTGGGGGTTTATTCCACCTCGTGAACAGAAAAAAACTAATATTTTCATTACGGCTTTGGAATATTCAAATATATTCAGATATGTAATCTAAATGCATGCAATGAAAAATTCTACCTAATTAAATCAGAATCGATCAAAATTCCGGCCAGATTCATAAAACATCTCTGAACTTCCTCTAAACCGATCCGATTTATCTGCCAGCCGTTACTGTATGTGAAATTCACGGATCTATACCTCTATAGAATATAAGAGTATATGGGGAATATGGTCAATATGAGAAAAAAATAAGATCTTCCATACATATCTCAAAACCCTGAACCTATACAACAAACTGTCAGTCTGTTTTATCGCATCAGAATTCCGCGTCAAGGCAAGAGATCCTCTATTCAATAATCGGCTCATGATATGAGATATAATGAAAGAAAAATCAAAGCGCTGAGTAACACATCTTGTAGACCATAAGAAGTGTATTGAAGAGGACCAAAACAGGACAGCGCCAGGAACAGATAAACTCCACAGCTTTTGGTAGAAAAACTTCAAAAGCACGCATAATAATAACGAGTCCTTGCTCCAGCTCGCTCTCGGCGACCCCGCTACGGTTAGTGGGAAACCCTCGGAATGACTTACCTGCTGTTGAATGGTGAAGTATTCCATGATCCTAAAAACTATCGCCCGATAGTACCTTTCTCTACCCTTTATGAGCTGATGATGGGAACAACTCTGCCTATGTACATCAATGAACACATTAAAGCGCATATCCTCGTACACGAACCGAATTGGTGGCGTAGGGGACCCAGATGGAGTAAAGTACTTCTCGTTATTGAGTACATCGTAACGATGCATTCACTGAAAAAGCTAAGACACCTCTGTGTTGCAAGGATCGACTACCTTAAACCTTTCGACTCTATGCCACACTCATGGTTGTTAAATACTGAATATACATGTAGCTTCTGCATCGGTTGTGAATATACTGAGACGACATATAAGCACGTGGCGAACCTCTTTCTCAAGCAGCAGAAATATCATCAGGCGAATTTCGTATCAAGAGGGAAATATTTCAAGGGGACACCCTTCGTGATTTTGTCTGGCCCTGAACCCTCAGAGTTGCATACTAAACAGTAGTTCAAACACCTCAGTGTTTGAAAGGGAAGAGAAATGTTGGAATCAACCACCAATTCTACTTAGATGATCTCAAATTATACAAAAGTACAACAGATCAAATGAAGAGACAATTCGAGATGGCGACTACTTTCAGCGAGGGGGACGGTATGGAGAAATGTGCGGTGATGAGTGATAGAACGAGTAGACTAACTGATTTCGAACCGGAAATGACGCTCTTGAATGCACTAGAACAACAGGAAACATACAAATACAAATACAGCAGGCTCTTGACTTCAAAACTACAATCGGGGAGGCATTAAAAAAAGCTTTGTTGTTAAGTCAAGCGTGTACTACAGAAGAAACTGAACTTAAAAGCTATGGTTTTTGCTTTTAACACCGAGGCTATCCCGAGCATAACTTATTCATTCGAGGTTGTAAATTTGTCTACGACGGAACTCCTTAGTTTGAACATGAAACTGGGAACGATCTTCACAAAGTTTGGCATGAATCATCCTCACGCATGTCAGTCCACTGTGTCTACATTGCGACCACTGTGGAATAGGAATCACAAACAGAGAAAGTAGTCATGGCGATAATGTTCTGTCAGCGAAAGCACTTCTCTGACAACGTCTCCTTTCCATAGATCTATAGGAGAAGTTGATGATATGATCCCATAACTTAGGTATGAAGAAGTACAGCTGAAGAGTTGTCCTCCGTTAGTAGTGCACCCGGAAACTGAAGGGCGAGTGTTGGCAAAACAAGACTAGGTAGTGCCAACTAGTGAAAATAACAAATTGTCGAACCGAATTTCTCTTCTAATCAATGTCAACAATACTCGCGAGATCTAAAGTCTATTCAACAAATCACATCGTCTAGTCTGATCCTGGTACGAAAAGACTACCTTAGCACGCACAAGTGTAAGCCAAAACAGTCCTGAAGAACGACAGTCACAGACTTTAATGGAACAATACGATAAATTGTGACCGGCCTATGTTCATAATAGAACGGACATCGCCGTTTTTTATGAGAACGAAAAAAACGCTGTCCTGATAGATGTGACGATACCACCTGACGATAACACGACCACAGCGTACTTTGATAATTTCGATAAATCGCCTTATACAGTTCATCTGATGGGAAACACCCGGAAAATAAACCTCGATAGGGATGTGCTACCCAAGTCCCAACAAGAGGTTACACTGAGCACTGCGAGAATAATTCGTAACTTTCTCAATGAGAGTGAGTTATGATTACATAGTTGATTATACAGTGGCTATCTTCGCAAGCAGCTGTCATTTGCACTACCCGTCTCGGCGGTGATGGCGAAAAAAGCGGTGAAAATCTAGGTTGATGATCCATTTGAATGAAAATATGGAGATTTGAAGCTATTCAAACTCACTCAATTTTTCACATTATCATTTTAGGGCAGGAACTAAGTCCAAAACATTCATTTTATTGCCGAATGTTGAATAACAGCCTGTACACCCCCGAAATGAAAATCAGAATGTATATCCGTAAACTAGGCAGATGGCTATTCAAGCAGGTACAAAGCTTTTCTACCACACCTACATTCATTCATGGAAATTAAATGTTCTAAAATAATTCGAAAAAAATCGCGTGATTGGCAAATGAGTCAGTTCAATGCATATTTTGGTAGTCATATATATATATATATATATATATATATATATATATATATATATATATATATATATATATATATATATATATATATATATATATATATATATATATATATATATATATATATATATATATATATATATATATATATATATATATATATATATATATATATATATATTGTATATTGTGTGTCGGGTATAGCAATATCAATTATATATGTTATTCGATTCTGTTTATCAGTAAGAATGATATCTGGCCTATTGTGTTTTACAGCTCTGTTGCATAGAATTGTTTTATCAAAAAAAATTATATTTCTCATTTTCACAAATAATCTCAGGTTCATATTTGTAAAAATTTTTTCTTTTGGGAATTAGGTCATGTTTAATTCCTAGATTGAAACGAATAATATTAGCAACGGCATTGTCTTTTTGAATAATCTGTTGAAGCGAGGACTGAGCAAGATGATAATATATGAAAAACTGTTTCTAAAGAACAGAAACGTTTCTATAATTCCTCGTGAAAACCACCTGATCCTGGATCACAATTGCCAAACCTTCTGTTTCAGCATTTTTCAATTCTTTAGGGTGCTTTCCGTGTAATTCCTTCTGCATCCAACTTTCTCTTTTAGAATTATCATCAAATATATCGAAATCTATCTTTTGCATTGTCAAGTTCAGAGGTGTAAGATTATAATCTGAAGCAACAACAATATCATGTAATTTAGCTGTTCTCTGTTTATCATACAAAACAAAACCAACCCAATAAATATATATATATATATATATATATATATATATATATATATATATATATATATATATATATATATTGGGTCGTTTTATTTTTTTCATTCTATGGTGCCATGAATATTGAAAATTTACCATAGTTGATCAAAGCAACACTTAAAAAACTAACTGACGTCAAAATTTCAAATTTGCTCTGTCCAGGCCAGATTAATATTCTCCTAAATCATTTTTCGATTAAAACTCCACTTTTTCAAATAGCACCATATTGGTACCGAGGTACCATTAGAAGCTTGATACTATAGGTAAACAAATTTTGTAAACACTTTTTGTAAAAATACAGACAAATTATGATAATGTAAAAATTTCCATTTATTTTTTTTCAAATCGTGTAAATAAATCAAGAAGGCTACGGAAAGGAACATTGAAAACAAGCAATCCTGACATTCGAAGGATCATTGAGAAATAAACTCAATTACTTGTATTAAGTCAAATTTTGGGTGCATTCAGCTTCATACAATAAAAAAACTCAATTTCTTTCTTTAAGAATCCAAAACAACAATACTGAATCCCAAAACAAGAAATATCATCTGATCCATAAGAATCAATCGTGAGCAGTCGAAAAAACAAATTCACAAACATAATAAAAATCATAAGAATTGTTCGAAATGTTGACCATTATTGTCTACGCACATTTGAATCCGCTCTTGCCAATTTCTAGAGACACTGGTCAATTTTTCAGGTGTTATACTGCCGATGGCTCGTCTGACTCTATCCTCTAGATCTGCACGCGTTGTAAGCGCTGTTGCGTAAACACAATTCTTTAAATAACCCCAAACGAAAAAGTCTAACGGACTTAAATAAGGTGATCTTGCGGGCCATCTTATTGGACTCTTCGTTGCAATCCAATTTTCTCCGAATCTCTGAGACAATTCTTGCGTCGTCGGGGGTGCACCATCCTGTTGATGAAACATTACCCTCTAAATCGCCAACGGTAGATTTTCCAAATATTCCTCAATCTCATTCTGAATAAATTGTATCTAGCGCCAGTCAACGGCCAATCAAAAATCACGGGACCAATTTTTCTGGTACCAATCACACCTAACAAAACATTAAAACCGAATTGTTCCTGAAAATTACGCTGGTTGAATAAATGTTGATTCTCCTGAGACCAATATCTTGTGTTTTGTATGTTGAATAACCCTAAATTAGTAAACCTTGGTTCATCTTTAAACAAGATTATTTTTAGGAAATTATTGTGTGGTTGCACATTATTTTGCATCATCCAATTGCAGTATTCCATCCTCCTTGCATATTCACCTTCATACAAATGCTGATGCAATTGATATTTGTATGAATTATAATTATACTTCTTCAAAATTCGACGAACACTTTCACGACTTATATCCAACTCAAATGCAACTAGCCTTGTGGAAATGGTTTTATCAATTTCCACTCACGCTAACACATTAATTTCAGTGTCTTCTCCAATGATAAACTTTTCTTGAGGATCATTATTGGGTTCTCTTCTAAATTGATCCTTCTTGCGGTGCATTATCTTTCGGTATACAAATTGACAGCAGCTACTGCATTCTTTTGGCATTCCCCGAAAATAAGTAAGATATACACTCTCATGCCTTGTGTATGTTTGAGGCATCTTAAAAAATAATAACGCTTCAGTAAATTAAATTCGAGTGAAATCGACCGATGCTTTACTATCCGGATAACTTTTATATTGGAACCGTCCAAGTAGTTTGTTGCCATAGCCTCCTTTGTTCGAAAAATAAAAATCCTCTCAAACATAATTCTGATTCCTGAATTATCCATTGTGAGATATGGTTGAATTTGGAAAATTATTTGAAATCCGCATATGCTAAATTATACAGGGTGTTTGAAGATCTCCATTAGCCTAAAATTAATGAAAATTTTTACATCATAATTTGTTTGCATTCAAAAAAAAGTGTTTTCAGGATTTGTTTACCCATACAATCAAGCTTCTAATGGCACCACCAATGTGGTGCCGCTTGAAGAAATGAATTTTTAATTCAAAATGATTCTGGAGAGCATTAATCAGGCCTGGACAAAGCAAATCTGAAATTTTGACATCAGTGGCCTTTTTAAAGTGTTTCTTGGATCGATTAAGGAAGATTGGCAATATTCATGGCACCCTAGATTGAAAAATAAAAACCTAACCAAATATGATTTTGACGCCCAAAATATCAATTGTGAGGTATGGTTGAATTCGGAAAATAATTTGCATACCAAATATGCAAAAAGATACAGGGTGTCCCACTTAAAAATCTTCATTAAAGGTCATTTTCGGGGACACCGGAAGTGGAAAAAATTGTTTCAGAAGTCAAAAGGTGGCCAGTCATAATTTTGATCGAATCACAAAATTTCAATAAATTACCTGCAGAAATATAGAACTAAGAGGGTGTACCATGATCCTGTGTCACCTGGTAAATATACACACACACACACACACACACACACACACATATATATATATATATATATATATATATATATATATATATATATATATATATATATATATATATATATATATATATATATATATATATATATATATATATATATATATATATATATATATATATATAGTATTGTATTGAGTTTGAACAGTTACAAAAGATAACAGTCATCAAATCTTGTAATATTCTTCGTAGGTTTCTTTCCGAAATAAATAATGAGGTAGAGTCATAGGTTTTCTCTTTAGTTTATACTGCTCAGAATCTCATTTCATATTTTATTTATTTGTTTATATAAATTTAATATAATTAACTGACAATTTTGTCATATTTATATTCAGAGCAGTATTCTATTCGATCGTTCACCACTTCATACAAAGGAAACTATTAATGAGTAACATTCAGTGTTACTTGACTAAGGTCCGTACACTGGATTTTTCCGGGGAGAAAGCCTCTGACACTACTCGTTGGTACATTGATATCATTGTCTGATGATGCTATAGTATGTATATATTCTGGTAGATTGATATATTGTCATAACATTTAACGTTATCCTAATATATAATTATTCCAGGATATGTTTTGATTATAATAATTGCCTGGCAATGGTATTAATTACAGGGTGGTGGATTTATATTTTTCATGAAATCAGTTTGATTGCATGAAAAGATATATGGGCAACTCGTCGGGGTTAGGTTAGATATATATATATATATATATATATATATATATATATATATATACCGCAATTAGACAAATATTTGAACAAATCTGAAAAGAATAGGGTACAATATTTCAGATTACAATTTATCCCGCTTATTTGTTGACGACAAATAATATTCAATAATTTCAATTGTTTATATAAGATTCCAAAGGTTAACGAGCGTCTGTTGAACCTATATCTTTCATAATTGAATTTATTCTGTATTATCAGCCCTCGTCTTAATCAAAACAATATGCTATTCAGGAATGCATTTTAATATAACGTGTTTATCATGGTATCAGCGATCAAAATTGTCTAATCCATCATTTTGTACTTATTTCTGAATATATTCATTTTATAGAAAGAAAAATTCGTTAAATGAAACTTTAGCAAGAAAGTTAGGGTTTGAAGCATTATAAACAACTATATTCCAAACATACTATTTTATTAAATAAGTGTGGTTCAGAGAAACAGTTTCCTATAAAAGAACAAGGCCTGATTGTTCTTCTGAATAACCTATTCACAACAACCAGATTGACTTCACTACACGCCGAACACTATATGAAGCGCTTGGCTTTTCTGCGTTTTTGCGGTTGTAGGTCTTCTGTGCCGATTCTTTAGGAAATGACATGCTTATACATACACGCTGTACCTTCCAACCAATGATACAGGGTTCAGGTGTAGTCCAGCTGGGTGTTAAGTGAAATTTTAATCTAGAACTGAACTGCAGTTTGTTGCTCCTATTTATGACATCCGACTCAATTATATCACTACTATTATGGCCCTAATCGATGATGCTCATGAGGAATATTTAACATTATATGAAAGATTGACTAAATTTTTCCAAGTGTTGATACACACAGCGTTGTATGTCGCCATTTATTTGATATTGGGATTATGGTAATCATCCGGGGAAGGTCGGTTAAGTACCTTTTAGAGCACAGCTGATTGACTTCTCTAAACGCCAGGGACTTTGTGTAGCGCCGTGGTGAGAAAATTGGACTATTCTGTTTTTCAATATTCTCTTCGTTGTAATCCACTTCTTGTAATCCAACAGATCTAATTAGTAGGGTCCATTTTATATATCGATGGACAGTCCGGTAAGATATTTCATTGAGCACTAGAAAAAGTATGCTCATGAATTATCATTGAGATATCTTTGAAAAGTTTCGCAGCTAGAAAAAGTATGCTCATGGATCATTATTGTGAGATATCTTTGAAAAGTTTCGCAGCTAACTGGTGGTAGTAATTGAAAATGAAAATGTTTAGTCTTCTGTGTTATCAATAGCCATTCAAGAACATCAACTCGTTTTTTCAATTCTGGTTTGGTTAGCCAATCAGAAACATTCAACCACAGGGAGCGAGGTCTTCTTGTAAACTTGATCAATGTTATAACATTCCGTTTGAATCACATTATAAGGTTAGGTTAGAAATCTAATCTAACCACAGAATGTTAAATATATAAATTTCAAAAGTGATTTCTTCCCTTATTCAAAATATATACAAAAATGGACAAAATAAACATCAAACTACGTTTGCTTACCTTTGAAACATTATTTCAAGTTTAGTTTAGCTTCTCACTGAAATCAAAAAGAATTATTCATTTTGACAGATCGAATGCAAAACTGAGCTTGAATAACGATGGTAGAAGCGGTAGAAGAAGTCGCTAGCCCGGCCCCCGTGTTTCCAGTCTTTTCCTAGAAAATATAGGTCTCAAAAATCGTCCCAAATTCGAAAATTAAGTCTTAGAGTAGCGATTTCTCATCGCAGATCTGATTTCGGGATATATAGGAGTCGATACCCGAGTCGTGAGGAGTACGACGGATAAAAGAAAATCCCTTATTTTTACAGCTGAACGTTCGTTAATATCTAGCCGTCAGACATTATCGGGATGAGGACATTGAGCGAAATTTTGCAAGTCCGCCAATAGCTCTTCGCTGGATCGAACATTTTCCAGTTTTCCCGGTATTCTTGGGAACATAAATATTGCAGCGCAACTTGGGAAATTTCGAGATTTGGTCCTCGTCGCGGTTTCGAAACGATCGAACGCGACAGAAAAATTTGAATAGACATAGAAGCTTTTCACTCTCGAAAATCAGAGACCTTTTTTATTTTCGTTTTTTCGGGATCTTGGAATTTTAGCTTGACCGATGGTTTCGATCGCTTTCCGAAAGACCGAAATTTCCGATTCCAAAGAAATCTCGCCGTTTCGACTTTCCACTCGCTCTTGATGACGTTTCGGCGAAATTCTCTGAAAAATCCTCAGAGCTCAGTCGTTCGAGCTAGAGGCTCCAAATTTGGCACGAACATTCCTCCGACCCTTCCCCATCTGAAATATAAATACTACTACTAACCTAACATCTCAAACTACCGTCATCCCCAAGGATTATTCCCGCAAAGGGCCTTGAGACTTCATTATAATATATTAACATAAAAGCGTTATGTACCGCTTAAGAATAAATTATGTAAAACGTTTCACTGTTGTTGCATGCATTCTTTAATTAGTGCAATTATTGAAAGATTATTTGGTGACATATAAATATTTGTATTCAATAATATACAACAAGGAATACATAAAAAAACCTAACTGAGTAATAAGATTTCTACTGTCGCGAGTCATCTTTTTTTACAAGTTAAAAAGAGGGAAGAAGTGGGACTGAGTTCAATATGTGTATGAAAAATATACAATAAAGAGAGGAAGAGATTCGGGTAGGGTTCATATTCTTTATCTACTCTCGAAATGAAAATCAGTTGAATCGAGTATTCAAATATCCTTTATCAGGTTACCAGAAAGGATAGTTATCAAACAAGCTTGCTTAAATTTGAAGATGTGTATGAACAATTTTATGTAAATGAGATAAAAACACAAGGTTTAACTTTGATCTACACTTTATTTGAAAAAATTCGACGACGTTTCGCTGACACAGCAGCTTTATCAAGAATGAAAAATAGAATGAAGAGTATGGTATTATAAACAAATCGTAGAACAAGTTGGATGAATAACAGGAAAATCCACACCGAGCCATTGTACAGTTAGTATGAAAGGTAATAAAAACTAATTGAACAAGTTAAGTAGGGGTGAGTAATTCAAATCTACCTGTTCATTCAAAAGCTTGTCCGAATGTTTGAATCTATTTATTTCTAATGCTTCTAGGAGATCTAATTTTGAACTTTTGATTTTATATGTAATATGTCAAAGTTTTTATTGAATGAATGGTTTTCTTTTATTAGGTGGTTTGAATAATTTGAATCAGATTTATTTTTGTCGAAGCTACGTTTATGTTCAGATGTTCTTATGCCAAAACTCCTATAGGTCCTACCGATATAAATTTTATCACAAGAACCGCAATTGAGTTTATAGATTCCCGATTTACTTGATTTTTCAACACGAGATTTATTATTTTTAATATGTTTACCTAAGTTATTAGAAGTTTTGAAAGCTATATTAAGATTTTGTTTGACGAGAAAGGATTTAATATTTGTACTTGCAGAACCGCAGAATGTTAAACTGTTGAATATTTTATAGTCTTTATGAATAGGATATACTTCATTTATTGCTTTTTGATAGAGTTTTTACGAATGATTAGGTCTATCATATCCGGATTATATGAATTATTAATGGCTATCTGTTTGATGATGTTTAACTCTTTATTATAATCTTCTACTGATAAAGGTAAATTGAGTAACCGATGTACCATGCTGTTCAAAGCTGCAACTTTGTGTTGAATGGGATGTAATGAGTAGTTATGTATAATTGTATCAGTATGTGTTGGTTTACGAAAGACCGAAAAACATGATTATTATTTTGTTTTGTGATTTTTAAGTCCAAAAATTTATGGAATCGTTCTGTTCAATTTCTATCGTGAATTTAATGTTCAAATGGATGGAATTAATGAAATTAACAAATAAGTCTAATTGACGAGTAGTTCCAATGAAACATACTAAGATGTCGTCAACATATCTATACCAATAAAGAAATTTGGAAATGAGTGGATGTGTATGAATTTTCTGTTCAATATTATTCATAAAAATCTCTGCTAAAAGTGGACTCAAAGGATTTCCCATGATCAAACCATTTTCACTACTGTAATAGATGTTGTTGAAAGAAAAATAATTTTGTTCAATGCAAACGTCCAACAGATTCAATATTTCTGATTTGATTATGTGGTTAACATGATTCGAATTCAACATGTTTTCGATTAATATTCTGACATCACCTGGAGGAACACTTGGGTATAAATTCTCAACATCAAACGAAATAAGTTTTGCGTTAGGTGGTAGGTTAACGTTTTTATGTTATTTATCAATTCGAATGAATTTTTATAGAAAATTTTGATTTGAATGAACAATAATTTTAATAATATCTATAAGGTAGTGCGACAATTTCACGGCTGGGGCTGTAACGTAAGATACGACTGGTCTAACGGGGTTATTTACTTTATGCAATTTAATGAGTGAATACAGTTGAGGTGGTTGAGGGTTTGGTAAAATTAATTTGTATTTATCTATTGCTTTAATTAAAGATTTTGCGTCATTTATTGCAATTTTAATATTTTTCTGGAATTTAATAGTTGGATCTTTGTTTAAAATTGTATAGTTTCCGGACGAAATGAAATTTAGAGTTTTAAATAGGTAGTCATTTTTATTTAACGCAATAACAGTATTACCCTTATCTGCTTTTGTAAAAATAACTTCATTTAGTTGAGATTTTTGTTTGATGGCCTTTAAAATATTTTGTTCTTTACTCGGTTTAAAGTCAGCTAATGATTCATTTTTATAATGTCAGATGCTAAATATTTAAGGTGAGTGTTATTAGGAATATTTTTCAGAGAAATTTCAGTATCTATGCCAAGTTCCTCTAAATCAGATTTTATCTTGTTTGATTTAATATTGTGTTTGAAACCTTTCTCCAAGAGATTAGTTTCATCAGTTGTGAAATTAGTATCAGAAAGGTTAACGAATCTATCAAAAATTGATGGTCAGAAAATTTAGTTTTACGTGGAGTAGGTTTCGGTTTTCGTGACACGAGAAACTTTAATTTGCGGTATTGGATGGTATATTTATTATGTATTATTAGCTGACTTTAAACCGAGTAAAGAACAAAATATTTTAAAGGCCATCAAACAAAAATCTCAACTAAATGAAGTTATTTTTACAAAAGCAGATAAGGGTAATACTGTTATTGCGTTAAATAAAAATGACTACCTATTTAAAACTCTAAATTTCATTTCGTCCGAAACTATACAATTTTAAACAAAGATCCAACTATTAAATTCCAGAAAATATTAAAATTGCAATAAATGACGCAAAATCTTTAATTAAAGCAATAGATAAATACAAATTAATTTTACCAAACCTCAACCACCTCAACTGTATTCACTCATTAAATTGCATAAAGTAAATAACCCCGTTAGACCAGTCGTATCTTACGTTACAGCCCCAGCCGTGAAATTGTCGCACTACCTTATAGATATTATTAAAATTATTGTTCATTCAAATCAAAATTTTCTATAAAAATTCATTCGAATTGATAAATAACATAAAAAACGTTAACCTACCACCTAACGCAAAACTTATTTCGTTTGATGTTGAGAATTTATACCCAAGTGTTCCTCCAGGTGATGTCAGAATATTAATCGAAAACATGTTGAATTCGAATCATGTTAACCACATAATCAAATCAGAAATATTGAATCTGTTGGACGTTTGCATTGAACAAAATTATTTTTCTTTCAACAACATCTATTACAGTAGTGAAAATGGTTTGATCATGGGAAATCCTTTGAGTCCACTTTTAGCAGAGATTTTATGAATAATATTGAACAGAAAATTCATACACATCCACTCATTTCCAAATTTCTTTATTGGTATAGATATGTTGACGACATCTTAGTATGTTTCATTGGAACTACTCGTCAATTAGACTTATTTGTTAATTTCATTAATTCCATCCATTTGAACATTAAATTCACGATAGAAATTGAACAGAACGATTCCATAAATTTTTGGACTTAAAAATCACAAAACAAAATAATAATCATGTTTTTCGGTCTTTCGTAAACCAACACATACTGATACAATTATACATAACTACTCATTACATCCCATTCAACACAAAGTTGCAGCTTTGAACAGCATGGTACATCGGTTACTCAATTTACCTTTATCAGTAGAAGATTATAATAAAGAGTTAAACATCATCAAACAGATAGCCATTAATAATTCATATAATCCGGATATGATAGACCTAATCATTCGTAAAAACTCTATCAAAAAGCAATAAATGAAGTATATCCTATTCATAAAGACTATAAAATATTCAACAGTTTAACATTCTGCGGTTCTGCAAGTACAAATATTAAATCCTTTCTCGTCAAACAAAATCTTAATATAGCTTTCAAAACTTCTAATAACTTAGGTAAACATATCAAAAATAATAAATCTCGTGTTGAAAAATCAAGTAAATCGGGAATCTATAAACTCAATTGCGGTTCTTGTGATAAAATTTATATCGGTAGGACCTATAGGAGTTTTGGCATAAGAACATCTGAACATAAACGTAGCTTCGACAAAAATAAATCTGATTCAAATTATTCAAACCACCTAATAAAAGAAAACCATTCATTCAATAAAAACTTTGACATATTACATATAAAATCAAAAGTTCAAAATTAGATCTCCTAGAAGCATTAGAAATAAATAGATTCAAACATTCGGACAAGCTTTTGAATGAACAGGTAGATTTGAATTACTCACCCCTACTTAACTTGTTCAATTAGTTTTATTACCTTTCATACTAACTGTACAATGGCTCGGTGTGGATTTTCCTGTTATTCATCCAACTTGTTCTACGATTTGTTTATAATACCATACTCTTCATTCTATTTTTCATTCTTGATAAAGCTGCTGTGTCAGCGAAACGTCGTCGAATTTTTTCAAATAAAGTGTAGATCAAAGTTAAACCTTGTGTTTTTATCTCATTTATATCATGGATCTACATCAAGTAACGGCCTCCACAATTCAAAAAATTTTATGTAAGTCTGAAAAAAAGTTGACATACATATTTAAATTACGAGATGGTGGTAGAGTGATATTTGTCTTACGGAAGTGAAGGCCAGATAACCAAAAACGAATGGAAATAGGAAAAATTGCACATTGGAGAGAAACTTTCAAGAAAGGGACTAAGGATGGTGAAGCATCTAACAAATGGTGTTGTTCAAATCAGACCACTGCACGAAAAGTGGTTGTGTAAAAATTTTCTGTTCACCGCATAAAAGTGGCTCAGCTAGTTTTTTCAATTTTCGCATTAATTTCAAGTAATATACAGTTTAACTACAATATCTAACGAAACATTGAAACTGTCGTATGAGCACTGAGCTCCCAAAAGATCGTTAAATACGGAGTACCCCAAGGCACTGTTCTTGGGCCGATTCTATTTATAATTTACATGAACGAAATTTTGAAAGCTGAAACAGAGGGTACAATCATTAGTTTCGCGGATGACACGGTTTTGTTCTATACAGATAGGTCATGGGAAGCTGTTAAGAAAAAGACAGAAATGGATTTAAGTAAAATATTGAACGCATTTGATGAAATGTTATTGACTGTTAACTATGATAAAACATATTTTATGCCGTTTAGTTACTATAGCAGTGGTTTACCCCTTTTCAAAGAACTCGAAATTGAAAAAAATGAAAAAACTGTCAAAATTGCTACAGAAGAAACTGTGAAGTATCTTGGAGTACTAATTGATCAAAATTTAAGATGGGACTATCATATTGAATTATTGGTTAAGTCTCTGAGGAGTTTGCTCTACTTGTTTAGATTCCTTGCTAAGTTTGTCGATTTTCGTAGATTGAAGATGATTTATCACGGCCTTGTAGAATGCAGAATTAGATACGGCATCACGATATATGGTGCTGCAGCAAGCTGTTATCAAAATAAAGTGGAAATCTTACAGAAAAAAATTCTAGAAATAATTTCAAAAAAACCAAATACCTACCCCTCAGTTGACTTATATAAACAAACTGGTGTATTGGATGTCAGGCAGCTGTATTTCCTTGATCGTGTAACACAAATTCACAAAAGTAAAAACAAACTTCAATATGTTGATCATGGATATGGGACCCGATCTTGTTCACAGGCAAAGGTCAAAACCCTTTTCTTTTCGAGAACTATATCTCAACGTTCTTTCGATTTTAATGCCTATAGAATGTATAATTTCCTTCCACTAAACATAAGAATTGTACCCAATATAAATAGTTTCAAAAGGAAGGTCAATAGTTTTCTCAGAATGAAAGATAGAAATGACATCCATTGTTTGTTTTGATCCATATAAAAATTTTTTTTTATTGATTTGTATTTCGTTGATCATAGCATACCTTTTGTGTTTCTCTATTCGTAGTTGCGCTAACCCACGCACTGGCTTAGCCTTAGTGGGTAATCCTTGATGTGTTTTGTTCATTCGTCATGGTCATAATTTGTGTTTTTTTTTTATAGTTTGTAATGGGAAGGGGGTTTTCACATTGTGATTATGATTGAGTGAATAAAAATTATTATTATTATTATTATTATTATTATTTTCACATTGTCTGAGAAAAGCTGAAAACCAATGACCTAGTCGAACAGTCACTTTTCGATCGATCAAGTGAGTTTATTTGATTTTCTCCCCCTATAAGCGCTTATTATTTTTATTGTTTATTAGAAACTTGAAATAATGGCGTGATTTGTGAGCAGAAATACTAGAAGGTACCTCTATAATTACCTATTGATGCTTCAAAACGTACAAAGTTATTAATAGGCATCACGTTCCATGAGAAATTGGCAGATCATAGTTGAACCGTGAAAACATACACATATAAAAATATTCGCATTCTTGGATTAACATGTGGGGAGGGTTCTTTAGGGAGTCCCGTCATAGTAGACTATTTCCAGGAAGAAAACAGTAGAAATCACCTACCTTGGATAACTGGTAGATAGAAGTTATGGATAGATTTAATACCGGGAGTGGCTAGAAAGAGATCGATAATTTGAAATGAACTTGGATTCGGTGACAGTATTAGTGATTTTACGAAAATGAATTTCAAGTGATGGAGCAGAACATAACAAAGGATATAACTAATCACGATGGTATTCCCTCTGGTCATAAAATTTAATTCCAAAGGACAAAGTCAAAAACATATTCATCTATTATAGATGTTATTCGGAAGGAAATATTGTTCCGAAATATTCAATTCTGAAAAAAAAAGACAAAAAAGAACGAAATATATTTGAGAAATATCTCTTCAAGATGTTGAACAATAAATAAACAATAGAACAAGTTAACAACCGCTGTATAACCACTGTTCGACAATTGCAACGTTTATCGTTACAAGATGAAATAAAATTTTGCCGAGGAATGAAAACTGAACGGGTAAGTGCACAAGTATGTACCACAATGGAATTTGAAATATATTGGCTTTATTAATTTCACATTGCACAAGCATTGAGAAAAATATGTGGTTATTCATCTTGAATATATTGTTTCATAATTGTCACAAGGTGAGAATTTCGTGCGTGTTTAAGAATAAATTTCTTATTCATTTCTCAATTTTCACAACACCGATAATGAAACTTGAAATGCCCTGAATTATTGGGAGATAATTATTGTATCCAACAATTCCAGATTCAAGAATTACCTCTTCGACACTGATATAAGAAAAAGAAAAAACATGTTAAATTTTCCTCAGAACAATTCTGCTCTCAAAATAAAATTTTAATTTTTTTTCAGATTTTTGGCAGCTCTATAATCAGTTCAGTAACTGAGAAGCTGATGGTATGAGACCGAAAAATGAAATTTGGGAATTCCAGAACAAAGAGCAAATTCGGAAGTACATTTTTTTCTGCATATTTTTTATAATTTATTATCCATATTCACCTTTCATATCATGTATATATACTAAACGCGTGAGGCACTTTTCGGTTAAAATGGAGGGGATGGAAAGTGGTTGAACAGGGACGAAGATTTTTCGAATAGCTCTCGAGCGGGAGGCGGAGGTCGGGCCGAATAATTTTTTTATGGAACTAGGTAATCAGCCGAAGGTACGTGTCAAATCGGGAGGCCGCGGGACCCCGAACGGCGGATATCTGAATTTTCGAAAATTTTCGCGATATCGCCAGATCTCAAAAAACGGAAAGAGCCAAGTGCCGGATTCTTTCGGTATCGGTAAATTTCGTATTGTAAGACGATTCGTGCAGCGATAATCTCGAAATTCTCCGAAAATCCTTCCGAAAACGCCAAAAAGAAAAAGGTCCACGATTTTCTCGAAACGGCAGGGAGGAAATTACCCAAACGAGTAGGCTCTACAAATTTTTTCCTTCGCCTAATCGGTCCCGCACTTTTTACCGAACGAAGCGTTCGTCTTTCCCAACTTGCTTCCCGATATTTTTATCGCGTATTTTCCACGGGAAACCTTTTAAATTTGCGTTCGAAAAGAGGCCCATTTTCAGACGCGGAGGATAATTCCACATTTTCGAAAAAACGGACACACCCATCGAAAGTCTTCGCCGAAATTGCTTCGGTTCGAGGTTTAAAACTATCGGCAAAAGCGGGGAAATACCACGGAATCCGGGAAGAAAGACGAAATTTTACTCTCACGTCTTTCTTCCTCGAGAAAAAGGCATTCCAATATTTTTAATTAATTCCGGAAAAACGACAACTTTGCTCGATACCCCTGCCGTCCTCATTTCCTTTTCCACCAATAGGGAACGAAACACGTCGGGAACACGGCGATGCCCGATCGTCGACATTGACGTTGACTTTTCCCAAACTCAAATTCTAGGGTTTGGGTCGTTGAAAAACATCTAAAATAAGAAAAATATCAATCACCCCATCAATAAAGGTACATCGAAATCATCTCGAAACCTGTCCGGTTATGTAGAACGTAAAAGGTTTCGATTCGATCGCGAGAAAAACGTCGTAGTTGAAACGAATAAGGGAGAGCTCCTTCGAAACGTAAGTAAACTATACGTATTTCGTTCGTTTTTGCACGAAAATTCATATATTCTCACGAAACAAACGTTTCAAACGATGCGTTAATTCGTCTAAATCTTCATTTACGTCGTATTTTTACCTATTTACCGGATTAAAATACGTATTTTCTTCTATTTCCATGCACACAGCGTTCGTGATGAAAGTTGAAGTAGGTTATTTACATTCCAGTCAGTCGGCCATATTGCCCAACGTTCTCGAAAGGGACGCTTGAAAACGAAAATGAGCTTCGAAAATGGATTTGTACATTTATTTTCGCTACGAGCGAAGGCCTATTGTTAATACCTACGATACCAATTCCAGCGATATAAACCATCCGTATTTTCCAATGTTATTAGAAAAATAAGCTACTTGAATAGTAAGTATTTATAGCACGATCTTTTTCGTCAATAATAACACTAAAATTTTCAGCTTATTCCACTAAGTAGAACGGAGATAAATGCAATACAGAACGGAACAAGTTTTAATATGCACGCGAAATTGAATATCTCAAGAGGTTAAGCTAACCGAGAATAGAATTTGATATCTGAAGGTACGTTATTTGTCGTTTTCTCCGAAGACGAATCATCTCGATATTCTCAATGAAATCAATAATGTACAGCTTATCGAAGGCAATCTTACGAATACCTATTATTTTTTTTTTCAGGCTAAAGTGTTCACAAGTGCAAAGTCAAAAAACTTCTTTATTTTGTGGTAACAGGCTCTATTTTGAAGGTAGATGAGTGCATGAGTCGAAGACAAAGAATGAACAGAATGCAGCTTTTCAGTCCTAACATCACACAAATGAAATTGGTTATTCAAAAGATGCATTAATAACACAACGAGATGTATCCTGTTGGCCTTTATATTCTAATACGATAATATTGAATAGTAATCAGCAATATGTCAGGTTTGTACATCCTCTTTTCCCACAATTACATATAAACTATCTAATGCATGTAGTGTAGCAATGTAGCAAACCGTTTATCTAACATTGAGGATATTTTGCAGATATATATGAGCTATGTTTATGGAAACCTCACTGACAACTTCTATGCAACAGTGTTACTGATGTTTCTCGATGAATGGAATAAATTTCAACAACTTAATTTTCGAGCAGGAGGAATGGGCCTATTTTATATTAAGTTCAGTAAGGTTTTGTTTTTTATGAAAGTGAGAAGAATATGCTCGACAATAAGTGCTCATTAAGATATGTTATGACTCTTACATTAATCATTAATTTCAATTCTCCACAGCAACAATTTCTGAGGAGGGATTTGATATTTACCAAGAAAATTTGTTGAACTTCACATTTCATCATACAAAAATGCAACGTTTATCGTTACAAGATAACATTTTGCCGAGGAATGAAAACTGAACGGGTAAGTGCTCAAGTATGTACCTCAATAGAATTTGAAATGGTACTAGTAGTATTGGCTTTATTTATTTTCACATTGTACAAGCATTGATAAAAATATGTGATTATTCATCTTGAAATTGTTTCATAATTGTCACGAGGTGAGAATTTCGTGCATGTTTAAGACTATATTTCTTATTCAACATTTCTCAATTTTAACTCTATTTCACAACACCGATAATGAAACTTGAAATGCTCTGAATGTTGGGAGATAATTATAGTATCCATCAATTACAGACTCAAGAATTATCTCTTCGACACTAACATAAGAAAGAAAAAACATGTTAAATTTTTCTCAGAATAATTCTTCTGCTTTCAAAATAAAATTTTACTCTTTTCCTATAATAGTTAAGTAACTGATAAACTGATGGTACGAGACCAGAAAATGAAATTTGGGATTTCCAGAACAAATAGTAAATAAACGGCAATTTTCTGCATATACCTGTACATCATATATCAGTTTTAATATCAACTCCTAATGAATATTTTCCCAATTGGAATTTGTGTCAAGCATTTTGATGTAGTATGTGATTTCTTTCACGAAAAATTTTTCTGTATATTTCAGTATCAATTTGAAATAACTTTTTCAACTTTTCATCAGTTCTTCTTGCTTCTGTACAGAATGTAGTTGATTGTTTCTTTGAAATAATTTCTTGAATTTATCATCCATATTCACCTTTCATATCATGTACACTAAATACTTTCTAACAAAGTCTATGTATTCAGAACTCTCAAAATAAGATATCTATTACCTCATAGTTCTTGAATTCTCGATATAATTAATTAATATATTCTTTATTAGTCATCAATATACAAGTTAAGAGTATTCATGACAAGTTACTCGAAGGATCGATATTAACAGATTTGAACTTGAATTGAGACAAACACTGTGTGTATAGACTACATCCGAACAAAATGGCAAACATACATCAATATAAACACAGAACAATCAGAATAGGAGTAAAAACCAAAAACAATCAGAACATGATATAAATATAGACAATGAGAGCGAGGTATCAATACAAAACGGTAAGGATAATATATTAAAAAGACAGATCGAAACATAAATATAAAAACAATCCGTTATCGGCACATCAATCACTTAATGCATCTAGAATTCCTATTACTATGAACTCTTTAATTTTTGGTTTTCATTTTGAAATTTGCTCCACTATAAAAATTTCTTCAAACAGGGTAAGTAATTTGATATTTCTTTTGTCCGTTTCTATGATTATTTCGTTTTACCATTCGGAAGAAATAATCTCTTATTCAAGTTATTCATATAACATTCACAATTTGAGGTTACTCTAACCGATTCTGTAATTTTGAGAGCCCTAGAAAGTTGAACTTATAATAGTAAGTATTCTTCATCAAATCAGTCAAGACAATTCTAGAGAAAGTAATGAGATTCAAGATGCTATTGGGAAGTAAAACTCTTTGTGTATAAATTTCTTCCCTAATGACCTCCATTCTGTTTTCGTAAATATATTTATATTGGAATATTGAAAGTTATTCACTACATGCCATGAATCTATTATCTATCTGTCCTTATGTTTGCACTAAGACACAGAAAAAGACTAAATCAAGTATATATATATATATATATATATATATATATATATCCTATTTCCTCATCACCATCTTGTATTATTACTCCTAAATACCTGAATGACTGTACTTGATCCAGTTTTGTTTCAACTATTTCCATATATACTTGTTTGTGATATCTTCCCATGACCATCACTTTTCTTTTGTTCCAATCATATCTAATTTTTTTCCAACTCTATTGTCCATACTTGCAAATTATCGTGCAGTCTCGTTTTGTTATTAGGACCAACCATCACATCGTTTACAAATTCCAATTGATTTCAGGCTTTTGTATCATGTGTGATGTTTCTCAATTACTTTGTGGATAACATCTATAACAATAAGAAATAATAATTTACTCAACACTCCACCCTGCCTGAGTTCTTACTAAAAATGAGTCCAATATCGAATATCCAGTCCTTATATGATTTTTCTCTGCTGTATATAGGCTTCTGATATACTTCTTCAGTTCATAAGACTCTCCCCTACCACTATTCTCAACATTCTGCCAAAAGATTTTTCCAGATCAAGGAAAGCCATTCATATTCTTTTGTCTTTCAGTCTACAGTTCCTTATAAGTGGTTGGTGGTAAAGATGCAATTTCAAAAACTTCTTGCGTCCTTGAAAAGTGCGTTTCTTAAATTGTTTTTCCATTAATCCCCTCAGTTTGGTTCCAAGAATTCTTTTGCAATAAAGTATATCCACTAAAATTTGCTCTTTTACTGTTGTTTCCTCTATTGAGTAATGGATTTATTATGTCAATCCCTTAATTGTTATGAGCTGGCACATTTTCCAAGGTGTTGCCATCATAAGTGAGGACAGGACTGAAATCTACCTTAAACACGTTCACAGTCAAAAATTCACTCTATTTTTCCTTAGACTCTCCCAACTCTCCCATAGTGTTCTTCTGAGTTCTCTGTTGAAAGCCCTTCCCAGATCAGAGAAAACCTATAATAATTATATTATGCCCTTAAGTCTGTTCTTCTGTTTGCTAGACAATGGTGAAAATGTAATCCTAAACACTTCTTCCCTTCTGGAAGTGTTTTCCATGTTGTTTTCAATTATTTCTCTAATTCAAAGACAAACAATTAGTTTATGTTGATCACAGAAAAATTTAGGAAGAAGTCAAACTTTTTCACAGATGCGGGAAACCCATAAATATGGGTATTGAGTGTTTCCTATGTTGTTTTTCAATTATATCCCTATTTGGTTTTTAGAATTCTTTCTCTAATTCAAAGACAAACAGGTAGTTTATGTTGATCACAGAAAAATTTAGGAAGAAGTCAAACTTTTTCACAGATGCGGGAAACCCATAAATATGGGTATTGAGTGTTTCCTATGTTGTTTTTCAATTATATCCCTATTTGGTTTTTAGAATTCTTTCTCTAATTCAAAGACAAACAGGTAGTTTATATTGATGACAGAAAAATTTGGGAAGAAGTCAAACTTTCTCACATACCGTTGAACATTATAAAGCTTTCGCTACTCTTTCTCCGTTTAGAAATAACTCCTTTTTTCCTGAGACTCTCATACTACACTTCTCAGTGTTCTGTAGAAAGCCTTCTACACATGAGGGAAAACCATAAATATTTTCAGTCATATATTCAGTCTGTTGTTCTTTATAAGGTGGTTAATCGTGAAAATAAGATCCTGAATACACCTCTTCCTCAGATGAAGTGTGTGTTTCTTAAGTTATTTTACATATAATTCTCTCACTTTTCTTCGAAGAGTTTGGCATTAATGCAAGTCCTTCAGAATTTTATCAGTTCCTGCAGCTTTCTTTTACAGTATTGTTTTTCAAATGTCGATCATTATGAGCTGTTAATTTTTCTCAAGCCCTTCTGAATATTGCAGTCGGATTTCTTCTTCCCTTATGTACCATGCATTATGTTATGATAGGTCTTGTTATTATATATCCTGGCGAAACACCAATTTTAAGGTCTTTGATCTTTTACTTCTTTGTGGATATATATATATATATATATATATATATATATATATATATATATATATATATATATATATATAATATAATCTTACTTATCTTCAATTCATTATATGATATAAAATAAAAATATATGAGGAAACTGGACTGAAACATCATATAACGTGAGTACCTTTAACGAAAATCATCAACTATACATAGCATTTTTCACGAAGTAATTGCATTTTCCACAAAATTGATTTTCTGGAACTGAAAGTTCCTGTTGTAATGAAGCTTCATAATTTGCTTCTCCTGATTTAATCGAGTTTCGCTCAAACACCAATACAAAAGAAACTTTACATTCTAAATTTATAGACTACCTGTGAACAGTGAAGAGTTGACTAAATTTCTTAAAATACAAAAGAATGTGTTATGCACAGAAGTAGCTCCGAACATGTACCTTATGTGTTATGTAAATATTGGAATATCCTGAAAAGCTTAAGTTTTCATGCCAACTATATGAAGAATTGTTCAACAAATAAATTTTGAAGTTAAAATTGCAGGTAATTTACTTGATCTCTTTCCTTCAGAGTTAGAAATCTGACTCTATTGTAACTAATATTTATCAAACTGGTTTACTTATACAAAAATATCTACGAAAATTATTATCAGAGAACAGAGATTTATTACATTCATATTTACTTGAAACTTTTTTGTTATTGCTTAATATTGTCTTTGCTTATTTTTCATTTAATTTTCCAACCTGTTTACAGTGCATCTAATTCATAATTTCTTGTTATCAAGTGGATTGTAATCTAAAAGTAAATATTTCACTAAAAGAAACTACTTATATGCACACAAAGTAAAAATTCACTTTGAAAGAGTCACTTTCATACATTTCACTTGAATAACTTTCCATATTACGTGATGAACATACTCATTTTACACAGTTATATAAAATACCAATAGTACAACTACCTATTACAAAAATTGTCAAATTGCATGGCATTCTCCAAGTAGTAGTTAAATTTTTTACAAAATATGATTCAATTAAGCAACAGCATGTGTCCTGTGACTTTTATAAATCTTGGATTGAAAGTTGTGGTTGTACAAAATAAAACTTCATTTATGCAACTTCTACATATTAGAACATGATGTTTCCCACTATCAGACACCTATAACAGAGAAACTTTCAACTTCAAATCATTCATTCAACAACCTTGATAAACTTTCCTGAGAAACAGTAACTATTAGTTATGAATAGAAGGAACTCACAATAATGACCTTTTGTGCAAATTTGAGATCTTATTTTCTTTGGTTCAAACTTCAACATTGTCGAACACATTGAATCTCATTAACTTTTACATTTGGATAATTGAAGAATAGAAATGTACTTCCTCTTGAATAAACTGAAACGAAAATTCAATTTAAAATGACACGGTCATATTGACAGCTTCAAATATTTTAATACATATATAGCCTTAAGTGGATAGCTTTCAATATTCATACAATACATACTCTAAATGACCTAATGAAAACTTTATCGAGTTCCTTCCTGAAAAAATAATATTATAAAAAGAGCTCAATACCTATTAATAGCAACTCAAAGGATATCCCATCATTTTGTAAGATCCTCCAATTGATTCGTAATTCCAGAACATTTTTCTATGCATAGAGGTTAAAATAACCATGAAAGAAAAATGAAATATGTAAATTTTGAGAACATTTCTCGAGCATGCATAATAAAATATACATTAGAATGCATGAATAAACCTCAAATTACATCCACTTACCTTTCAAACATTATTGTAAGTCTCCTTAATTCCTTTTATTATAACATTCCGTTTGAATCATAATGTTTAGGTTAGAATAACCACAAAATGTTGAATTTATGAATTTTGAAAGTATGTCGTTTCTTTCCTTGAACAAAATATAGATTAACATGTATAAAATAAACATCAAACTACGATCACTTACCTCTAAAAGTTTATTTCAAGTTTCGTCAAACTTTTCATTCAAATAAAATTCGGAATCACTCATTTTGACAGATCGAATATAAGGCTAATTGAAATAAGGTTAGATTCGATTGTCACTCAGAAGAGAGAGAGCACTATATTCAAGATGTTGTTAGTACCGAAGTTATGTTAGTGAAAATTAAAGTTACTAACTATTTCCATCTCACTATTTTCGTTCCGAAGAGAGAGATTTTACACGTTGGTAACGCTCACTTCCGACATTGAATAGTGATATAAGAGGCAGAAGGAGCGGTGACTGGCTCCGCCCCCATCTTTCCGGTCTTCTTCTCGAAAATATAGGTGTCAAAAATCGTCCCAAATTCGAAAATTAAGTCTTACAGTAACGATTTCTCTTCGCGGACCCGATCTAGAGATATGTAGGAATCGTTCGAAGGTCGAATTCTTTCTCCCGGTGACCCCGTTTAATTAGGGTGGTTAAAACAAAAACCCGTATTTTGACAGCTCGAGGTTTGTTTATGTCGCGAATTTCTGGCCGTTGGAGATTTTTGGAATAAGGGAAGTGCAGCGAAAATTTGCGAAAGTCGGCCGATAGCCCTTCGTTCGATGGAAGATTTTTCCATTTTCCAGTGGTTTCATGAGAATCTAACCATGCGGCGCAAAATGCGAAACTCGAGGCTTTTTCGTTGTCCAGGTTTCGTAGCGATCAGAAGCGATAGAAATATTTTGCATAGCTACAAAAGTCCATAGAAATTATCCCCTCCATCTCGGAGATTTCGGAGACGTATTTTATTTTCGCTTTTTCGGAAGTTTTTCCCGGAATTTTCGCCCGATCGACTTACCCGATCGCCTTCCGAAAGATCCGAGTTATCGATTCCGAAGAAATCTTGCCGTTTCTACGTTACGTTCGCCCGGGGCGACGTTTCGGCGAAATTTTTCGAAAAATCGTCGCGCCTCCGTCGTTCGAGCTAGGGACTCCGAATTTCTCTCAGATCTTCCTCCGACGTTTCTCTACCGAAGAAAAATTATTCGCGGGGGCCTATGGCCCCCGTTTTTCCGCGCCATCTCTTTCTTACCGCCCGGTTCAAACTCCACCCGCCTCCTCCACTTTTCTCGAAATAAGCCTTACTGCTTTAGTATTATATGGACTAGTGAGCCCATTAAGATCGCCTCATATACAAAAACGCCCATTAAGATCGCCTCATATACAAAAACGCCCATTAAGATCGCCTCATATACAAAAACGCCCAATAGACTAAACGCCTAATATACAAAAACGTCTAATATACAAAAACTCCTAATATACAAAAACGTCTGCTATAAAAAACGTCTAATATACAAAAACGCCTAATATACAAAAACGCCTGATATACAAAAACGCCTATATATATATATATATATATATATATATATATATATATATATATATATATATATATATATATATATATATATATATATATATATATATTCGCCAGTGTCCCTTTTTGTGCCATTCTCTTAGCTTCTGTCATCTCTAAAATTTTTCCCGCTAATATCTTCGCTACCAACCCATTCCACGTTTCCCTCGGTCGTCCCCTTTTCTCTTCGTCTTCGTTCGTGTATCCCAAATAGATTTAACCTGTCTTGAACTATCCATTCTGCATATATGTCCAAACCACCTTAGCTGGTTTCGGCCAATTATATTCACAATACTGTCTACTTCTAGCTGTTGTCTTATTTCTTGATTTCTTAGTCTTTCAGATACTTCATCTCCATCGAAACTATTTTGCTTTTCTCCCTTCTACTCGATGTCCAAGATTCAGAGCCAAAAGTAAGAATCGGCGCGTATATTGACTTATAAACTTTCAATTTCGATTTTGTCCCGATCCTTCTGTTTCTAAGAAAACTTTTACTGAATGTTCCATGAACTTTCGCACCATTCTGAATCCTTTCTCTGATTTTCAAATCCTGTTTACCCTTTTCCTCCACTGTACACCCTAAATATTTGAAACTTTCTACTCTCTCTATGATTTTGTTGTTGAGTGTCACCGTCGAATTATTTCTGTTATTCGATATAACTATAATTTTCTTTTTTCCTTCGTTGATTTTTAGGGATCTTCTCCTAAGGCAGTTATTCCAAACATCCATATTGTACTGGAGGTCATTTTCATTTCTGGCAAAAATCGCCAAATCATCAGCAAAGGCGCACTCAGTGATTTCAACTGGATAGAGATTTTTGAAACTTTGACTTTAGTTCCCGCCTCTTTGATAATTTCATCCATGGCCACTATAAACAGAAGGGGACTCAATACGCTACCCTATCTCAAGCCTTGTTTGGTTTATGCGTTTCACTGGTCCCCCTTCACATTATCACCAAATGTTCAACCATATCATTCCTGTTTCTCATAAATTAGTTTGCAATTGAAAAATGCAGCTTGAAAGCATTTCCTATCTTATATTCTCTCTTGGTCCAGTTTTGTTTCAACTATGGCAGTATATACCTGTTTTTTTTCCATTTCTTTCCAACTCTATTGTCCATACTTTATCGTGCAGTCTCGTTTTGTTATAAAGACATACCCTCACATAATTTACAAATTCCAATTGATTCCAGGCTTTTGCACCATATGTGATGTTTCTCCATTACTTTGTGGATAACATCTATAACAATAAGAAATAATAATTTACTCAACACTCCACCCGGCCTGAGTTCTTACGAAAAACACAGCTCTACAAAAAAAAATTTTTTTATTGTTGCCCTGGATATCATCGCAAATTTTTATGTTTTCAAGTGCCCAGATTACGAATATATTCATGGAAGTTCTCAATGTGCTCGTATTTTCATGATTTTTGCATTTCTTATATTTTGAACAATTATAAGCTTGTTAGAAATAAAATTTAATTTTCCAGTCATGATTAGGCTTCTGCGCAACTTTTTCGCGCATACAAACATCACCTTGAGTGTCATGGATTAATATTTTGTTTCAATTACTGAATGTCCATTCTTATATATTTGTCTTCTAGTCTAAAATATGAGTTCGTCACGAAGAAAGTGTAAATATTGTAGTGATTTATTTTGTTATATTTGCGGTGTTTATATACCAAAAAAACAAAGAAGAAATATCACAGACTTTGTCAAGGAGACTTATGTTGAATATTTTGGTTTCAAAATGGACAAATTAGGTAAACCATGGGTTCCTAATAAAGTTTGTAAGTCCTGTGTTGAGTCTTTACGGTTGTGGAAAAAGGTGAACGTTCTGGATTAGACTTTGGTATTCCTATGATCTGGATGGAGCCTACGAATCATTTAGATGATTGTTACTTTTGCGTAGTAGATGTTAAAGGTTTTAATCGAAATCAAACGTGGAGATACCCAGACTTACAGTCTACGAAATGTCCGGTTCTACACAGTGAAAATCTCCTCGGCTCATATACATTTCAAAAGTAATTCGCATGCCCTCAGAAACAATGATGATACCAAATTCACAGAAATCGGGACCATCTACTAGTGGAAGTGAATGGGAAGGTGAAACATCTACGCCAAAGTTATTTTCTCAAAATGAACTCAGTGATTTAATACGTGATCTCAATTTATCAAAACAAGGATCAGAACTGTTAGCCTCAAGATTGAAAGAAAAAATTTATTGGCACCAACAGTAACAATTACAACATACAGAACGCGAGAAAAGAGTTATTACAATTTTTAGTGAAAATGAAGGATTAGTGTATTGTAATGATATCGCGAAGCTGCTTATAGACATGGGTTTAAAAGAGTACAAATCTACTGAATGGCGCCTTTTTATTGATAGTTGCAAAAGAAGTTTAAAATGCGTCTTATTGCACAATGGAAATAAATTTGCATCAATTCCAATTGCCCACTCAATGAAACTCCAAGAAGAATATGAAAATGTAAAATTAGTTTTAGAGAAAATTAAATACTCTGAGCATCAATGGCCGATCTGTGTGGATTTAAAAATGGTTAATTTTTTACTTGGCCAACAAAGTGGATATACAAAATACCCTTGCTTTATTTGTATGTGGGATAGTAGAGCAAAGCAACTTCATTGGGAAACAGATGTTTGGCCCGTAAGAAATTCTTTAACTGTCGGTAAAGCCAACGTAATAAGGGAGCCGCTGGTGAGCAGAGACAAAATCATACTTCCACCATTACATATAAGTTAGGTATGATTAAGCAATTTGTAAAAGCGTAGAACAAAAACGGAAATTGTTTTAATTACATTTGCAGAAAATTTCCGAAGCTTAGTATGGAAAAATTGAAAGGTGGAATATTTGATGGTCCTCAAATACGGCAATTGATGAAAGACTCAGATTTTATCAAAGTTATGACTGTTCCGGAAAGTAAAGCTTGGAAAAGTTTTGTGTTGGTTGTCGAAAATTTCCTAAGTAACCATAAAGCAGCAAATTATGAAGAATTTGTGCAAAATATGCTGACAAACTTTCAGACTTTAGGAGCTAATATGAGTATTAAGTTACACTATCTCCGCAATCATCTAGATAAATTTCCGGATAATTTAGGAAATTATAGTGAGGAACAGGGAGAGCGGTTTCATTAAGATCTAAAAGTGATGGAAGAAAGGTATCAAGGTCGATGGGATTGTCACATGATGGCAGATTACTACTGGTCTTTGAAAAGAGATTGTCCCCTGAAAAATTATAGAAGAAAAGCTCATAAAAGGCGTTTTATGCAAATATGAAATATATTTTCGATATTTTCCTCTTTATTTACTTCGATGTATCCGAATTTCTCAAAACATAACTGACATTATAAATATATCTGTTATTTTGTTTCTTGTTTTACGATTTTTGTTATGTAAAATGAAAATAAAGATTTAAAAAGAAATCAGAGCAAATCCTACAAAATCATTGATAGTTTCACGAATTGTGTGCATAAATAGACCCAAAATCATTTTCATATCTAGGGCAACAAAACCATTGTAGACCAGTGAAATGAGTCCAATATCGAATTTCCAGTCCTTATATGACTTTTCTCTGCTGTATATAGGCTTCTGATATACTTCTTTAGTTCATAAGTCACTCCTCTTTTTCTTAGACTCTCCCCTAGTACTATTTTCAACATTCTGCCAAAAGCTTCCTCCAGGTCAAGGAAAGCCATTCATATTTTTTTGTCTTTCAGTCTGCACTTCCTTATATCTGGTTGATGGTAAAGATGCAATCTCAAAAACTTCTTGCATCCCTGAAAAGTGTGTTCCTTAAGTTGTTTTTCAATTAATCCTCTCAGTTTGGTTCCAAGAATTCTTTTGCAATGAAGTATATCTCCTAAAATTTGCTCTTTTACTGTTGTTTTCTCTATTCAGTACTGGAATTATAATGTCAATCCTGAAATTGTTATGAGCTGGCACATTTTCCAAAGTGTTGCCATCATAAATGAGGACAGGACTGAAATCTACCTTAAACAAGTTCACAGTTTATAATACACTCATATTTTCCTTAGGCTCTCCCAACTCTCCCAGTGTTCTTCTCAGTTCTCTGTTGAAAGCCTTCCCCAGATCAGAGAAAACCTATAATAATTATATTATGCCCTCAAGTCTGTTCAATGGTGAAAATGTAATCCTGAACTCTCTTCCTTTCTTGAAGTGTTTTCCATGTCGTTTTCAATTATTTCTCTAATTCAAAGACAAACAGGTACTTTATATTGATGACAGAAAAATTTGGGAAGAAGTCAAACTTTCTCACATACTGTTGTACATTATAAAGCTTTCGCTACTCTTTCTCCGTTTATAAATAACTCCTTTTTTCCTGAGACTCTCATACTACTCTTCTCAGTGTTCTGTCAGAAGCCTTCTCCAGATGAGGGAAACCATAAATATTTTCAGTCATATATTCAGTCGGTTGTTCTTTATAAGGTGGTTAATCGTGAAAATAAGATCCTGAAACACTTCTTCCTCATATGAAGTGTGTGTTTCTCAAGTTATTTTACATATAATTCTCTCACTTTTCTTCGAAGATGTCTTTCGAAGAGTTTGGCATTGATGTAAGTCCTTCAGAATTTTCTCAGTTCCTGCAGCCTTTTTTTACAGTATAGTTTTTCAAATGTCAATCATTATGAGCTGTTAAACTTTCTCAAGCCCTTCTGAATATTGCAGATTGCAGTCAGATCTCTTCTTCCCTTATGTACCATGCATTGTCTTATGATAGGTGTTGGTATTATATCCTGGTGAAACACCAGTTTTAAGTTCTTTGATCTTTTACTTGTTTATGGATATATATAAACACCTCAAAAAAGTCTAGGCAACACTTCTGAATATCAATATATCGTATCCAGAACGATCAATATGGATGATTTTTTTAAAGAAATGAATACCTGCATCAATTTCTCAACAAATTATGTAGAGTGCCGCAACAGACAACACGACTTAATTTTCGAATTTGGGACGGTTTTTGAGACCTAGATATTCGAAGAATAGACCGGAATCAATTGAGACTATCTAACAATATGATGAAATATCCTTCGAGTTAATATTTTTTCTGAAAGGAACTCGATTAATTTTTTGTATGATAAATTAAAGCATGTATGATATGATTATTGGAAGCTATTCACTAAAGGCTTGAAGCAAACATTCTCGCGGAGGCGCCTCTGCAGATTTCCATCGTTTGGTGGTTCGGCACTATGCGATATGGAAATCTTTCAGCATATACTCTCGCGCTTTCACGTCCATTGCCTTGACAAAATCCGTACACCACAACCATATCAACCATTTCAGAGTTACTGTACATCTCTGTGCCTAATAGTGATAAAAAAATCACCAAACTACCTAGTTAAGAACTTAAGAAACACTGTTGTGTCAACAATTGATTGTCAAGCCTAATAAAATGTCAATCTGCCAGACCACAGAAATAAATCCAAAGGCAACAACATGGTTAAATGTGATCATTTTTGACTCGCTAGGTGGTTGAAGAAATGAAATCATGAAATTAAAAAACTGTTTTTGTGATTGAACCGCTCATCATATCAAAATTTCTCAAGAGACAAAAAATTTTGATAATTAGCCGTAGCTACTCAATGTCTAAAACAGTTTCGCTCAAACGCAGACAGTTGAATAATTATGGTTGATTAAATACACGTTCGAGTTTTTAGGGACACTTGTAAAACGTCAAGGTAATTGAGTGGATCACTAAAAAACTTGAATGATGCACCCGATTACGCATACCAATTATAGTTTCTATCGATCGAGTCGTTCTCGAATTATTTGAAAAATAAGAAAAAATCTTTGGATTTGGCGACCTCTAGCGGCAAAAAGAAGAAACTTTTCATATAGGTAAATTAGCCTAAATCGACTCATTTCGAGCTGAAGAATCTGTGGTATAACATTGTACACGGAATTCACGGACAGCCTGTATATAAACGTTATATACGGAAACATAGCATATTAACTTGCAATGTCTTGTACATTTAAATTATATATATTTATATAATATTGAAGTCGTAAGGCCGTTTCCGTGGAGAATCCGAGGGGATAAGGGTAGTTTGAACCGGGCGGAGAAGGACCGCGGCAGAAAAACGGGGGCCTTCGATTTTTTTTTCTCCGGTAGAAAAGGGTACGGGGATATTCGTGCCAAATTTGGAGCCCCTAGTTCGAACGACAGAGCTCTGAGGATGTTTCTGAAATTTTCGCCGAAAGTCGCCGAGAGCGAACAGAAAGTTGAAACAGCAAGAATCGGAATCGGAAAATTCGATCTTTCGAAAGGCGATCGGAACGATCGATCAAGCAAAACTTCCGAGAAAAAGACACGAAGAACCAAAATAAAAAAGTTCTCCGATTATCTTCGAGTGGAGGGGATAATTTCGTCTGACTTTCTTTTATATCTATACAAATTTTCCTATCGCGGTTCGATCGTTTCAAAATCAAAGGACAGGCCTCGAGTTGCGCATATTGCGCCAACAAAAGGCTATCGGCGGACTTATGCAAAATTTCCCTCTATTTTCCTCATTCCGAGAATCTCTGACGGCCAGAAATTAAAGAAATTAATGAACGTCGAGCTATCAGAATAAGGGTTCTTCTTGCATCCGTCCTACTCATACGGGGTTACCTACGGGGTTGGCGGGAGTAGGATTCGGGTGTGGAACGATTCCTACATATCCCGAGATCGTATCCGCGAAAATAAATCGTTACTCTACGACTCAATTTTCGAATTTGGGACGATTTTTGAGACCAAGATTTTCGAGAAAAAGACCGGAAACATGGGGGCGGTTCCAGTCACCTCTCCTATTGCGCCTATGTCCCTATTCAAGATCGGAAATCAGTTTTACCAACGTGTAAAATTTAATTCTCTCTCTCTCTCTCTCTTCTGAATGGAAATAGTGCTATATCTGTATAACGATATTTCAAACTGAATGTCGGTAACACTGTGTCCATTCTAAATTAAATTTTCGCTTCAGTTTATTCAAGAGGAAGTACGTCTACAATTATCCAATTGTAAAAGTGAATAAGATTCTATGTGTCTGACAATATTCAAGTTCGAACCAAATGAAGTAAGGTTAGATTGTTGATTGACCTACAAATATATTTGGAAAATAAGAAATATATAAAATGTGTGAATCATGTATCTCTCAGTTAAATGATCATTTTGTCAGATAGGTTAAGGAGAGTTTTTATTCTCAATGCATATGTAGTAATTATTGCTTAATTACTTATTTTTAGGTTACAATCAACCTGATAAAAGGAAATATATACAATGGATTCACTATAAAAGGTTGGCAAATGAAATTATATTTAACCTATCATGTGGGACACTTCTGAATAGTCAGATATTCTTCTGTGTGTCATCTCAATTTGAACAAAAGGTATTATTCTATTCATAACATTTTGTTACTGTTTTTCAGGAAATTTTTCGAAGCTGTTGAATAAATAACAATTATTCACTATACATTTCACTACTAATTTCTCGCCTTTGTTTTCCGGATACTCTCAGGTAATCTTAATTTGAGAAGAATTTTTATTTTCCATTTCATTAATATTCTTGAGAAGTAATTCTTCTACCTTGCTATTTTAAGCTCATATGTGTAGTTTATTTTGATTCATGAATCTTATTCGATTCTCATTCAATCTTAATTGAATCAGAACAATTAAGTACAAATTGAAAATTTGAAACTATAGATATGTTTATATCGATCTTTCTGAAGTATTTATATCTTTAGAACTGAAGATTTGCGATCTGTGAATTATTAGTTGAGTTCTTCATGAGTCGCTACGCCTAGAGAGGGATTGAACAATTTGTTTTTTTTGAATCAATGTTTGAACTTTTTTCAATTTCATCTTATGCTAACTTAATTGAGGAAGTTGAGATTTACAAATTAAATGTATCTCTTTGAATTGGGATAGTCAGTATTCATGAAACAATACTGGAAGCTGCCTTACCATAAGAATGTGTGAGGCAATATGTGAGAGTTCCATATAACATAAAGAACTATTAAGTATGGATATCAGTAAACATAATGAGGCGTTCCGTATAGATAGAGTTGGATATCAATATATTAAGTTGGCGTTCAATATATTTGGCTTTTAGTATATTAAGCGTATAGTATATTAGATGTTTAGTCTATTAGGAGTTTTAGTATATTAGGCGTGTAGTATATTAGGTCTTTAGATATAAAAAGGCGATCTTAATGGGCTCACTAATATTATATGGTACATTGTGTTAAAGGTTACTCTGAAGCAAAAAGGTTAGGTTAGGTTTGATTTATTTTTGTAATGTTTCAATATTTTTTGCATTGATTTAATTTGATTATCAGATCACGCAAGTATCAAGTATTTCATAGAACATATATTTTATATTAAAGCTATCTACCATATTTTCAGAAAACCACACAGCCTGGAAAATCAAATAAATAGATTATATTATAATTATTAGAAATTATAATATATATCTCTATTATTTCCTAGATGATTATTATCCCTTTTTCTTCCATTCATCTGATAGTACTGATGTATCTTCACCTAAATAATAAATATTTTGGGCTAAACCCTATAACTGTGCTGTGATTGTCCTTGTACATTTGTTGTCATTTTCATTAATTGCACATCTGTCTCTATTCACTGACGTCTGGTTCAGTCTCTCATTCAAACCATTCGAGAAAAGGGGCATTAACTGCTGTAAAAATCATTGTAATATTTTGTTCTTCTAGAAAATATTTGAATTCTTTCAAGTTGATGCCCGAGCATTGGTCTGCCAAAAGCATTTCGATATTGTGATCTTTCAGCACATTTTCTGTTGCTTTTTTAAAGTTACTTGCGTTTTGCGTTTTCGATGTTGATAGATGTAAGTATTTTTTGTGTGACATGTTTATCTGCGTATGCCACCACTAAAACCTTCTTCGAAGATAATAATTTTAGTGTTGATAACTTTGAGAGATTGAATTCAGCTAATGTATCAGATGACTCGAACCCCGAAAAATGTTTTACAGATTTGAATGTACAACAATTGGCTCTCCAATGTGTTACGGAAACGTTCCAAAACATCGTACAAAAAAACTATTAAATGACTCAGATGGGAATTACATCAACAAGATGAGTTTTGAATATAAAATTAATCACAGTTATCCTGAAATCGATAAGGTGGTTGTCTTTTGTTTCACACGCACAAGCATTTTCATTAAGATGGAAAACCTCAACAAACAGAAAATGGAACAGAGAAGGGAACATCAGATCAGTAATAAACCCATAAAGACCAAGAAGAATGTAAAGAAAATTGACACAAAGCTATGCCAATTTCTTATAATGAAATTTTTTTACGAACAATTCAGATGCCCTCTCCACCACCTATCAACTCAATAACTACAAACAAGTATTTCATTTTCTTCAAAATCAATGCAATTTTTTATATGGTCGTAAGTTACATTCTCAAAATTATTCCTGTTTTCAATAGCTCTAATGTGTAACAATCAATATATAATGAAATTTTCATTCAACACCATGGCCAAGGGTGAATTTTAAATTACGTGCAATTAAGAATGCAAGAACATTTTATTTACATGGGATATCAAAAAGACTTAATGCATGCAAGTCGGCAGATTCACTGCTACCGCATCAATGACCCCAACCCAAAGGAGTAGTATCCTTGAGTCGTATCTAATAGATGATAAAAAACACTTGTTATTGCGATTGCAATGTTGCCATAACATCTCCATAATTTGGCAACATGGAAAGTCTGAGCTCAAAGAATTCGTACGTCACATGAATAACCAACACAAAAAAATCGATTAGTTGAACTCGAATCAAACGTTGAACTCCCTTTTAACTTAAGTTAAATAGTCAGACTTAAATCAGTATTGTCATTAACACAGAGCAAGTATCCAGTATAATTCAAAATTAGTTATACCAAAAAGATCTTCTGCATTCTTCTCTAACAAGTGACTATGGAATCGAAATCTGGCCTCCCGTCCCAGTCAAAAAAGAACTGACCTCGTCAAAGGGCTTAGAACCAATGAACTTTTGTTGAAAGAACGATAAAGCAAAAACTTCAGAGATGCTAATTTCATTTCAGGACCAGTTACAATAAGAAAAATCCAACTCCTTTTTTTCTTCAACATCCACAAACCTGATTCTATGATCCATTTTTTCAGCAAAACTAGTTTACGTGTTGACAACTCAAGAAGTTTAAAGGGATTGAAAATCCCATATGTTGTAATCGCAATATATTCTAATATTCTAAACTTTAATCGGTGTTATTTCAAATATCGAATGTGACAAAAGTATTTTAAACTCACCCTTCATTGTTGAATGATTAACCAATTTATTTTGCCTCTTGGTTCTGAAACAGAAGAAAAGATTATTTTATTTTACAGGAAACGATACAACTAGAATCAAGAATTATGTTCGCTAGAGTACTATTCTGCAATAATGGACCTTATATATGGTCTATATTATTTTTATTCAATACTAGCCACCCTGCGAACGTTGTCCTGCCCGAACTCCCGCTTGCTTGATATTAGCGGATTCAGGAAATATTAGAAGATCGAATTTGGTGTGAGCAACATCAAATTGCTATAAACGATTTCTCCCTATCCTATGTCGCAGTGTCGTATCATGGCCGAATAATATTTGATGGAATTTCAATGTTTAGGGTAAGTTTCTGTAGTTAAATTCCTTTATACGTAAAAAATTAGAAATTTCGTGAAATCCGATCAAACTCCACCTACCGGGCCTAATTTTGAATATTAACAATGAAGGGACCCACCTCACATACAGACAAGCATTTTTATAAAAATCAGCCGTAACCGAAATTCTTCAGCCAACTACATCAGAACACCATAACGATTCCAGAAAAGACAATTACAATACATACGAGTGAAGCCCTCTATGGAACGAGACTGTGAACCCACTACCGAACTTCGGGAAAAAGAACGAACATATGCATGTAATAAAAGGCCAACAGACCATTTTTCTCTTTTTCTATACCGGGTGAGTCAACAAAGCGAGGAACTTCTATATCTCGGAAACTATTTGAGATAGAAGCGATTTTTTTTCTGATTATTGTTTCATAAGTATGTGTGCATTCCTTGAAATTGTTTTCGTACATACTGGGTGTTCCATTTTTGCTCCAGGGACAAACATATATTTATTTAAATGGCACGCCCTGTATTTTTCATCATATTCTGATTACAATTTAGATGCTCTCTTCAACGATATCTGTTTTGTGCCCAAACAACTATCGGTAGATTTTAAATTAATTAAAATATCGATAATTTCGGGAATTTGAAAGTTTTTTCAAAAATTCTCAAATGCAGGTGTTGAGAATTAAACATCATTGTTTATTATAAAATTATATAAATTAGAATTAGTTATTTATATGTATATTCTAGTGTATATTTAGTTCTAAGTACAACCCTGTACAGCAACGCTTTGCCGCTTGTGACTCAGGATTTTTCTATTGCTTTCAATCAGCTCATATTCCGATGTAAATAGTTATTATTCAGATATAGTCTGTTACTAGAAAGGTACTACCCTGCGTGAAGCAATAAATGTGTTTTTCGGGTTATAACTATAACCATTGAACCAGTGGGGTAAAACCTTCTTACAAATTCAATCTTTTCCCTTTATTGATGTATTTGTCACGTTTTTGTACAATATCTTGAACCTTCTTAAGAAATGTTAAATTAAGGTTTTTACATCTGCCCTATGACCAGTTTGGGTAGTTATCTTTACGAGGTCAACCCAAGGCATAAGAGTAACTTCAACTGACGAGTTGAAGAGCATTTTCAATCAGTAAAAGTTTGTCTCTTGAAGTATTGTCTCATACCAAGCAGTGGGCACAAATACTATTGGAGTAATTCTAATATGAACATTCAGTTATTCACAAACACAAGTAACATTTTGTCTCTTGAACCATCAAGAACTATCTCTCAATATTGATCATACAGATCAATAATTAGTATTGTGTCATACCAAGTAGTGGGCACAAATACTCTTGGAGTAACTAAAGTTGTATAGTACTGTTAATAAACAATTAAAAAACTATACTGGTCCTTCGATCTTACAAACCCTAACTAACCTAACTTTGTGATGAGATTCACTCAACAATCGGGAAATTGGAAGTTTTTTCAAAGTTCTCAAATGCCTCATTTCGCGTAATTTACGCATCATATTTTTTTTCTTGCGGTAAAGTGTTGAACCTTATTATCAAATGAAGAACAAAAAATTTTCTTTATACCGAGTGTTCCTAGTAACCTGGCGAAAATGAAATTTTTCAAGCATGAAAAACTTTTTTTTTTAAATGTAACATATATCTATATCTTTTTCATGTGTTTTGTTCCCACTCGAATAAGCTTTACAACGATACCTTTTTTTCAAAAATCCGATGGAGATTTCCGAGAAAATTTCGAAATTAGTGTGAGGTTTAGGTATTTCTTGCAATAAACATGCTGCTGATAAAATTCAGACATTGAAATATGCAAAACATCGAGGTGTATCGAAATTTCTTCACAAGAAAGGATTCATTTGCGATTTTGTCAGTTGTGCTCAGAGCTAAGTCTTCACTTAATCGAAATTACTCAGTTCGAAATCTTCAATAGATGTTCAAAAAGTCTACTGCGCTCAAAACAACCTGCATGCTATTCTCTTTGGTACAAGCTTAGTCTTTCATTCTTCTCATATCCAACTTGTGATTAAACCATAGAGATAAGTAAGACTTCTATGGGCATACCACATGAAGATAGAAAATATTGTTCGATAGTCTGTGGTTTAAACCACCTGTGTCCATAGAAGACTTATTTCTGTGGTTTACTCACAATGCCCCAAGATTTGACAGTTTTGAGTTGGATAATTCCAACGTCATATGAGTTAGCCTAAGTGAGAAATACATAATATTATTGCAACAATGAATTTTACCCAACAAGAGTTAATTAATATGGTTTATTTTTTGGGAGAAGGTGAGAGGAATTGTTTGTTGGCGTCACATATTTATTCTCAACGTTACCCAAACAGTAGACATCCTAGGAAAGAGGCATTCGAGAGACTGAATGAAAGGTTTGAAAGAACTGGACAAGTTGGATATGAGAAGAATGAGAGAGCTAAGTGTGTACTCAATGAAGAGAATAGCGTGCAGGTTGTTTTAAGCGCATTATGGAATCCTCATATTAGTACAAGAGATGTTAGACGAGACTTGGGCATTAGTCAGACATCTGTTTCAAGAATTTTGAGGAAGGAAAAGTTCCATCCTTTTCATGTTCAACTCCACCAACAGTTGGAGCCCCTGGACTTCGGGCGGAGATTGGATTTTTGTAGATGATCTTTAAATAAAACAGCAGACCAACCGAATTTTTTCAGTGGGGTACTTTTCTCTGATGAGGCCACCTTTCATAAGAATGGATTGGTGAACCGGCATAATTTTCATTATTATGATACTCAAAATCTTCATTTCATGAGAACTGTTGACCACCAACATCGTTGGTCTCTAAATGTCTGGGGTGGTAAAATTGATGATTATGTGATCGGACCCTTTTTTTCCAAGAACATTTGAACGGCGAACGTTATTTAAATTTTTGCAGCATGATCTGGAGCCTTTGCTTATTAATGTTCCCCAAAACATAAAAAACAATATATGGTTTCAACACGATGGGGCACTAACACACTACAGCGGCAATGTCCGCGATTTTTTAAATAGGTTTGAGGGCAATTGTATAGGCCGTGGAGGTCTTGTAGGGTGGCCTCCTAGGTCTCCGGACTTGAATAAATTGGATTTTTTTTGTGGGGTATGTTAAAGAGAGGGTATATCCCTCCAACAACCAGGGAAAATATGATGGGAGAATTACAGAAGCATTTAGGAGTATAACGCCGAATGTTCTCCAGAGAGTGACCGAATCATTTAACAATCGTGTTCGAGAATGTATTCGACAAAATGGGGGACATTTCAACATCTAATTTGATTCGAAAAACTTATTGAAATAGAATTAAATTAGTGTTTATGATTTTCATTTGCATTCTTTTCAGTGGATGTTTCATTAACGACAAGCAGTTCAATTTCGTTTCTCAATGATAATTCCGGAATATAAATTCAGTGAAAAGAACAGGGTGTTACATTTCGAAAAAAAGTTCTTTTATCTCGAAAATTTCTTTTCCGTTCGATCACCAAGAACACTGGTATAAAAAAACAGTTGATCTCTTACTTCGATGATGAGGAATATATTTTCTTCAGAGAATAATTATTGTCACACTCAAATGATATGGAATGAAGATTGTGAGAAGTTCTGGAAAACCTTCCAAATTCTCGATCTCTTCGATATTTTGACTTTTTGAACATTTATTGAGATAATTTCGAACTGAGTAATTTCAATTAAGTGAAGACTTAGCTCTGAACACAAATGATAATATCGCAAATGAATCTTTTCTTGTGAAGAAATTTTGATATACCTTGAGAGTTTTGTTTTTAAGTTTCATAGAACAGTAAAAAATCTAATATTGTGTTAAAATTTGCATATTTCAATGTCTGAACTTTATCAACAGCATGTTTATTGCAAGAAATACCTAAACCTCACACTAATTTCGAAATTTTCTCGGAAATCTCCATCGGATTTTTGAAAAAAAAAGTATCGTTGTAAAGCTTATTCGAGTGGGAACAAAACACATGAAAAAGATATAGATATATGTTACATTTTAAAAAAACGTTTTTCATGCTTGAAAAATTTCATTTTCGCCAGGTGGTTACTAGGAACACTCGGTATAAAGAAAATTTTTTGTTCTTCATTTGATAATAAGGTTCAACACTTTACCGCAAGAAAAAAAAATATGATGCGTAAATTACGCGAAATGAGGCATTTGAGAACTTTGAAAAAACTTCCAAATTCCCGATTGTTGAGTGAATCTCAACACAAAGTTAGGGTTCGTAAGATCGAAGGACCAGTATAGTTTTTTAATTGTTTATTAACAGTACTATACAACTTTAGTTACTCCAAGAGTATTTGTGCCCACTACTTGATATGACACAATACTTAGGTTAAAATTATTGATCTGTATGATCAATATTGAGAGATAGTTCTTGATGGTTCAAGAGACAAACTGTTACTGATTGAAAATGCTCTTCAACTCGTCAGTTGAAGTTACTCTTATGCCTTTGCTTGACCTCGTAAAGATAACTACCCAAATTGGTCATAGGGCAGATGTAAAAACCTTAATTTAACATTTCTTAAGAAGGTTCAAGATATTGTACAAAAACGTGACAAGTACATCAATAAAGGGAAAAGATTGAATTTGTAAGAAGGTTTTACCCCACTGGTTCAATGGTTATAGTTATAACCCGAAAAACACATTTATTGCTTCACGCAGGGTAGTACCTTTCTAGTAACAGACTATATCTGAATAATAACTATTTACATCGGAATATGAGCTGATTGAAAGCAATAGAAAAATCCTATGAGTCACAAGCGGCAAAGCGTTGCTGTACAGGGTTGTACTTAGAACTAAATATACACTAGAATATACATATAAATAACTTATTCTAATTTATATAATTTTATAATAAACAATGATGTTTAATTCTCAACACCTGCATTTGAGAATTTTTGAAAAAACTTTCAAATTCCCGAAATTATCGATATTTTAATTAATTTAAAATCTACCGATAGTTGTTTGGGCACAAAACAGATATCGTTGAAGAGAGCATCTAAATTGTAATCAGAATATGATGAAAAATACAGGGCGTGCCATTTAAATAAATATATGTTTGTCCCTGGAGCAAAAATGGAACACCCAGTATGTACGAAAACAATTTCAAGGAATGCACACATACTTATAAAACAATAATCAGAAAAAAAATCGCTTCTACCTCAAATAGTTTCCGAGATATAGAAGTTCCTCACCTTATTGACTCACCCGGTATAGACATATAGAGAGAAGCAATTCAACCTTTCATCGTTAAATAAATGAATAACTGATTTTGAAAAATCGAATATCAGGACGTATTATTAAAGTTTCAATGAAAGTTAATAACTATTTTTAGTTCAAACAAAGTCTCCTAAGGTGGCGCTTCAAATGGTGAAAGTTGATATCCTTCAAATATGAAGAATTTTTATTATTAGTACTGAACTATTCTGATATCTTCTCATAGCATTCATTTGAGCAACAGTAAAGTTAATTAATTCCATTTTCAAGGTTCAAACGAACCAAATCTCTTCGCAATTTCATAATTTATTTCTTAAAATTCGGCAATCAGTTGCAGGTAAATTTATCATATTATTTATATAAAGTTTTTTGAATTTCACTTGAATATTCGTTGTTATTGAGGTTGAGTATTACTGAGGTCTGGATAAGCGAAGATAGGTAGTTCGATGTTCTGAAACATGGAATAGAGTATTGTGTTTTCCCCTGCTTTCCTATTGATAATTTATTTACTAATTGAATGAAACAATGATGAGTATAAACAAACTCATGGCGCATTTCACCACACTGTGAAACCATAAGTTGAGTAGTACGTTTAATAGGAAGATACTACTCAAATATGTAACATTGGTAAAAGTTGGTACTTGGTTCAAGAGGACAAAAATCCAAACGGGAGTGCTTGTTCTATGAATTGAAAAGACTAAGTAATTGGTCTAATTAACTATTAAGGAGTTTCAGGAATTTTTCTGTTTATAGTTTTCCAATGCTTCCCTTAGGTTCAGCTTCAATGTGTTATTTAAAATATCAAAACTATTTTGAGTGTGATTTTCTTTTAGTAGATGATTCGCATAGTGCGAATCTGATTTTTGTTTGTCAAAACTTCGTTACTGAAATTACTATTGATGTAAATTTTATCACAACGACCACAAGAGAATTATTAAAGTTGTGATAAAATTCATATCGATAGAACTTTCAATTTTAATTATCAGTGCACAAACGTAGTTTTGACAAACAAAAATCAGATTCTTACTGCTCAAATCAACTACCAGAAGAAAATCATAGTATTAACTGTAATTTTAATATTTTCCATAATGAAAATAATAAACTATAACTATGGGAATCATTGGAAATCAATAAACAGAAAAATTCCGGAAACTTACTTAGTAGTCCACTTTATGTTGAAATGCTAAGCTTATTTCGAGGAAAGTGGAGAGGATGGTTGGAGTATGAACCGGGCGGGCAGAAACGGACGCGATTATTCTTTTCTTCCGGTAGAGAGAGAGATCGGAGGAAGGTCCGCGCGAAATTCCAAAAATTTCGCCGAAACGTCGCCCTTGGCGAACGGAATGTCGAACCGTTGAGATTCCTTCGGAATCGATAACTTGGATATTTCGAAAGGCCATCGCAGAGGTCGATCGGGCAAAAATTCAGCGAATAAGTTCCGAGAAAGCGAAAAGAAAATACGTCGCCTTCGATCGCCACCAAACTTGGAGAACGAAAGAGCCTCGAGTTTCGCATATTGCGCCGCAATATTTAGATTCTCATAAAACCACGGGAAAACGGTAAAATCTTCGTTCGAACGAAGGCCGACTTTCGCATAATTTCGCTCTACTCTCCTCATTCCGAAAAACTCCGACGTTCAGAAATAAGCGAACGTCGAGCTGTCATAATAAGGGGTTTTCTTTCATCCGTCTTACTTATACGGGGTTGCCGGGAGAATGGATTCCGGTGTCGAACAATTCCTACATATCTCAAGATCGGATCCGCAAAGAGAAATCGTTACTCTACGACTTAATTTTCGAATTTGGGACGATTTTTGAGACCTAGATTTTCAAGAAAAATACCGGAAACACGGGGGCGGAGCATGTCGCCTCTCCTACCGACCTAGGATCTCTATTCAGTGTGAGAAGTGAGCTTTACCAACGTGGAAAATTTAATGTTCTCTCTCTTTTGAATGTAAATAGTGAGATGAAAAAAGTTAGTAATTTCAGTCTCACCAACATACTTTCGGTACTACCATCGTCTAGAATATAGTGCTCTCTCTCTTCTGAATGACAATATGAGACAGAATGAAATATCCATTACATCTAATCGAATCTAACCTCATTTCCTCTAGTCTTATATTCGACATGTCTGAATAGGTAAATGACAAAATTTCAAATTTTATAAATTCAACATTTTGAGGTTATTCTGAACTAAATAATGTGATTCAATCGGAATGTTGACCATATAATAATTTGTATAATCTTGAATGTATTATTCGAAATTAACGAATAACAGCCTATATAATTCTGGCTAAATTCTTATGAAGAATAAGAAAGTTTTTTGCTGAGTCATAAAGCGAAATGGCGTTATGTAAAATTGTCCAACTTATAGATTGAAGAATTGAACCAGGCTTCAAATAATGTATGAAAGGTAAGTGAACGTGTTCTGTCGTTAATTTGTTGTTTTGTAATATCTATTTTCTTTCGAGGTATCACTCGACCCATCTACCCTCTTCCAAATCTTCAAGGGTTGTCACCCCTGCTCCAGGGTTGAAATTCAAGATGAGGATGGTACTTGATGCTGATTGCCATTGATCAGCATGGATCTGTTCCATTTTACCTCACTGAAACTTGAACAGTCTCAGAGAAATAGTCTTCCCTATCTTTCACTTTCTCATCTCATAATTTGTGGTGTCACATTATACTGATATACCATTTTCAAAGGCTTTTGATACTCTTCTCAGTCTATAATTAACCCCTCTTTTCCTAAGACCCTTCTCCCATACTACTATTCCCAACATTTCACCTTAAACACGTTCAGTTTATAATTCACTCCCTTTCCTTAGACTCTCCCAACTGTTCAATAGTATTGTTCTCAGTTCTCTGTTGAAGGCTTTCCCCAGGTTAGAAAACCTCTAATTATATTTTGTCCTTAAGTCTGTTCATATCTCTCTCTCTCTATATATATATATATATATATATATATATATATATATATATATATATATATATATATATATATCATCACCTAATTTCTGAAGAAGTATTTGGCAATACCTAAGGAGGCACAAGCGAATATGTTTTGATCGAATATTTATACAAATGGAGGCCAATTGATCAATGTGGTATGTGGAGGCTTATTAGTGAACGAAGAATGCCGATGCCTGTATATTTATAGTGGCGACAAAAGTTACACCTCTCTAGTGTCTCATGAAGTGCACAAACTGTTGAGGCGTAGATTTTTGCGGACGTAGTTAAATGCTGATTCTTTCTTCCGGTTTCTCGTCCGTTGATCCTAGTATTGACCAATCGTTGGTTGTCGTTGACGACGTTTCGGCTAGATCGCACCAACCATTTTCAAGTCAGAGATTCTTCTTCAACTGTAGCGTATCTCTGCTGCGTGGTAGCTTTATACTTCCGCGATCTCGAGTTGTATCGTGGCGCGCTCCTATTGGTCGGCTGTTCGACTCGCGGAATGAGTGTATTCGACGCTGCTCTTACTGTTTTCACGTCAAGGTTACCCAGCAACGAGGACCATAAGGATGAAGGGCAAGAAGGGATACCCGGCCCCTCTGGTTCTCGTCGAGATTGATAGGAGATACAAAAGTATCTTCAATCAATTGAAACACATTTGTGGAATCTCTGTCCAGGTAGAAAGCCTTAGGACGAAACAAGAGGTAATACAATGCCACAGATGCCAGTTGTTCGGACACGGACAAAGGAACTGCCACGCAGCATACAAATGTATGAAATGTGGCGAAGAGCATAACACCAGCGAGTGCAGGAAGCCCAGGACAACTGCACCTAAATGCGCAAACTGTGGGGGTGAGCACTTATCCACCGCGATAAGATGCCCAAAAAACCCTAACAATCCAGTTAACAAACCAAAACAAGAAGAAAAATACAAGCCAGCCCCAGCACCACCAGTAAACTACTGGCAAAAGAGGGCAGAAGAGAGAAAGATAGAAGAAGCCAAAAAGGAAAATAAAAAACAGGCAGAAAAGAAGGAAGAAGCTCAAAAGAAGGAAGAAGCTCCAAAGAAGGAGAAGAAAGAACGTAAACAAGACTCTGAAGAAGAGTTAGCCACGTGCCTAGGAAGAATGCTGATGGCATTCAACTCAACCAAGGCCACGATGGAACAGAAAATGGCCTTCCTAGAGGAGCAGAGCAGAATCGTCGAAATTTTCAGAAGAAAATAAGTTAATGAACAACGCAAGATTCAACGAAAGAAACCTGAAATTAGCGTTTTGGAATGCCAACTCGCTAATAAACAAGAAACAAGAGCTAACTATATTCCTGGAGGGAAATAGAATAGATATAATGCTCATAAACGAAACCTATCTGAAAGAAACTACACAGTCTATCGAAGAGATAGAGAAGAAGGAAAAGGAGGAGGAACAGCAATACTGGTAAAGAGAGGCCTAGAACACGGCGAACTACCAGGAATAGGAACAAAAAACATAGAAGAAACAGGAATCAAGATAAAAACTAAAAGAGGTGAACTAAAAGTATACTCAGTATACAAATCACCAACAAAAACTCTAGAAGAAGAGGAAATTAAATAATTTTTTCAAGAAAAAACAGCAACAATAGTTGCAGGAGACCTGAACTCAAAACACGAAGATTGGAACTGTCGAACAGCAAATACAAATGGTAAAAAGCTGAGGCAGATAGCAGAAAAACACAGCATAATGATAGTTGCGCCAGAAGAGCCAACACATATATGCACAAGTACAGGAACTGTCGACGTACTGGATATAGCAATGCTAAAGAATGTGCCCTGGCAGACAGAAATAAGAGCAGTCATGGACTTAAGCTCGGACCACTCGCCAGTGATACTCGAAGTACACATAGAGGCGGAAAACATAGAAAATGAAAGAAAAAGAACAAACTGGAAAACGTTTAAAGAAAACATGGAAACTAAAAAGATCACCATAGGAGACCCAAATGAACTTGAACAAGCAATCCAAGATTTGGAAAATAGAATCAAGGAGGCGGAAAGAAAAGCGACAAAAATGCTGGCAGCAGGTCAAAAGAGACCACTACCGACACATATACATGCCCTAATTGCAGAAAAGAAACGAGCAAAAAAGAAATATATGAGAACGATGCATCCCGATGACAAGCGGACATTGAATAATCTAAATAATAAAGTAAAAGAGGAAATTAGACAGATGTTCAACGAAAAGTGGGACGAGAAAATAGAGGCTCTAACAACAGAGGACCAATCCCTCTGGAAAATGGCAGGAGCACTAACAGGAAAAAAGAAAAGAACCAACATACCATATCTAAAGAGAGAAGATAAGGTAGCAATAACAAACAAAGAGAAGGCGGATACATTCGCAGACTCACTAGAAGAACAATTTAAGACAAATAAACCAAACCAAGATGTGATTTTCAATAGAAATATAGAAAATATAGGAAGAAGAGAAACAACAAATGAAAATGAAGAAATAATGGAAATAACCAGAGAAGAAGTACAAGAAATAATAGCACAGCTTCCAAGTAGGAAAGCACCTGGCATTGATGGAATCAAAAACCAGGCTTTGAAAAACCTACCAGAAGAAGCAATAGAAGAAATAACAGAAATTGCGAAAGGAGTGATGAAAACAGAACATTACCCCAGCAATTGGAAAACAGCAGAAGCAATAATGATACCGAAAACAGGGAAACCAAAGAACGACCCTAGCAGCTATAGACCAATTAGCCTGCTGTCATCAATGAGCGAAGTGATAGAAAAACTCATCTACAAAAGACTGAGAAACTTTGCAGAACAGAAAAATATCATACCGAGCCACCAGTTTGGATTCAGAAGCGAGCACGCAACAACCCATCAACTGGCGAGGCTGACGGAAAATATAAAAGAAAATATGAACATATCGAAACCAACGGCGGCAACGTTCATGGACATAGAAAAGGCCTTCGACAAAGTCTGGCACGAAGCAATGATATATAACATGAAAAGAACAAAGTTTCCAAACAAACTTGTGAACATAACGGCATCGTACTTAAGAGACAGGAAGTTCATAGTACAAATAGAAAAAGCCAAATCTGAAGAAAGACCAATAGAGGCAGGAGTCCCACAAGGATCGATCCTGGGACCACTACTGTACAATATATATATATATATATATATATATATATATATATATATATATATATATATATATATATATATATATATATATATATATATATATATATATATCTCAGACATACCTGAACTGAAACACTCAAAGATAGCACAGTTTGCTGATGACACAGCAATCTATACATCCCATAGAAACAAGAAATGCATAACAAAAAGACTACAAGAAGACACAAATAAACTAGTCGAATATTTCGAAAAATGGAGAATCAAAATCAACGCCAACAAGTCAGTTGCAGTTTACTTTGATCATAAAAACAGGAGAAAAGACACAGAAAAACCTGAAGAAATTAAGATAGCCAACCAGAAAGTGGAATGGAAAAACGAAGCAAAATACCTAGGAGTATTAATAGACAAAAACTTGAAATTCCACAGCCAAATGGAAGAAAATGCAAAGAAAGCTAGGCAGCTGCAAGGATATTTATATCCCCTCCTAAACAGGAGCAGCAAACTGTCACTAGAGAACTAAATGAAAATAATAAAAACAATAATAATACCAAGCATAACATACGCTGGAGAAATATGGTACACGACAACAAAATCCCACAGGAAAAGAAAATTACAAGAGACAATGAATAAGATAGTCAGGACAGCAATTGGGAGCCCCTGGTACATATCAAACGAACAAATAAGACGAGAAGTCAATATTCAGACGATAGAAGAAATGATAATCAAGAGGACAGAAAACTTCTTAGATAATATAGAAAATCATGAAAACGAACAAATAAGAAAAATTGTTCAAACAAAAATAAGAAAAACTGACAAGCACATTTCACTGCTACAATGGAAGAGAGGACAGGAGGACGAAGAAAGACAAAATAAAAGAAGGAGTATAACAGAGTTATCTTCACTCGATCCGAAACCTCAAAGAGAGGCCGGTGACCCAAGACCATAAGTAGGTGAGAGTAAAACTTCTGAAAATGAGACAATAGAAAGAAAACAGTTGAAAAAAGGCAAAATAAAGACGAAGAGGCGAAAGGAAAGATTTTTCCGGACCTCGTCAAAATTAAAGGACCACAGTTTAGATTCGCTACAGTTGAAGAATCTCCGACTTGAAAATGGTTGGTGTGATCCAGCCGAAACGTCGTCAACGACAACCAACGATTGGTCAATACTAGGATCAACGGACGAGAAACCGGAAGAAAGAATCAGCATTTAACTACGTCCGCAAAAATCTACGCCTCAACAGTTTGTGCACTTCATGAGACACTAGAGAGGTGTAACTTTTGTCGCCACTATAAATATACAGGCATCGGCATTCTTCGTTCACTAATAAGCCTCCACATACCACATTGATCAATTGGCCTCCATTTGTATAAATATTCGATCAAAACATATTCGCTTGTGCCTCCTTAGGTGTTGCCAAATACTTCTTCAGAAATTAGGTGAGAAGGGGGAATGGAGGAACTATTATTCGTTTGCGCTATGGAATATGATATTGATGATTATGAGATAGTTTTGAAGGCGGGTTTGCGTCAGCGTTCATTTCAAGAGAAGTGGAATCCTCTAGTTTCGTGCTTTTCTAGGTTTTAGTACGTGTCATTTCGATTGAAGTTAACTCTAGAACTCCTACGCATTTTTCGATGTTTGATAAAATAAATAAATTTAATTCCCTCTGAAATAATAGTTCTTGAGCGAAAAACTGGAAGAGCCTTCTCCAAAATTGGAAATGTTCTCCTTAGGATGTTTGAGTTCTTTTCTTCGATTCCATACTTATGATAGTATTTCATCTCTACGTAAATCTGAATAACTCTGTGGAGGTTTCAGAAGTTTCAATGCTATACATATTTTGATTTCGTGTATTTCAATCACGAAAAATCTGCATTTCAACAACTTTAGGATCACAGAGAAGTATGCTAAAATTGGTTCATACTGTTAATTGCATAGAGTTTAGAGTTACTCGAGCAACTCGCGCAAATAAAAATGATTATTATTAGCCGGCTCGGTGGCGTATGGGATATGATGCTCGTCTCCTACGCAGAGTTACCTGGGTTCAATCCCCACAAAGTCGGTGCGATTTTTCGGATTCTGGGAATCGCTTGAGTGTCCATCTTTCGGAGGAGATGTAAAGCTGTCGGTCCTGTCTAACAGAGATGTGTTGGACATTGAAGATCCCTTCCCTCGACACGAGAGGGGTTCGGCAAAATTCCCGGGTTAGTGAGGTGACAGAATTCCCCGGCGTGTCATTAGCCGAAAGGCAGAAATAGAACACGTTGAAGGAAAAACAAACAAACAAACAAAAATGATTATCCATTTCTTATTTAGCAGCTGAGATCTTCCCAAAATTAATGATATGTTTTCGATGGTCCAAAAATAATTATTCTTGTCGGAATACTTCATGAATAACGGAAAACAACCAAGCAATTGAAAACGAATTTAAAACTCCAAGAATATATTGGGAATAGGCTATATTCATGATTTAGGAATATTCTCCAAAATCGAAAAGTAAAATGAGTTGGGTTTCTCATGCCTACCTCTAAATTCCTTTCGGCAAATAAAAATAAGGATTCCTCCAAATCTGGATATCTAAAAAATTGTCCACTAAAACATTTGATTCACGCATTATGAAATGATAGAATGTGATGAACTCTTGGAATACGTCCTCTGCCAAAGTTACCCCTCATGCCTAAGTAGCCCTAATTTAGGGAACTTAAAGAAAACTTCGTGATTCTCTAATTGACACGTTTTTCTTAGAGATTCAAGCTGTTAAAAAAAAGTTCAGAATAGATTTCTTGAAATAATTTTGCAACTGCTTATTATTAATGCTGTTTTTATGAGTGACACTCATCACAACACAAAGGCGACTATTGTGAAAATATGCGAAATTCTCACAATAACATTTCCATAAAGCTATTTGTTCTTAAATGAGATAAAAACACAAGGTTTAACTTTGATCTACACTTTATTTGAAAAAATTCGACGACGTTTCGCTGACACAGCAGCTTTATCAAGAATGAAAAATAGAATGAAGAGTATGGTATTATAAACAAATCGTAGAACAAGTTGGATGAATAACAGGAAAATCCACACCGAGCCATTGTACAGTTAGTATGAAAGGTAATAAAAACTAATTGAACAAGTTAAGTAGGGGTGAGTAATTCAAATCTACCTGTTCATTCAAAAGCTTGTCCGAATGTTTGTATCTATTTATTTCTAATGCTTCTAGGAGATCTAATTTTGAACTTTTTGATTTTATATGTAATATGTCAAAGTTTTTATTGAATGAATGGTTTTCTTTTATTAGGTGGTTTGAATAATTTGAATCAGATTTATTTTGTCGAAGCTACGTTTATGTTCAGATGTTCTTATGCCAAAACTCCTATAGGTCCTACCGATATAAATTTTATCACAAGAACCGCAATTGAGTTTATAGATTCCTGATTTACTTGATTTTTCAACACGAGATTTATTATTTTTAATATGTTTACCTAAGTTATTAGAAGTTTTGAAAGCTATATTAAGATTTTGTTTGTTTTGTTTTTCTCGTCAAACAAAATCTTATCTCATTTATATCATGGATCTACATCAAGTAACGGCCTCCACAATTCAAATCTATTTGTTCTTGATGAGAATTCACATGAACTTTTCATGAATGCATGAAAATATTACAATATCAGTAGCAATCTGTCAAGAAAATACATTTTCATTTCAAACAACATTCTTACCGAATGAAAACCATGAAAAAGATCTAATTTTAATAGAGCCATGAAGAATTTCTGAAGAGCTTTGTGATGTGGTATAACAGGTAAGGGGTTGGTATATTTAGGGAGTGACTGCCCCTAATAAATTCCTTTCGATTCAGTCGTTCCTTTCTCACGCAGAGAGATGTTTATAGACATTAGAGAGTTTCTGCACCTCTTATTTGGAGACTTCATTATTTTGCGCATACGCTCTTCAAAAATAGTACCAGAAAACTCTAATAACGATAAAGAATTGCTGTTATTACGGCAGAATAAGAGCTGGTAATTATTCTCAGTTACCGTGTGCAACCTAACCTAACAAAAACAAATCGGCCGTAGTAAAATGACAAGTGACAGATTTCATGGTGACAAACTGTCAGTTGAATAACTACATTATTTTGTAAGGTTGCAAAAACTCTATTTGAACTGAGCGTTTTTAACGTAAATATAATTAAATTTAACGGTAAAATTGAAGCAATCGTCAAGTTGCAAAAACGCTCTATTATTGGTAAAAACTACGCTAACTAATATAAGCTCCAGTCGTATAAGACTCCATAAACAATTTGCATAGACCTCCTAAAAAAAGAGCTTAAAATCTATTTTTATTGTGCTCAATCTGTAACTATCAGTTTTGATTTTGAATTCAGTATTGTATCGGGTAAAAAACATGAATTAATCTGTTTCTTCCGTGAATACTCACATCTTCAGATCCCTAGAATATAACACACGTGTAAATATTCTACCTTAACATGGCAAAAATATATCAAAATGAAGAATTCTGAAATATAGTCGGAAAACTTAGGTTGATTAAAATATTTTCCGTTCGATTTCCGTAGAACTGAGAGGGGAAGAATTGAAAAATAAAAGTATTCAATGAAAAATTTTGTTCGAAAATCAATTAGGTTCATTCTTTTTAATGTTCAGTTCAGTTAATTCGCAACCAAGTATACAAAGTGCTCATTCATTGTCCAAACCATTGACAAGCAGAGTCTCTAGGACCAACGGATCGTGGACTATCAAGATATTTCGTAATCCTTTTTCGTAATAGCGACAACTTATTAGACGATTTCGTAGCGGAGAACAGAAAAACTTGTTGAAACAGTTTTCAAGTGCCGAGAGAATACCCCATTATAGAAAATTGGGGACGCATCAAAGTTACTGCAGGCAGTAGTCTAAATAATAGATTGAAAGCAGAAAATAATTTTTATCTATTTCCTCTTTGAACATTCTGCTTTCTTTAGTCTGTTAGTCACATTTTAAAATATTCAAGGAAAATACAGTTTCGTAAACATTCAGATATTTCAACACTTTCTCTCAAGATGAAACTAGTTTTTTGAGGGTTTTTCTGCTGTCAATGAATAAACTATGCGAAAAACGAACAGTCATTTATCTGGGTACCTACAAAGACAAGCAGTTGAAAATTAACGGTTCAAAAATCGGGTTCTGTCGAATGATTTTTCATCTTCAAAATGATTTCTGTGAAGTTAATGATTGAAAAAGATTCTAACATCTTGTTATAGCAAAATCTTTTTTAAGAAGTTCTCCCAAAGACGTAGGGATGGAACAAGTAGTATATAAAATATCAATCATTCAAATCACACTGAAATTTGAATAGCCTAACGTTATTGAAGCAGTTCAATTTTTGAAAATACAACAAAGTGTCCTGAATTTTTTCGGTAGTTCATGTTGAAACTTTTCATTCGATAACCAAGCAAAAATAATATTAGCTAATTTCTTGAAGAAAATCACTTTCTTTACTTTAAGTTTCTACCTCATCGAAGAAATTGGTGAAAACAAACATCGGTATAGAGCCGATTTGAAAAGCTAAATAAGTTCCGCGCTCATCATACCGAGAAGAACACACGCGGTTTGTTCGAAAAATCTTAAACATTTTCAATTTTTTCGTAAACGACAGAATGTGAATGAGATATGAATGTCACATTTTCAATTTTACTAAAAAATAATACAAATAAATTAAGATAAATAGAATTTCAAATAGATCCCGAGCTTTGAAGGTTAGAAAAAGATTGGCGAATTTGCCCATCTCTTACCTCCGACCTTATTTCCCAATTAAAATTGATTCTGTAAATCACTTGCTTGATAATTTAAAGAAAAGCAATTCCCAATCAAAAAATTTTTCGAAAACGACAAGACATAATGATAGCAGATAGGTAATGTACATTGCACACCTCATATGTACAAATATTATCTTAAGAAAATACAATGAGCCCTGAAATACTGAAACGAAGAACAACAAAAACAATTCTTCAATTTCAATTAATTTAATCACCCCGTAGAGAAACACAATTCTCCATTCATAAGTTTTCCTTGAAAACAACCTAACAGAATTATTGCAGATCTATGATGATAAGAGACAATAAATATATGAGTCACTACTTTCTTATACAATTGATACTAACTGTACCCACTAGCCTCTTAACCGTGTTGCAAAATTTCGGAGGCAAAAAAGTAAGAAACAAGTATGGAGGCCAATAGGTCCATGTTCATATTTCGCTGTATATGCGTATATGTCGGTGGAGCCTCCATCGAAAGTTCGCTGAACACCATATTATATCAGGTTAGATTAGTTTCATTTTATATATTTTATATATTTTTTATATATATATATATATATATATATATATATATATATATATATATATATATATATATATATATATATATATATATATATATATATATATATATATATATATATATATATATATATATATATATATATATATATATATATATATATATATATATATATATATATATATATATATATATATATATATATATATATATATATATATATATATATATGTAAACTTGAGACAAGACGAATTATTCAAAAATCCGTAGATCAATGAATAATCCCTCCTGACAAGAGCTAGTTCCCAAATCTGCCTGCCTTGCACGCAGCTTCCAAGCGCCACAATTGTGCAACTAAGCAGGATGCCGAGAAACGAAGCGGCAAACTGCAGTTTCGCCCTTATTAGGAGCTCATCAGTGTCGCATATCGCTTCTCAGCATCCTACCAAGCTACATCGGGGTACCTATCAATTCCAGAAAGGACGATGTCTCCCAAATGTTTGGAATTTTTAACATTTCCACATCTGTTTGTTATTGTTCGTATCGTTCTTGAAGTCCGGTAGCGGGTTCGCCGTGTCCGTCCTATATATATATATATATATATATATATATATATATATATATATATATATATATATATATATATATATATATATATATATATATATATATATATATATATATATATATATATATATATATATATATCAAGCTCAAACTAAGAAGAGAAATATTCATACAGCCTTCATTGATTACCAAAAGGCTTTTGATAGTTCTCCCCATTCATGGCTTCAAGAAATTTTGGAAATTTATAAAATTGATAAGACACTTCGTCTTTTTCTTGAATTTGTAATGAAAAATTGGAGAACCAATCTTCATCTAAATATTTCAAAACAATCGTTAAAATCCGAAGTAATTCCAATCAAAAGAGGCATTTTTCAAGGTGATTCTTCAAGTGCTCTTTGGTTTTGTCTTTGCCTTAATCCATTATCTCATGAATTAAATGCTACTAGTTTCGGCTTCGAAATAAAGAGTCTATCAACTGAATTCAAATTAAGTCACTTAATTTATTTAGATGATATTAAATTATATGCCGGAACCAGATCTCATTTAAAAGTCTACTTGAGATTACTTTCAACTATTTCAATGATATTCATATGAAATTTGGGCTTCCAAAATGTAAAAATCTTTCTATTGAAAAGGAAAGATCACCTCTGATTATATAAAGATTTCCAATATCGAAATCGAGCCAATGCATCAAGGAGATACATATAAATATCTTGGATTTTGTCAAGAGAAGACAATTAACCATAGCAGCACTAAAGAAAATATTAAAAGTTCATATTACAAAACACTTAGAATTATCATCAAGAGTCATTTAACTAGTAAAAACCTTTTCAGAGCTATCAACTCCTATGCAGTTCCTATTCTTACATCTTCTTTTGGAATTATTAAATGGTCTAAAACTGATCTAAATGAATTACAATGTCAAACGAGGAAAATGCTCTGTAAATATCATAAACACCTCCCAAAGTCAGCTGTTCAGAGAGTTACACTACCTAGACATATTGGAGGTCGTGGATTAACTGATTTGAATAATCTTCATAGTAAACAGATTTTTCATCTACGTTCCCATTTTCATGATAAACAGAGAACGTCTAAATTACATGATATTGTTGTTGCTTCAGATTATAATCTTACACCTCTGAACTTGACTATGCAAAAGGTAGATTTTGATATATTTGATGATAATTCTAAAAGAGAAAGTTGGATGCAGAAGGAATTACACGGAAAGCACCCTAAAGAATTGAAAAATGATTATATTGATGAAATCGCATCGAATAAATGGTTAGTATCTGGAGAATTGTTTGCTGAAACAGAAGGCTTGGCAATTGCGATCCAGGATCAGGTTGTTTTCACGAGGAATTATAGAAAACACATCATCAAACAAAATATAGATGATTCTTGCCGTAGATGTTTCTGTTCTTCAGAAACAGTTTTTCATATATTATCATCTTGCTCAGACTTTGTTTTAACAGATTATTTAGAAATACATAATGCCGTCGCTAATATTATTCATTTTAATCTAGGAATTAAACATGACCTAATTCCCAAAGGAAAAAAATTTCACAAATATGAACCTGAGATTATTTGTGAAAATGACAAATATGAACTTCATTTTGATAAAACAATTCTTTGCAACAGAGCTGTAAAACACAATAGACCAGATATCATTCTTAATGATAAACAGAATCATATAACATATATAATTGATATTGCTATACCCGACACACATAATATACAAAATAAATACAATGAAAAAATTTCTAAATATATGATGCTTGGCGACGAGATTAAAAAATGTGGAAAATGAAGAAAATATTTATTCTACCGATTATTATTTCCACAACAGGTGTTATTCTTAGAAATCTTCGCAAAAGTATTGAGATTTTGGGTCTGAAGAAAAATTTGTTTGAACAGTTACAAAAGATAACAGTCATCAAATCCTTGAAATATTCTTCGTAGGTTTCTTTCCGAAAAAAATAATGAGGTAGAGTCATAGGTTTTCTCTTTAGTTTATACTGCTCAGAATCTCATTTCATATTTTATTTATTTGTTTATATAAATGTAATATAATTAACTCACAATTTTGTCATATTTATATTCAGAGCAGTATTCTATTCGATCGTTCACCACTTCACACAAAGGAAACTATTAATGAGTAACATTCAGTGTTACTTGACTAAGGTCCGTACACTGGATTTTTCCGGGGAGAAAGCCTCTGACACTACTCGTTGGTACATTGATATCATTGTCTGATGATGCTATAGTATGTATATATTCTGGTAGATTGATACATTCTCATAACATTTAACGTTATCCTAATATATAATTATTCCACGATATGTTTTGATTATAATCATTGCCTGGCAATGGTATTAATTACCGGGTGGTGGCGCTGGGTGGATGCAACGAAAAAGTTGATGGATGTGAGTGTCACAAAAGCCACCGAACTAACTCGAAATCGCGAAAGATGGCGGGCTACAATTTCGAAAACAATTGATTATGTTCGTATCGGCAGCGCTCCAGCTCCGACTTAATGCATTTTACGAGTTCACAACATGTCTGTTAAGACATTGTGACTATGATGATGATAATACGCATATAAAGCAAAATATGAATATCGTCCTATTGGCCTTGTCTCTTACTTTTTCGCCTCCGAAATTTGGCAACACGGTTTAGAGGCTAGTGAGTATTGTTAGTATCAAATTGTATAAGAAAGTATTGACTCATATATTTATTGTCTGTTTTCATTATTGATTTGCAATAATTCTGTTAGGTTGTTTCCAAGGAAAACTTATGAATGGAGAATTGTGTCTTTTGAAATTATCTAGAGAATAACGTTTCTCTACGGGGTGATTAAATAAATTGAAATTGAAGAATTTTTCTTTGTTGTTCTTCGTGTCAGTACTTCAGGGCTCATTGTATTTTCCAAAAATAATATTTGTACATATGAGGTGTGCTATGTACATTGCTTATGTGCTATCATTATGTTTGGTCGTTTTCGATTAGAAACTATTTCTCTTTAAATTATAAAGTAAGTGATTTCCAGAATGAATTTAAATCGGGAAATAACGCCGAGGGAACGAAATGAGCAAATTTGCCAATATTTTTTTGTAGATGAGTGAGATGAGACGTGCAACCTTCAAAGCTCCGGATCTATTTGAAATTCTATTGATTTTGATTTATCTGTATTAATATTTAGTAAAATTGAAAATGTGGCATTCATATCACATTCACATTCTATCGTTTATGAAAAAATTGAAAATGTTTAAGATTTTTGGATCAATCGCACAGGACTGTGACTGTATACGTATGGTATTTCTTCGTCAAGAAAACTAGAGAATGTTTTTCTCGGTATGATAAGCGCGGAATGTATTCAGCTTTTCAAATTTCTATGCCGATGTTTGTTTTCACCAATTTCTTTGATGAGGTAGAAACTCAAAAGTAAAGAAAGTGATTTTTTCAAAAAATTAGCTAATATTATTCTTGCTTGGTTACCGAATGAAAAGTTTCAACATGAGCTACCGAAAAAATTCAGGACACTGTTGTATTTTCAAAAATTGAACTGCTTCAATAACGCTAGGTTATTCAAATTTCAGTGTGATTTAAATGATTGATATTTCACAAACTACTTGTCCTATCCTTACGACTTTTGGAGAACTTAAAAAAGAGTTTGCTATGAGGTAGCAGGTTCATAAATCCTTTCGTTCTGGTGAGATCTACGAAATTTAATAAGATGTTAAAATCTGTTCCAATCATTAACTTCACAGAAATCATTTTGATCCGAATTCAGAATTAAGAGGTACGCAATGAACATCAAAAAGAATGAACCTAATTGAATTTCGAACGAAATTTTTCATTGAATACTATCTTAATCAACCCAAGTTTTCCGACTATATTTCAGAGTTCTTCATCTGGATATAGTTTTGCCATGTGAAGGTAGAATATTTACACGCGTATTATATTCTATTGATCTCAAGATGAGAATATTCACAGAAGAAACATATTAATTCCTTTTTTACCCGACATCATACTGAATTCAATATCGAAACTGTTATTTACAGATTAAGCACAAAAAAAATTGATTTTAATCTCTTTTCCTAGGAGGTCTATGCAAATTGTTGTTTATGGAGTCTCATACGACTGAAGTTTATATTAGTTAACTCAGTTTTTACCAATAATGTATATAACTATCTCTCTTCGTAAGAAAGGAACTACTGATTTGAAAGGAATTTATTAGGGGCAGCCACTTCTTATACCAACCCCTTACCTGTTATACCACATTTCAAAGCTCTTCAGAAATTCTTCATGGCTCTATTGAAATTCGTTTACTTTCATGGTTTTCTTTTGGGTAAGAATGTTGTTGGAAATGAAAATGTGTTTTCTTCACATAACTTAAAGATTGCTACTGATATTGTCGTAATATTTTATGCATTCATATGAAATTCATGTGAATTCTCATTAATAATAAATAGCTGAATGGAAATGATATTGTAAGAATTTCTCATATTTTCACAATAGTTGCCTTTGTGTTGTGACGAGTGCCACTCATAAAAACAGCATCAATTATAAGCTGTTGCAAAATTATTTCAAGAAATCTATTCTGAACTTTTTGAACAGCTTGAATCTCTAAGAAAAACATGTCAATTAGAGAATCACGAAGTTTTCTTTCATTTCCTAAATTGATGAACCTAATTGAATTTCGAACGAAATTTTCATTGAATACTATCTTAATCAACCTAAGTTTTCCGACTATATTTCAGAGTTCTTCATCTGAATATAGTTTTGCCATGTGAAGGTAGAATATTTACACGCGTATTATATTCTATTGATCTGAAGATGAGAATATTCACGGAGGAAACATATTAATTCTTTTTTCTACCCGACATCATACTGAATTCAATATCGAAACTGTTATTTACAGATTAAGCACAAAAAAAAATAGATTTTAATCTCTTTTCCTAGGAGGTCTATGCAAATTGTTGTTTATGGAGTCTCTGTAGGTACCTAGATAAATGACAGCAGAATAACCTGCAAAAAACTAGTTTCATCTTGAGAGAAGTAATACATGAGAAAATGTTGAAATGCCAGAAAGTTTACGGAACTGTATTTTCCTTGAATATTCTAAAATAAGAATAATAACCGACTAAAGGAAGCAGAATGTCCAAAGAAGAAATAGATAAAAATTATTTTCTGCATTCAATCCATTATTTAGACTTCTGACTGCAGTAGTTTTGTTGTTTCTCTCAAAACTTAAAAACTGTTCAACAAGTTTTTCAGTTCTCCGATGCGAAATCGTCTAATAAGTTTTCGCTAAAAGGATTACGAAATATCTTGACAGTCCACGAGCTGTTGGTCTAAGACACTCTGCTCGTCAATGGTTTGGGCAACGGTTTTTATATCATGTAAAATTAATTTTGTCTGTATGGACTCCATTCCCCCCAAAGGCCAGCAAATACGTTAAGTCTACAGTTACCTCTTTCCCCTGCATCGAGAAAACTAAGTTAAACTTGATATCCGATAATACGAAAACAAGGACAAAAAGATTCGATGTAGAACCCAAGATATTCGTTTCATTTTCGATGAATGAGCACTTTGTATACTTATTATATAACATTAGAAAGAATAATGAACCTAATTGATTTTCGAACGAAATTTTTCATTGGAGACTTTTATTTTCAATTCTTCCCTCTCAGGTTTACTAAATAAAATCGAACGGAAAATATTTTAATCAACCTAAGTTTTCCGACTATATTTCCGAGTTCTTCATCTGGATATATTCTTGCCAGGTGAAGGTAGAATATTTACACGCGTCTTATAATATTCTAGCGATCTGAAGTTGAGAGTATTCACGAAAGAAAAAGATTAATTCATGTTCATGTAACTGATAGTTACAGATTAAGCACAATAAAAATAGATTTTAATCTCTTTTTCTAGGTCTATACAAATTGTTGTTTATGGAGTCTTATACCACTGGAGATTGTATTAGTTAGCATAGTTTTCACCAATAATGTCTATAACTATCCTCTGCGTAAGAAAGGAACGACTGATTCGAAAGGAATTTATTAGGGGCAACCACTTCCTAATTATACCAACCCCTTACCTGTTATACCACATTACAAAGCTCTTCAGAAATTCTTCATGGCTCTATTGAAATTCGTTTACTTTCATGGTTTTCTTTTGGGTAAGAATGTTGTTGGAAATGAAAATGTGTTTTCTTCACATAACTTAAAGATTGCTACTGATATTGTCGTAATATTTTTATGCATTCATATGAAATTCATGTGAATTCTCATTAAGAATAAATAGCTGAATGGAAATGATATTGTAAGAATTTCTCATATTTTCACAATAGTTGCCTTTGTGTTGTGACGAGTGTCACTCATAAATACAGCATCAATTATAAGCTGTTGCAAAATTATTTCAAGAAATCTATTCTGAACTTTTTTTGAACAGCTTGAATCTCTAAGAAAAACATGTCAATTAGAGAATCACGAAGTTTTCTTTCATTTCCCTAAATTGATGAACCTAATTGAATTTCGAACGAAATTTTTCATTGAATACTATCTTAATCAACCTAAGTTTTCCGACTATATTTCAGAGTTCTTCATCTGAATATAGTTTTGCCATGTGAAGGTAGAATATTTACACGCGTATTATATTCTATTGATCTGAAGATGAGAATATTCACGGAGGAAACATATTAATTCTTTTTTCTACCCGACATCATACTGAATTCAATATCGAAACTGTTATTTACAGATTAAGCACAAAAAAAATAGATTTTAATCTCTTTTCCTAGGTCTATGCAAATTGTTGTTTATGGAGTCTCTGTAGGTACCTAGATAAATGACAGCAGAATAACCTGCAAAAACTAGTTTCATCTTGAGAGAAGTAATACATGAGAAAATGTTGAAATGCCAGAAAGTTTACGGAACTGTATTTTCCTTGAATATTCTAAAATAAGAATAATAACCGACTAAAGGAAGCAGAATGTCCAAAGAAGAAATAGATAAAAATTATTTTCTGCATTCAATCCATTATTTAGACTTCTGACTGCAGTAGTTTTGTTGTTTCTCCCAAAACTTAAAAACTGTTCAACAAGTTTTTCAGTTCTCCGATGCGAAATCGTCTAATAAGTTTTCGCTAAAAGGATTACGAAATATCTTGATAGTCCACGAGCTGTTGGTCTAAGACACTCTGCTCGTCAATGGTTTGGGCAACGGTTTTTGTATCATGTAAAATTAATTTTGTCTGTATGGACTCCATTCCCCCCAAAGGCCAGCAAATACGTTAAGTCTACAGTTACCTCTTTCCCACTGCATCGAGAAAACTAAGTTAAACTTGATATCCGATAATACGAAAAACAAGGACAAAAAGATTAGATGTAGTACCCAAGATATTCGTTTCATTTTCGATGAATGAGCACTTTGTATACTTATTATATAACATTAGAAAGAATAATGAACCTAATTGATTTTCGAACGAAATTTTTCATTGGAGACTTTTATTTTTCAATTCTTCCCCTCTCAGGTTTACTAAATAAAATCGAACGGAAAATATTTTAATCAACCTAAGTTTTCCGACTATATTTCCGAGTTCTTCATCTGGATATATTTTTGCCAGGTGAAGGTAGAATATTTACACGCGTCTTATAATATTCTAGCGATCTGAAGTTGAGAGTATTCACGACAGAAAAAGATTAATTCATGTTCATGTAACTGATAGTTACAGATTAAGCACAATAAAAATAGATTTTAATCTCTTTTTCTAGGTCTATACAAATTGTTGTTTATGGAGTCTTATACCACTGGAGCTTGTATTAGCATAGTTTTCACCAATAATGTCTATAACTATCCTCTGCGTAAGAAAGGAACGACTGATTCGAAAGGAATTTATTAGGGGCAACCACTTCCTAATTATACCAACCCCTTACCTGTTATACCACATTACAAAGCTCTTCAGAAATTCTTCATGTCTCTATTAAAATTCGTTTACTTTCATGGTTTTCTTTCGGTAAGAATGTTGTTGGAAATTAAAGTGTGTTTTCTTCACATAACTTGAAGATTGCTACTGATATTGTCGTAATATTTTCCTGCATTCATGAAAAGTTCATGTGAATTCTCGTCGAGAACAAATAGCTTTATGGAAATGATATTGTAAGAGTTTCGCATATTTTCACAATGTCGCCTTTGTGTAGTGAAAGGAAGGGCCTTTCACCCTTGTCTTCGTCTGGAAATCATGGAGTGCAAGATGAGAATTGAAGCTGCTAAGCAGAAAAATCTTTGGTAATCTTTATGTACACACGACACTAACACAACATAAACAGACAAACTATTGCTAGTGCAATAGCGACACAAAACGAGGTTTTTCCTCAGGTTTTTTCACTCGTTTATTGAATCATACGCAAGATAGTATGGTTCCCCTATTACATATATTAATATGATTCACGCATTGATTCGCATCATTATGAAATAATAGAATGTGATGAACTCTTTTAAGGTGAAAAGTTTGAGAAAAATTAAAGTACGAAAAAGTTTTCTTTGGAATATGTCCTCTGCCAAAGTTACTCCTCATGCCTAAGTAGCCCTAATTTAGGGAAATGAAAGAAAACTTCGTGATTCTCTAATTGACATGTTTTTCTTAGAGATTCAAGCTGTTCAAAAAAAGTTCAGAATAGATTTCTTGAAATAATTTTGAAACAGCTTATAATTGATGCTGTTTTTATGAGTGACACTCGTCACAACACAAAGGCAACTATTGTGAAAATATGGGAAACTCTTACAATATCATTTCCATTCAGCTATTTATTCTTGATGAGAATTCACATGAATTTCATATGAATGCATAAAAATATTACAACAATATCAGTAGCAATCTTTAAGTTATGTGAAGAAAACACATTTTCATTTCCAACAACATTCTCACCCAAAAGAAAACCATGAAAGTAAACGAATTTCAATAGAGCCATGAAGAATTTCTGAAGAGCTTTGTAATGTGGTATAACAGGTAAGGGGTTGGTATGAGAAGTGGCTGCCCCTAATAAATTCCTTTCGAATCAGTAGTTCCTTTCTTACGAAGAGAGATAGTTATAGACATTATTGGTAAAAACTGAGTTAACTAATATAAACTTCAGTCGTATGAGACTCCATAAACAACAATTTGCATAGACCTCCTAGGAAAAGAGATTAAAATCTATTTTTTTTTGTGCTTAATCTGTAAATAACAGTTTCGATATTGAATTCAGTATGATGTCGAGTAAAAAAAGAATTAATATGTTTCTTCCGTGAATATTCTCATCTTCAGATAAATAGAATATAATACGCGTGTAAATATTCTACCTTCACATGGCAAAACTATATCCAGATGAAGAACTCTGAAATATAGTCGGAAAACTTAGGTTGATTAAGATAGTATTCAATGAAAAATTTCGTTCGAAATTCAATTAGGTTCATTCTTTTTGATGTTCATTGCGTACCTCTTAATTCTGAATTCGGATCAAAATGATTTCTGTGAAGTTAATGATTGGAACAGATTTTAACATCTTATTAAATTTAGTAGATCTCACCAGAACGAAAGGATTTATGAACCTGCTACCTCATAGCAAACTCTTTTTTAAGTTCTCCAAAAGTCGTAAGGATAGGACAAGTAGTTTGTGAAATATCAATCCTTTAAATCACACTGAAATTTAAATAACCTAACGTTATTGAAGCAGTTCAATTTTTGAAAATACAACAGTGTCCTGAATTTTTTCGGTAGTTCATATTGAAACATTTCATTCGGTAACAAAGCAAGAATAATATTAGCTGATTTTCTTGAAGAAAATCACTTTCTTTACTTTTAAGTTTCTGATGGGGTACCTCAAAGAATTTGTTGAAAACAAACATCGCTAGAGAGCCGATTTGAAATGCTAAATAAGTTCCGCGCTCATCATACCGAGAAAAACACTCGATATAAGGCGCAGTCATTCTCTAGTTTTCTTGATGAAGAAATACCATACGTATAGTCACAGTCCTGTGCGATTATTCGAAAAATCTTAAACATTTTCAATTTTTTCATAAACGACAGAATGTGAATGTGATATGAATGCCACATTTTCAATTTTACTAAATAATAATACAGATAAATTAAAATAAATAGAATTTCAAATAGATCCCGAGCTTTGAAGGTTTCACGTCTCATATCACTCATCCTACAGACAGATATTGGCAAATTTGCCCATTTCGTACCTCCGACGTTATTTCCTGATTAAAATTGATTCTGGAAATCACTTATTTCTTCAGAAACAGTTTTTCATATATTATCATCTTGTTCAGTTCTTGCTTCACAGATTATTTAGAAAGACATAATGCCGTCGCTAATATTATTCATTTTAATCTAGGATTTAAACATGACCTCATTCCCAAAAGAAAACAATGTTACAAATATGAACCTGGGATTAGTTGTGAAAGCGAGAAATATAAACTTTATTTCGATAAAACAATTCTATGCAACAGAGCTGTAAAACACAATAGACCAGATATCATTCTTACTGATAAACAGAATCAAATAACATATATAATTGATATTGCTTTACCCGACACACATAATATACAAATACAATGAAAAAATTTCTGAATATATGTTGCTTGGCGACGAGATTAAAATAATGTGGAAAATGAAAATAATATTTATTCTACCGCTTATTATTTCTACAACAAGTGTTATTCCTAGGAATCTTCACAAAAATATTGAGATTTTGGGTCTGAAGAAAAATTTATTTGAACAGTCATCAAATCTTGTAATATTCTTCATAGTTTTCTTTCGAAAAAATAATGAGGTAGAGTCATAGGTTTTCTCTTTAGTTTATACTGCTCAGAATCTCATTTCATAATTCATTTATTTGTATATATAAATGTAATATAATTAGCAGACAATTTTATCATATTTATATTCAGAGCAGTATTCTATTCGATCGTTCATCACTTCACACAAAGAAATCTATGAATGAGTAACATTCAGTGTTACTTGACTAAGGTCTGTACACTGGATTTTTCCAGGAAGAAAGCCTGTGACACTACTCGTTGGTACATTGATGTCATTGTCTGATGATGCTATAGTTTGTATATATTCTGGTAGATTGATATATTCTCATAACATTTAAGGTTATCCTAATATATAATGATTCCAGGATATGTTTTGATTATAATCATTACCTGGCAATGGTATTAATTACTGGGTGGTGGATTTATATTTTTTCATGAAATCAGTTTGATTGCATGAACAGATATATGGGCAACTCGTCGGGTTTAAACCTTTTATATATATATATATATATAAAACCTTACTCTGGAATGTTGGGAAAACACAAGACCTGTTAATGTCCATATAAATCATGCACTAAGCTGAGCACCTAAAGGTCCTTGAAATCTTGCTGGACATATCTTGTATCATGGCAGCAGCCCATGGAATCACTATACCAAGAAGTCAACTGCACTGTTCACAATCCAAAGAATAAAATCAATCGTGGGAAACAAAAGGCGCTGATGACATATTATGCTCACTTTTAGTGCAGCAACTTGTTGTGTCATATTGTGGGGGGCTTGCTGGATACTGCTCAGGTATTTTTTTTAAAATTAGGGTCTTCTACAATCTGTGTATTTTGGCAAAATGTAGTCATCCCAGGATCTTGCGAAACGAGAGTGAAGAGAAAAAAGCTCAATATGATTGGCCCTCTTTTGGTGGAAGTGGACCAGATATGCCATAATATAGCAAGAAGGGAGTATAGGTATTCGCAGTCTCGAATGCCTCCCTATGCCTGTTGTCCTGCTTAAATTAGCTAATATTCGAATTGCCTTCTTTTGTTTCAAAAACACTCGAGAAGCATCCAAGAAGACCTCCACAATATGAGGCCATGAATTGCTACAGTGTGAATGTGAGCATAATATGTCATCAACGATTCTTTTAATTCTCTGGATTGTGAATAGTGCAGTTGACAGTACTTCGCATAATGATTGCAGGTGCTGCTGCCATGGTAAAGACATGTTGAGAAAGATTCCGAAGTGCTTCAGGTGGTCAACTTCATGTTTGATTTTTGTGGACATCAACAGCTCCTGTGTTTTCCCCACATTCAGAGTAAGGCTATTGGTCTCAAACCACTTTTTAGCTGTCATTATGGCATTTTTTGATTTGATCTTAGCTTGCTATCTTGCTTGTAGCCTTGTTTACAAGAGTTGTGTCATCTGCAAAGATCTTAATAATATGAAAAAACACAATTCTAGTGCTATATATAGAATATTATCATTATTAACATTAATATGGCCAACAATATTTCCATTTATGTGAGCGTTCCATACTTTTTTGGTATATATTACTTCAGTTCCTTTAATCATAAGTATCAACAATATTCTACTAAAATGCTCATTTGTAGGTGTAGCACAAAACTGAAATTAACTCAATTAAATTTTCACTAAAATAATTACTCACCATCTGATTCTTGGCCTACCATAATTTTGTTTGTATATTTATGTGACCAAACATTACGCAAAAATCAATTGAATGCAATTCCTTCATACACTTATAACAAACAATACACTCCGATTTAGAAATGTTAATTCCATTTACATTTTCAAAGCATGTTTTATGATAAGAAAACTGCATATAAATGTTAGATTAAACTATACATCTGAAATTATATTTTCGACAAGAAACTGCTCATCAATTTCAAGATAAACTCAAGAATTCCACATTATCAAACTAATGAGTAATGTATTATTAAGATAGGATCAAGAGTTAGTACAATACAAAAATGATGTATATTCTTCTATAGTTAATCAATGGCATAGACTATGATATATGTCAAAGATGATTTATACTTGGTCTATGTATATGTCAATGATTAGTCAAAGATGATTTATATACTCTAGATGAGGAACCCAGTTCAACATAAAATTTTCACACAGTATAGTGAATTTGACGTACGAAACAGTCCGTCTGCTGGCGCCCTCTTTAATAATAGACTATATGTGCGGTACTATATCTATAAGTGCAGTGTTCTGCACTAATACGACAAAATAATGAGTGAATTATTCTGATATGGCACATAGATGACGCGTGAAATCGAAAAAACCTATGATATTCAGCTGACATAAGCGTAGACATGAATAGGAAAAAAGGGTTTTACTCATTTTTTACATTTCGTAGTCTAGGATTGAATGAGAAATGCAAAAAAGGAGAATATGTTCAATTATTTATCAATAGCTTTCAATATATGTTTTCACAAACACATATATACTTAAACACGAAATATTATAAATATCCATCCTACTTTAGCATCTCTTTTCAGAGAGATGCAGACAATCTATGAATGTTTAATTTTCAAATCGGATGAAAGAAGAACAGACATCTATTATATGACTCCATTACAAGTTACACGCATTTTAATTTAAATTTATGAAGAATGTAGCACGCTTTTTTCCAAATAGGAATGTAAAATAGAAAATTCGAATTCAGACCCAGAACTTTGCTTTGAGAATAATTTTCAGTTTGGAAAGTGCAATGCCTGACTTTACCTCCAGAAAATTGTATTAAAACATCAAGAATATTCATATCATTAGTTAAGTGCATTTTCGAAAAGAATGATTAATTTTGTTTAAATAAAACAACTTTTGAAGTAATTCAATACATAATTGTGATATTTTTTTAATAATTGTTTAAAGGTGATGTATTATTATGATATCATCTATACATTATGAAAATGAATAAATTGCAGATATTGTATCAGTTAGGTATTTACTGTGTATTATATTAATGGCAAATGCAATTTCGACAACATTCTTGACAAGAAGTAATCGGTAAACCAATGTAACAAATATAAAGCGAAAGACGAAATATCTGGTAAAAAAGTCTATTCGATTCATAACAATTCCGAAACAAAACATCAATTCATTTATCCATAAATAACTCTGTACAGAGACGAAAATAGACAAACAATTTGACGCTATCATGTTCTATGTTCGCACTCTCCTTTTCTACCAGTCAGTGTCGCAAAGCAAGGTTGAAGTTTTAATTTTTGTAGAATTTATTGTCGAAGCCAACTGGCCATCATATTGAAAATGCAGATTGATTAGAGAAATTGCAGTTTCCCAGCTATTTTAACAGAATTATTAAAAGTTTTGTAAGCATTCACCAGTTATCGGGATCGTCTGAATACGTTCATTTTTGGTATATGTGTGAGTTCCGCTATTTATAATTATAAATATGAGGAACATAGGGTTGAACTAAAACTGATTAATACTAGTATTTTCATGAGTAGTAACCAACTGTGAAATTTCTAAAATTAGGTTCCAATTCCTCTAAGAGACTACAAATGAACACAAAGCTAGGAAAGTTCTTGGCATTTATTTGTGGTGTTAAATTCGTATTTACAATCTTAATCAATTATGTACATTATTCCATAAAAAAGATTTCAGATAAGTAACTATATTATATTCCACAATGGGATTATATCTTAGCAAATTTTTGGGCGGTTTCCATATTTGAACCCAAAATTTTGCTTTTGAAGAAGCATTTTCCATCTAGTTGAAATTCCTATTTGATATCAGTTTGGAATCGATTGGTTTCGAGTTCCAATGTTGGCAATTTCTATCATAGGAAAAATTTTACTGCGTCATCTTCCGAAGATAATGCCTCGGAATGATAACGGAGAAATTTATGAAATACAAACTTTCTAAAGAACGATACATGACTATAGGCATTATTGGAATGGTTTTTCATATGGAGTCATAATATCATCGTGAATTTCAGAAATCGTTATGAAATATACTGTATATTTTAGAAATTGAAACTTAATCAACACTAAAATGAAACGTTATAAGAGGGTGAATTTCAAAAAAATTTGGGTTTTCGGAAAAGCGAAAATTCTCAAAACAGGTGAAATTTGGTGAAGAAATATTTCTGTACAAGTATGAAAGAAATGATGCCATCAAAGTTACTCTTTCACACTGTAACTAACTCATAAGAAGCTTTTCATGAAAAAGGAAATCAAAAAGAGAAAGAGTCCCGGAAAATTATGGATATTTTTGAATCTATTTAATAAGAAGCTATTGCGAAAACGTTACAGATTATTGAATTCGTCAAAAAATGTGATTAGTTCGGTAAATTCTGGTGGAAATGAGTTGATGAATAACATGGATTTCTGTCTAGTCGAAGTTTTTACGATTTATTGAGAAAATTGGGTTCCAATAAGTCCACCCGCAATAATTTCTAATTAAATATTCTCCAAACAACTCACTACACTGTTACAAGTGAAGCTGAGAATTAATTTCTATTTTCGAATACAAGTTGAAAGCGTATAACGGCCGATGTTCAGCACGAAATGTCTAGCTGATTTCTGTCGGACGGTGGCCTCTCAAAGGAAACAGCGAAAAACCCCAGTAAACTCGTCTGTGTCTCGAGAAGCCGTCAAAACAAAAGACGCTTGCCTTAAAATTAACTTCGCTCAGGGTACTGTTTATCAATAATGGGTTTTATTATCGTTATTATTATTTGAATGATGAAATATTTGTCTTAAAATTTCGGTCAAAAAAAACTGAAAATCTAATTATATTGATCGTTAATATGTATATAATATATCAGATTTATTAAAATTATGGCCAATAATTATTTTTTGTGCTCGTAGAAATTCATTAAGTGGTAAAGTGTATCAAATTAATTTATGCAAATGATCAAATTCATAACGAGAAATAAAATTTACAACACACGTTTGTTTTATTATACACGTAGATATCTACATAAATATACTTCTATTAATAGATTTCAAATGTTAATTGATAAACAAAAATTAAATTAAAACGTTTATTGAGTTAGATATGAATATAAAAATAAGATGAAATATTTTAGGTAACAGACATGAGATATTACATTTCGAAGGAAATTAAATTCCTCATCAAAACATATATATATATATATATATATATATATATATATATATATATATATATATATATATATATATATATATATATATATATATATATATGTCACGCAATGAGAAACTTTCTGAAATGACTTCGATGGAAATTTATTAAAACTGCTAGAATCAGGAATAGAAAAAAGATATATATATATATATATATATATATATATATATATATATATATATATATATATATATATATATATATATATATATATATATATATATATATATATATATATATATATATATATATATATATATATATATATATATATATATATATATATATATATATATATATATATATATATATATATATATATATATATATATATATATATATATATATATATATATATATATATATATATATATATATATATATATATATATATATACCCTGACGAGTTGCCCATATATCTGTTCATGCAATCAAACTGATTTCATGAAAAATATAAATCCACCACCCGGTAATTAATACCATTGCCAGGCAATGATTATAATCAAAACATATCCTGGAGTAATTATATATTAGGATAACGTTAAATGTTATGAGAATATATCAATCTACCGGAATATATACATAATATAGCATCATCAGACAATGATATCAATGTACCAACGAGTAGTGTCAGAGGCTTTCTCCCCGGAAAAATCCAGTGTACGGACCTTAGTCAAGTAACACTGAATGTTACTCATTAATAGTTTCCTTTGTGTGAAGTGGTGAACGATTGAATAGAATACTGCTCTGAATATAAATATGACAAAATTGTCAGTTAATTATATTACATTTATATAAACAAATAAGTAAAATATGAAATTAGATTCTGAGCAGTATAAACTAAAGAGAAAACCTATGACTCTACCTCATTATTATTTTCGGAAAGAAACCTACGAAAAATATTACAAGATTTGATGACTGTTATCTTTTGTAACTGTTCAAACAAATTTTTCTTCAGACCCAAAATCTCAATACTTTTGTGAAGATTTCTAGGAATAATGCCTGTTGTAGAAATAATTATCGGTAGAATAAATATTTTCTTCATTTTCCACATTTTTTAATCTCGACGCCAAGCATCATATATTTAGAAATTTTTTCATTGTATTTATTTTGTATATTATGTGTGTCGGGTATAGCAATATCAATTATATATGTTATTTGATTCTGTTTATCATTAAGAACGATATCTGGTCTATTGTGTTTTACAGCTCTGTTGCACAGAATTGTTTTATCAAAATAAAGTTTATATTTGTCATTTTCACAAATAATCTCAGGTTCATATTTTTGAAATTTTTTCTTTTGGGAATTAGGTCATGTTTAATTCCTACATTGAAGTGAATAATATTAGCGACGGCATTATGTCTTTCTAAATAATCTGTTGAAGCAAGGACTGAGAAAGATGATAATATATGAAAAACTGTTTCTGAAGAACAGAAACATCTACGGCAAGAATCATCTATATTTTGTTTGATGATATGTTTTCTATAATTCCTTGTGAAAACAACCTGATCCTGGCTCGCAATTGCCAAGCCTTCTGTTTCAGCAAACAATTCTCCAGATACTAACCATTTATTCGATGCAATTTCATCAATATAATCATTTTTCAATTCTTTAGGTGCTTTCTGTGTAATTCCTTCTGCATCCAACTTTCTTTTAGAATTATCATCAAATATATCAAAATCTACCTTTTGCATTGTCAAGTTCAGAGGTGTAAGATTATAATCTGAAGCAACAACAATATCATGTAATTTAGACGTTCTCTGTTTATCATGAAAATGGGAACGTAGATGAAAAATCTGTTTACTATGAAGATTATTCAAATCAATTAATCCACGACCTCCAAGATGTCTAGGTAATGTAACTCTCTGAACAGCTGACTTTGGGTGGTGCTTATGATATTTACAGAGCATTTTCCTCGTTTGACATTGTAATTCATTTAGATCAGTTTTAGACCATTTAATAATTCAAAAAGAAGCTGTAAGAATAGGAACAGCATAAGAGTTTATAGCTCTGAAAAGGTTTTTACTAGTTAAATAACTCTTGATGATAATTGTAAGTCTTTTGTAATATCAACTTCTAATATTTTCTTTAGTGCTGCTATGGTTAATTGTCTTCTCTTGACAAAATCCAAGATATTTATATGTATCTCCTTGATGCATTGGCTCGATTTCGATATTGGAAATCTTTATATAATCAGAGGTGATCTTTCCTTTTCAATAGAAAGATTTTTACATTTTGGAAGCCCAAATTTCATATGAATATCATTGGAATAGTTGAAAGTAATCTCAAGTAGACTTTTTAAATGAGATCTGGTTCCGGCATATAATTTAATATCATCTAAATAAATTAAGTGACTTAATTTGAATTCAGTTAATACCTAAACTGTTTATTTTGAAGCCGAAACTAGTAGCATTTAATTCATGAGATAATGGATTGAGGCAAAGACAAAACCAAAGAGCACTTAAAGAATCACCTTGAAAAATGCCTCTTTTGATAGGAATTACTTCGGATTTTAACGATTGTTTTGAAATATTTAAATGAAGATTGGTTCTCCAATTTTTCATTACAAATTCAAGAAAATGACGAAGTGTCTTATCAATTTTATAAATTTCCAAAATTTCTTGAAGCCATGAATGGGGAGAACTATCAAAAGCCTTTTGGTAATCAATGAAGGCTGTATGAATATTTCTCTTCTTAGTCTGAGCTTGATTCAAAGCAACAGAATCAATTACAAGTTGCTCTTTAGTACCAAGGTGTTTTTTTCTACATCCTTTTTGATGTTTTATATATTGTTGGAAGGCAAGTAATTGGTCTATATTGAGACGGATCAATAGTATTATCACTTTTCGGTTTTAAATAAGTAATTCCTTGTGTGAAAAATAAAGGAGTAGCTGAGGGGTTCTTTATTATAAATGAAAAATATTCAGCCAATTTTTCATGAACGCAACTGAATTTCTTGAACCAAAAGTTATGAATACCATCAACACCTGGAGATTTCCAATTTTTTGTGTGTTTAATAACTGATGTTATATCTTCGTTTGAAAATTTTTCGAATTGCATGCATTCTATTTTAGAAAATCGAGACCTTTCATTTAAAATCCAACTAGCATTGGAATTAGGTACTCCATTTCCAGAAATATTTTCATTTGAAAATATATGTATATATATATATATATATATATATATATATATATATATATATATATATATATATATATATATATATGCACAAAAGTGCATTGAAATTTTATAAAAACTTCTTTCCGCCTCTATTCAAACTTTTTGGCATCCGCTTCACTTCAATGTGAAGTCTTGTCAATGAATTGTTCAACCGTAGGTGTGAAAACCTCCAGCTCACCGAATGACTGAAAAAAAAATGTTCCAATGAGTCCTGATTGAAACGATTCGTTAACAAATATTCCACGTTTTCACTTTCCTGTTTTATAGTCTCCCAAAGATACAAAATGCCTACCAATATTCCAATTGATTTAAATTTTGAAATAAGGGTTATCAGTATGGTTTTATTTCACCTCCCGCCATATTTCCAGAAACGATGAAATAACTTAACGGAATTTTGTAATACGCATAAAGTCCTCGAATCATAAAAACAAGAACGTGATTCCCATAATTTTGTTGTCGACCGAATTCCCCATAATCTGAAACTAATCAATTTAGAATTGTAACTAATACTCCTCTTTATTCCGATTTCATCAAAAGTATAACACAGTTTTTTCTGCTTCGGTAGAACCGTCAAATTTCAAACGCACATGTTCGAAAGTAAACGCTATCAAGGATAACCCGTCTCTAATTTAATCGAATTGAACCAATTCGAGATTGTGCCTTTATGCGGAGAGTGAATCCCTGACGAACTCGAAGGAAATTTTATATTCCCGGCTTCTATAAAAATTGTGGGAGCAAATTTTTTTTTTCTTCTGAATACTCTGTATGCGGCTTATGTTCCGTTTGGAGATCTATGAACGTTTTGACACTTCGTAATCGTTGCTTCACTCTTTTATGTTCTTTCAGAATGATCTGGTCTTTGTTGGCGCGCCCGCGACGTAATCGACGATTATTTTGACGAAGGACATCAATACATTTCCTTAATTTATCGATTTGTTTTTGTTTCGCAGCTAATTTACGTTTGAATTGAAAAATTCCGCGGGAGGAACATCAAGAATCGTAAGTTTGCCGTAGAGGAGAAATATGTCGATAGTGGACTACCGTGTTCGTCAAAAAGTAGTTTTCCAGTCACTTCAGCCTCACAGGGGATACGTAATTATGTTTTTATTTTTATCAGAATCAGCGCCGAAATCCATAAAATCGAATTGCAAAGTTGGTACTGCATGAGAGCGTAAATAACGTTTCGAATGATCAGTAAAACACGAATCCGCAAAGTGTATGCTACCAATTCTTTTGTACCGGATGTCTTTACGCGGAACAAATGAAATTAAATCCCGTCGATCGATTGCCCGTGGCCAATCACCTTGTCGTGAGTCCAACGGAAATCTAAAAAATCAAACATTTGAAACCCCCCCCAGGCGATATTTATTTTCACAATATTTCACTGAACACCTATACACGATTGCTTGGATGTTATTGGATTTTTTACCATCGACATTACTGGGAAAGCTCTTTCAGTAAATTCAGTAACAAAAATTTTCAATCGACAGCGACCCTATATAAAATAAACCTGCTCTAGGCAAAATCAATCAAATAGAAACAAACATTTACCCAAAAGTCAGACGAAATATTAATTCTCGTTTCAAACTACAAGAAATATACGAACTCTTAAAAAGTGACATCCCCCTTCTCAATGTACATCCTACCCATTGAAATATAGATGGAAAATCCAGAAGACACGATAATTTTATTGGTTCGATTCAGTTGCATATGAATGCTATGGTTTTCGCTAAACAAGGTTGCCAGATTGTGATCTATCCCTAACGAGTAAGAGAATACGAAACCAAAGAACATTAATTTATTAATAAATCAAAATATACAGGGTCATTGACAGAAATTATTCATAATTTTATGATCAGAGTGTCGATAATTCGAATTAAGAACTTGCAGTAGATTTAACGAAATATACTCAAATATATAATCAATCAATCATCAGTCAAAAAAAAAGAATACAGTTAAATTTTTAACTTATGGAAAATAGGATACCGAATATTGTGAATCGAAGTACATAACAAATGATGCATGAGAATAAAATAATGTCTAAAATTGCACGTAATGAAAATTCGATAAAATTATTCACAAATATTCAAACTTCCTCCCATCATTTTCTAAACAGTTCTCTCTCAGGGTATTCAACAACTTCACTCTCGTACGTTACTTTTCAGAAGAATTTAAATGTTGAGGAATTTGCGTAATTTTTTACCACAAATGTATGTTGTGATTTCGGAAATTCGAGCATAGATGATCCTACGATAATCGTAGGATTGCAGGATATATCCCGACTTCTATTTTTTCAGTTCCTATTCTAACAATACTTTCCATTCCATTCTTGGTGAAATTGATTTTTTCCAAATTGAGACAAAAACATGGAAAATTTAATAGAAATTATCTTGATTTAAAAAGAATTCAATAATCAATTATTTCATCACGTCTTGGAACTCAAATGGTTTTCTTCAAAATAATCCAGAGGGGGCTACCGAAAACCTTGATAAAAAAGTCTCATTCAACCACTATTACTAGGACTTAAAGGTGATTGGATATTTCCACCAGCCATAAAGAATCTTGAGAGGAAATGAATGGTATATTCTCGACTTGGACCGAAAGGTATATTCGATTATTATTTACTATGAACCCATATGTATTCGCCTACACTATAAGTGGTCGTATTCGTTGTAATCTTAAGTATAAAATCGTATGAAAGCTCCAATCTATTTTATTAATAAACGATATGATGAAACGTGCATTTTCAGGTACGTAACTTTGAAATCTTAATGGCTTCGAATTATTCACAAAAGTTTCCATTTTCGTATTCCATATAATATGAAATTTGAAAGGAAACATATATCTACGTTGAAGATTGCACTTCACTGATTTTCTTCATCTATAAAATAATTGATATTTTCTATCCATAATCAATCTGACAACACTGTGTGTTTAGTCTGACGCCTCTGGCGGTGCCCGAAAGCAGGCACCAACAGCAAAGTTACGGACAACAATCATCGTTCGCCGGTCGCCGGGTTGGCCTGGTGACACTATAGATTGTAGAAAGAAAACAAACACTAAAAACTCTCTGTTGTTCATGTGTGCGAAATATTGGGCTTACCAAGATTTGCTTCAATACAGGGAATCATGGCCACAGTTTTTTAGGGTTAACCGTTTCGAAGGGTTGTTTTAATGAATAATTTTATGCATTTGGAGTAGTTTACAGTTCAAAAACTGAAATTATATCTTATGAGAACCTAGAAGATCACAACACACTCGTAGGTATTTAATAAATATTTCGATGGAAAACTATTCATTGCATGTTACTTTTCCTATATCAAAATTGTCTTGTAGTTATTGTTTCCAATGCTATAAAAATTCCGATTTAGATTGTTGGTGGTACTTATCGACGATATAGAAACTCTTCCATCAAAAATACGAGATATGTACTAAATTGTTATATATCGTGGAATGTGAAAAAATTTGGCAATGATAAATGAATCCGCTACTTGTCTGATGATAAACGAAAGCTCGAATTAGTTATAACGTTGAATAAACTTTTCCATCTTGAACAGTAATATTTTTTACGTAGTAATATTCGCAATCCTCATAATGAAACTATTTTGAATTTTTTAGAGTTGACTTCTAAAAATGTATTGTTATAATTTTCTTAAAAAGTCATATCTCTATTTCTGTAATAAGAATCTAACTATTCACTAATAGTAATCTCTTCTATCCACTGTATGAGAAAAAGTACGCCCATGGATTATCATTCTAAGATAACTTTGAAATTTTTAGCAGCCATCTGATAGTAGTAGCTGAAAATAAAAAATTATAGTATTCTGTTTTATCAAGAGCCATCTGTGGACCATCTATGTACCTCATCTCAATCTTTCAATCCTGACCTATCCTAACCAGCCAGGATCGCGATTCTGGCTGGCGAAAAAGCTTCATTTTATTCTATGGGGTGCTTTGTCTTCTTCTATACTTGGTCTATGCCAGTATCCTATAAAGGGTTAATGTTGCTAGTATAAAGTAGGGAACAATTACCATTTTATACAAAATCAAGGCGTTGAAATTGCAGTCAGCAGGTATTCGGCACTTAATTTAAAAAAAAAGTAGTAAACAAAATATCACACAACACAACACCCCACTTGACAAAATAAAATAACTCTATATGTAGAAATTAATAGGATTACTTGTTTTTATTCATTTGTTGCACGGTCCATTGAACTAACTGATTTAAAAACGCCTGTGGTGATACATGGCTTTTATAGCGCTCCAGGCGTTATTCATGTCTGAACAGGAAAAATCAAGAAACTGCCGCCGGATATGTTCTCGCAACATAGGAATCGGCAGTAAGTGGATGATATACTAATAAAATTTCGTGTGTATTTATACCTAATCCTATTTAATTTCTCAGCTTTTATATTAATATTTTTTTTGGACCCTCGGTTTTGGCGCCGTGTGCATTGCACATATGGTTGCGGAGACTCTGTTTGCAGGCTCTGTAGCTATAAGAAAAGACATTCAAGTAATAGTATTCCCCATAAATCATATATTCTATGAAGTTCTGAAGTTTGTTTACGAAGTTCGAATCATTTCAGAAAGTATTTTTAATAATGAACGCAATATAGAATTTAAATTTTTCGAAGATTTACAAGTGTTCTTTAAATATGTAGCCAAACATCAGGAACTAATACTTTCAGTGAATTGAGGATAGAAAGTTCATATGAATATTGGTCCAGAAACTCTTTCATCAAAAATACGGGATATGTATTAAAAAAATATTATAGTTCGTGGAATGTGAAAAAAATTACGCAATGATGAATGAAGTCGCTACTTGTCTGATGATCAGCAAAAGCCCGAATTAGTTATAACGTTGAATACACTTTTCCATCTTAAACAGTGATATTTTTTACGTAGTAATATTCGCAATCCTCATAATGGAACTATTTTGAATTTTTACAGTTGACTTCTGAAAAAGTATTATTATAATTTTCTTAAAAAGTCATATTTCTATTTCTGTAATAAAAATCTAACTATTCACTAATCATAATCTCTTCTATCCACTGTATAAGAAAAAGTACGCCCATGGATCATCATTCTAAGATAACTTCGAGATTTTTAGCAGCCATCTGATAGTAGTAACTGAAAATAAAAAAATTATAGTATATTGTTTTATCAAGAGCCATCTATGGACCATCTATGAACCTCATCTCAATCTTTCAATCCTGACCTATCCTAACCAGCCAGGATCGCGATTCTGGCTGGCGAAAAAGCTTCATTTTATTCTATGGGGTGCTTTGTCTTCTTCTATAATTGGTCTATGGATTAGTATAATTATTGTTGTAGGTTAGACCACAGAATAAAAATCGGTTCACCTACATTTATTGTTGCAAATGTTTAAAATATAGTAATATCAGATACAATACATTTCTATTATTTGGTTAGCTGTTTCGTGACACCATAAACTGATGTAATTTATATTCATTTCTATTAATTATCCAATTAATTGTGTAGATCTGGGGATTGGTTGGGAAATTTTTCGAGAAAGATAACGGTAACAAGCATGTTTTCGGTGGTGTCGCAAATAAGACCCTCCCAGAAATAAGATAATTTATGATTTCACAGCGATGTAATTTTATTTTATAAATTGTTTTTCTATATTACAATCCCAATGTTATGCATAAATTATAATTATTATCAAAATTTGTGATTTGCTTTGATTATATAAGAAAAGGCAATATTCATTTGGAATTTTTTCTCTTTTAGCTCTCAGTACTTGCTATCTAGAAACTCGGCACTGCCAGATTGAGTCTCGCGTGCATAAGAATAACTGTAGTCTCGTAGTCGTAGGTATAGAATCATATAAATCTGCAAGATATTCTTCCGTTTGATGTTCTTCTCTTTGGTATAAGCCAATATCACCCGCGAAATGAGTGGTCCAAGTCTTCATTGGATTGATCTTAATTTTATTATATGCTACTTCTTCACCTGGATGTCATAAGTATAAACCGTAAGTGAAGCTCATAAAGACTGTAGAAACAAACGAAGAATTATGTAGCTTGCTATCAAGTAAAATCAACCCATGAAGTAGTATCTACTCTTAGTTCAATGGACGAAAGATTAACCTTCAGACAGGCCCGCCGCTAGCGGTTTGAATGCCGGTGTGCAATTCCTATCGTGCCGCCCCTATCTAACTACAAAACCTAGGTGTTTATAAAAATGTGAAAAAAAATGCTGTGCAGTGAAAAACTATGTTATATTAGGTTATTTTATACAAGATAGATACACTAATACGACATTAAATGAAAAAATGAAGGCAAGAAAGGTGCAGTTTATACATATTATGTAGGTAGGTATAGGAATTAAGTTATTTTACAGAAACTGCACCTTTCTTGCCTTCATGTTGGCAAAATCAGCTATAATTTTTTGGTGTCTAGTCTATTTAGAATCTCATGTTCAATTGAAATTATTGCTAAATTACTTAGTCTTTGCTGGTGCATAGTTGATCTCAAATAGTTTTTATTATTTTAACTTTGAAAATGACCTTTCACGAGATGCAACTGAAACCGGCAATGTAAGTAGTATCCTTAGCGCTATTGCTGTATTCGGAAATGTTGACATTAATTCATTAGCAAAAATGTATTGCAATAGGGTTTGTGGATCATTAGACTGGTTTTCAGTTAAATGCAACTTTAAAGCATTGATTTCATTAAACATATCTATACCGTCAATATCTGCGTCACTACTTGAACTATCTTTTAGCTTCACATTCAAATCTTTACAATGTTTCATTAAATCATCTTTGGAGTAACTAAACAAGTTATTATTGGTGACAAAAGCCAAAAACGTCGGTAAAAGTTTCCAACTCATCGAATCTACGTTTTAAAGAAGTTAAGGTTTGGTCCAGGATCCTAAAAAAAACATCTACCTTGTATTTTGTTTTAGTGTCTAGTAAGACTTCATCACTCTGTTCATACTGAAATTGAGTTGGTTTTCTTCGTGGACGAACGGTATCTATAGGCGGAAAATCTGCATCTACAGTAAGTTCCCGAGCCACAGTGGTAGCTTCTTCTAACACCCTTTCGAAATGCTCATCTGTGCGATATTCGGTGAATTTATGAATCAATTTATTTAACAAATTTATGCAGATTTGAGTATTTATTGTGGGGTTTTGCATCATTTTGCTAATAGCATTAATTTCGTTTAAAATATCAAACCAAATTACAACTAAGCAAATAAATCTATAATTTTGAATATTCAAAGCAAGCGAATGTGCTTTGTGAGTTGTTGTACAATCCCATTCCGACGAATTGTTATCTGATATTTCAAGTAAAGCGTCAAATATTTTTTCGAGGTGATACCGTAAAGGCTTGACTGCATCGATTCTGCTAGACCATCGCGTGGCACTTAATGCCTTTAGTTTTAAATCAGGTAAATGCTTGCAAATTATGGACCACCTTTTGGTAGAAGACGAAAAGAAAACGTAAATTTCTTGAATTAAGTTGAAAAAGTTGACCGTGTCGTGCGTTATATTTGCCGCATCGTTAACGACCAAATTGAGACTATGCGCCGAGCATGGAACGTAAAATGCATGATTATTCATTTCCAATATTTTTTTTTGTAATCCATTGTGTTTTCCACGCATATTAGAACCATTGTCATAACCTTGGCCACGTAAGTTTTTAATATCAAAGTTTTATTTGCGAAAATAAATCTAAAACAAAATTTAATAGTCCTTCACTTGTGGAGCTGATTATCGGACAGATGCCAATAAAACTTTCGCATATTGTAACATTTTTAGTTTCACTGTTTAAAACAACATACCTTAGTATAACTGTAATTTGTTCCGTGTGACTTACATCTGGTGTGCAATCTAATATGATAGAGAAATATTTTGATTCTCTGACTTTGTTCAGAATATAATTTTTTATGATCGTGCCGAGTAAATCGATGATTTCATTCTGAATCTGATCTCCTAAATAGTGAGTCATGCGAGTTGAATCGAATTTCGAGGCTTGAATTCTGTGAATATGTTCCCGCATAACTGAATCAAAGGATGCTATCATTTCTATTGCTTTGAGAAAATTACCATTATCATGCTCATATAATATTTTGGACGAGCCCCTAAACGCCAAACATTGATGAGATAAAAATTTTATAACAGCTATGATCCTTTCCAATACATCACACCATTGTTTTTTTTTTCAGATTCTAATAGTCTCAGATGCATTTGATTTCCAGTAGTTTTATTTTTTGACATATGATTTAGTTGGACCCAACATTTTAAATTTTCGCTATGGAAAATGCTTGTTTCGTGTCGTTTTAAGGTAGATGATAGATGTTGCCAATCGGAAAAACCGCTTGGAGCTGACAGACTACTTTCAGTTTTAGTGAATATTTTACAACAAAAACAATTGGCTGAATCTTTTGACGTAGAGTAAACAAGCCATTCTCTGTTCATTTTTTCTCCATTAGGAAGATTTCTAGAGTAATAACTGTTTGCAAATTTTCTTCCATCGATATTAGCAGGAAAATTGTGGTTAAACAGCTGCACGGGACCACGGCTAACCAAAATATTAACAATATCATTAGTCATACTGGCGAGCCACGAACCGGGATCATCACCACAATCTAAACAGCTACTTGATGACGATAAATTGCTTACAGGTTCTTCAGCACTACTTTCTCTTTTTTTAGTTTCACTGGAGTCTCCTTCTGAAGGACTAACATTTTTCTCTTCAGATACCTCCATAACTTCTAGATTTAAAGCTGCGCTTGTTGAAGCTACATTTACGTCAACATTCTCTTGACATTCAGAGTCCCTATTTTCTGGTTTGCTAAAAAATTTCTCACGAGATCCCGCTAGTTTTTTTTTCTCTGTATCTTTTTCTCGTTTTTGCCGTCGAAATTGAGCTCCTGAAATATTTTTTCTTTTTTGCGGTTCCTGGAATTTTTTTGAAAAAGTTTAGTATACGGTTGTACAAAAGTAACTTAAATCCCAAAAGGGGGTCGATCATTCTACCCATTATTGCGAACAACCTTTACTAGGGGGTCAACACTGAAATCGCGGAAAAATCAGCTTTTCCATACATTTTGTATGGAATAGTTATTTTTTTTCGCGATTTCACAGTTGACCCTATAGTAAAAGTTGTTCGTGTTTATGTGTAGAATGACTCCCTTTCGGGATGTAAGTTACTTTTGTTACACCCTGTATAGGTACAATTTTAATATTTTTTTTATGAATCTTCACTCCTAAGTTGTATAACAGAAAAAAATACCCTTTAAATCACAATAATAATCACAATACTACTGCGAAAAAAAATGTTCATACCTACTGCACACAAATGTAATGGAATAACTAATTTTTTTTCGCGACTTCAGAGTTGACTCCATAGTAAAAGTTGTTCGTATTGATTAGATGGAATGTCCCCCTTTCGTTACTTAAGTTACTTTTGTTACACTCTGTATTAATTTTAATACATTTTTTTAATAAATCTTTACTTCATGTTTTTCAGTAAAATAACCTTTAAATTTTACATGAATACCTGCTGTTTATATGAATGCGCCCATATGCTGATTAATTAAACAAAGACACTTACCATAATTATGATTTTTTGCGCCGACGGATAATATAAATAATTTTCTAAATTATTTTTATAGTCACACTTCGCACAAAAATATACAGAATATTATTAATTTTAAGTACCCTGGACCGTTTCCGGATCTCACATTAGGGCTATAACCAAATAATTGAAGTTTGTTGTTCACTCACATCACTTTCGCATTTGTGTTAAATAAATAAAACAAAGAGATGAGTATATAGTTTTAAGGATTTCCCTGATAGCTGTGGGATTTCCTATTTCGCATAGAGCACGATACGGATTAACTTTGTTCTCATGAATTTCAATAGATGGCGCTATGTAATGCTACGATATAAAAGAAATATTTGGGCGCCGTTCATCATATTATTTTTATAAGGATAATCTTTTTAGTATTGTGAGGTGACAATGTCTGAATTTTAGTCGATGATTGTCTGATTTGCCGCCCCCTGAATGCGCCGCCCGCGTGCATTGCACGCCTTGCACGCCCGCTTACGGCGGGCCTGCCTTCAGATACATATTTTTTTAGAGATTTCTGATTCTTATATTTTCGATAAAGAAATATGCTGCGCGTTGTGAAATTGTGGTTAGATAATTCTCAAGTATAGCATACTCTAGGTCTTCTCTCTCGAAACATTAATTTAAACAGATTACATACATCCTAAATTTGTTAAATTTCCATGTGTATTCAAGAACAAAACAGAAATTACTCTCTTTCCTCAAGACATCCCATGAACATCCTTAACTGTTTAACCTGAATGACACAAAAGTGAATATAGTTCAAAACACGTTTTTCTGCTAATGCGACGAAATGATTTTTTTTAATACTGAGAATCTAAGACTTATTAGTCATATTATGAGCATAAGTGTTCATGTTTCTCTGAAGTTTTTGGAAAGCATATAATAAGATTGTCGTACTGAAAGAAATTTATCTGCTCACTATGAGACCTATCGAATGATACCCAGTTCTCGTTTGAGTTTTCAAAAATGTTTTGTTTCTATTTCGAGAGGTGTCTCACTAGAAGAAAATTTTTCTCTTGGAAGCACACATGATAATGATGTTTGCCACAATGATTGGAACTTGGTTACTTTCTTGTTGTGGGTATATCTTTAGAATTCTCATTCAGATGTCTAGACTTTCTTATTGGGAGTTAAGCTATTGTTACTGAATCTCCGAATTCTATTTCTAAATGCCCCTGAAAATAGCGAGATGTGAAATGTATGTATGCAGATCAATTTCATATTGCTCCAAACGAATTTAATTTTTTCGAATATCCAGTATAATTCAGATTTCTACGAAAGAAAAGGATCGGTACTAGTCGTGATAAAGAAAAATTCGGTCGAAAATACAATAAATCTAGTTAGATTGATTTCCATGATAATCACTAGTTCATCAAAATAATGAATATGCATACTACATAACTTAAAATTTAATTCAGATGTTCTCCAAATTTTGAATAGTTTAGATCTCATTTAACGTCACAAATAAAATTTACAATTGTACGACTTTGGTACTTCACAGTCAGCAAACTCTCGTATACGTTTTCAATAATTCATGCAAGTATTAGTATAAACAAATACAGGTAAATGGTGATTTCTACTGAAATATATTATTAAATGCTCGACGCGTTTCGATACACGGTATCTTTATCAAGAGCGAATCAATACTAGGTAGTACTCATTCGCTCTTGATAAAGATACTGTGCATCGTAACGCGTCGAGCATTTAATAATATATTTCAGTAGAAATCATCGTTTACTTGTATTTGTGAAAATGGATTTCTATCACATAAAAGCCTCATCAATTGAATTTTAATTGTATAGTCAACAGGTAGAACTAAATTATCAGACATGCCTTGAAAAAATGACACGAAAGGATTAATCGCTCATGAATATTTCAATGAATTGTAATATCGTTACTCTATGCGTTCTATCAAATCTGTCGTATATTTTTTCGGTATTTGAACTCCTCCCTTACTGCAGTAAATTACTTCAGTTACCAGAACCACAGAACAGACCCCTAGGGCCTGTTCTGTGACCAGAACCATCACAGAACAGAATTTAAAGTCTGTTCTGTGAGAACCATGTGGTCGGTATAAGTAGTAACGGAATATTAACTCTACTACTTAAAAATTTTTCAGTATTGTATTATGACTATGAGTAATTACAACGGTACTGGAAATTCTTCAAGGTTTTTGATGTTATGGAACTCAAACGAAATCTTCATTGTTCCAGTTTCCTGCTCTTTACGGAGGAAAGTCATATTCACAAATTGTGTAAAAGAAACTCCACGGTAACAGCTAACACGCTGATTTGTGGTTCCAATGAATAAATAAACTGAATAAAACATTAGCAACAGGATCTTCGCCCCACCAGTCCTTATAAATTATAACGGATGCAACAATCAATGTGGGAGTGCCTCAAGGAAGCATCCTTGGTCCACTACTTTTATTTACATTAATGATCTCCCGAGTTTTTTCAGCGGGGCCACTCATAAGACTGTCTTCTACGCTGATGATTCAAACGTTTTGGTTTCCAATAAGGATATTACCCTGGCCATAAGAGACATGAAGGATGCTCTTCCATTGCACAATCTTGGTGTTGTAATAATAAATTGAATCTCAACATGGACAAGACTGAATGTATGTTTTTTGATACTAATAGATCACTTAAGATCAAACCCACTCAAATTGATTTTATAACATTCAAAATCAAAGTGGAGAAGTGCACAAAGTTTCTTAGTCTCCATATTGATCTAAAGTTGAGCTGGGAGAACCATATCACTGCTCTTAATAAAAAATTATGTTCAATCATCTATACTATACGTATTTGGAAGTATCAGGTTGAATCTGACGTTTTGATCTGTATATAATTTGCAAATTTTCTGTCTCTGTTAGAGTATAGTTTGATGTTCTGGGGAAATAGCTGTCATACTACTCGCATATTTTTCACACAATTCGAACAATGCATACGATGAGGTACAGGCAGTCTTGCCGTGGAGTTTTTAGAAAGAATGGTCTGATGACCCTAAGTGGTCTTTACATTTTCAGGTGCCTCATGTTTTTGAAAATGCATGATAATCTGTTTGAAAACTTTAAGAACCGTAACTGTACAAGACAGTGGTCTCCCAGTTGTTGAGTTTTGTGAGTGGTGTAGGCGTAGGCCACATGATTCAAGGCTGTGAGACTTTTTAATACTTTTGTGAAGTATTTACTGTTTGTTCAATTATTTTATATTACAATTGTGCGAATAAAGACTATCTTATCTTAAACCACTAAATTTTGAATTCATTTATTAAAATAAGCTTCTCGGATAGGCAAATTGAGTAAAATTTAATGGAATCATCTACATCTTTCACACAAGCTAATATAACATCTGAATTAGGTTTGACATTGTAAATTAATTTAGACAGCTCAAATACTCTCAACGATTTGTGCTAGTGATCTATTACCAGTCCTAAAAGTGACTTTAGACCAAAACAATTTATGAATGGATATACACAAATCTTTGAAAATGGACCAAATTCCTTAACATTACTTATTACATGATATAAATAAGTATGTTAACTCTTATGGAAGGTATTCTATTAATTTGAATAAACTTTCAAACATCAGACAGAGTTGTTCAGAATGTGTATCAAGTAACGGAACAATGCAATATTGAAAAATTGTTCTAAACATCAGAAAATAAAAATTCCTTAAAACTATGAGTTTTTTCCAGAATATCAAACAATGACGTTACCTTACTGCATAAATAATTTCATTAGATTTTAAGTTATTGCAATTTTCTATCCAGTATATCATGTTGATTTGATGGGATGATAGTTTCATTCTGAAATTTTGACTTCCATGGGTTCAACCATATAAATATGTTTTCATTACACCTGCAATACATGTCAATTGAAATTATTTGCAAGTTCTACTTTGAAAACCTCGATCAAACAAATGTAATAAATCTGCAATTATGATATCCTCTACAATGTTAATAAGGGACAAAGGGGTATGTCTTTTTTATGATGATCTTCAACAAATTTCCCACCGAAATTTTGATCAGTTCGAAGAGGACAATTAAGTTTTAGATAACTCATGTCTACTACCTTTGTCATATTATCTGACAATATCTAACCATGGGCTGCTGTAAATCCAAATGTAGATATTTAGAAAATGAATAATACAGTGGAAAAGAGAATATACCCTTCAAAATATTCTTACAGGAGTATCACCAACAAAATACTTCATTTTCAGTGATTTTTGTGCTAATTTGAAAAACGCCATATATTATAGTATATCATTCAACTCTTCAACTAATATAGTAGATTGCTAGCATCATAGGGTTCAAATGTTTCATATCCTGAATTAAATAGCATAGAACTCAAATGGAGTGCTATGAAATGATGGAAGGCCATCAATATTGATCACAAGAAATACATTGATAGAATCTTCAATTTTTGAAAATATTGTCAGTAAACGATCTTAAGTGGAAAATATTTCAAGCCATGAGAATTCAACTGAGAGTTAACCTATGCATAAGCTGCTCTAGAAGTGAGATTAAATTGTGTTTACTTGATCTTCATCAATATGTGTCTAACTTTTATGAGAAATCCCAAGAATTATCGACCTCAAATAAATCATCACCTTTTTCAAATAACACTTTATTCTGTTATTGCTGAATAGCATTTACAGTTTTGGGTGATGAATCGTTTTCTGTTATAGTCAAATGATAATGTATTCTTGATCGCTCAACTTGAGGAGGTTCCAAGAGTTGTTTTTCATTACACCAAAATATTCCTCCACATTATTTCGCTGCTTAATCACCCGTAATTTCCCTTTCCTCTAAAATGTTGAAGTATGGCGATATTTCTTTATCTTTGAAGCAACCATGTACAAGGTAGATTTTTATACACTGCATAACGATTGTACAAATAAACTTTGGTTCTGAAACTTAACACTACATAATTTTTTATTAAGAGCAGTGATATGGTTCTCCCAGCTCAACTTTAGATCAATATGGAGACTAAGAAACTTTGTGCACTTCTCCACTTTGATTTTAGATGTTATAAAATCAATTTGAGTGGGTTTGATCTTAAGTGATCTATTAGTATCAAAAAACATACATTCAGTCTTGTCCATGTTGAGATTCAATTTATTATTACAACACCAAGATTGTGCAATGGAAGAGCATCCTTCATGTCTCTTATGGCCAGGGTAATATCCTTATTGGAAACCAAAACGTTTGAATCATCAGCGTAGAAGACAGTCTTATGAGTGGCCCCGCTGAAAAAACTCGGGAGATCATTAATGTAAATAAAAGTAGTGGACCAAGGATGCTTCCTTGAGGCACTCCCACATTGATTGTTGCATCCGTAGATACATAATTATTTTCATCGAGCATCGCTGACACCACCTGTCGCCTGTCTCCTAGATAGCTTTTGATAAGTTCTAGTGGCCTTCCACGAATTGCAACTGCCTCTAATTTTCTAAAAATTGTTTTATGATCTACAGAATCAAAAGCCTTACTTAGGTCTGAAAATAGGCACAGTGGGATCTCTCCCCCTTCAAGTACCTCCAAAATTGATTGACTAAGTTCATAAATTGCAGTATCCGTACCCTTACCAGAAATGAAACTATGCTGCTGAGAACAAAATATTCTAGATTTTTTGAAGAATTGAATGAACCTTTCAGTAAGGAGTTTTTCTAACACCTTGGAAAACGATGGAAGAAGACTTCTAGGTCTATAGTTAGAAAGATTTTCAGTATCTCCTTTTTTATAGAGTGGCTTAACCACAGCAACCTTTAATGCACTTGGAAAAATCCCCTAAGTGAAAGATCTGCTGATTATGAAAGTTAAGGGCGTGATTATAGCCTGCATTGACCTTTTGATAATATTTATAGGTATGTTATCATAGCCTGAAGAGTTACTATTTTTAAGCTTTTCACTACTGAAAGTACTTCAGCCTAAGGGATCTCGAACGTGAGAAAGGACTTCTCCAAGCGACATGACGACCTGAAGAGGCAGAACGCCTCCACCATCACAAGAGCACCCAACAATATTCACAAAATGTTGGTTGAACCTCTCAACAATCTCTCCTGGATCGCCATCAGGAAACAGGATCAATTACTAGTTGACTTGTTTGTTAAGGAATTTATTACTTGACATCTAGTCTTTGATTTGTTATGAGAATTTCTGATTCTTTCACCATAATGCTTTTTTTTTTCATTTTTCTTATTTCTGAATCATACTTTTTCTTTGTGTCTTTGTATGAGCTTAACAAATTTGGGTTAGTTCTGGAGAGGTCATATAGAATGTCTAAACGATTCTTTAATGATTAATCTCATCAGTCAAGAAGAACCCTCTCCCCAACCGACTCGTACAAACCGATTTTAAGGGAAAAAATTCCTCGAACTTCTGCGAAAAATTTCCTGAGAAGAAGTCCCACATGGAGTCAACCTCATGTGGAGGAGAACTATAGACTTCACCCCAATCAATAGCATGAAGCGAACTTACAAACCCCTCAACGGCCTCCTCCCCAAAGAACCTCCTTCTCCACTTTATTTTCAATGGTAATAGCTTTTAACTGATGCTCGAAGAGTTGAGCACAGTGATCAGTAATATGACTCTAAAGCACATATGACCTCCTGCCCTCTAAATTTGTGAGTATGTTATCGATACATGTGGAACTGTTCGAAGCAACTCTGGTTGGCTCCCTAACAGTAACCCTCACGTTAAAGCTGTCTAGGATTAATTCAAAAGCCTGCATCTCTCTGTCATTATCGTTAAGAATATCTATATTGAAATCGGCCAGAATAATGTATTTAGTCTTCTCCTCACTTAGCCTTCTCAAAATTTCAGTAAAATTCTCCAAGAAAAGATCAAAGTTCCGAGTGGGGTAAGTATCTGGCCTATGAACACATACAATACTGACCTTACAATTATTTGGTATTACTAGTTCACATACAGAACATTCAGACATTTTTAACACTGAAATTCTTGAACTCCTTCCTTTCAACGCATGACATATCCGAGGGAGAACAAAAAGCATAGCCACCATGTCTCGACTGTAACTGGCAATCAATGAGTAGCCATTCAAATGGGTCTTCTGCAATTGCTCGTCACTTCTCCCATGTTCCGTGATCGCAACCAACATAGGATCGGTTTGTAGCACCAGAGACTCCAACTTATTGATGGCCTGATTAATGGATCTTATATTTCCATTAATAATTTTCAAACTTCCGGTTGTAACTTCAAACCTTGAGATATTTATGCTGGTTTCTGATTTGTTTCGGATTCGACCCCTAGAAAAGAATTTTGCTTCAAGATGTCCCGATACTTAGAGAAATTGAATCGTTTGATGCCAACACCGGTAGGCCAGAAACTGGTATCGTACATTGCTTCCTTCAGCATGAATGGTGCAGCTACCACAAAGCGTTTAAGTTTTACTGGATCACCAGGAATTTCTATTACTTATATGGAGACTGTATCAATATCCGATTTCTTAGAAATGTAGGCGAGAATAACTTCAGATGTTACATGGTTTTTAACTCTGTTTATGATGAAAAACAACACTATAGTTCAAATGGTCACTGTAACTTATATCAGAGATAAAAATTATATTTATGGATCTACTGTTAATCAAATATTTTTGAATAACCTATTAAATTATCATACTTGAATGTGTACCAAAGAACTGGTCTGCAGAACACAACTGATTTATTATTCAGTGAGTAAAATAAAACATACGCTAATATTCTTATTGCTCTCTACTTCATAGCCTGGATTCAAATAAAACTGACCATTTCAATATATTTTATTTCTAACAAAAATGAAGCTTTATTTACAACAAAAATCAGTTATTTGAACTTGATTGATACTGATGAAAAACTGGTGTGCTATGGTGAAGTAATTAAGATATGTTTCTAAATATATTGAAGACTTTGTTTAAATATTATATTTTATATTAAGTTAAACTGTTTACAATTATTCAAAGATGCTCTTCCATCTATATTTCATTTCATTTTTCTCTGAGGACCTACAGTTTATACTTAGTGGACTCCGCACCACTCACCAAGACCGTGCAATAACTACCACCCACAGAAGTCACAGAACAGTCCCTAACAGAGAAAAGTAGAAAAGATCTATTAAGACATAGACTAAGTATAGAGTATATAAATCATCTTTGATTAAGAAGGCCGAGTTAACGACCAAAACATTGAACACCCCCTCACTTATCTATCTAGTCCCCCATAATACATATAGATGGCACTAATTCAACCTCGCCAAGTGTGAAACTCTGTCAATCAAACTTCAATCGCCGATAAATGAATTGTCTAATTTCTGTCAATCTAAATGTTTTCAGTTTCCCGCTAAACCCTTTAATTTTTGCTCTCCCAAAATCATTTTCTTTTCAGGTGTTTCAGTTACTGGTATCGTCGAATCAAGTTTAGTAATTCTCTTAAAAATTTATGGAAAGTAAATTGAATTTGTGTTTTAGTGTTTAGTTTTAGCTGATACTTTGTACAGCTTGAGCTTTGAATGATTCTACGGTATCTAAATTATATTATATTATATTATTATATCCAATTCTCATCGGTTTTTTTTTTAATTTTGAGGTTCACCTCTTTGGCGTTCAGATGGAAACGACTATACCATAGAAGAGGACCCCTGTGAATGGCGAGGAAGCCTTTTCTCGAGATACGAAGGGTTCAAGTATTTCTCAGTACGGCCCTTCCACCATGATCCTTTAGAAAATTTATTTTGTATTATAAGAGAGCATGGTGTAGGGAACACAAACCCCTTCTTGTCACCAATTTATTGCTGCTTTAAAAACTTCTGTCATGAATGGCTTAACATCGGCCATAATTAATGGAAATTGTAAAAGAGATGATTGTGAGAATTTTAATGATTGGTTTTTTTTGCAGGCTAGCTCTCAGAACATACTCACTGATTCTGAGGATTCAGAACCTTCTGTTCATGGAGAATATAATGAGATCTTTGGAAATCTAGCTACTCCTATAACTGACGATTACGCTACCTATTATGTAACAGGATACTTTTTGCGAAAAATTACAGTCCCAGAATGTCAAGTATGTAATTAAGAACTTTTTTAAGTGCCCCAACAACACACTTTTATTACATTCAAGGAATTTTGTGATAATAAGTTTAAGCTAACTTATCCTTCAGTAAAAGTTTCTCAATTCTTAGAAAACATTCACAATAAACTTTTCATTTTCCTGAATAGTCAGGGGCATCAGGAAAATCTTGCTTTGAGATTCAAAATTATTTACAAGTCTCATTTTTCTCAATTCGATTTTTGTTAATTACATTAGATAGATATATATTATCTTTTGAGTGAGGGCTGCCTAGCAGCCCGGCGACTGCGACCCAGTGGTCTATTGTGGCACACTCTATCCTAAATTTCATCCACGAGCTCCATCCTTCACGTCAAGGATACGAGTTTCGTGGGTGAGAGCTTAATAAGCTCAGTCAGCTTCAGTTTGCAAGATCCAAGTTCTTCCATCCTGACCCTGTCCCCAGCTGGGCACTCGCTCATAACATGTTCCATTGATTCAATATCTTCTTTATATAGCCTACATGAAGGATCCTCAACTAATCCTAATTTACTTAGGTGTTTCCTGAGGCGACAGTGCCCCGTTAATATGGCAAATAAAACTCTCAGTTTCATGTAGCCTCAAGTCCAGCCATCGGTTGTTTTCCATCCTTGCAGTTTCCAGGAAATTCTGAGCTTAGACTCCGGTCCTATGAACTCGAGGTTAGTTCCTCGAGCAGCCAATGAGTCCGCCTTCTCAATATCATCCTCTTCCTGGTAAACGGTACCATAAGGGTTTTGTAGGGGTTTATGCTCACAAATATCCTCCTCTTCCTGGTAAACGGCACCGTAAGGGTTTTGTAGGAGTTTATGCTTCACACACCCCTCCCCCCCTGAATTGCAGACATAGTCTCCTGTAGTCTGTCGGAAACATCTCCGACAGCCAGAATGACTATATCATCAGCGTATGCTTTTACATAAACATCCAGTGCGCCAATTATTGCCAGAAGGTCATCAACTAACAGAGATCACAACATAAGGGATAGCACTCCTCCCAGTGAAGTGTTGATCACTCTGGCGTTTAGCATGTTACTAATCCATTCCGCAATAATATTTGATACTACTCTTGCTCTCACAGCCCCACACAGTGAGTCAATGAAGGCCGCAGCACCTTCAATGTCCATGCGGTCCAGAGACTGTGTGATCCTCCCGACTGAGTTGTAAAGTGCCAGATCGGTTGATTTACCTTTTTGATAGGCGTATTGATGTTCATTCAGAGGCCTCAGCGGTAACACCTCGGTCCTGATGTATCCATCTAACACCTTCTCCAAGGTTTTCAAAACAAAAGACGTAAGACTAATCGGTCTAAACGACTTCGGTTGTGAGTTCGATTTACCCACCCTGACTTTTTGCCAGCGGGCCGGGACAACATTCCAGGCAAGACTACACCGGAAGAGCCTAATGAGGTATGGGAGAAGGACATCCACCCCCTGTTGTAACAAGGCAGGCATGATGCCATCCTCTCCAGGAGCTTTGAATGGCTTAAATGAGCAAATCGCCCATCTGATTGCTCCGGGTTTGATAATCGTTCTTGCGTTCTTCCAATCGTCCCTTGTGTCCCCTGTAACGGCGTCACAGCTTTCACTGATACCAAGAAAGCGACAATTTCGGAAGTGTGTTCTCGTAAGAATCTCTAATGTCTCCTTTCCAGTGCCCATGTACCGCCCATCCGGACCCTCCACAGATCCGATGGGGAGCGCTGGGCCTCTGGCGAGAACCCTATGCAGCCTTGCTCTGACCGGGGTACTTTCCACCTACCCGCAGAACCTGCCTCAGGACTCCCGTTTTGCCCTCCTTATTTCTTTGTTGTATGACGTTAGAGTAGAACGATAATGGTCCCAATTACCGGTATTTTTAGCTCGGTTAAATAGTTTCCGAACTTCTCTTCTACGATTTTCAAGGACAGGATTCCACCATGAAGTTGTGCCATTCTCAGGCTTTCTCCTTAGTGGACAGTTATCGTGATACGCTGACCCGATCGACCGGGATATCTCCTCAGCGATACGCTCAACGTCTTCACGACTGTTTGTAGATGTGGCAATACCTCCCAAATGAGCACTAAGGGTGGACCTATATCCGTCCCAATCAGTGCTCCTTGGGTTTCTGTATTCAACCACTTGTCTGATCCCAGATTCAATGGTAAATTGAATGTGTCTATGGTCAGATCCCGAGGGTTCACTCGACACACCGCACCTCGAGATTTTATTGCTCAGGGAATTTGAGCAGAACAATTACATTACAATTTTTGAAAGGGCTACACGTCTTCTAATTTTTGAATTCATTAAGAATAAAATATAGGAAACTGTGTCTTCTGGGACTGAAAACAAATCCAAAAGGTTCAGAAATCTTTGATGGTTCATTTATAGGTGTTCATTGTGACTTTAAAGAGAGGGTTAGCTACACTCTACTATGTGCGTGTTATTTATTTACCATCGATCTTATACAATTGGTGGTACTACACACGTTGTGTTATCTGGGCTTTACACCCGTTTGTAATTCACAAACATGTTTTCTAGTCTGTGATATTATTTATTTTCCTCCATGTGTTACGTGCCAAAGTCCGTAACGTTTCTTTTCTATTATCACCTTGTCCCAATTAGCGCGCCGCCTCTGGTAATCAACCGTGATGCTGAAATTGATCCATCATAGATTTCGAATATATAAAAACACAAAAGAGGGGAGAGATCTGATAATAAAATCGTTTTCACGGGCTGAAGCAGAAAGCTAACTCGTTCCTTTCTTCTGGCTTCCTTCGCCGTAATCAGAGTTGACTTGGTTGAAAATCTCAACTGTGATATTTTTATCGTATTTGATCAAGAAGAGACTGTGGAAGATCAACACATGATTTTTCTTCGCCTCCAATGAGAAGGAGGGGAGGTTTCACGATAATTTCAACATGCTTGTTGGTTTAGTTTCTTTTCTGGTATTACGTATATATTTTTTCTTCCTTTTAGCGTTACAATTGAAGTTTTTATTCTTTTCTTGTCACACGCCTTTATGATTTACACCTTGTTTAATGCTATTTCTTGCTCAAATTTTCCACATGATTGATTAGTATAAAAAAAACCATCATATCTACGTCATACATAGTTTTTTTTCTAACACTAGGTTCAGAGTTTTCTGAATATATTCATTTACTCTATGAATGACGGTGGAATGCAATAAATGGAAATTTAATAATTTATTTTCACGAAACACTTTTTCGGAATATTTTGTGGCGGGTTATAGCTAAGTAGGTATTTGATAGAAACTTTTTTTGCAGGCTTCATTTTCATATAGTTTTTTGGTTCTGCGCATGTTATCTAACTTTCATCCATCATTAATTCATATCTTTTTTTTTAACATATGTCCCAGAGTATAGGCAGCACTTTGTTACAAGTTTAAGTATCCCATGTTTTTTTTTAGTTTTCTATCATGCAAGTGCAGACTATTTGCTGAGACATAATGTAAGCTTAGAGGCAAAATTTTGATATCTTATCTTTAGCCCGAAGGTCTGGCTGAAATCCCTCAAAATTTGAGAAAACAATTTGCCCGTTGACTTGGATACCTTCTCCTTTGTTGAAGGATTGTAACGTCTGGAACAATTGAAATGATGTTTTTCCTGATATATGACAACCTATCATTCCTCTAGAGTAATAGCTGTTTCTTGTAGCTGAAGTAGGAGTTTGGAGTGAAAGTGCAGTTTGGCAGTAACCAGGGATTCACCTATTTATACGAAGATAAGTCATTGCCTCACATTTCATTGTCTCACGTTTCCTCAACCATTGTTTTTATTATTTTTTTGATTGAAATCACATTTTTTCTTGTTTCTGATCACATAAAGCCATTCTATATTATTTTTGTGACTATAAATATTCAGCATGTAAATTTATTTTTGTTGTCGAACTTACATTATTTTATTATATTTCCAGTTAAACTTTCTTGCTTGTTTTACTTGTCTTTATACTCCAACAGTGTGATAGATAATAGAATTTCAGGGTCTCATGCCACTTTAATTTTATACCTTTCTAACTAGAGCTAGTCAGGGTAAAGTACCTTCATTCCAGAGGGTTTAGGGGTAACACATGCACCTTTTACACTCATGGGGAAAGAAATTGATCTGTGACCAAATAATTGAATTTTTTGGGTCCTTTACACCCTACATTCCTTTTGTTATCTATAATTCATGTTTATTTTGTGATATATACATTGTTATAATTCCAAGATTTCCAAGATTAGTAAAGAAATTGCCTATTTTTACCATGTTCTGTACTGCATTTTTTTCTATTTTCAGAAGCAGTATACCTGCCATGAAGATGGCAGTGAAGGCAGTTTACCCCCAACGGGGGACCAACGGTAGCGATGGAGAACCAATATTAGTGGCTGACAACAATATTCCAGATTCCTATTTTATTTTGAATGTTCCTATTTTCTGTGTTATGTGATTTATGTTCTTGATTCACATGTGTTAAGAATTTATTTTACTTGAAAATGTTTTGATACATTTTCTGTATATATCATTTTGAAATAAAAGTGTTATTGTGAAAAAAATACGTATTATTTTCTCCACGGAGTTTGTATTTCTCATTAGGGGCCACAGAACTATCCCATGTAACTGACAAAAATCGAATTGAGAAAAATGAGACTTGTAAATAACTGAATCCCAAAGCAAGATTTTCCTGATGCCCCTGACTATTCAGGAAAAAGTAAGGTTTATTGTGAATGTTTTCTAAGAATTGAGAAACTTTTACTGAAGAATAAGTTAACTCAAACTCATTATCACAAAATTCCTTGAATGTAATAAGAGTGTGTGTTTGTTGGGGCACTTCGCAAAAAGTTCTTAATTACATACTTGACATTCTGGGACTAATTTTTCGAGAAAGGCATCCTGCCACATAATAGGTAGCGTAATCGTCAGTTATAGGAATAGGCAGATTTCCAAAGATCTCATTATATTCTTCATGTACAGAAGGTTCTGAATCCTCAGAATCAGTATGTTCTGAGAGGTAGTCCGCAAAATAAACCAATCATTTAAATTCTCACAATTATCTCTTTTACAATTTCCATTAATTATGGCCGATGTTAAGCCATTTATGACAGAAGTTTTTAAAGCAGCAATAAATTGGTGGCAAGTAGGGCTTGTGTTCCCTACACCATGCTCTCTAATAATACAAAATAAATTTCTATAGGATCCTGGTGGAAGGACTGTAATAAAAAATACTTGAACCCTTCGTATCTCGAAAAAAGGCTTCCTCGCCTACTTTTCTTTCCTCGTCATTCACAGGGGTCCTCTTCTATGGTATAGTCCTTTCCAGAAGAACGTCAGAGGGGTGAACCTCAAAATTAAAAAGAAAACCAATAATAATTGTATATAATCCAATGTAGGTACCGTAGAATCATTCAAAGCTCAAGCTGCACAAAGTATCACAAATTCAATTTACTTTCTATAAATTTTCAAGAGAATTACTAAACTTGATTCGACGACACCAGAAACTGAAACACCTGAAAAGAAAATGATTTTGGAAATTCAAACCGCAAAAATAGAAGGGTTGTGTTTGTCTGTTATTCCTTCAACGTGCTCTATTTCCGCCTTTCGGCCAATGACACGCCGGGGCATTCTGTCACCTCACTAACCCGGGAATTTTGCCGAACCCTTCTCGTGTCGAGGGAAGGAAGGGATCTTTGATGTCCAACACATCTCTGTTAGACAGGACCGACGGCTTTACATCTCCTCCGCAAGATGGATACTTAAGCGATTCCCAGAATCCGAAAAATCGCACCGACTTTGTGGGCATTGAACTCAGGTAACTCGGGGCAGGAGACGAGCATCATATCCTCTACGCCACCGAGAAGGCAAATAAAAGGGTTTTGCTGGAAACTGAAAAAAATTGACATTGACAGAAATTAGACAATTCATTTATCGGCGATTGAAGTTTGATTGACAGAGTTTGACACTTAACGTGGTTGAATTAGTGCCATCTATATGTATTATGAGGGACTAGATAGATAGGTGAGGGGTCGTGAGGGGTGATAAATGTTTTGGTCGGTAACTCGGCCTTCTTAATGGATCTTTTCTCTGCTGCCACCACTCTGGATTTCAGGTTATCTGTCCTTCGATGGTTTTTATGGGCTTAGTCGTTAGATCATGTGTCCAAACTCTATAAATATCTTTGTCAAATTTACTTTTTTTTCAAGGACAACATACACAACTCGAACCGAGCACCTGGCTTAGCATATTCCTATATGCTTGCGCACTAACCGTACTGCTACCCTGGCGGTCTTTATCTATATTTTCCAAGGATGTTATATCTTTACACGGTGGATTGCTAACTTCTACGGAAAAGTGAAGCAAGTGGTAGGGAATGGCAGCCATTTGCAGTTTAGGTTTATTATTTACTACCGTTTGTGAACTATTTCAAATTGACTTTTCAAGTGTTAACACCGACTATCCAATAGCACTTTTTTCGGATAATTTGTGTATCAATAGACAATTTACGTGTATATAATTAGTTTGTGCGGTATCTCCCTGGAACTAAGAATAATGCCTGTTTCTTGCAGCGCCTATGGCTGCTCAAACAGGCATGTTAAAAATATTTCTCGCCAGTTTTTTCAGTGAGTTTTCAAATTTCATCAGTGTATTTGTTCATTTTAAAAATCCATTTTCATATATTGCAAATTTTCACTGAAAATGAGCCATTATGGCCAATGCCATCAAAAGAAAGAGAATTTTGTTCCATCGGCGTCTTCCAAAGTGTGTAGTGACCACTTCATCGATTCTGATTATTTGGAAAGACCTGGAACATACATTAAGAGATTGAAGACAGTCTGCACCTTCTGTATTCCCAAATTTTCCAGAGCATCTTCAAAAAATTCCCAAGTTGTCGTAAGTGTGGAAAATTTACATTATGCTATATCCCTTGAAAAACATATGATGAAAAAGTCACAGACTACTTAAAAAATCATGGAGAGAACTTTAACGAAATTGCAGAAGTAGTGCAATTAGCCCAAAGAAAAAACGAAGACATGGTACAAAAACTGAAACCGAGACAAGAAGATAAAAATTTGAATGTAAGTAAGGAAACATATTAGAAAGTTCCTGCTCCACCTAAGCTAGATCCAAAATATAAGAAAACCCCATTCAAATATTAAGAAAAAAACCTTCAAACACAACGCGTTTATCATAAAATACGCATTAAATAGCGTAAACAATGATCTTATTATTATTATCTTACCTGTGTTATCGTTTTGCAAAAGACTATGTGAGCAGACTTTAATTAGATCTCACGGTAATAGGCTAATTAGATGAAAATTTTGTTTCTGAGGAGGTAGAAATCGACAAAACAAATTTTTTTCATAGAAAATACTACCGAGGCCAATGGCGGAAAGTCCTCTGAGTAATTGGTGGTTCTTGGGTTGTCACTGATTCGATGAGCTGGGGTGAAAGAAAGCTTAGGTTATACCGAATTGATTAGTGCTATGTTTCCTACGATCAATATCAAACGTTTTGTCAACGATCGTCTATCATCATGACGCGTGTTACGTAGGACTTACCGTCTTAGCTAGTGTATGTGTGAAATTGTTTCCTGAAATCACGAATTAATGGACAATTATATCTGAATACGAAATTTGGCGGGTGAACTGTCAAGAAAATAAATAATCGAATTAAAATTCATTCCACAAAAAAACAATGCATATTTGATTGTAAAATTACAAATTTATTGTAAAAATGAATATACATTACTCAATGCAATAAGAACAGGATGTTTTTACCATGCAATGGCCGAGTTAGAAGATAAAAAAATATGACATTCGAAGAAATTTCTTTTCGAGAAAAGGTAGGTTTTCGGGATAAAATGAATTCAGATTCGAACTGTGGGCCCCACAGTTCGAATCTGAGTAATGATTTTTTTCATCAAATTATGAACACTGCTAAATTATGACTCTTTATGGTAAGAAAAGCTCCGATGTTATTCTAATTTCTTTAAGTTATCTGGTGAAAACGTTATTTATTGAAATATTGGATCAGGATCAGTTTTGGCAAAATATGGACGGGTATTATAAATTAAAACAAAAAAATTTTCATTATGTAAAAACAACACAGTAGTTGGTCGAATGCATTTGAATTTTATAAAGTGTTAGACTACGAAGAAAACAAAATTTGGACGTACTGGTTCTTCAGTATGAGAACACAATACTGATCACAAGTAGAAGTTTTCATTTTTTTTTTAATTCGAGAAAGAATGCTTCGGCATCGAGGCCATTTACATTCAACTTAAATTAAACTTAAGTATTACATAATATAATTTATATGAGATTCGTATAATTAGTCAATCAAAAGAAACTGATGAGGGACTCTGCCTGTTGTTCATTTTTCAGGATGTCTTTCAGGCAGCTGCCTAGGTTCGCAGTTCCACGGTTTATATCATGCTTTCGGCAATGTATCAGTGTTCGACAGTATTTTGTTCATTGCACGTATCGCACACCGGATAATCTTCGGTTCTGAGGTGGTGGCTGTGGCTGAAAGTAGTGTGGCCAATCCGGAGCCGGCGAATACTGACTTGTTGGTGGCGATTGAGGTACGGAAATGTAACTGATCTTACGTGCTCAACAATTTCTCTCAGTTATCCTGTTTGTTCTACCCAAATACTTGCCATTGTTCCTACATGTTTTTCAGGTGAGGGCATGCATTTCGTCGCTAAGTTGAACAAAATCAGTGATCTGTTCTATGTTGGTGGCTTCTTTTGCGATTCTATCTGCTATCTCATTCCCTGTCACGCCTGAATGTAATGGTATCCATAGGAAAGTTTTTCTTTTTCCTGGTGTGATCAGGTTATGGGTTACACTGGGGATCTGACTGATTATTGGATTCTTTTGCGATTTTTTCCTTTTGTTCAACGTGAATGCACATCCTACTCTGTTTTCTTGTTTAGAACCATCTGTGTGGATTGCGAGATTATGGACTCTGGATTTCATTTCCTGTCGGATATGCTTCCATTTGTTAATTTTCTCAGTAAGAGTTGTGTCTACAGTTGGATTCTTCATTTTCCATGGTGGAACTGTCGTGTGGTGTATTTGAGTGGCTTTCATTAGTTCCAGTCTGTCTTGCATGTGTAAACGTTGTGATGGCGGTTTCGGTGAGCGTATTTTATAGTAATATAGAGCATTATATTGTCTGCGAAGTAGTGTTTCGTATACCAGGTGATTTTTATTTGCTACTATTGTCGATGCATATCGTAGAAGGGTGGTTTTACGTCTAACTTCAAGGGGCGGTACATTTGCTTCTCAGTATATGCTTGTCACTGGACTTGTCGGGTACGCTCCTAGACATATTCTTAGTGATGTATTCTGAAGCGCTTTTAGTTTTATAAGATCCGATTTATTTGCTGATGCATAAACCACTGCTCCGTAATCTAACTTTGATCTGATTAAAGCCTTGTAAATAATGAGAAGACTGTCTTCTTGTGCTCCCCAGGTACGGTGTGATAGTGCCTTCAGTATATTTATTCCCTTTATACAGTCTATTTTCAGCTTATTTATGTGCGGCCTCCATTGCGTTTTGTTGTCAAGTGTCATACCCAAGAATGCGTGAACATTTACTTCTTTCAAGTTTATATAGTACAGTTTCAGCTGAGGAGCGTCAATGGCAGTTTGTTTTCTTGAAAAGATCATAAATTTGGTTTTATTTCATGAGAACCTGAAACCTGTTTCTTTAGACCATATTTCAAGATTGTCCAGTGTATTTTGCATTTGCATGCTGACTGTTCGAATATTTTTGCCTCTACAGAAAAAAAAACATAGGTCATCTGCGAATTTACCACTCTTTACAGGTTTCTTGACTATTTCTGGAGTGTCCACCGTATCCATACTTAATATAAACAGAGTGGGACTCAAAGTTGATTCTTGAAGTACCCCATTAATTTGCTCGTAAGTTTCGGAGAATCATTCGTTGATACGAATTCGAAAGTGCCTTTGAGTCAAAAAATTGTTCAAGAAGGCTACTATGTTTCCGTCTAGTCCCAGAGTCATACAGCGTTCAAGCATATATCGTCTCCATGCTTTCGATATCGAAAAATATTGCTTAAACTATTTCCTTGTTGACAAATGCATGACAAACTTCAGTTTGGAGTTGGACCAGATTATCGCATGTATTATCTCCTTGTCGGAAACCTGTCTGAGTTTTGCCGACGAGCTGCTGTGACTTCAGGAACCATACCAGCCTATTATTTATCATTTTTTTCTAAAATTTTACAGCTAGTGCATGTTAAGGATATTGGCCTATATGCTTTTGAGTCAGATTTTGGTTTTTTTTTGTGGATCGGCAGAATGATTGATTCTCTCCATTTGTTTGGAAAAACATTTTGGGTATATATCTTATTATAAATGTCCAGTAGGAATTGGAATATATTTTCTGGTAGGTGTTTGAGAAATATGGTTGGTATTTCGTCTGGCCCCGCTGCTGAGTTCTTGGTCTGGTTGATTGCGGTGAGTAATTCTTCAGTCTTGAACCGATCTTTAATTAAAAGGTTGCTGTTTAGATCAATGTTAAGCAGCACACTTTCACTCTCGAGTTTTTTCTTCTGAAATCATCAGTATAATTTTCGTCGCTGAAGTGGTTGCCATATATTCCGCTATTTCTTTCGGAGATATCATAATGTTTCCGTCATTGGTTTTAAGGCCAGATATTCCAAAGGTTCCATTTTTGCTCCGCATCTGATTTATTCTGTTCCACACCTCAGCTGGTTGTGTTTTCGTTGATAGTGAGGAAACGTATGTTTGTCGAGAGTTCTCTTTCGCGTTTTTTAGTGTTCGCTTTGCTAGCGCCTTCTTATTTCAATGAGGTTTTCATTCGTTTTGTTTCTCTCAAATTTATTAAGAGCCTTTTTACGGTGTTTAAGGATTGCTATACATTCATCTGACCACCATGGAACAGAATTTTTTTTTGTTATTTTGTGTTCGTCTTCCTATATTCGCTTCAGCTGACGAGATTAATAGGTTGAAAAATATCGAAACGTCCTCGTTTATGTCGTCGCTCAGATTCAGTTCCTTATTTTTGGCAAGTTGTAAATTGAATCCTTTTCAGATTGCATGTTTAAGTTTCTAGCCCACTGGCTGTATAGGGCATTTCTCAACTGATTGGCTTTTTATGATTATGAGGAAATGGTCACTGTCATAAAAATCATCTAAGACCTCCCTGGTTAATGATATTGAACTCCATGGGTCACAAATACTCAAGTCTATATTGGAAATGATTCCTGTTGCCTGGCAGAAATGGGTTTGATTCCATTTGATTCCAGAATAGGAGATTCCACAATTTTTCCTCTGGTATATGTTTTGATTGATCCCCATAACTCATTGTGGGCGTTAAAATCACCCACACAGATGAACGATCTGAACAGTTGATTCAATAAGTCGGTTGAGTGATTTTTTGATATTTTAAAGTCATTTGGTATGTATATGTTACATATGGCTATGGGGTGGGGAATCCATACCTTAATTGCTATTACCTCCATCTGGGAGACAACATTCTTTTGTTCAGCATGAAGCCCATTTTTACGAAAATAGACGCTCCACCACTCGCGCGAAGGTCCTCAGTGTCCCTGATGTGGTTGAAACTATAATTATTGCTCAGTTTTTCCATTTTGTCTTCTTTGAAATTAGCTACTTGCATGCATATAATGTCTGATTTGGCCAAATTAATTAGATATTGAAGATTTTCAATCCGTGGATAAAATCCACAGCTGTTCCATTGCAATATATTGAATATGTTGTTTATTTTGGTTTCTGAGAACTATTTCCTTTTTGTGATTCTGATTGATTGGAGTATACGGATTCGTTGTCATCGGAGTTTTCGGTTTCACTCTGCTCTTTTAGTTTCTTATTTAGCCTTGTAATTCGGCTCTTTAGGGCTCTATCCGTTAGATGAGGATAGATATCATACATCATTTTTATGAGGTCATCGATATTATCAGTATAACGTCGTGCTTCCGTTATAGCATCACTTTTACCATGCGTATTTTCTAAAAAGTCAATGCCCATTCGGCAAAAAGATGTCACAAAGAGCTCTAAAAGATAACATGTTTCTGATCCTGACATCAGCAATAGTTATCCACAAGATAACATAAAGATATCAAAAATGTCTCCAATGAGCCACCTGGGGACATCTTTAAGACCTCATCAAACAGAGGTCAGAAAGACGTCATTTTTTTGATATCTAAAAGACATCAATTTTTAGAAATCTAAAAGATAGCAGTTTGAAGAGAACATCATATTAACATTTATTTGTAGTAAATCGACCTTAATTTCTAATAATTAAAATTACCCACGGAAGTATGGTTTAGTTGCTTTTTTATTATAAAATGATAAACTCAGAATTGATAATTAATGAATATGGTATCTCCTTTTATTTATTGTTGTTTCGCCCTTTTAGGCGATCGCCGGCATGCTGTAACCAGCTTTCAATTCTTGAATAATTTGCAGTATCTCATTGTTTTCCAATCACGTCTGAAAAGCAATATTATATTTATAAATTCAAATTTACACACATGAGTTAAAATTAATATCAGTGATTATAAAAGTATTGAAAATAACAGACAAAATTTAAACAGAAAGTGGTGTTTAATTGGATTAATTGAACAAAAACTTTGAATCATGCAAAAGAGTTATATAGATTAAGTATCACCTGTAATGAGTTTTATAAATCGCATATTTTTACCATAATAGTATTTTTAGCATCCGTTCAGGACATTTGATATGCTAAAATATTTGATAAAGTTAGAACGAACGCATTTCTTACATGCTGCTCAAAATTCAAGCCTCCAATTTGCTTTATGTTTTTTTACTACAAAACAATAACCAAAAAAAAGGATACAAAACCATAGAAGAAGAGCACAGGTTAGCTTAGAAAAAACATACAATATAATATTCAAAAAATGAAAATAAATTGATTAATGAAAACTAATTAGAATTTTAGTTAAATTGGAATGAAAATATTACATACGAGCAATTTTATATATTGGTATTGATAAAAACTTACTTCTTGAGCAGCTGCAGCGGCACTCATAATTTTGCTTTCAAAAGATGTTAACTGTTTTGTAGTTTCGATAGGTAAACCAAAATCCATTTCCACTCCCATTTATGGCACATAGTTTTCATCAGACAGAAGATAAATGGAAGATACCATAGCTTTTAAGTTATTGAAATTTTTTTTCATAACTCCCAGAGACACCCAGAGTTATGCATATAATCAAGAGGGAATTATGATACCATGCCTATATAAACTTCCTCAAAAGGTGGTGATCAATACGATCAACAAAATTTTGATCTGTTCGTAAGGGTGCATCTTTGTTTAAAAATAACATTTGATGATCTTCGTAATCCCCCTCTTCTCTATATTTTCCACATCCAAAGCATCCAGTATCTTATTTAGTACAAGTCACAACGAATCTTGCTGGAGTGTCACAGATAACTGCTCTTATTGAGACTGTAAAGTTTTTGTAGTAGAATCCGTCAGTATTCAATTTTCTTAAACTCGTCTAAGAATTCTTGTAAAAATAATGTGTAGCTTTTGGCTTTGTCGTAGCCATGATATATCCCAATAAAGTCACTATTACCACGTATTTCACTTTCAGAAAACTTACTGTCATCAAATGTATTGCCTGCATCGATGCTACTCAAATAAGCATCCAATTCATCACCAGAACTGTTATAATTTTCCAGAAAGTGAAATGAATTCGATTCTCCAATTTCATGAATAGATATATCCAAAATTATTTTTGATTCACTCTCAAAACTACGCAAACGTTTTTTTTGACTTTTGTTATATATTTTTGCATAGTTTTCTTCTTGACACTTTTAGAAATGTATTTCAAACCCATTTGGGCTGAAGGACTTTGGTCGATGGCCTCTTGATATTATTATCAATAAAGAACAGTTATTATTATTATTATTCATTTTGTAAATATAGAGCCAATACAATACATTGACTAAGTATATAAATTATCTTTGTATTCTTTGTATAATAATAAACATTAATATTTAAAGGTTATAAATATCAGCTGATTATAAGTTGAGCTTAAGGTAGACTCCGTTAGAAAGTTATCTTTTGGATGTTGTAGGGACATTCGTGAAAAGTTATAATTTAGCCATCTTTCAGCTCTCTTGAAAGTGATCTCTACAACAAGTTGACAGGACGTTAACATCTTTCTGAGCTCTAAAAGATAACATATTTTAGATAACATTTCGATATCTTCTTGACATTGATGCCGAACGGGTGAAGTTCATTGCAGATAGAAGATATGTTTCAGGCCTCTCGGATATGATTTTTCTTTATAAGTTCTTGGTCAATGATGCTATCTCTCGTCTTTATAGGGGCCATGGTTGTTTTTCTTTTCTTTTCCTTCTGGTTGTCTGGTTAATTTCTTGTTGAGAATTTGGAGGGGGCATTTGAGTTTTTTCAGGTTCTTCGGTTATGTCCAATGAAGTCTGGTTTTGTGAAACTGAGAAGCCTCTAGACCAACTAGGTAAGAGAGGTCTCTTATTTCTTGGGGAGTTTTCAATAGTGATTGTTGGTTTGTGAGCATTTGTTCCTTCTGTGTTTGTTTTTATCGTCAACTCATTATGGTCTTCCGTTTGCGTTTTTTCTTCTGGTGTGTTCGTATTCTGGTTTTCAGTTTCATTTACTGTGATTTCACTTGCTAATGGTTCCTGCAAGGTGTTAGGGCAATTGCTGGCAATGTGCCCTGGTTGCCTGCATATGAAACACTGCATCTGTCGGAATGAATATTCTATAGTTGGTTCTTCATGATTGATAACTAGTGTCTCCCTTCTGGTGGGACAATAAACACTTGTGTCCTAAAGCTGAAAATGTGATTGAATTCATCGCCTGGTATTCCAATTTTAAGCGGTTGTAATGGGGATACTAGTTTCAGATTGATAGATTTTAATGCTTCTTCGATTAGTTCCTTTGGGATAGATGGACAAATATTAGATACTAATAATCGCTTTGCTGGTGAAATCAATCTTGTCAGTTGTATGGCCTCTTAATTAAATTTTATAGAGGATCTCTGCTGCAATAGGGAATCTACTAAGTCTCTACTACTCAAGAAAATGCATACTCTATTATTTGATATCCTTGATACGTGGGTGATATTTTTTGCACCGACGATTGAAGATATTGCCTTGAGCTTGTTCTCTAGTCAGCATTTTTATTGTGGGTGATGTTTTCGTTACATTTATGTAGCTTGGTTTTTCTCCACTTCTGTAGTCAGAAGTGGGTGCAGCAGCGACACTCATATCAGCTGTTCACATGAGCGATAACACAAGAGTGATTTCCGTATGGCTATGGGGATCACCTGGTCGATCAATGCTTGTGGTATGCAGATTATGTTCACACCTTTTTTTTCGATTCACTGATAAGATTTCCGATTCGCTGATATGAATCTCTCCGTGATTTTCGGTGAGCTTATAATTTTATGTAATGTTAGAGACTTTGTAGGTCTGACTTAATAGTACTCACTACTATTAATAAAATTCACTCACAAACTGGATCACTTTGATATATGTAAACTGCAGTTTTATCTGTATTCAGTTTCATATCAAGGTAAGTTTTCACTAGCGGAGAACACGTCTGTCTCGCTGGACAGATCGAACTCGAATCCTTTTCTAATTTCTAGTCAATAAAAATAAACTACTTCTCTCATGAAGAATTGTCAATACCATCAAAACAAAGTTTCCTGTTCCTGAATTTCATGTTCAATACTGGTTAACTTTTCTTTCTGATGTTGTGTTCATTTAGTCTGTCTGCTCATAATCTTTCGATATTGTGTTTTCAGTAGAGCAGTTATTAGGATAACTTTAGAAATACGTTGAACACTTCATTTAAACATTGTATTAAATGAAACTGAAACAACTTACAATTCGCAAAAGATGTATTTTGTATATTAATCTTATATCTCTATGATGATTATTAACATAGAGCCCGTTATTTGTCTCCTCTTCTACATACATACAACATAAATGTTCAAAAATAATTTTTCCTCCATTGCTCGTTTCGACTCTAAAAATCAAAGGACTCAATATGCATATTTTCTCTTATTTTTCAACTTCTTAGAATATAATTCCATATTTTTCTCTTGTGTCTACTGTCAGCTTTGAATGTAACTTCGAGAAAAACATCCAACCTGTCTTGCAAAAATTGAAAGAATTTTTTCGCCACTCTTTTTTCAAGACACACCTGCCCAGAAAAGTTCTTTAATTTTTCTGACTCGAATTGGAAATCTACTACCTAACTTAACCTCAATGAAAACATCCAACGTGCCCTGTAGGAATTGAAAGGAATAATCCAATCATTAAAACATTTTAATGCTTTATATATATATATATATATATATATATATATATATATATATATATATATATATATATATATATATATATATATATATATATATATATATATATATATATATATATATATATATATATATATATATATATATATATATATATATATATATATAGGGGTTTTACCCCGACGAGAGAATGTTATGAGAATATATCAATCTACCAGAATATATACATACTATAGCATCATCCGACAATGATATCAATGTACCAACGAGTAGTGTCAGAGGCTTTCTCCCCGGAAAAATCCAGTGTACGGACTTTAGTCAAGTAACACTGAATGTTACTCATTAATAGTTTCCTTTCTGTGAAGTGGTGAACGATCGAATAGAATACTGCTCTGAATATAAATATGACAAAATTGTCAGTTAATTCTAAATATATGATGCTTGGCGACGAGATTAAAAAATGTGGAAAATCAGTTATATATATATATATATATATATATATATATATATATATATATATATATATATATATATATATATATATATATATATATATAGATCAGAAAAGTTAAAATTGGTATTTCACCAGGATGTATAATAAAAGACCTATCATAAGACCTATGTAAGAATGGTACATAAGGGAATAAGAGATCTGACTGCAACATTCAGAAAAGATTGAGAAAGGGTTATATATATATATATATATATATATATATATATATATATATATATATATATATATATATATATATATATATATATATATATATATATATATATATATATATATATATATATATATATATATATATATATATATATATATAGGGTTTATTTCAATTTTCTGAATGTTGCAGTCAGATCTCTTATTCCTTTATGTACCATTCATTGTCTTATGATATATAAGAGACCCAGCTCAAAATCTTCATCAAAGTAATTCGGCTCAGAATCCCGAGAGAAAAAGTGCGAAATCAATTACTATTTGATGGGTTTCGTATTGTTAAATCGAAATGCATTATTGGAAAGATTTCTGGTTATACAGGGTTAGGCAAAAGTACCGGAACGGATAATTATCTCATTTATTTACCGAGCGATTTTTCTGAAAATTGGTATTCCTACATTGTGAAGCATAAAGAATTCAGTGTTAATATTTTGTGCTCAATAGTGTTTTTGATGTAGCCGGAAATGACCACAATATGAGAATTTCAAATATAACATTTATTTTCAGATTCAGAGGAGAACAAACCTTCATACTCGATAGGACCTCTTCAACCAATCCATCTTTCTGGAAAAACTGCATCCAGATAATTTCGAACATCTACGGCAAGATGTGGAGGAGCTCCACCTTGTTGGAACCATACAATATCACCTGGGGTTAACGCATTATTTGAATGTGGAAATAAAGCTGGAACAATTTCATTTCTTAATAATTCCAAATATCGCTCTCCATTTAAATTCCCTTTTATGAAAAATGGACCAATTATGTGGTCACTGATAATTATGTGGCCCAAACATTCAATTTTTGTGGATGTTGTGTATGAACCTCTCCAATTCAATGTGGGTTGTCTCTCGTCCAAATACGGCAATTATGCCTATTTACTGTACCGTTGAGGCAGAACGTAGTTTCATCCGAGAATATGATTCTATTCAAAAAATTTGGATGCGCCATAATGTCCATGATGGTCTCTGAAAATTGTACTCTACGGTCAGGATCGTCTTCAGTGCGCTCACGGACGAAATGAATTTTATATGGTTTCTTTTTTTTGCTTTCAGTATCCTTCAAACTGTATTGAACAGACCGCGAACTTCTTGGTAAGATCGTTGTCTGTCACCATATCCGCGCATCATGTAAACCTCGATCCGTTCTGCTTCAGTGAGCTTGAATACCATCATTAGGTATTGAAGTGCAAAAATCTAAACTTCAACAGATACTTGATATTATTTATTAACTTGTCCCGTTGATTATTAATACAAAAGTAATTTTATTTAGGTGATATGATTGTTATTATTTTAATTTTTTATGAACTCGACATTGAAAGGAAATGTTTTTTGTTGATTGTTTCTAGAAAAGTTTTTTCTCTGTATCTAAAAAAAAATAAACATATAGGGTATTACATTTGAAATTCACATTTTTTGGTCATTTCCAGCTACACCGGAAACACTATAGAGCACAAAATACCAAGACTGAGTTCTTTATGTTTAGCAATGTAGGAATTCAAAAAATCGGTAAATAACTGAGATAATTAACCGTTCCGGTACTTTTGCCAACTCTGAATAATGAATGCTTCATCACCAACAGCATAACAATTGTTTTTCTTTCTATCCTATTTCTAGTTCTTGCTTCCAAGCGAAATTTACAGAAATATCCCTTTATTGGAACAGGTACTGTGGTAACTATTTGATATTTTTTGAATTTCCCCTAATGGAAATTAAAATGACGTATCTTATTTGAAATATTCATAATTTTCCTTGATTCGATTGTAGCACCTCTATAATCGATAACCTGGAATGAAACACGGTTAATTTCACTTTTTCTATGTGTGATTCTGTTTTCCTTAGTTTGAAGCAAAGAAAAGTCTGTTCTGTGGTTTGAAGTACGTTCTGTAGATATTTATACGGAAAGAAAATGGCTGTGTTCACACTATTTTCTAACTCGTTAAAAAAGTTTAAATTAAGAAACAATGTTTCTTGTGCTAACATTACAAATAATTTTAGACTATTGGGTTACGTTTCTAAAGAGTATAGTGAGTTTTTTTTTTAACGAAGACAATATTTATTTTTTCATCTGACGCTTCTATTTCAGACGAAAACAATGATCCCGCTACACATTTCTTTGATAAAAAAGTACAGCAACTTCTCTTTGATTTAACTAGAATTGACTTAAAGAAAATCTTTCACAAGAGAAAAATTGGTAAACTTAAAGATCCCACATATGAATTTTTAACAGATCACCAGTTGAATGAACATCTACATGAAATTAGGATTAAAGCTATAGGTTTGCTTCAGTTTCCTCCAGCTGTAGTAGTTCGTAAACCAAAAGTAAAAGTGTTTTCTAGAGATTTTGCTTTGAAAGGATATGGTACATCCAAGTTTGTGTTCACAGATATAACATTTGGACTCAAGGATAATGAGCGATTGATTGTAACAAGAGATCTAGATGGAACTCTTCAAGAAGTAGATTGGACATCAAGGGATAGAATAAACCAAGTTTTTTTTCCACGAAAATACAGGCAATTGAAAGTTCCTCATCTATTCAAGGAAAATTATTTTGAAGAACTATTAAATAGAAGGGAATATGTATTTATTTTAGATTTAGCTTGTCAACAATTTGAGCCTGCTGATCCAGAATATCAGAGAGTTTCTTCTATTACATACCAACATATAAATAACAATAATGAATTTGAGAAAATACGTGGTACACGACATTTTGGAAGTATGACATTCTTTTAGTGTGGAATGAAATTATAGATAATTTATTATTAAATCTCATTGAGACCTGCTTTTGAATGAAGCTGAAATACTTATCAAATTATATGGAATAATACATAATATAAATTTCAAGAAACCAGAGAGTGTTGAACTGATTGAAGAGTTTATACAAAATGTAATGAATAAACACGCTGTTTTAGAATTAGCTTTACAGTCTACTAAGGATTATTTGAAAAAGGGAAAAATAACATGGATTTTCAGGAGATTCCTAGATGAGAACAGAATGCTAAGTAAATGTATTTTCATATATTTGGTGTAATTTGAAGATTAAATCAGTTTTGTAAAACTATCATGTTACTGTAATAATTCTGTGGAGGTAGTCGCTGTTTTTGAAATGCATCATATAATTGTTAAAATTTTGCATCATTGAATATACTGGATTTTCATAATCTTTTGAAATTGATATCTTATAATACATTTTGTAGTTATTTAACACAAAGCATATTTCTTGACAAAATACAAGTATATGTTGAAATTTCATATAGTATAGGGTTTTTCATAAATATTCTGCCCAATACCTCTCTTGCTGATTATTATTTAGAATGATATAATGCAGTAAAATGATCATTATTTTGAATTTGTCCCAAAAACATAAAACGGCGACCTAACAAAAGTGGTATTTGTGAAAATTCAGTGTGAACTTTCTTCTGAGAATAATTCTCTGCTGTCGATTAATATTACACAGTAGTTCATGTTTCTTATTAGTAACAACAAATACTCTTAAACCATACAAAATAAAGGAAGGGAATATAATCACAAGTTTTCTCATCTGCATTGTAACAGCCAATTAGATTTAACGAAGGTAAAAAATAAAAGAGTAGTTACTGTGGCATTATTATTTCAACAAAAGCTCGGAAACCTGTATGAGAATGTGTGCTTGGTGAAAAAATAAGGCAGTGTTTGCAGCAGCATCATATAAATCTGGAAAAAAATATATTTGTGTAGCTTCACTAAATTGTTTTGTGGATAATTGCGAGAAGCTTCTTTCATAATGAGTATTAAAATTGTCAACATGAAGTTCTCAAAAATTCACATCATAAAAAAAAATTATCACAACAAAGATGGAATAATATTGGGCATCTTTATCTAATTTCATGCTTTCCAATAATTCCAGATATATAGGAACATTCTATATTCAGGTGGCAAAATTATACATTTCATCATAGATATTTTCAACGAAAAGCTTTGTGGCATCAAGATCATGTATCTAATGTGATTTGGAATATTCACATAGATTTTAGAGATAATGGATCAAAGTAAATGGCGATGCATATTGAAAAATCATTCCACAGAGAACTCACAAGTAGACAAGCGTAATGGGCAGTTAATAGAATTCATTGGCATCTGGATAAAGCAGCTCCTAGTATTCAGTTTCAATTTGATAATATACAATGTCTATATGCATTTATGAAGAAATTATATGCTTTCAAAACGACATAAATGATGTATGAAGAAACATCTCTCTATCTATTGCTTTGAATGAAGCTCATATTAAAATGAAGAATATTTTGATGGTATTTATTGATTATTAAATGGAATTGGTTAGATCCCTTTTTTTTTACTGAAAGAAGAAAGGTCGCCACACAATAATAGTGACCAAAATGGACTTCAAGTTGATTTGATATGATGTAGTTTTTCGCTTCTTGATTATAGCGATGCACTTGAAGCCCCAGGACAAGTTAGAGATACAGGGCGTCAAAATTTGGCTGTGACCATGTTTTGGTAATATTCCAGGATTTTGTATCTTCGGAACCCTCTGATAATGGTTTCATAGACTAATTGGCTGGTATTTGCAACTGTAGACTTTGGCCAATTTGCTCTAAAGAAATTTTCATTCAGAGAGTTCGTCAAAAGTCCAAAATACTACGTTTATCTTGGATTTTCATGGATCTTCAAATTTCTATTCTAAAAAAATGCTGAATTGAAAAAATTAAAGGTCGGAATTGGCTCTAATTCTTGCAGAAGTATCAAAATGACATAGGAATATATCAGAGGTATAATTCATTCATACATCCCCATAGAAAGTTACGAAAAAGTTTCCTCTAAGCATGCGCTATTTGAATAAAAATTATGTTAGTCCAGTTACCGTTTCACGATAACGTTGCAATTTCTTGATTTTATTTGAATCCAATGAAAAATGTGTGTAGAGAAGTGAACAATAATAACATGGCTTCACATATGTACTCTTTTGGCCTTGAATGCTATGAAACCGTCAAATGGATTAACTAGTTTTTTTTATGAGTCCATAATATTTGATTTAGACCGATTTGCAGTAACTTCTGCCTTAAATGTCTGAAGAAGAGGAAATTCCGATAGTGATCCTGTAATGTATCTGTACTATGTTATACACCATCTATCACTTTTTCAATTCTATGTTACGCCTATGATTTGCTATAGGAATTAAACAAAGAACAAATCTACATTATCACTTGACCACAACCTTCTCTCTTGACTATAAAAACTTAAAAATTGTGTCATGGATTTTGTCCTAGTCCTTGATTTTTTACTATGTTCATCGAAGAAATTTGCAGAGTGCAGTACACTTGCACTTTAAAAATTAGCTTCAATAAAATAGGTACATTTTTTTTATTGAATTTATTTAAAGTCTCGTCTACATCGAGGTGATTAGCGACTGCTCAGCCACAAAATTTCAAGGATATTAACATACAATAATTGAATAATAATTGATATGTATTCAAGAAACTTATTCTTAGATGTGTGTAACTAATCTTATGAATTCGAGGAACTCTATCGTCTTTAGGCATTGTAGATGATCCGTTAACTAAGGTTATGTGAAGGAAATCCTCGTCTTGCGTTGCTGAAGCATCAGTTGTCGACCACCGTTCTTCTTTGTTCTGAGTATCATGTAGTTTGTTTCTTATTTTGGTGAATGAAGATTTCATACCTCTATCTTTGATGTGTGGATAGAGGTGAGTGAGCATTATGTCCTATTCCTGAATGTCGTTTGAGAATTGTAGGGCTATATCTTCCATATTGGATTTACCTTTCGCGTTTTCCAGAAAACATTTGAGTTGAGTGTCATTTAGAGGATATTTTTTGTGGAGTCGTTAATTTGGTCTTTAATAGTCTCAATTATGTTTCGTGTTTTTTGAACTACATCTTCTGGTTAAATTTCTTGGGTTTTTTCCGTTTGGCCTTTGGTTTTTTAATGATGTTTTTTGTTTTTGAGTTGAATTAATGTACGATCTACAGACATAATCTCAGATCTACCTGTTGAACTGGAAGGTCAAAGTGGCCGCTTGAAGACTTCTCTGGAAATGAGACAACTCATTTAGGCTCGGTGATTCTGTGTTTATTGTACACGAAGCGGTATTCAGTGAATTATTTTCGATTTCTGAATCCTCCGTTATCATCCTCCCTGGGAGAAAACGGTGGAGACAGAGGGATATATATATATATATATATATATATATATATATATATATATATATATATATATATATATATATATATATATATATATATATATATATATATATATATATATATATATATATATATATATATATATATATATATATATATATATATATATATATATATATATATATATATATAGGGTTTTACCCCGACGAGTTGCCCATATATTTGTTCATGCAATCAAACTGATTTCATGAAAAATATAAATCCACCACCCTGTAATTAATACCATTGCCAGGCAATGATTATAATCAAAACATATCCTGGAGTAATATATATATATATATATATATATTGATGGCTTCGCCTTCTGGATTTATGATATATATATATATATATATATATATATATATATATATATATATATATATATATATATATATATATATTCATGAATCCAGAAGGCGAAGCCATCAATTTCCACTTTCAAGTTTTCAGGAAGCTTTTCCACGTCTTCAGAATGGATGTAGACCTGACGCCGAAAACTTGTTAAACGTGACCTATGTATTTCTCATCATCACTTGAGTCCAACTCTCATAAATGTGATCATACAAATTCTAGAGATCCACCCAACTTTAGTTACATAAAGTATTCTACTGATTGCCACCATGTATTCGCGAACTTGAGCACCATCCATTGAATCGTTGGTAATTCCTTGATTCCCTGGTGAAGCCATTTCGGCAAGTGACTCGATCCACCAGGGTTTTATGATTCAGATTTCAGAATGCAACCGATCACAGGTATTTTAATTATTTATTTAAGATTATTGAAGTACGTCTGACTGTTTCTGACGTTTCTCGTAGGTGCATTTTGCTTTTCTATATTTTTTCCTATTATATGAAAGTTTTCATATATTTATTTTCTTATTCTGCCCATGAATAGTGAATAGTATTATTTTAGATCTTGTACATCAATACTTTTTAAGCACTAATAGGATCAGGCCCGCCGTAAGCGGGCGTGCAAGGCGTGCAATGCACGCGGGCGGCGCATTCAGGGGGGCAGCAAATCAGACAATCATCGACTAAAATTCAGACATTGTCACCTCACAATACTAAAAAGATTATCCTTATAAAAGTAATATGATGAACGGCGCCCAAATATTTCTTTTATATCGTAGCATTACATATCGCCATCTATTGAAATTCATGAGAACAAAGTTAATCCGTATCGTGCTCTATGCGAAATAGGGAAATCCCACAGATATCAGGGGAAATCCCCTTAAAACTATATACTCATTTCTTTGTTTTTATTTATTTAACACAAATGCGAAAGTAATGTGAGTGAACAACAAACTTCAATTATTTGGTTATAGCCCTAATGTGAGATCCGGAAACGGTCCAGGGTACTTAAAATTAATAATATTCTGTATATTTTTGTGCGAAGTGTGACTATAAAAATAATTTAGAAAATTATTTATATTATCCGTCGGCGCAAAAAATCATAATTATGGTAAGTGTCTGTTTAATTAATCAGCATATGGGCGCATTCATATAAACAGCAGGTATTCATGTAAAATTTAAAGGTTATTTTACTGAAAAACTTAAAGTAAAGATTTAGTAAAAAAATGTATTAAAATTAATACAGAGTGTAACAAAAGTAACTTAAGTAACGAAAGGGGACATTCTATCTAATCAATACGAACAACTTTTACTATGGAGTCAACTCTGAAGTCGCGAAAAAAAATTAGTTATTCCATTACATTTGTGTGCAGTAGGTATGAACACTTTTTTCGCAGTAGTATTGTGATTATTATTGTGATTTAAAGGGTATTTTTTCTGTTATACAACTTAAGAGTGAAGATTTATAAAAAATATTAAAATTATACCTATACAGGGTGTAACAAAAGTAACTTACATCCCGAAAGGGAGTCATTCTACACATAAATACGAACAACTTTTACTATAGGGTCAACTGTGAAATCGGGAAAAAAATAACTATTCCATACAAAATGTTTGGAAAAGCTGATTTTTTTTCGCGATTTCAGTGTTGACCCCCTAGTAAAGGTTGTTTGCAATAATGGGTAGAATGATCGACCCCCTTTTGGGATTTAAGTTACTTTTGTACAACCGTATACTAAACTTTTTCAAAAAAATTCCAGGAACCGCAAAAAAGGAAAAAAATTTCAGGAGCTCAATTTCGACGGCAAAAACGAGAAAAAGATACAGAGAAAAAAAAAACTAGCGGGATCTCTTGAGAAATTTTAGCAAACCAGAAAATAGGGACTCTGAATGTCAAGAGAATGTTGACGTAGATGTAGCTTCAACAAGCGCAGCTTTAAATCTAGAAGTTATGGAGGTATCTGAAGAGAAAAATGTTAGTCCATCAGAAGGAGACTCCAGTGAAACTAAAAAAAAAGAGAAAGTAGTGCTAAAGAACCTGTAAGCAATTTATCGTCATGAAGTAGCTGTTTAGATTGTGGTGATTATCCCGGTTCGTGGCCCGCCAGTATGACTAATGATATTGTTAATATTTTGGTTAGCCGTGGTCCCGTGCAGCTGTTTAACCACAAATTTCCTGCTAGTATCGATGGAAGAAAATTTGCAAACAGTTATTACTCTAGAAATCTTCCAAATGGAGAAAAAATTAACAGAGAATGGCTTGTTTACTCTACGTCAAAAGATTCAGTCTATTGTTTTTGTTGTAAAATATTCAGTAAAACTGTAAGTAGTCTGTCAGCTCCAAGCGGTTTTTCCGATTGGCAACATCTGTCATCTACCTTAAAACGACACGAAACAAGCATTTCCCATAGCGAAAATTCAAAATGTTGGGTCCAACTAAATCATATGTTAAAAATAAAACTACTGTAAATCAAATGCAACTGAGACTATTAGAATCTGAAAAAACAATGGTGTGATGTATTGGAAAGGATCATAACTGTTATAAAATTTTATCTAATCAATGTCTGGCGTTTAGGGCTCGTCCAAAATATTATATGAGCATGATAATGGTAATTTTCTCAAAGCAATAGAAATGATAGCATCCTTTGATTCAGTTATGCGGGAACATATTCACAGAATTCAAGCCTCGAAATTCGATTCAACTCGCATGACTCACTATTTAGGACATCAGATTCAGAATTAAATCATTGATTTACTCGGCACGACCATAAAAAATTATATCCTGAACAAAGTCAGAGAATCAAAATACTTCTCTATCATATTAGATTGCACACCAGATGTAAGTCACACAGAACAAATTTCAGTTATACTAAGGTATGTTGTTCTAAACAGTGAAACTAAAAATGTTACAATATGCGAAAGTTTTATTGGCATCTGTCCGATAACCAGCTCCACAGGTGAAGGACTATTAAATTTTGTTTTAGATTTATTTTCGCAATTAAACCTTGATATTAAAAACTTACGTGGCCAAGATTATGACAATGGTTCTAATATGCGTGGAAAACACAATGGATTACAAAAAAAATATTGGAAATGAATAATCGTGCATTTTACGTTCCATGCTCGGCGCATAGTCTCAATTTGGTCGTTAACGATGCGGCAAATATAACGCACGACACGGTCAACTTCAACTTAATTCAAGAAATTTACGTTTTCTTTTCGTCTTCTACCAAAAGGTGGTCCATAATTTGCAAGCATTTACCTGATTCAAAACTAAAGGCATTAAGTGCCACGCGATGGTCTAGCAGAATCGATGCAGTCAAACCTTTACGGTATCACCTCGAAAAAATATTTGACGCTTTACTTGAAATATCAGATAACAATTCGTCGGAATGGGATTGTAAAACAACTCTCAAAGCACATTTGCTTGCTTTGAATATTCAAAATTATAGATTTATTTGCTTAGTTGTAATTTGGTTTGATATTTTAAACGAAATTAATGCTATTAGCAAAATGATGCAAAACCCCACAATAAATACTCAAATCTGCATAAATTTGTTAAATAAATTGATTCATAAATTCACCGAATATCGCACAGATGAGCATTTCGAAAGGGTGTTAGAAGAAGCTACCACTGTGGCTCGGGAATTTACTGTAGATGCAGATTTTCCGCCTATAGATACCGTTCGTCCACGAAGAAAACCAACTCAATTTCAGTATGAACAGAGTGATGAAGTCTTACTAGACCCTAAAACAAAATACAAGGTATATGTTTTTTTTAGGATCCTGGACCAAACCTAAACTTCTTTAAAACGTAGATTCGATGAGTTGGAAACTTTTACCGACGTTTTTGGCTTTTTCACCAATAATAAGTTGTTTAGTTACTCCAAAGATGATTTAATGAAACATTGTAAAGATTTGAATGTGAAGCTAAAAGATAGTTCAAGTAGTGACGCAGATATTGACGGTATAGATATGTTTAATGAAATCAATGCTTCAAAGTTTCATTTAACTGAAAACCAGTCTAATGATCCACAAACCCTATTGCAATACATTTTTGTTAATGAATTAATGTCAACATTTCCGAATACAGCAATAGCGCTAAGGATACTACTTACATTGCCGGATTCAGTTGCATCTGGTGAAAGGTCATTTTCAAAGTTAAAAATAATAAAAAACTATTTGAGATCAACTATGCACCAGCAAAGACTAAGTAATTTAGCAATAATTTCAATTGAACATGAGATTCTAAATAGACTAGACACCGAAAAAATTATAGCTGATTTTGCCAACATGAAGGCAAGAAAGGTGCAGTTTCTGTAAAATAACTCAATACCTATACCTACCTACATAATATGTATAAACTGCACCTTTCTTGCCTTCATTTTTTCATTTAATGTCGTATTAGTGTATCTATCTTGTATAAAATAACCTAATATAACATAGTTTTTCACTGTACAGCATTTTTTTTTTCACATTTTTATAAACACCTAGGTTCTGTAGTTAGATAGGGGCGGCACGATAGGAATTGCACACCGGCGTTCAAACCGCTAGCGGCGGGCCTGAATAGGATTAACATGTTTTTTTGTTTTTTCATTACCTTCCCAATTAATTAAACATTTATATAAATTTGAAATATCTAGATACAAGAATAAACTGTTTTTAGCTTATCATTTGACATGAAAAAAGTTTTTAATTTGACTAGGTTTAGGAGGAATAAAAACATTTTTCAACTTTCAAGAATATATTTCTATGAATAAAAAATTGAAAATTTAAATTTCTATATGAAAACCTTTCACTTAATATGTTAATATGTACATATTTCCATGTTTCTGGGGAGAATGTATTTAAGTGCAAATACTCTCCTTTCGTCCGATTTTCTCTCGAAAAATGATCTTGAAGCTTATATACCTTTGTTTATTGTACGACGGATTAGTATTATAAAAGCAATAGATCTGGATATTTCGGATGACGCATCAAAGTCGGCCATTTCCCCAGTGAAGGATGAAACATTCAAAATAAGTGAAGTGCGTAGAATAAAGAAAAAATTATAAACGATGATACTTCAATCAGTTTTGTCCCAACTTCTTGGGTCATGCTAACATTCAGAGGTCAAGCGCTGCCTAAACAAGTAGGCTTGTTTGGTTGCATACGAGACGTCTCAGAATTTGTACAAAACTCCATATTAAGTAGAAGATGTCTTCGTTACGGGCATCGAGATAAAATTTGTAAAAATGGAACTAGATGTGTAAAATGCGGCCGAGATCATGAGTCGAGTAAATGTACTAGTACTGAAATTATTTGCGTCCATCGTCTGCGAAGCCATCAGTCAGATGATATAAAAACGTGTCCTGTTTACGAAAAAGAGAAAAAAAATTAAAAAGGAGATGGCAGAAGGAAACATTTCTTTTAAAGAAGCATCATCCAAGATGGAAAACAGTTTTGAAAACATAACTGCTTTCAATTTGATCGGCGGTCGTCAATCTCCTATTCTACATCGAAATGTTCAAGCTTATAAAAAGAGAAATATTCATAATATTGTTTCTGAAAATTAACTGGAAACCGAAAGAAAACGCAGAGAAATAATTGAAATCCCGAGGTCTCCATCGGGAAATGGTGTTTGCCCATTGAATCGATCTCAAATGTCTAGTGAGCCATATATTTCAGGAGGAGTTGCACTCTCTCCCGGCAACTTTCCTGATGTCACTGAATTGATATTTACTATTGCCAAAAAGTGTCTTATCGAACTCAACTCTTCGAGTTCATTTCCAAATTTATCGCATAGTAAAAACGACAATCTTTCTAATATAAACAATAATTCAATCCACAATGGCAAGTCTACGAGTACTTCAATGGAATTTTCTAATAAAGGTTCTTTAGAACTTTATCTGGAAGAAAATAACATAGATATGGAAATATTTAGTGAAACTTGGCTGAAGCCTTTCAACAAACTATCTTTTCAAAAATATAATATTTTCCGTCAGGATAGAAGGCAGGGTCGAGGACGAGGAGTCCCCATTCTCTTGAAAAGATTAATTGCTTTTTCTAAAATGAACCCTATTCCGATTTCAGACAACGTTGAAATCAGTGGGGTAAACATAACCCTTCCAAAAATGAAGTTATTCCAATATATTCGATTATTGTTCTTCCGGGATCTCACATCGAAGAATCTCTATGAATTCACCTTATAAACCAACTAGGAGCAAATTTATTCTTGCAGGGGATTTTAACTCACACCACTCTTCCTGGGTTCGGTGTCTGACTCTCCATCAGGCACAGAACTCGTTGAGTCTTTTCATTCCAAATGATGGTTCGGCAACAAGAATTCTTTCACCAAACAATGCCAAGTCGGCTATAGATTTATCTATTTGTTCAGCTTTACTATTCGCCTTCATAGAAAACTGGTTCGTGGATTAATTTCCTCTAGGTTCAGATAATTACCCTATAAGATTTAACCTGAACAAGAGTAACATTGACATAACTACTCGTCAACCTTCTCGAAAATTCAACACTAATAAGGCTGATTGGCCTTTTTTCTCTACTAAAATACTCGAAGATATTTCTAGTTATGAAGTTGAGGAGATCAACGACTATGAAGAGTTCTTAGAAATTCTAAATAACGCTTGCAACGCTAGCATACCAGTAAACAAATCCAACTCTAACACAAGAAGCAAACCTTGGTGGAATTAAAAGTGCAATACAGCAGTGAAAAACAAAACCTTGGCCTTTAAAAATTATCTGAGAATATCTAACGTGACCAATTTCATCGAATATAGAAAGCAAGATGCTATAGCACGTCATATAATAAAACTAGTAAACAAGAATCCTGGAAACCATTTTGAAGCGATCTCAATAAATGCAGTACTATCTCATCGGTCTGGAAGAATATAAAAAAAAATTGAAATATCCCTACAGCAGTTAGTCACCCTTTAATTGAAGGTCAATGGTCGGAAGAATTCTTAGACAAACTTTGCCCTCTTGGTACATTCCGCCCAGAAAAAGCTATCACCTTTTCGACAAATCATGAACTAGATACACTTTTTGAATTTCACGAACTCGAAAGAGCTCTAAAATCATCAATCAATCAAATTCAAAAGGTTGCGAAAATGTGCAATACATCATGTTATCGAAGTTACCCGAGGAAACAAAAAAAGTATTATTGGATATATTCAATCGGATTGGGTCTTCAGGTATTATTCCTCCAGACTGGAAAGAATACATTGTCGTCCCTATATAGAAACCCGGAAAAAATCCTGATAACGCAGATTCATACAGACCAATAGCGTTGAACTCCTGCATTCTCAAAACTTTCGAAAGAATCATTAAATTCAGACTAGAGTGGTGGTTAGAACATCACAAAAAATTTCCCGAATCTCAGTTCGGATTTCGCAAAGGTTTTTCAACTTACGATAGTATAAACCACCTGGTACGGACATATACTTTTCTTTCAAAAAGAATAATTCAACTAGAGCTTTATTCGCGGACATAAAAGGAGCGTACGATAATTCCAGTTTTGATGTTTTGCAAACAGAAATGCAAATGATTGGACTATCCTCTAGATTTTCTACTTTCATCAAAAATCTATATTTAATCGAGAACTTGTCATTGGATTCAATAATAAACTTTCAGTAGCCAGATATACTGGTCTGGGTATACCCCAAGGAGGAATTTTATCACCTCTATTTTTCATTATTCTTTATCATAAATTAGAAAAAACCATCTCTAGTCTACATGTCAAAGTCCTACAATTCGCCTTCACTCTTCAGGCAGATCTGTCGACAAAATTCAACCAACTCTAGAGGAGGCGACACAATTACTTTCTCAATTCGTTTCTGGTAGGGTGCATGAGCTTCCCCAGAAAAGTCGATTGTATGTACTTTTACAAGAAAGAGGAATCTTTTCCCGTATCATGTCCACCTTGCTGAATACAATTTTCCACATAAAGAGCGTTTTTTGGGATTAGTATTGGATCGAAAATTATCTTGGAAAGATCATATATCTGTCATTTTGAATAAAAGTGAAGAAGGAATTCAAGTACTCCTATACATCTGTCGCAATAGAAGGGGGGGGCGACCAATCTATCTCGCTCTTATTTTAAGGATCATTCATTCGATCCATAATCAATTATGGATCTATATTTTACGGTGAAGACTCGAATACACCATTGGCAAAATTAGATACTCTACAACGTAAGGCATTCAAACTTTGTATCGGTTTGCTCAAAAGTACTCCGAATGAAGTAGTTCTGTCGGAAGCAATGGAACTTCCACTGTCTCTCCGCAGGGAATATTTGGGATGCAAAACATTGAGAAAGGCTATAGTTCCTGAAGTTTATCGAAGAACTATTCCTCCTATCTCTCACCCATAAATATTGGATATCGTGAAAAGACCCAATAATGATCTCTATCTACCACAATATTCTATCTTATAAAGATTGAATAGGAAGATATGATAAACTTCCATTTCATAGTTTGAATCTGAAGGATTGAAAATGTATATATTCCACAATATGAGAATAGGCTATCTACTTATATGACTTTTCAGGAATTCATAAATTCTAATTTCAGTAATCATCACCAAATCTATACTGACGCTTCAAAACAACTTGACAAAATATCCTGCGCTATTTACGACCCATATCTAGAATCTGCTGTCAAATACCGTCTTAATGACACCTTCACTTTCTTCTCATGAGAGCTTTTAGCGGTTTGGAAGGCTTTACACTATGTTTCATCTTCGTTCGAGCGAATTAAATTGAAAAATATTTTGATACTCTCTGAGTGTCAAAGCAGTCTCCTAAGCATTAGTCACATCAAATTAGAAACGAAGATGAATTTAATTCACTGTGGTATCCTCGAATCACTCGAATATTTAAGAAACTTGGGACTTAAAATCTCTTTCATTTGGATAAAGGCTCACTCCGGTATCCCCCGTAACGAAAAAGTAGATTATCTGGCGAAAGCAGTCTTAGAAATAGACTCTTCTCCTTGAGTATATTATGACATTATTCCCCTTCTTCTAAAAAATATAAAGGCTAAATGGATTAACAATTTTCGAAATAGTTCGAAGGCTTGTTTTTACAAATCCATTCACGCAGAGCCCATTACTGAACTTTGGTTCCAAAATGTTCACCTCCTATACCCCGATAAGGTTAGATCCCTCTCTTCCATAGGCACTTCATTCGAATAATGTCTCTAGGGAGCCGTCACGCTCTTTGTCCTAAGTAACTCCATATGATCAAAATGAAAGACACTCCTCTGTGTGAGTGTGGAAAAATTGGATCGTTAGACCATGTTATCCTTCAATGTAAACGTTACTATTTAGAAATCAATTCCCTAGTATCGATTATCCAAAAAGTCAATTACAAATATGATGTCCCCATTAACCTGAATATCATTGTAAAAACTCAAAAGGACATTTCTTGTCTAGAAATATACAAATTTATTAAAAACTACGAATTACCTTCTAACTGATACCTTATTTATATCTTTCCCTTAATCCTTTATCTCTATAGACCTTACAATTCCTTTTATAGCTGTCATATTTCCCTATGTTTTTTTTCCTTATATGTTAACCAACTTTTCACGGCTCTACCTGTTTCTGTATGAAGAATAAAAATCGCTTTGACAAGCCCCTTAACGTATGTATCCACGTCTTTCCTCCTGAATTCTTCTAAATTGTCTCAACTCTATATATCCCTATAAATACATAATAACCTGCTGGCTAATATTTTCAAAACGTGCCAATAATTTTAATTTTCATTAAAAAAAACGTATGGAATTCTCGCTTAACACTTGGTGAAACATAATGAAGAAATGATTCGATTATCACTTGCCAAAGGTTTCACAAATATTTATTAAAAATATACTCCACAACATATTCTGTTGCTAATATGAGAAATATATTTAATTGGAAATTTTTGTTAGATTTCTCAGTGTGCAACGGATAAATGCTCTGTAATAAAAGTTTATGTCGTTTTTGTCTAATTAAAGTCTCAATTAATTTTGGTTCATAGCCGTTGTTCATAGCGATTAATTTTAAAACTTGAACTTCATTCTCAAAATCGACAGCTGGCAAAGGAATAGAAAGCAATCTGTTGCATACTGAGAAATCTAACAGAAAATTTCCAATCAACTATATTCCTAATATTAGAAACAAAATATGTAAGAGATTTCACAGAAATAATATTAACACCATCAGCACTAATAAAAAGAATTTGAATTAATTATTATATGTTATTATATTATATATATTATATAAGCGGAGTATATAAAATACGCTGCAGTGAATGTGAGACATTCTATATAGGCCAAACTGGAAGATTCATCGAGAAGAGAGTTGAAGAACATAAAAGATCTATTCTCCAAAATAAAAATTCTACGGGTTTTTCGGACCACTGCATCCATAAAAATCATTTCATAGATTTCGAGAATATCAAACTCATGCATCCAGGTAATAAAGGAAAAGGAATGGACATCTTGGAGATTATTGAAATTACGTCCGCTCATAGGAAAAACCAGCCAATTTGCAACGACCAACTAGACTTTAATTTACCTCCTGTTGTGCATGCCGTTATACATAAGTGAAACCACTCATTTTGAATTCAGTATTGTATTACTCTTGATAATGGGCTAACAACCCGAAACATATGTTGAGTATTTTTAATAAATATTTGTGAAACCTTTGCCAAGTGATAAACGAATCATTTATTCATAAGATAATTATTTAGTCCCATAACCATACAAAAATAAAAACCAACCCCACTATAAAAATAGCTAGTTTGATTTTTTTCAAAGATATGCACTTCCACCACCATATAAGTAACAAATATATCAAAAACCAGTAGAAAAATCTGCTTGATTCTCGTGGTTTTTTTAAACCTTAAAACCTGTACACTGTACATTATTGATTGTGAATGATAATTCCCATAAATAAATATTTGAAAAGTTTGATACAAGTATAAAGATTAATACAGCTAATATATTAATTTGCAAAACTTGCATGCTTTATTCAAAATAGATGATAATAAAATGTCTCGGTATAGCGGGTCCAACTTGGAAGTTCCATCTCTGAAAAGTCTTTTATTACTACAAAACTATATTCAGCAATATTTGTGATCATATGAATAAGACCTAGATAAAAAGATAAACTGATCCTCACTACCTGATTTTAAGTTTTCTTTTATCTCTAGAACTTCCTCAGCATAAGGATTATTTAAACTTGCAACAGCTTAAATTTTTTTGTTGACTGGAATCGTAATTGCGGCTCAATTACTCTTTGTGATGTTTCATTTTTGGTTGGAAATTGTTCACTAATTGATTTTTCACAGTTGGTCAAATTGTTAACTATAACCAAAAGACGATGAATTTGATTTATTACTGAATTTAAATTTTCTAACTGAGACACCAGATATTTTTTATTTCTGTTCTATTTTCATTTGTACTACTAGGTTCCACAGTAAGATGTTTTAAATTCTCCAATACTTTTTCCAGAGGTGTCAGTACACTGATATGAGCAACCAGGTACATTATTATTCAAAGAAACTTTGGTTTTAGCAATACTGATATGAATAAAATGAATGTGTTTGCATATTTGCTGTCTAATTTTGTTGTATTCACAGGTATATGAATACTTGTGATTACATATTTTACAAATAATGCAGATCTCATGACAACATTCATTTAAACTCTTTCGGCAAATTTTATGATATGAATTATTAGCTTTCCTTTTTTTTTGCAAGTTTCCACACTGCGCCATAATTTTCAATGTAATAATTAATATATTCTCTTGCAGACTGAAGGTGACCCTGAGAAATAATTTTTGATTGCTTTGACACATCTCCTTTAAGTTTGGTTTACATTAGTCAAGTAGCGAAGCAAGTAACTTGAGCAAATAGCTGGAGTCAAGTTGAGGCGTGCTCAAGTTGATGTTTACATTTGCGATATTCATGAACAAGTCATTCGAGTCAAGTAGGTACCGTGTCAAGTAAGAAGTAAACTTTATGCCGAAATAAATCGAAAAAATCGACGAAATATCATTCAAAAGTTTACCTTCATCTTATGTGAGCACTTGGAAAGCCTGATTGAAGATGACTATGAACAGAAAAAAGGAATTTGGGTTCGAAAGTGGTTACAGCGAAGGGATACCCATGGAGCTTCAGCTCTGCTTCTTACTGAACTAGCACTAGAGGATCCAAAAGAATATAAAATATGTTTACGAATGACGCCTGAAATTTTCAATGAATTGCTAGACATGGTCATACCTTACGTTCAGCGCTCAACAACATTCATGAGAGACCCTATACCTGATAGAGTTCAACTGGAAACAACACTATGTTTTCTGGCTACTGGCAACAACTATAGAAGCCCTCAATATTTTTTTCGTGTATCTAACTCTGCTATTTCTATATTTTTGCCAAAAGTATGTGATGCTATTTGTGCCTGCCTCCAAAATTATATGCAAGTAGGTACCAATAATGTAAATTTATAAATTTTATTATTCATCGAAACAGATTCTATAAAAAAAAATTCATTCCATTACCTATATTTTATCACTTTTTGACAATGAAACAGTGAGTTACATTGCTTGTGTTTGAAGAGCTTAGTGCATTCAAGTCATTACTTTGAGGGGATAAGGATTGTTCTTCGGTTTCTATCTCAACCCAGTTTTCAGTTTCATGTTGATCACTCTTTAAACATCCTATCCTGTTGTTTGTGAGAATTTGGGTGAGTCTCTCTGAGCTCGCAGGGATACTTCTTCGGGAAGTTGTTTCAACTGGAGTGTAACATATTTCCCGATTACCTCCTATTCGTTTTCTGGTTCTTCCTCCTTATTCAACTTTTCATTTAATTGCTTTAGTTCTTCAAGAGCAGCCTTCATCACTTGTAACCTTTTTTTTTGAGGAAGCACTCGGGGTAGTTGGTGTTGCTTTCGCTTTAGCTGTTTCCTTATGTTATTGTTGTTCAGAGGTGTTGCAGGATAACCATTATCTAAGCAATTTTCATCTTCATCTTCATGGATCTCCTGCTTTGGTGCAATTGACGGTAAACATATTCTGTTCAAAGTACCACCAAATGAAGGAAGCAGATACTTCAATTTTAAAGGCCAAAGTAGCATTATTCTCATGGCTATTGTCCACCATGACTATTGCTTTCCATACATTGATGTTGGGCGTAATGGAATAATGTCAGATGGTGGAGTATTTCAAAGGTGTTCTCTGTTTGGTCTTTGGAGAATGGCACTCTCCCAGCACCTGGATCTTTAGTAGGGGATGATGCATTTTCTCTCAAGGAATATTTAATGAATCCCTACTCTCGGACAGGACTTAAACATGACGAAAACATTTTTAATTATCGTCTGTCAAGGGCCAGGAGGATTGTGGAGAATGCTTTTGACATTTTGGTATCGAGATTCAGGATTTTTGAGAAAACCAACTCTTGAAAATAAGATAATGTCAGTCTGTGTTTAACATCTGAGGTGAACACATGTGAATATAATTATCGAGAATTAAAATACGCGATATTTAACGATAAAAAATCGTTTGTTTGTTTGTTATTCCTTTTACGTGCTCTATTTCCGCCTTTCGGCCAATGACACGCCGGGGAATTCTGTCACCTCACTAACCCGGGAATTTTGCCGAACCCCTCTCGTGTCGAGGGAAGGGATCTTTAATGTCCAACACATCTCTGTTAGACAGGACCGACGGCTTTACATCTCCTCCGAAAGATGGATACTCAAGCGATTCCCAGAATCCGAAAAATCGCACCGACTTTGTGGGGATTGAACCCAGGTAACTCTGCGCAGGAGACGAGCATCGTATCCCCTACGCCACCGAGCCGGCTTAAAAAATCGTTTATCAGTGTAAAACATTCAATCAAATACCTTACAAACTACCAGCATATAATGTCGAGAGAAGAAAATAGGGAAATCCAGAACAACATGGAAATTTTAGTTGATCCAGGAGGGAGAAATAAAAGAAAAGCAAGTCAAGATGAATTAATAGAAAGCATACAAGAGCTAACAGATGATGAAATTCAAGAGATAATCGGAATAACAAAAAAAATTCGTAGAGCAAAAACACCAGATGTAACTCAAGAAGGCTTCAGAGGTTTCGAATGGACTGAAATAAACAAACAATCAAGAGGTCAACCACGTGCAACAGATTCACCACAACAAAATAAACAACAAAAACAAAACATTCCACATCCAAATCAAGATAACAACAATATTAAAAGAATAAACTACTCAACAAAAATGAGGGAAATTACCAACAAGAAATTTATCAACTTATATTATATTAATGTATCAACAAATGTTGAGTCAAGACTCCAAATGGCTGAAATCTGGGAAAAGGCTAGAATTAATAACAAAGATACGATATTAAAAACCAAAAAAGGATTTCTTCTCAAAAGCGATACCCCAAAAGCCATCCTCGAAAATACTCTAAAAACCCTATTAAACAGTAACATAATTACGGGTTTTACGGCCACATCCTCTTATAACCAAAACGATAATGAAAAAAAGTTACCTCCACCTAGCTATGCCTGCGTAATAGCATCAGTGGAAAAATAAATATCAGATGAACAGATAAGCGACCACGTAAAGAATGCAGGAATGGATTTCAGATTTTGCAAGCGAATAACATCCAAACAAACTAACGCACCAACGCACTTCATCAGATTAATTACAGGCTGTATCACCTCCTATGAGAAAATTCTGACGGAGGGAATGTTCTACAAAAGCCGACACTATGCAGTTTACACTTGTGGTGCCCCACAACCAGCGCCACTGCCCTGCTCAACGTGCCTTAAATATACCCATCGTACAGAAGATTGTAACGAAGAATTAAAGTGCCTAAAATGTCAGGAAAATCACGCTACCAATAAATGCAAAACTCAACTACCGCCAAAATGCATGGTCTTTTAAATGCCCTAGGCGCCCAACAGAACCCATAAAAGGTATTCCTAATTTGCCAGTTAAAACTCTTAATAAAAAATCTTATCAAATAAGCTCTGATGAAAACAAAAAATATCGAATCCATACTCCAGTTACCGTGCATGACACGATAATAATTACTTACGTCTCAAAACTCAACAAAACGAAAAATACCAATCGTGCAGAATTATTCGACAACCTGAGGAAAAAATCCATAACAGAATATAACATTGAAACGACTGTGTCATTTGTGGGAAACAATTGGATTTATATTCTGATGTTCGATCTTGAGGTCAACAATTTCGAATCCCCCACTGAAATAGTTCACGGAAGCATGTCGAGCCATCCTCTTCACATGTCAAACTAAAATCCTTTACTGCAATCTTAATAATTATACATCAAAAAAATATCTAATAAACAATACTATAGAAAATTACGATATCAATTGTGCACTTTTTGTAGAAACTAAAACGAAAGCTGAAGACAGCGTACAATACAAAGATTGGAGAATTGTAAGACATGATGGTAATATAATCAACCATAACATCAGAGGGGGAAGCTTGGCTCAAATACACCCATCACTAGGAATGAGAAAAAGAAACGCACCCAGGATAAATAATCCTTTGAACGACTCCATACATTTCATTATTCCCATTGAAAACGACGAATTACACATTTTCCTAATATACAACCACCCAACATCATATCTTGAAGAGACCATCCTAAATATGGCAGTAAACTATAAATATTCACTGATAATTGGAGATTTCAACATCAACAATAGCAAGAAACGCAGAAACCTAAATAACTTTCTGCAGAGGTCCAGTTTCAGCATGGCAGAAACTCCGTCAACTTTTATAATGCCCAATAATGAGGACACAACGCCTGATTTGATATTATTCAGGCCAAATATGAAAAATTTTATTGCAAACATTGATGTCATACCAGATCTGGGAAGTGAACACTTGTCTATTTATCTAAGCCTAAACGTGGATATAACTATGAAATTGGACAAATTTTACTGCTTCCGCAAGGCAAATATGGAAAACATCAACAAACGATTAGAAAACTACATAAATATCAATAGACTGGTGCCTATTTCACCTAATAATATATCTGATTTTTTAAAAACTTTGGAGGAGACTGTCTTGGACAACACACCCAAAACTACAAGGACATATGGGACGCATGAGCTTCCACCATTTATTATTAGCTTAATAAAAACTATAAGAAGAATGTATAGAGAATACAGACAAAACCCTTCACCTGAAATCAAAACAAGTATTAACAATTATAGTAAAGAAATTCATAAGCTTATACACCAATACAGGCAACACAGCTGGGTCAGGACTTGTGAGGAAATAAATGAGATGAAGGGAAGGATGTTTTACCAGAAAATTAGTAAGCTCTCAAGATACAAAAACGCACAAAAAACTCCACCCATAGAAGAAAATGGTGTTCTATACGAGACAGAAGAACAAAAAGTTGAGGTATTCGCGAAACACTTTGAACTCCATTATGAAGAAACTCAGAATCCCCAATTTAATAAACACATAGAAAACGAAGTGGAACAGTGGTGCGAAAACTTTTTTGATGAAAATCACATTCCAACAGAAGAAATAGAAATCGAAGAAAGTGATTATTTCCAAATTTTACAAAATCAAAAGTGTACAGCACCGGGGGCTGATAATATACCATGGGTGGTGGTCAAAAGATTTAGCATTAATATACACATTTTTATTATGAGCATATTCCACTTCTGCCTCTCCAATCTCTATTTTCCTCCCGAATGGAAAATAGCAAATATTGTAGTAATTCCTAAACCTAATACTGACCATAAAAGAGTTAATAACTATAGACCTATAACTTTGCTTCCTGCTCTTGGCAAGATGTTCGAAAAGATAATCAAAATAAAGATAGAAGAAATCATTGGGGATAAAATTCCTAATCATCAGTTTGGGTTTCGAAGCCAATGCTCTACTCTGCACCCTATTACTATTCTCATTTCAAATGTCCAGGCTGCCAAACTCAATAAACTCTCATCTGAAGCAATATTTCTTTTTATAAAAAAGGCATTTGATAATGTATGGCACAAAGGGCTCCTATACAAGTTGAAAAAATTGGAATTGCCAAACTACTTAATCCACCTCATAAGAGAATTTTTATTGGACAGGAGCTTGGCAGTAAAAATCAAGAATGCAAGATCAGAATCCTTCAAACCTAAAAAAAAGGTTCCACAGGGTTCACCTTTATCGCCTTTACTATACAACCTTTTTTGCACTGATATAAATGAAAATGTCGACCATCAGGAAAAGGCCGAATATGCTCTACAGTTTGCCGATGACACTGCCCTCATAGTACACGCTAAAACAAAAGAACAAGTTATGGAGAAGCTACAAGCCCTGGTGGATAAAATTATGAACTGGCTTAACAAATGGAAATTACTGCCAAATCCTGTTAAATGTCAACTGATTATTTTTAATCATACCCCATCTCATGCTTCCCCGCAAATTTCGATCAACCAGCACAACATTAAACCTAACGTCACAGCAAAATATTTAGGCATAAATATTGACAACAAACTTAGCTTCAACTATCACACTAAACTCTGTAAAAGAAAAATTACTACCAGAGCTGAATTTTTTCGCTGCCTGACCTACAACAACAAAGGAATAAGCAAAAAAAAACAGCTGCTAAAATCTATAAAAGCATTTGCAGGCCAATCCTAGAATATGGCCACACTATATTTCTAAACTGCAGAAATCCAGCAATAAAACAATTGAGAAGTTCAGAAACTACTGCCCTCAGAACGATTACCAAGATGCGCCACCCAGATCTCTAAATATATCTATCTATCTAAATATAATATACCTAAATGTAAAATTTTACGGGCTGCAGGACCTAGGTCGATGGCCAATTGGCCAATATTATGTTATTATTTATTGGCTAATAAAAATCGTTTATTATTATTATTAAGATAATGTCGACAAGTTTGTAAGTGCCTCCTGTCATTGGTTTCGGAGTACCTCAGGAACTACTTATCTTCCTCCAGGTTCAGTAGACACAGAAGATCAATACTGGAGCAATAGTGCCAGGAAGATTGAGGAGAGTATAACATCAGTCATTTTGGAAGCAATAACACTTCTGAGAGAGCTAAGAAAATTCGCGATAATTTGAAACAGTACTTTTGCAATGAAGGCAGAGTATCATGGCAGGACATGTTAGTAAGATAAAATAATATTCTCCTAAACTTTGTAATTTCAGAGGAATTAATAAAATGGCCTTTCTTCAGTTTTCCTTTCATTCATCAAATTGCAATCATTTTACCTACATATCTTATGAAAGTAGATAAAAATGTAGAGAATAGAGTATTTCTGACCCATACATGCGCCGATTTCGTAATAAATTTAAAGTTAGCATAAATGCATTTCAGTCTTTGCACATATAAGTCACATGTTGAGTTTACTATAACTGCTCTGGTTTTTAATTCATTTCAATATTATTTGTCAAAATACTTAAGTAATTCGTCTTTGACGGTCTTCTTGCTTCAATGTTCTTGAGGAATATTTCCATTATATTGAACCATTTCATGCCTGGAATATATATATCCTCAGCACCAGAACCTGATTTCTGGCCTTTCTCAATTTTTACACTTTTCCTGTGATTATATGGTACGTAAATTTTTTAGCTTATTTTTAACATCGTTGTGACCGAATCCTTCTATTTCCATTTCATTTACAAGACTTTTTTAATGTAAATGTTTGTTTCTGTAATTTTTGCTTGTATTATCCCACAAGCGGGATATATCTTCATACAGCTCAATGAATTTCACCGTTGTTTCATCCGTACACCTCATTTTTCCATTTTAAAAGCGAATACGAATGCCATATTTATTTTATTCAATCGGCAAATCGGTCAAATGCGTATACAGAACAACTTAACCTCTAACTTGTGGTTTGTTTGTTTCATCTTTTAACAATGTGCTTGAGAACTTAGCCCATTTACCCAGTGGATCTACAGCTTATAGTGGATTCCGAACCACTCTCCTAGACCGTGCAATGATAACCGCCACCACAAGGATTCCAAGTTATCTGGTGTTCGGATGTTAATGCCCTCTTTGGGTGACTTTTCCAAGTATCACAATTTTTATTCAAGGCCAACATCCATAACTTGACCCGGATTCGAACCAGGGGCCTCGTCTAAGCAAATTCCTACATACTTACTCACTAACCGTGCAGCTACCGAGGCGGTTAAACTCTAACCTAGTGTAAGGACTGCACGAAAGGAATGAAAGTACACTTGAACGACTGTCTACATGAATCGAGTAGGTAGTTCTTCAATCATACCAGTAAGAATTCACGGGGTGGGGGTACAATTTCATTCCAGTAAGTTGAGCTACATTCAAGTCACTCGACTAGAAGCGCTACTGGTGCAAGTACTTGATCAAGCGCTTGTATTAATGTCTATACGATGCGAGTAGCGACTTTCTAGTGACTCGTTCAAGCTACTTGACTCGTTACTCGACCCATGTAAACCATACTTTAGTCAGCCTTATTATTATCATGATGCTCTTATCTTTGATATACTTCAGAACACTATTCAATGATTTATCTAGCCTTTTAATAGTTTTCCATTCTAAATAAAAATACATTATAACTTTATGCATCGATTCCAGGTACATGTTTGTATGGAGTGATTTTTTTTCTTAAACAATAAGCCCATTTACGGAAATTGTGACTGTAAGTGATTTTAAAATAATAGCCAAATGCTCTGGTGCTGCTATCACTGCACATAAACTGTATAGCATTCTGTAAATATAAAAAAAATCATTTTGAGTTGAATGCTGTTGCAGTTTTCAAAATTTGATATACAGGAGAGCGTTTTTCTTTATCACCTATTTTACTTAAGTTGCTCATCCATTCTCTATTTACATGCCAAGCACAAGATAAATGCTCAGCATCTCCCCCCATCACCTGAGTCCAAGCATTAAAATATGATTCAGCCATGTCAGACATGAATAGTTCACATTTTATGAAGCCTGCAATTAAAAATGAATTTATACTTTTAACTCGTTAAATAAAAACAATTTAATGGGGGCATAAAAATCAGCTCACCATACTAATAATAGTCCCCATCTGCCACTGGTAATCAGAATTTTTATAACTATACCAGTATAAATGGTGAAAAATTTATTATAAGAGCAGGGGAAGAACTCAATATACCCCCACAAATATTTAAAGAATCCTATGTTTTTCTGTATTACCATAATCGCCATCATTTCGCTGCATGATTGTTAATTGTATTGGAAACAATAAATACCTACCTAATATTACCTCACGACTTCTTCGATAGGTTACATTCAGACAACTTAAATACTCAGCAACTTTTTCTTTAATTAATGAAATAAAGAGATGTTGTATAGCTGCATCTTCTCTATTGGAAGACATTTCTGCCACAGGAAAGGCATGATGTAATTCATCAACCATCATTAAAGTAGTTAACTCAAAGTCATAAGAGTTAAGGCCATGAGTTCCATCGATGGTTATTGTGGTGGGAATATTTTTTATCATATATCTTTGAAACTGATTCATTATAACTATTCCAAAATCTGAATCTTTTAAAATATCATGTTTTTTGCCTTGCATTTTATACAACAAAACTGTTAACTGGATTCTCATTTAAACTCTGGCACTCTTTAACCCATTAAACTACTGAGAAAGCATAATTTTTATCTCTTTTCCCATCTTCGCATGCAATGCCGTAACTATTTTTAATGTTCTTGTTTTTGTTTTTAATATTCTTTTAAGTTGACTCCCCAATTTTTTCCTGTTTGCTTCTAGAATCCTAAAAATAAGATGATTCTTTAAATTTTGAACTGCTGTTTAGAAAATATTTTTATTATATTAAATTATTACAATTAATTAAATCATTTAGGTAGGGGTAATTATTTGATATAGTGTTGTAACGTGCTAAAATCACGTCACAACAATTAGAGTTGAAACACCTGATTCCAACCCTCTATATGTGTAACACCACTGGTTAACAATCTGATGCGCGCAATACGCATATGATAAGTACATGTGCTACGATCATTCTTGAGTCCAGGCGTTCCTTTTCTTTGCAGACCTTCAAGCGAATAAGTTGAACTTGAAAATCCTCCTAAATTGCAGTTAATAAAATTATGTTAAAATTCATATCTTGTATCTCATAAACTGTGTAGTAACCTATATCAAAATCTCTATTCGTGGTGTTGATCCTCCAGCAACGTAGATGCAAAAAAGAAAATATTGAGAGGTTTTTTAGCTCAAGAATCAACAAACCGCAGTTTCACTAAAATTGAACTCAAAAATTCTTTTGAGCAAAATTGTATTGCTGTTGCAGAGTCGATTGCTTAAATAACAGAATCGATTTCTAAATTGCAAGATTCAGTAACCAGTCCAAATTATCTTAAAATAGCTTCTCGATTGATGCATATCTCTGGTAGAATTTTTCGAATGAAAGTCACTGAAGGAAATGATGGAGAAGAAGCGACTCAGAGAAATTTACTATCCCAGTTGATAACATTAGAAGCAGAATTGGCTGAAATAGTAGAAACTAGTGATCCTAGAAATAATCCACCTCATTCTACGTCAATTGCTTCAGGTTCAGTTCCTTCTAACCTAACTTATCCCTGTTTATAAATGGAGTATTAAAAAGTTTTCTGGACGAGGTTTTCTGATTGCTTTCTTAGAATTAATTGATTCACTCAGAATATCCAGACGCTGCTCTGAATCTGATTTATTCGAATCTGCCAGTGATCTGTTCGAATCACATGCTTGGACCTGGTGGCACAACAACTACCTTAAAATAGTTTTTCTAATTGGGATGAATTAATCACTGGATTGAAACAATCATTTTTGCCTTATAATTATGATAGGAATTTATTAGACGAAATCAAGTCAAGAAAACAAGATCATGGAGGCTCAATTCAATACGTTAACACGTTCAATACCTCAACAAGAAATAGTTGATATCATCCTCAACAAATTATTACCTGATTATGTAAAGGCTTTAGTTCTTCACGATATCTCAACAATTCCTGAGCTTACCTCTTTGTGTAAAAGAATTGAAGATTCTTTACAACTTCATAAAGATTATCGATCTTCTCCTCGTAGGGAATATAATAAATATCTCAATCCCAAAATGTATCTTCAAATGTTTGTTGTTGGAATTGCCAAAAATCTGGTCATATCTATAGTAATAGTAAGGTTAAACGTTCAGTTTTCTGTTTTGGCTGTGGTAAGAAAGGAATTATCAAGACAAAATGTCCAGTTTGTTGAAAAAACCTCACAAGACCAGGCCTCAATCTCATCGACATTGCAGGCCCTTCAGGTCAAGTAAAGTCGAAAGTACAAAAGACAAAAAATCAAAGTTCCTAAACCACAATTCTAAATTATTAACTCAAACTTTTAACATACATGACTGGAAATCTTGGCTCAGAACTATTAAAAATTTTTATAACACCTATTCAAAACGTTGTGCCAAGAATGACAGTTTCAACGCAAACAAAATCAAGTCTAGTATTGATGGTGTTAGACCCAACGAGTTGAGTTTTCCACAAGTTATCTCTGATTCTGAAAATGTAAATCCCTTACTTGACGCTAGAGAGAGTGATAATCGACTTTATCTTTCTGTATTAATAAATACAGAACATATTTCTGCTTTGTTAGACAGTGGAAGTAACACATCAATTTAAGGATCCCCTGCTTTGTATCTTTTAAAAACATTCCATTTGCTCAGTACAATAAACTACCGCTGATGGTCAATTACAGAGTGCATTAGGATACATCTATCTTCCAATTACAATTAATAATGAAACTAAAAATTGCAGAATTTCAGTAGTGCCTTCAATTAAGCATAAACTCATCTTGGGAATGGATCTGATCAAGGATTTTAGCTTGCAACTGAACTTTTCTGATTTTTCTTATGATTTATCCACTTTTTCGTGCAGTCAATGTTATTCAAGGTCAGGATGTATTAACAGAGGAAGACAAAATTCAGTTGGAAGGTATAGTGAAACTGTTCAAGGAAATAGGCCCTAAAGACACCAGATACTGGTGATGCGAAACCTATTATCCAAAGACAGTATCCACTTTCACCTGCCATGCAGAAGATTCTTTATTCTGAAATCGATAAAATGCTTGAACAAGATGTCATAATACCTTTATATACACCTTCACCTTGGCTGTCACCACTTTGGCTTGTATCTAAGAAAGATCAGGATAGTTATCTTGTTTGTTTTGACAGGAGAAAATTAAACTCCGTATCTAAACCTGATAGTTACCCTATGCCCTTATTAGATTCTATAATTTCCAAGGTAAGAGATGCAAAGTTCATATCTACAATCGATCTTAAATCTGCATTTTTTCAGATTCCTCTCGATGAAGAATCAATAATTGAGACCATATTTGCTGTAGCTGGAAAAGGCCTCTACTGTTTTAAAGTTCTCCCTTTTGGTTTGAACACAAGTGCTCAAGCAATGTGTAGACTGATGGACAATGTAATTGGACAAGACTTACAATCTTATGTCTTTTATTATCTTGATGATATAATAATAGTACAGCCAGATTTTTCAACTCATCTTGATATCCTTAAAAAGTTATTACATCGACTCAAGGATGCCAACTTAACTGTGAGATTTGAGAAATGTCAATTTTGTCGAACTAGCTTAAAATTTTCGGGATTCGTCGTGGATGATAAAGGTTTACGTACAGACCCAGAAAAATAGCTTCTATCTTAGAATACCCTGTACCAAATAATACCACTTAGTTGGATATTATCGTAGATTCGTCAAAGATTTTCTTCAATGTGTAGTCCAATTTCTGATCTCCTTAAAGGAAGAAAGAAAGAACTACCTATCAGTTGGACACCTGAGGTAGACGTAGCTTTTCACAATATGAAAAAGGCACTAACATCTACGCCCATATTAGCTAGCCCAGATATTTCAAAGCTGTTCTCTATTATGTGCGATGCTTCTGATACTGGAGTAGCGCAGTTCTCTTTCAAGAAGAAGATCTGTCTTGAACACCATGTAGCATATTTTAGTGAAACCTTGAACCGTTGTTGACGTAAATATACTACAACAGAGCGTGAGCTCTTGGATGTCTTATATACCATAAATAAATTCAGATGTTACATCGAAGGGACAAAGTTCACTGTTATAACTGACCATTCCTCTTTGATCTGGCTGCACAATATGAAAAATCCTTCACCTAGAATATCAAGATGGATTGTAAAACTCTCTTTAATATCGTACATAGACGGGGTTGTGAAAATAATGTCGCTGATTTTCTGTCTAGAATGTATTAAGTATTAACGAAAATGAACAAGTGTCACTTCTAGATTCATCTTCTCTCAAGCCAGATCCATGGTACAATAATTTATGTGATAAAGTCACTAGAAATCCAGATTTGTATCCCTCCCACAAGGTTGAAAATAGAATTCTCTATAAACATGTAATCCCGAAATTACGACTAACTGACGACTTTTCTGATTGGAAAATTGTTGTTCCCACCACTCACCGATTAGAAGTTATGAAAATGTTTCATGATAACGATACTGCCGGTCGTTTTGGCTACTTCAAAACTTTATCTATAATATCTGAAATTTATTACTGGCCAAAAATGCGACAGTGTGTCCTTCGCTATGTTAGGAAATGTAAAATTTGTGCTACTAGTTAATCTAGTAATCTTCCACAAGCAGGTTTAATGGTACAATACCGAAATATCAATTTTCCTTTTCAACTTATATCTACAGACTTGTTAGGACCATATCCTTGATCGAAAAGTGGGAATCAATATGTTTTAGTAGTCGTTGATTGGTTACAAAATTTGTCATAGTTCATCCAATGTCCCGAGCTACATCTCGTAGCATAGTTAAATTTATAGAGAATCAAGTTTTCCTCCTGTTTGGCGTTCCTCAGATTGTTATTATAGATAATGGACCCCAGTTCATTTCTAAAGAGTTCAAAGATCTGATGAAACATTATAATGTACAGGAGATCTGGTATAATGCCAGATATTTTCCGCAGATTAACCCAACTGAAAGAGTGAATCGCACTGTCACCACAGCTATACGATCACATATACATATACATGAAGAAGAATTGGGATCAGAACATTCATAAAATTGCACAGGCTATAAGGTTAGCAAAACATGAAGTTACTCAATTTTCGCCCTCTTTCTTTACATTTTATAAGAATGTAGCTACTGATGGATCTTTCTTTGGTAAGATTTCAGACAATGCAAATAACAAAATTGAAATAACTGATCGAATTTTGAATGAAAATGTAAAGCAAAATCTACCAAGGATTTATTCTAATGTTCAAAAACGTTTATATCAGTCCTATTTAATGAATTCAAAGAGATATAACCTTCGCAGAAGTGACGTTAAATTTCATGTTGGTGAAAGAGTTTGGAAACGCAGTTTTGTTCAGTCAAAAGCAGTTGATAATTTTGCCTCGAAATTGGCCCCAAAGGTTGTGCCATGTATGATAAAAAAGGTTCTTACTTCGCTAGTTTATCAGTTGAAAGATCTAGATGGGAACAATTTGGGAAATTTTCATGTGAGAATTTTCATGTGAGGGATATAAAGCTGGATGTTTCTGATAATATATCTGGAAGTGAGAGTGATACTGAAGATGTCTAGGAAAAGTCTAGTCATCAATGAATTTTCTTATCTTCAATTTTTCTTTATCTTTGACCTTTTTAAGTTTTCGTATCTTCAAATTTTCTCAAATTTCTTATCTTTGATCTTTTTAAATTTTCTTATCTTCAATTTTTCTTGAATTTCTTTATCTTTGATCTTTCTGAGTTTTCTTACCGTTCCTCAAAATTTTTTTTGTAACTTGAATATCTGTTATTTTATTAACATATCTTTTCATGTAGGTTGAATCTATTATACACCTGATGTACAAATTGCAATGTTTCCCTTATCTTATCTTTAGTAGGTGTAGCAAAGTGCTTAACATCTACATTATCTTTACCTTACCTTATCCCCCTATTCTTAGCGCACAGGAATTTATTTGGTAAGTATTGCAACTTGGGGTAACAGAACAAAAGATTAAATTTAGCCGGAACAGTAGATATGTTATAAATCTTTCTTTTCTGTATAGTAACCACGTTGGTATATAAGTCATGTTCAAATATTACCTCAGCAAATAGTTTCACATTTATCTTATCTTAATAGCAGAGCAATAAGTTAGATTCACCTTACATGTATATTCAAGTTACATAATTTCTTCTAAGTTTTTTGCTTGCAGGGCGCCGTAATTATTTTTTCATACTGTAATTATTGATGCCTATGACTCTGATGATTTAACTTGAGTTGATAGTGTATTGTTTTCATTAAGGGGTAACGATTTAATGTCAGGCCAGAAGCTTGACTCCTGCTATGATAATGCCACCGGTCACATCATACTGTCTGTAGCCAATTTGTTGAGTTTTTTTTAAAAAACCCAATCAATTTTGTGTTCAGATATTAATGACTGAAATAGTTAAAGGTTCATTTTCTTGCTATAGTCTTGTGTTCCTTCCCAACCAGATTACAATTTCTTCGAGAGATTGGATTATGCAATACAGGAGAACTCCAAATTTGTAGCGTTATCTTCAATCTCTTGAAAATCGATTTATAGGTCAAAAGTATCGATCTTATTTGTATCTGCCAGTAACACTGACTGTGGTAGAGTGGTGATCCTGTGATTGATTCTTTAATTCATTCTTATTTCTGTTGATACCTTCTTTTTTTTTTAATTGATCGTTACTACCTTAATGGACATATACACACTCATCTTGGATTGACTTTGTTCGGAATATATAGATTGTTGTTGGGAATTGAGCGTTCTTCGACATTGCTTATAAAACTTTCCGTTTCTAAGAACCTTAAGTCGGCAGCAATTTGTTGTTTCCATCCCTTGATTTTGATTTCCTTTGCTCTATTTTTATCGATTTCGACTTTTTATTTGAGGATGCTAAGAAAGAGTTTTTATTCTTTATCTTATCGTTCCTGAAAATAAGACCTATCTTGGTATCTCAAATAAATTGTCTCTTTTTACCGATCTCGATTGTAAATTTCTACTTGAGCATACTAAAATAGACTTGTTTCAGTTTATCTTCATTATCTTATCGTTCCTGAGACAAGACCTAGTTGGCATCTCAAGTTCTTTTCTTACCGATTTCGACATCCTCTTATGTAGGTTGTTGAGTTTTCTTGTCTACACTGCACAGTCCCTTATTCCTTCAGACATTAAGTGAACATGTTCTGTTCAATTTCTTACAGTGTGAGCACAGAACTCAATAACTAGCATTTTGTGTGGATTACTTACCGATTGTGACTCTCGATTTTGCCTTGTTCTACAGAATAATACCTTTCGTTTCTTTTCACCTCTCAGGAGACTTGAGATGCTTTTACCTTTTATCTTCTATGTATTGTTCTGCATTTTAGCTGGTCAAGACAAAACTACTATTTTCTATTTTAGACATTCTCCAAATTATAATTATTTTACTGATCTTGGCTAGAGTTGGTTCCTTGCTGGCTGGAGGTGTTGCGGACTGATCCTACAGTGAATTTCCACTTCATGTGTCAGGTACACGAGGCTTGAGTAGTACAGTTTCACTCTATTGCGCAATGCCTGACTAGTAACACAACATCATTCATGAAACAGGTGGGGAGGATGTTCTTTTTGGGATCGGACTGATGTACGTTGAGCCAGGGGGAATCAAAAGGATCTAATGATCACATGAAGTTGACCTCTTCTACCCATGGGGAAGAGGGGGAGTCTTGTCACATGACTCTTTTTTTTTTGTAATCTGTGACCTTGCCGCAGTTCCGTAGTTGTTTCTCTCCGCTGGCTTGAAACTTTTCCTTCATTTTGTACCATCCGGGCCTGAATAGGCAAGATGTATTTGTACAACCTTACTTTTTAGTTAAAAAGGGGTGGTAGTGGTGGTGGTAGTAACCTAAACCAAAAATTGTATTTCCTGAACCCATTTCTGTTTCGTCTCTACTGGAAGCTAGAGACCCGGCAAGATTAAATTCAATTTGCGGATGGGATCTGCGGATCCTTGATGCGTTTCACTGTGTCTGTGTCCCTAACGCTGGGTACTAATAAATGTTTCTTTTAAATTTTTTAAAAATAATCATCTTTCCTATTAACTTTTCTACTTTTCTAGTAAATTTCCTTTAACTTAGTTTTCATCTCTATACATTATCTTTTAAATTAAAAACAATTTTCTTTCCATTTCACTTTTGTAAATTTCTGATAAATTTTCTTCAATTTAGCTTTATTCTGATGAAAAGAGGTCAGGCTTTGGCGCGCAAAACAAAGCTTGTCGCGTTTTCAACGTTGATTTCATTTGGCTTCCATTTTCCTAAATTTTCGCTTTCCATATCTATCATAATCTTTTTGCCGTTTGATATTCACTTCTCATATTTCCATCTCTTTAAATTTTCAAGGTTCTTCTTTTGTGGCTGATTGAATTGTTCTCGAAGGCAGAAAAAAAACATGAAATATGAACTTTTCCAATGGTTCAGTATTTTGTAATATAGTGCAAGGTCCGTTTTGCATGGTTCTTACATGGCTCTATCACTTTGTCCAATTGTCTGTGATTCTGAAATTTTGAAAATGGCCTGAAATTATCACATTAAATCTCGCTGATGAAGAATTCGTGGACACTTTGAATGTTGTCCGATCAACGGTAAACACGATTATTTCCGAATGAAACTACTCGGAGATTCAATATACTCGCGGTCGGTTATATGTCTTTACAATAAACCGTAGTATTTTCCGAATGAGCATAATCCGGTCGACTGTTTCAGAGTTTCGGAACTAGGATTAATTTTGAAAGATGTGTGAACTATGTTAAAAACATCGTTGTTGGTGAGATATACGTTGAGATGAATTTTACATCTGGATAAGGAAAGCCTGGTAGAAGCTTTCGAAACGATCTGAAACATAAAATAATTAATTGTTTCCTAAAACTTGTTCACATAAACTCTAGGAAAAAATGCTCATATATATATATATATATATATATATATATATATATATATATATATATATATATATATATATATATATATATATATATATATATATATATATATATATATATATATATATATATATATATATATATATATATATATATATATATATATATATATATATATATATATATATATATATATATATATATATATATATATATATATATATATATATATATATTCTTCTTCTTTCTTCATATTTGCGATATCTTTTAAGGTGTATTATCTTCAGGAGTAACTCTAGTAAGTGACTCATTAAGATAATGGTACGGTAGTCTTTGCAGTACTTTGTACTGGGTTTCTTGGGTAGGGTAACAAAAGGTGATTTTAAGCAATCTCTGGGTATTATTCCTGTTCTATAAATATTATTTAATAAATCCACCTGTACGGAAAGGGAGTTGCCTTCATTAATTACTTTTAGAACATCTACGTAAATTCCATCAGGTCCAGGTGACTTGCCGCTTTTTGCTACTGCAATAGCATGTTCTACTTCCGCTTTTGTTATATCGATCCCATCGTTTAAATTGATGTAATGGGATGCAGTTCTATCGTCATTAAAAATATTCTGAATATACTGACTCCACTCTTTCAGTTTATCTTCTGGTGATGTAAGAATATTGTCGCCTTTAGTAAGTTACTTTTTTGTTTATAGGTACCAGCCCTTTCTTTTACTTTTTTATGCAAATTGTAAGTGTCGTGTTTTGCATCTAATACCTCAATTTCATCGCTAGTTTTCTTTTGCTATTCTTATCTTGGAACGAATTGACTTTCGAATAATTTTGTGGACACTTACTTTTAAAAGTTCTTCTCAAATCCATTAATTCCAGTATGTCATTGGTCATCCAAGGTTGCCTCTTTTTCGTTGTGTTTTGTGCTAGATTTTTATCTCCAACCTGCCTTACAGCTGTTTTAAATCGTTCCCAGTGTGTGTTCTATATGTTGTTCACTTTCACCTCTCATGCTTGTTAGTTGTTGACTGAGTTCATTCTTGACTACTAACTTTAGTGTAGGATCCTTCAACTTTTGTATTTCTAGTTGGTATGTTTTCTGACCTCTAACAATTCGTTCAGCTTAATGTTTACAAAGGCTGCTACTAGGTTGTGGTCAGCATATACGTCGGAACCAGGGTACGTTTAAGCATTCTGTATATAGTTCCTGAATCATTTGTTCACGAGAATATAATCAATTTGGCTCTTCACGTTTTTATCTGCATTGGAGGTTCAAGTGTAGAGACATCTGGGATGTTGCTTAAACAAGGTGTTAGTTATAACAAAATTTTCGTCTAGACAGAACTGAACCAACCGGTCTCCTCTCTCATTCGGAACACCTAACCCGTATTCACCGACTACATCTTCACGTCGTCCTTTCCCCACTTTGGCATTGAAGTCGCCCATCAGTAGAACAATATCGGATGATTTAGTCAAATCTGTTTCTTTCTCAATATCGCTGTAAAATTTTTCAGTGTCTTTGTCAGATGCACTACAAAGGGAATTACTTTGCATGTTATCGGTCTTGTTTCCAATAGCATTAAAATTACACGATCTGAAATAGGTACGACGTCTCTTACGGCTCTATGAATATTTTGGCTAACAGCTGCGCCAACTCCATTCCAGTGTTGCAGGTCATCATTACTAGAACAATAAATGTGATATCCATTTATTTGACATCTACACGAACCTGGCAATCGCATTTATCTATTTTTAGTATTTGCATTTTTCTTAATAAGTTATGACTTTTCCCTCCTTCGGACATACTGTGCACATTCCAGGTGGCGATGTTTTTGATGAACTTATGTGAGGATATGCAGGGATTTTGCTGGCTAACGACCTGGTAAGCCCTGCAGTCTACGGTGCTTGATCTTCCTTTGCCGGATCTTGGATTCCGAAGTCCATGATCAGTAAGTTTTTGAGTTACAAAATTGCTTGTCATGTTGATTATACTAGGGATATCCTAAGGATCTTGAATGTGGTAGTCATCCCGTGGCTTTCCACATCCTTATGACATTGACTGTTTGATATTTAACAGTTCCTCTGCCTTCGGGGCCAATTTCCTAACCCTAGGACAAAAGAGTGCCCTTCACCTAGTGCTAATTTTGGTCCGTCCTGGATATTTGATTTTTCCGGTACCACTCATATCTGAGAGGCGTTCGCTTATCCGCCATCTGGGGAGGCGCCCGATGGAGGATTAGCAACCCCACACGGGTAATTTGAACTGGCAATATAAATACATATATACTATGACGATTTCGTGAGACACATCTACAAATCTTTTTAAGTACTATCTATGTTAATATATATGCCACTTTTTCAAATACTATTTTCTCATTCTCAATTCTCAATGTTCTTAAGAAATGCACAACTATGTGTAAGTGAATTACGTATCTTCCATAATTCAAATGTTTCAGTACAACTCTTCGTTTCGTGAAAGGTTTTTCTGTATATATATTATATATTTCTTCCTTGAAGAAACTTATGTTTTCGTAAATACATTTATATTGGAATATTGAAAGTTATTCACTAAATGTCTATTATCTATCTGTTCTTATGTTTGCAATGAGATACAGAAATATTCATAATCGTTTGTTATTATTTCGGAATTGAAGTAAATCAACCTAACCTATAACATTATCTTCTAGGATTCTTGGAATATTGAAATTACTTATCATTATTAGGATTCTGTATGAAATAAATCAATACTATCCTCATTAAAGAATAGGAAATTACCCAAGGCAATATTGACAGGTAAAAACTTTTCAGGTATATATTTCTCTCAAAATTGAATTCACTCTTTACGAGAATACATTCAGATTATGAAAATATCAAAAGTAATTCACAACATGGTTCATATCCATTATGTATCTGTTGCTACAACTGTTAAAGGTTACAAAAAATCATAATCGTAAATTTAGCAATGTACGAGGGAAGCGAAATGATTCAGAACTAGGCTAAATTGTACATGTTAAATAATAGTAGTAATAGTGTTTCTGTAATGGGATTAAACGAAAAATAATGGAATATCCTTCGGAACACTATTGACTAATAGAGTAATAGGCTCTGCTGCGTATATATCTACTGAAAGGATATTCATTTAGACATTTGGTTTGATCTACATTATCTACCTGTTGTTATAACTGTTATAAGTTACAAAAATTCATTATGATGAATTTAGTAGTGTACGAGGGTGTTTGATTAATTTCAGATTAGCTAAACTTTACCTGTTTTGGAAATATATATCTTATTGTTTCTGACTTCAAACTAAGCTAGAAAGTCAGGACCAAGAATAAACAAAATATTTTGAACTACATATTCACTTCATTATTTTGCATTTCAGTTCCTCCAAGAGGAAGCAAGCTATTAAATTATTCAAATTCAAATGTAAATGGAAATTTAAGATGTTCGGGGGAGCTCCTGGTAATTTGAAATTCTAAATCACAGGAATCTAAATCGAAAGACAAAATATTGCTTTATATGTCTTGCTTCAAATAACCAAGACTCGTACTCTGTACGAGTAAGCCTCATAAAACGAAGGGTATTCTGATTTATTATGTATATATATATATATATATATATATATATATATATATATATATATATATATATATATATATATATATATATAATTAATTCAAATAAACAATACAAAAGTTATTTCGTGGAACTTGGATTTGATTGTTGTTACCAAATATTAATATAAAAGTTAGTTATATATGTTGTGGGGTTATTCAATAAATAGGAAACGAAATACACATATAATTAATATATAATCTATTGAACGAAAATCATATTCATTAATATTTGTATTGGAGAAAAGAAAACTCTAAGGCAATTTACATAAGATCTGATTTTGATAGGTATTTGGTTTTAATTGAATTTATAATTTCATATCTTGATGTCAATTGAAATTACTCAACTTCGATAATATGACATTTTAATCAAATATTTGAGTATAAAGAAGTACTAAGTCAGATTATTCAATATTTGAATTATAAGCTACCATCAAAGAATGCCTACTATGAAGTTAAGCATTCAATGAAACAGCTAAACTACTGATTTCATCTGTTGATAATACTTACGTTACATATTGCACGAAGAAGTATATCACCGAAGTTCAAAAAGCTATAATACATTTTCGCATCATTTAACTATTTACTACTCACTCTACTATTCAGATCTAGATTCAAATATATCCTCTTATTTGAAAACGGTGTTCATTTTCACTATAAAATCTCACTTTTCTTCATATAGATTGATAATTTTATCATCGTTCAGTACAAACATATATGATATTGTATTTCGTTTTCTAAGATATTTTTTTTTGGTTTCAATGAACAGTCACTTTCTGCACCTTTCAAAATTGAGACTGGAGTTAACATTAAACTTCAAAACTCATATATGAAAATTTTTTTTCTATTGATAAACTGAAAGAAAATAAGAATTAAAATGGACAAACATTCAGTTTTTTATATGTGGCTATTTTATTTGACTTCTGAAGATGACAAGCATTTTCTCTTCAAAACTCCCTGTAAAGAACCTGTATATATATTCTAAGATTTAAGAAATGAAACAAATTGTAAATATTAACATAAGCTCTACTAAGCTGGGATGACCAGAGGATAATTTCCCAATTCATAATTTTATTTCAAATACCATCATAAAATTTATTATTTTATCATCATAGGGATGCAATGAATGTCCCTTTAACAGCTTGGTACAATAAGCCGGAAGAGGTTTATTAGTCTAGGGTTTGCCCAGTTACGTAGTACCACATTTTTGATATTTGTTTGCAATATTTCTGAAATATTCTTATTCTTATTTTTTCAAACCAATGAAACGTGTGCATCCCTACCTAAATGATAGGTCCAACTTTAGTTAGTTTCAGGAAGACATTATAGATGTGTGTGTATACCAGACCAGGCAGAAACATTTTTAAGATATTATAAAACGTGTAAAATCTAAACAAAATAAATTAAGTTAGTACAGCAGTGCTTCAACTTTAATTAAAACAACCATTACTCAAATAAATCAAGTGCAATATTATTAATATAAAACAAAACAATTCAATTCGCTTTAAGAGGAAATCAACGGTTAAGTTGTGATACTCCTGCGATCCTCAACACTCCCTATGAACAACACGAACTTGTATATTATCAATAATATTCACTCTAAAATAATGATCTTAAACTATTTATCTTCTTCAATCCTACTGATTCATATCATTGCAAGTTTTCTACATCCACAATTGTCATTTTGGCAGCTAATTTCGAAGAATCATTTTATATTAGTTTGGGTAATTTAAAATGAACTAAAAATCTGAAATATCTGAGAAAAGTAAAATGCTATACTCAATGCTGCAAATTGCTTAAGCATCTTAACCCTTTTCACTTTTCAATTGGTCCTGTATGTTTCTCAATTCATGCTAATGGGACCCTAACAAATATCAAACCCATTGCAGAATATTTTTGAATTTAAATAATTGTAATCAACAGTTACATCACTCTTAGAAAGAACCTTTGTATGGTCCCTTATAGTTCTTCGAAAACTTTTTGTTCGTTTGCTTAGAGTGTGAATCACAAAGTAAAACATTGTCACTTTCATTGAAGGTATAAGTTCTGTTATGTGCTTTGTCGTAATAATCTTTGGATTTTGCTTTTGCGCGTAATTAAATTTCTTTTGCAACTTGTCTAGTAATTTGTAATTTTCGAGTGATTTCATTAGCTAAATCAGAATAATTTGTTTTTTGACTAGGTTGACTGACGACATTGGGAATTCTTGGTTTTTGTCCAAATACTAACTCATAAGGTGTTTTTTGTGTTCTTTTCTGAATACTTGTATTAAAACAATATACTGAAAAATTAAGAAATTCGTCCAAATTATTTTGGTCTTCATTAACGTAACATTTGAAATAATCTTTCAAGGTAAGATGCGTGCGTTCTAATGAACCATTTGTTTGTGGATGATAATGTGTAGTAAGTTTGTGTTCAATTGACATCATTTTGTTAAGTTCCTTAATTGTTTTTGAAGTGAATTCGGTTTCTTGATCTGACAATATATTTTCTGGAAAACCGTATTGAGTACAAAATTTTAATATGTGTATTGCTGTAGTCTGTGCGTCATGTGTGTCCATGGCGTATGCTTGAATGAATTCAGCATTAATTCCTTCAAGAGAGAACATCTCCAGGTAAATGGAATAAATCTGAGTAATATTGACTAATTTGTAGTAATGATTCTTTTTCTACGCTATTTAAGTGATCAGTTCTTAAATTTCCAATAAGTAATTCTTTTCGTTCAGAAGGACTAGTTTGATTTGCGTAATATATAATTTCTTCTGGTAAAACTTCTGTAAGTTCAAAATATGAAGTATCTAATATAATTTCTGAATGTTTTAAGTTGAGAATAGGAATTGATGTTTTTGATTGACATTTTGAACTAAAACGTTTGGAATAAGAACATTCTTTTGTAATTCTTGATTCGTAATCATACCATAGGGTATATCATTTGTAATAATAACTTGAAAAATGGTCTCACTGTGTAGAGGTAGTATAATTTTATTTGCATAATCAATTGCTGACCTGAACAATTCGCTTTTGAATGGAACTACAATGTGGTTAATGTTAATATTGTTATTTTCATAGTCAATGACCGCATGATGGTTTCTCATAAAATCTATACCTAGTAAGCCGTCGTAATCTCCAAGCTGTATTTTTTTATCATGAACGACTTGCACTTTCTGCTCAATGGAAGCATTTGGTAAACATAATGAGAGTATTGTAGAACCTAAAGGTACGATTGAATTGTTCGGAGTAATGCCATTTATATGAACTAAGTCTTTTCTGTTCAACTTTGTAATTGAAGGAATTAATGCTGTTTGTTTGATAACCGAAACTGAAGCTCCGCTATCAATTAAGAATGATACTTTTTTTGTAGGTTAATTATCGAGATAAAATGTTAAAACTTTTAGATGATTTTTGTTTTCAATAATTTTATTTAGATTGATTAATTTTATTGGAATGTCTCTTGGTCTTGGTCGTGAGGCTCCGGGGCATGCATGAACAATAGAGATTTGATCTAGGTTTACCATAATTCAGAATTTTTTGTTCCTGCAAGGTAAGATCATAAGCTTCATTTAATGTTTTGATATCCCTAGATCTCAACATTTGACTTATCTCAGGTTTTGTGTGACTTCTAAAACGTCTAAGTGCGGTGCGCATTATTGCTTTTTTCAGTGCAGAAAATTCGTTTGGATTTCCTGAAGTTAATGATTCTGCTTGAATATATTCATTTTTAGCTTTCTCGACTCTCTTAAAGAAATCAGTTATGTTTTCATTTTGATACTACTCTAGATTTTCAAGTTCCTCGTGTTATTTGTCTTTTAAATTATTCCAGCAATCAATTTCGTTAATATCTATTTTATTAATAACATTAGTTGACAATTGAGACACAATAAAGAGAAATAGACTTGATTTTTAATTTTCATTGCTAGAGAGAAAGCAGAATTGACATTAGTTATGAATGTATTGAGCTCATTTCGGTCGCCATTAAACGGTTTGATAAATTCGAATAGTACTGCTAGAGGTAACTCTTCGACATTTACACTGTCATCTGAGTCGTAACCATTATTTTGATTATTATCATTGTTAATTTGTTACCGTGGATTTTCCCCTAAGTTCTGATCCCTTGAATCTGATGTGCTATTTACTGAATTGTCTGGCATTTTGAATTGATTTTAGAGCAATGATTGGTTGTGGAAGAAATTATTCACTTAACGATGTAACAATAAATCGACTTACAGTTAAATTCACTTGAAGTTGAATGTTGTTCAGGATTGTTGAGATGTGAAGGCAGGATGTTGAAGAAAAAACCTTAGGGTGGCTCTGTGTTGTCCCTCGAATAAATCCTCTGGATGATGTAGTAATCCTTTTTGAATCCCTTTGACAGGTTTGGATCTCATTCCTGACACCAATTTTTGTGTTGTATTCCTTAAAGATACTGCTTTAATTTATAATCAACAGGGCGGCTTCTGTGACTACCGGGTCGCTGCTCTATAGCCTTTGGAATGTACACCCAATTCAGGTTTTACTTCTGACACCAGGAGTATCTTTAAGTGAGTAAAGATACGACCAAGAAACTCGTAGCACTTATCTTGGAGCACTTGTTTTACTCTTGTAACACTTGTTACTCTTAGTATACTTGTGGCTTTTGTGTTTAGGTGAGTAGAGCTCTGATAAATTACTCTTAATTGGTAATTCTCTTGTAATTTTATAATTTCTTGTATTTTTGGTTTATTTCAGTAAGGAAATATACTCTGGATACACTTTTCTTATGTACTAGCACTTTAGGTATTTGGGGTTACTTTTCATTGAAATCCTATTTCAATAATATTGATATATTACGTAAAATATACAATATGAATATAAGGGGTTCGAGAGTTAGATGGTTGAAATGAGACTAATTTGCATATGGCGTGTCGCTACTTATATATGTTTTGAGAAAAGCTAATACAGCAAACATGAAAATCTGCTGATTCTGCATAAAATGGAGTTACAACAATATATATGTACAAAACTTGTTAGAGGTTCTAAATATTTAGTTTTTCATCCATCAATATTAAAATGGGAATTAATATAAACTTCAAATATAAAAAATTGAAATAATTTACTGGAACTGTTACGGTTTGTGTGGTGGTTTTTCTATAAATCAGGAACAAAACAGATTGATCATCAACTACACCTTCTTCCATTCTGATGGCTGAAAAATGATCTAAGTGTTCAAAACTATAAATAACATTTATTTTGTCCAATATTTTACTGAAAAAAATTGTTATGTGCCATACACAAATACCACTTCAACATTACCAACTACTCCATAATACTGATATACTGAGGACACTTTTATAGTTTTGGTTAGATTAGAGAAGAGAAATTAGGTTTTTAAAGAATCATATCACATTCCTCAAAAAGTGAATATATTAATATATATATATATATATATATATATATATATATATATATATATATATATATATATATATATATATATATATATATATATATATACAATCAATTTCAAGGTCAAGAAGATTAAATTTCTTAAATTGAGGTGATATATATATATATATATATATATATATATATATATATATATATATATATATATATATATATATATATATATATATATATATATAATTTAAGAAAACCTTCAAAGAAATTTAAACTTCTTGACCTTGAAATTGATTGAAGGTTTTGTTTGTTCTGATTTGTTGTCCTATGGGAAGTTAAATACAAATTTGTTTCAAATAGAGAGTTTTTATATATATATATATATATATATATATATATATATATATATATATATATATATAAGTTCGAAGCTATTCACCTTTCACATCATTATTATTACTGGCAAAGCTGAAACAAAAGCAAGACAGAAAACATGGAGTAGTCGAGATCATCTGTACATATAGGCCACTAACAATTAATATTTGAGTATAACTGGTTGCTGTAATCTATTGTATAGTGTATACGAATTATCAGATTACTGTGACATCCATAAATCCGTCAATGAATTGAATTCACTGTCTTGTGTTCTTTTTGGATTTCGATAATTTCTAGAATATTCCTTTTCAAGTGATTGCTTTCATTTGCAAGAACTCGTACAACAGCAAAATTAAATCTATGTAGTTGTTCAATGCTATGTTTCGCTAGGGCGGTACTTCTTTCATTAGATCTAACGGAGTAATCGAGTTGATATATTCTTTCATGCAAGTATTGTTCAGTATTACCGATATAGCACGCTCCACAGTCCTGACAATTAACCTTGTATATACAGTGTTTAGTTCTCGTGTTTCACCTTTGGCTTCAAAGTGGTAAAATTTTTGCAGTAGTTGTTAGGTTTGTGTCCAATCTTGATGTTTTAATTTTCGAGGCATTTATCGATTTGTTGTGACAGTCCGGATGTATAAGTTAGGCCGATGTATTTAAAATCTATTTTATCTTTTCTCTTTTGTTCTGTATTGTATATTTTATGTATTCTTTTCTTTATGAGTGTTTCAAAAAACTAAATGGAAACGAGTTTTAGTATGTTTTTCAATTTCTTTATATTTCTTGTTCTAAATTTAGGGTTTGATAGTTTGATGGCTCTATCAATCAGGCTATTGATAACGCTTTCTTTGTATCGGCTTGGTACAACAGATTCAAAATATAGGTATATACCAGTCCATGTCGGTTTCTGATACCAATTTGTATATATTTTTCCTGTACTTCGTGGGTTAATTGTATGTCCAGGAAATTGATTGTTTTATCTTTTTCGATTTCATTGGTAAATTGATTTTGGTTATTTCGTTTATTTTGTCAAGAGGAATATATGCTATACAGTCATCAACATACCGTTTAAAAAATTGCACTTTGAATGTGATATTTGAAAGTATTTGACATTCAAGGTCTTTAAATACTAAATTTCCAATTGCTGCAGATATGGCTGAACCCATCCGTGCTCCAAGAATTTGCGTGAATATTTCAGACTCGAAAACGAAATATGTGATTCCAGACAAAGTTTTGTTGCTTTAATAAATTCGTCTTGAGGTAGTTCAGTGAAATTTGTGAGATCGCCAGTTTTTAGGGATGATATCTAAGGCTCATGTACAAGGAACATTTGTAAATAAGGTCGTAATTTTCTTATTGGCTCGTGCCGAAACGCGAAAGAACACTTTGCAAATTCACCTTGAACACTAGCTATTTTCAGGAAGGATATATATATATATCCTTCCTGAAAATAGCTTGTGTTATATATATATATATATATATATATATATATATATATATATATATATATATATATATATATATATATATATATATATATATATATATATATATATATATTTGAGACAAAAGAATAAAAAATTATTCAAAACTCCGTAGATCAATGAATAATCCTTCCTGAAAAGAGCTAGTTCCCAAATCTGCCTGCTATGCACGCAGCCCCCAAGAGCCATAATAGTGCAACTAAGCAGGATGCCGAGAAACGAAGCGGCAGACTGCAGTTTCATCCTGATTAGGAGCTTATCAGTGTCGCATATCGCTTCTCAACATCCTAACAAGCTACATTGGGGTACCCTATCGATTCCAGAAACGACGCACCTCGTACATACATATGAGAGTTGCCCTCTATGGACCAAGATGGCGAACCCGCTGCCGGACTTCGAGGAAGATACGAACAATTACAAACAGATGTGAGAACGTTAGAAATTCCAACACATGGAAACATCTTTCGCCGTCCGTGAATCACATGAACGGTACAAAACGAGCGAAATAATCCCGTTGAAAAGGTGCTCTGGGCCTCGGTTTCCGAGATAAAACCTCCTGTCGGTAAATATTTGATGAGAAAAATATTTTCGGCGCCAAACTTCGCGAGGAGTCTACATATGTAAACTTGAGACAAAAATAATTATTCAAAAATCCGTAACAACAAACAGTTTGTTATTGTTCGTATCTTCCTCGAAGTCCGGTAGGGGGGTCACCGTATCGTCCCATAGAGTGCGACTCTCGTACGTATGTCTGCCGCTTCGTTTCTCGGCATCCTGCTTAGTTGCACTATTGTTTCTCTTGGGGGCTGCGTGCATAGCGGGCAGATGGAAACTAGCTCTTTTCAGGAAGGATTATTCATTGATCTACGGATTTTTGAATAATTCTTTTTGTCTCAAGTTTACATATGTAAACTCCTCGCGAGGTTGAGACGAGAAGATATATATATATATATATATATATATATATATATATATATATATATATATATATATATATATATATATATATATATTCCAAAGGTAATCAATCAAGTTAACTTATGGCACATATTGAGAATATATACCTCAAAAATAAAACCCATAAACTTAATGAGATAAATAATGGACAACTGATAGAATACATCGATACTTTAAGACAAAAACTTTCAGTTTACTCAATTAGACTACGTGAATATAAAATCAATTCAGATAGAAAATTCCAAAACAAACTATTCAAAAAAAAATTAAAACATATTTACAAAGTTATTTCAGGTTGAAATGAAAATATTTCTTGAAATGGAGTGATGTTCTAACTGATTATTTGTCTTCAATTTGGGCAGTGCCAAAGCAACACAATTCCAGTGCAAGTTGGATTTTAAATGAAAGGTCTCGATTTTCTAAAATAGAATACATGCGATTTGAGAAATTTTCAAACGAAGATATAACATCAGTTATTAAACACACAAAAAATTGGAAATCTCCAGGTGTTGATGGTATTTCTAATTTTTGGTTCAAACATTCTCTTGTGTTCATGAAAAATTGGCTGAATATTTTCCATTTATAATCAAGAACCCCGCAGCTACTACTTTATTTTTCACACGAGGAATTACTTATTTGAAACCGAAAAGTGCTAATACTAATGATACATCTCAATATAGACCAATAACTCGCCTTCCAACAATATTTAAAATTCTAACTGCATGTATTACCCAAAAAATTTATGCACATTTAGAGAATTATAATATTCTTTCCGAACAATAAGAAAGGATGTAGAAAAAAACACCTTGGTACTAAAAAGCAACTTGTAATTGATTCTGTTGTTTTGAATCAAGCTCAAACTAAGAAGGAAATATTCATACAACCTTCATTGATTACCAAAAGGCTTTTGACAGTTCTCCTCATTCATGGCTTCAAGAATTTTTGGAAATACATTAAATTGATAAGACACTTCGTCTTTTTTCTTGAATTTGTAATGAAAAATTGTAGAATCAATCTTCATTAAATATTTCAAAACAATCCGAAGTAATTCCTATCAAAAGAGGCATTTTTCAAGGTGATTCTTTAAGTGCTCTTTCGTTTTATCTTTGCCTTAATCCATATCTCATGAATTAAATGCTACTAGTTTCGGCTTCAAAATGGAGAGTCTTCAACTGAATTCAAATTAAGTCACTTAATTTATTTAGATGATATTAAATTATATGCCGGAATTAGATCTAATTTGAAAAGTCTACTTGAGAAGATTTTCAATTATTCCAATGGTATTCATATGAAATTTGAGCTTCCTAAATGAAAAAATCTTTCTAGATCAACCTCTGACTTTATAAAGATTTCCGAAATCGAAATCGAGCCAATGCATCTAGGAAATACATATAACTATCTTGGATTTGGCCAAGAGAAGACAATTAACGATAGCAGCACTAAAGAAAATATTAGAAGTTTATATTACAACAGACTAAGAATTATCATCAAGAGTCATTTAACTAGTAAAAACCTTTTCAGAACTATCAACTCCTATGCAGTTCCTATTCTTACATCTTCTTTTGGAATTATTAAATGGTCTAAAACTGATCTAAATGAATTACAGTGTCAAACGAGGAAAATGCTTTGTAAATATCATAAGCACCACCCAAGTCAGCTATTCAAAGAGTTACACTACCTAGACATCTTGGAGGTCGTGGATTAACTGATTTGAACAATGTTCATAGTAAACAGAATTTTCATCATTCCCATTTTCATGATAAACAGAGAACGTATAAATTACATGATATTGTTGTTGCTTCAGATTATAATCTTACACCTCTGAACTTGACAATGCAAAAGGTAGATTTTGATATATTGGATGATAATTCTAAAAGAGATAGTTGGATGCAGAAGGAATTACACGGAAAGCACCCCAAAGAATTGAAGAATTATTATATTGATGAAATCGCATCAAATAGATGGTTAGTATCTGAAATCGCATCAAATAGATGGTTAGTATCTGAAATCGCATCAAATAGATGGTTAGTATCTGGAGAATTGCTCGCTGAAACAGAAGGCTTGGCAATTGCGATGCAGAATCAGGTTGTTTTCACGAGGAATTATAGAAAACACATCATCAAGCAAAATATACATGATTCTTGCCGTAGATGTTTTTGTTCTTCAGAAACAGTTTTTCATATATTGTCATCTTGCTCAGTCCGTGCCTCAACATATTATTTAGAAAGACATAATGCTGTCGCTAATATTATTCATTTTAATCTAGGAATAAAACATGACCTCACTCCCAAAAGAAAAAATGTTACTAATATAAACCTGAGATTATTTGTGAGAACGAGAAATATAAACATTATTTCGATAAAAAATTCTATGCAACAGAGCTGTAAAACACAATAGGCCAGATATCATTCTTACTGATAAATAGAATTGAATAACATATTTAATTGATAATGCTATACGCGACACACATAACATACAAAATAAATACAATGAAAAAATTTCAAAACATATGATGCTTGCCGACGAGATTAAAATATGTGGACAATGACGAAAATATTTATTCTACCGATTATTATTTCTACAACAGGTGTTATTCCTAGGATCCTCACAAAAATATTGAGATTTTAGGTCTGAAGAAGAATTTATTTGAACAGTTACAGAAGATAACAGTCATCAAATCTCCTAATATTCTTCGTACGTTTCTTTCGAATATATATATATATATATATATATATATATATATATATATATATATATATATATATATATATATATATATATATATATATATATATATATATATATATATATATATATATATATATATATATATATATATATATATATATATATATATATATATATATATATATATATATATATATATATATATATATATATATATATATATATATATATATATATATATATATATATATATATATATATATATATATATATATATATATATCCTCTTATATTCTGAATTGTATTGAGGACTATAACAGTATAATTGTATTGAATGACATTTATTATATATTATATTATTATAATATTAAATTGAGGATTGCATCATCATTCAATACAAAACCAACACATGCCATTATATATTTACTACTGAGATATTTTCTTCACATACACAATCGTTTTCTGCACTGGATGGAGATTTTTCAACACTTATAGAGAAACAGTTTTTCTTGGATGAACTGAAATAAGTGATTGAGAACACAAATATTCAGTTTGAATTAATTTATTTTTGTATTTGATTTAATTTTAGTCGAATTCACAAATAAAGACAAACTCTAACTTTTAAACAGTTAAAATTAGGCTCAAGACTACCACACTCACATTATTAAATACATAATACTAATTTTTTTGTTACCTTCAATTATAACAGATAGCTAATAGATACATGGCATATTCTGAAAAACTTTCAATAGTTATACCATACTAAGTGTCTAATTGAAAACAATGTGAATTCTCTTTTAAGAGAAATAAATACAGAACAGCTTAATACCTGTCAATAGCATCTTGAAAGAAGATAGTCTCGATTCATTTCATGCAGGATCCTAATTATTTGAAGTTCAACTTTCTAGGAGCCTAGAAACGAATTTCATAGATTATGTTGCTTTATTTGAATAATACACACAATAATGAATTTTTCTGTGTCTAATTGCAGTGATAAGAACAAATAGTGAATAGATACATGACGTATAGTGAAGAACATTCAATATTCCAAAATAAATGTATTTACGAAAACATAATGAAGTTCCTTTCAGAGGAAATATGAACAGAAAAATCTCTCACCTGTTAATAGCGTCTTATATCTTAATACTTTCTGAAATAGTCTTGATTGTAGGGGCCTTATTATTATGAATTTAACATTCTAGTGCCGCCAGAATGGCGATTATTTAGAATAGTGTGGATAGTCAGAATTCACTGAAAAAATGCTTACATACTAATTTTGGGTCCTAGAAACCAAATTTGAAATCGGTTTGCCCCGGAAGGCTATCGTTTAGGAAAAAAACAAAATTTCCTTGAAAGTCCTTTTGTCTATATCATTCAAATTCTATCATTGTTTCATTAAAATGTCCTTGTTACTATCACGATGAATAATAGATGCACACATTTACGATTAATTAGTAATCCAACGCTCAAATATACATTAATTTCCTGTTTAAATGCTTTTCAATTCGAATGATTATTTTCCAAACAGTTAACCCACCACATTTACATGATTGCCACTCAATTCTCAATATTTGGTTACAATTTCACATATATACAATCCAAGAACTACGTGACATGATCCCGACAATAGTGAAGTACTCGCCATCTCCTGTTATAATAGAGAGGGAAATTCAAATGAAAATCTCTTCAAACCAAACCTAACTAACTTAACCGAACCTCAAACATAATTTAAATCTATAATTTTGAATGGACTAAGTTAGTTGGTTAGGTTTTAGGTAAAATTAGGTTAAGTTTAGAAAGACTCCCGTTTGAATTTCGGTCTCAGACAGAGATAATGAGTACTTCTATCTCTTTCTTGCATCGTTTCGAGCCGTACGTCGTATAACATGTTACATGTAAATATGGCGGGTTAACTGTCTAGAAAATGAACATTCGAATTGAAAAGCATTGGAATGAGAAATTAATGTATATTTGACTTTCAAGAAAATTATATTTTTTTTCTAGCTGATAGCCTTCCGGGGCAAAACGATTTCAGATTTGTATTCTGGAACTTAAAATTGGTAAGTAAACATATTTTCAGTGAATTCTGACTATCGACACTATTCTGAATAAGTACCAGAATGAAAACTAACTTTCGGATAGACTCGTATAGTTTCGTTGATAGGGGTTAGCGGAAGAATGTTTGATCGGCCTCCTTGTTTACGATTATTTCCTCGATAAACTAAGTCTCAGAAATGGCCCCAAATTCGAAAATTAAGACGGTAAATCACGATTTCTTTTCACGAAACTATTGCCGCAATATGTACGAGTCTTTTGGTACTCGAGTTAAAGCTCCCGGTACCCACATATAAGTAGGACAAATGAAAGAAAAACCGCAATTTTGACAGCTCGACTATTGTTGATTTAGTCGATTTGTTGACGTGAAAATTTGGCGAAGCTGAGTGGCGCTGGTAACTTTGAACCGAGATTTATTTCTGGAGGAGATAACTTTGAACGTTAATTCGTCGATTGAAACTTAGATTTAGGAAAGAAATACATAAAATTTCTGATAGGGAAAAATATCGAAATATATATCAACGGAGGATTCCGCGCAAAATCTGATCTAGAAATCCTTTTTTGAACGGTCCGAAAGCGCCTATTTCGCAGGGCGAAAGTAGATACCGTCATGGCACTTTATATAGCCTGGGAGAAGTCATTACCATCGCTTTCGGCGGTCGCTCGAGAAGGACCAACTTTGGAGGCGGATTTCTCTGGAACGGTTTGGAATATTGAAATCACACTACGCTATGGGAACAGAAGATTCTCGAGTAGAGTTTCACCTTCAGAAACCGCGGCTTGATACCCACCCTACCAATTTGGCCATCTTTCGAATTTCCTCGAATTTTACGACCAGATTAAGAGCGTAATCCTAGTTCCAAAGGATCGTATTTTCGTTTACGGCAAAATCTTTGCCCGATTTTACCTGGTGCGGCCTCGGCGTGCTTCCTCCGATTTTTTTCGAGTCGTCGGATGGAGAAACCTCGATCTAACCGAGAAAATTGTCCGCCATTCGAAAAAAAATTCTTCGCAGAAAAAATCGCCTCCCCATATTCCCAGCTTTCCCCCACAGAATTCTCTCATTTGTCTACGCCAATTCCTTATATTTATTACCCAATATAATGAAACTACTCGATTAGTAACTACACTAAATATCTTTCGACCATCGATCTGGCATCGGGATTTTATCAAATCGCGATGGATGCCCAGGAAGCCGAAAAAACTGCTTTTTCTATACCCTCTGGTCATTTCCAATATAAACCACTCAGGTATCCAAAATTATCAATGTTTCGTCTATTTAGATGACATCGTGGTACATGTAGGTGATTTGGAGACTCATAATAAACGACAGCGCAAAGTATTCGAATGGCTTTCTAAATTGAATTCGAGAATCCATACGGAGAAATGCGAATTTTTTAAGAAAGAAGTCATGTATTTGGACATCTTATTACCAAAAATTAAATGATTCCCGTCCTAAGAAAGTATCTGCTATTATGAACTACCCAAATCCTAAAAATGTCAAGGACATACGTTCGTTTTTAGGTATCGCTGGATACTACCGCAGATTTATTTCGAACTCCAGTAAATTGTCACAACCATTAACACGGTTACTTAAAAAGAACGTAATAAAAAACAAGTACTGTGTTTTAAGGAATTTTACTTAATAATTGCGATTCGTAACGCGTTTCACTACACCGTAGCTTCTTCAGACGAATGATTATGCAGAAAAATGTAAATGAGAATATAACTATAAATGTTCTTGAGTAATTAAAAGCTTATTGGTCACCTCCTCCTAAGTGGTTATTTATGACAGGTATATCCAATAAAATTAAGGAATAGATTGCTCCCCGAAAAGATTCAATAGAGGTTAAATCGACTTGTTCATTGATGAGTCTACCTGAGTGTTTGTATTTATTTATTTCTTCCCAAAGATCTACCTTCCAATATTTATTATCTGTATGCAAAATTTCAAACTGTGGGTCGAAAGAATGATTATTTTCTAGAGATGATTCGCGTAATTTGAATCTGTTTTCTACCAAACTGAACACATAGAAATTTTAATATTAGAATATCGGAACATAAACGCAGTTTTTCAAATAAAAATCAGATTCAAATTACGCGAATCATCTCTAAATGTCTATGGTCGATTCAGGGAAGGAAACTATTCAATTTATAACTTGGTTCATGAACTATATCATTTCTTGAAAGACTTCTCCTATTTCTTCAATAGACATTCTAAGGTTAGGTAAAGATTTCGACCATCTAAATTTCAAAAAGTTAAGATCAATGCTTACGCTGTTCCGAAACACGAGGCTTGAACAATTTTGAAAGCATTAGTACATAAGTTGATCTGTAATTTTGGCATACCTCAGTCAATATCAACGGACCAAGGAAGATATTTCACCTCAAATCTTTTCCCAGAAGTATCGAGATTGTTCAAAACAAAAAACACAAAACATCACATCCACAGCTTACCATCCTCAAACCAGTGAAGCATTAGAAAGTCCATGCAACTTTAGAGGAATACTTAAATCTTTACGTATCAATCCGACTGGGGTAAAGTAAATTTCGCCACATTCCCATATAATTCCTCCCTACATACATCAACTTGATTTTCACCATTCGAATTAGTTTTCGGTCATAAACCTAACATACTATTGAAATTGAACCTTGTCCTAGAATTAAAATATTCCTTTGACGATCACCTAGCAGAATTAACATTGAAGCTACAGAAGAGTAATTAGATTAGTCGTGAACATTTGATCAAGGTCAATGGTAGATATCATAGACACTGTACGGAAGTACATAATATATACATAATACATAATATAGGCGATTTGGTATATCTATAAAATAATCAGGGATCTCCGAATGAGTCAAAAAAATTGTCTTTCAATTAAACAGGCCCATTCGAAATCACAGAAATAAATTCACCTGCAAAATCCAACATCAAAATTAAGAATGAATTAGTCCATAATAATAGAATCAAACTTGCATACGCTTCAGAATAACTCAGAATTTATGGATCAAAGAGAATCTCGACAGATCTTAAATCTTAATAATATATGTATAAAATATATATTTCGTAGTATATAGGTGGTTGAATAAGGATTCTTTTTGTTAGCTTTTGTTATGTTACCAAAATAATTTTCTAGGGGATAGGTGTCATATACCTACCCACAAATCTGTTGTAGATATTCGAACATCTCAATTTATGATGCCATTTGTCGGCGAGTTACAATTTCGGTCGTAGTTCTTTTCCGTCTGTAATGTCATGTTAGAAATTTATATTATATTTTTAAGGAACACTTTACGTCAAGGTTATAAAACACAATTGCTTGCTACAAAAAAAATCATTCAAATTGTTATTTGTTTTGGATAAACAGATGTTACCCTGTATTTTTGCATTGTAAAAGGAAATGAGCTTATAATTCCAATAACCTACCCTTCACCCTGAATTTTACAAAATCTCGCACTAAGTGCATAAATACGTAGTGTTAAGTAAAGAAAGGACCATTCCAATTCTAAGTTTTGGCTGTTTACAATCACTTAATTTCCTACTTTCGTATTTGATACAAATTCCACCCCAGAATTTCTGAATCTAGAAACTTTTTTGTTGAAGTTATTATCATTAAATTTATTGACGTTTAACCTGGAAGTATTTTAATCTCCCGACCATTAAAATGAGAAACGCAACAGCTGACTTAAATTTCATTGTATTTCCTATTGTCAACAAATGGCTTATTTATCTGAACTAATATGAATGCGATTATTTGAATTAATGTAGTGATTCGGAAGTTTTGAGAGCCAAACGAGATAGTTCGATGATTCACAAAGTTCTAATTCTGGTATTCTGATTTATCACAGTTACCAATAGGCCTAACTTCGAGTTGAATTCGTGATGACTACATTATGGGTTATAGATAGACATACTACAGTGATATAAATTTCTCACCAAAACCAGTCATCACTAAATTTTCTCAAATACGCACCTGATCCGAGAAATGTGGCCGACGGCAGCAGGTCAACCCGAGCATGGCAGCGCAGTTATACCCATTTCCTTTCCGCACAGCCCCTTCCTATATTGTCTGGTGATTACGTGCTTACCGCATCAGCAGCCGGTCACCTACCATCCCTAAGCCCTAACGACCCCGTTGTTAAGCGATAGTCTGCTACTAGCTCTCACCCGTATAAATGATCCTGAATTCCGTCTTTGTCCTTGTCCTTGGTTATTTTACGACAGATTTACCTATTGCTGCCTATCTTTATGTAGAATGGTAGGAGACAAAATGGTTTTTAAGATTAAGTTGATAAATGAGAGAGTAAGCTCTTTATTTTGATATATACAAAATATGCATTGTTTATTACATTTGTCCTCAATCTTAATATAAATTCAATTAACAAAATCATATAATCGGTAATCTCAAATATTCTGAAAATTTCCTATAATAGCCGAAATATCAACTAGAACTTGAACATTATTGAGGGATTTACGCCAAAAATTGTCAATAAATGCAAATTAGGTAGCACAATACGCGCATGAGGCATTTTGTGTCTTAGGATTGAAATGCACTTCGTTTGGAAGAATATCTTTTAGTTTGGGTTCAATCTACATGCCATATTGAATTTGAAGATGTTTTGGTTCAGTTCGTTAGGCTTTATAGTTTGCTAATTCAAAAGAATTATCACCACTTAAATACTTAGAAGTAGATTTTGTTAGCGTATATAAACGGACAGTAAACAGATACTGGAACAAATTATGAAGAGATCTCACAATTTTCATTAGTAGATAGGAGGGAGTGCAATTATAATGTGCTGACAAAACAATGCAGAATAAAAGTCGTCGATCTCATTGAATCCTCCATCTCTTTTCTTTAGAAACAATTTTGTGTATGCAAGAAACAATTTTTATCGTATAATAGACACACAAATTGTCTACTTTATGTATTCGGCAATTGCGTCTGTTCGAACTATTTAATATTCTCAATTAAATCATCGAAATGATCCACTTCCAAATACATGAAAAAGTAGAAAATTCCTGATTCCATTTGGATCGCAATAACCCATTGCTGTCCCTTTCTCTAGGGCAACTGTAACACAAGATATGAACTAATTACCAGTTCTAAATATAAACATAACAGTTCAACATCATTTACAATAATTGTATTTTATTCAAAAACAGTCATAGTAACATTGAACAATATATCACAATCAATCAGTGTTCAATTTGAATAAATCATTAGATCAACAAATCTCGTGAACTAATGGTTCCTCGAAAAAGATCTCAGTTATCATCGATTATCATAACAAATCAAAAGTGAAAAGTGAATCAAGAATATTAATAACGAGTTCATCCTGGGATTAGATCACCAATTAACGAAAATAGAATTTTTGAAGGGCTATCTTTTCATTTGAATTTGGGAGGCTTTTACTTGGTAAAATTCTATTATCAATAATAAAAAACAAGTACTGTGTTTGAAGGAATTTTACTTAATAATTGCGATTCGTAACGCGTTTCACTACACCGTAGCTTCTTCAGACGAATGAATATACGCCTCTCATTTATATTTTTCTGTATATTCATTCGTCTGAAGAAGCTACGGTGTAGTGAAACGCGTTACGAATCGCAATTATTAAGTAAAATTCCTTAAAACACAGTTTGTTTTTTGCTATCTTTTCAAAGTTAACACTTTTCCTTATAGTTTTCCTGTGAATAGATATTAAAGCTAATCCAGTGGCTCGGTCAGAGATCATTGTGGACTTAGCCATGTTTTTATCCAGCAAATGAATGCATGAATGTCGGTTCGACTGTGGCCCTTGTACATGGCAGCACGAGGTACAACTTTATAGCCAGACGCACGGCGGGAAAAATGCTGTATGATGTAATGCAGCCACAAAGTCGACTTCTACAACTCTCCTCCTAGCCCAACATCTCATACATAACTCCAGTTCAGTGTGAAGTACCTTGATTTCATAAAATTACCCCACTTAGCGCATCGCCGGATGTTGTTCTGTTTTGTATTGTTTTGGGATGGAGCCTCTCGAGGGCGAATTGCAACTGCTGTTGTTTAGAAAAACATGCCAACAGTAACTGTTACAACGAGTCTATGTACGGAATGAAGTAGTCTGCTGTTGACGTTGTGGTTGGGTTGACCCGAAGAGTTTGTTTCATGACTATTCTCCATTGAATTATTTCTTCAGCAAGTGGTTTCACTTTATGTAGATGGTATCCGCTGTTTCATTCGCCTTGTGTCGTTGGTAAGAAACCATGTCCATAATAATCTGTATTTGATCTTTGACCTGAAACAAGCCAATGGCCACATATATATATATATATATATATATATATATATATATATATATATATATATATATATATATATATATATATATATATATATATATATATATGTATGAAGTATGAAAGAACTTCTAGTCGCTGATGCGTGCAGCTGATAGGCTTGTTTGCGACTAGCAGCGTCACCTTTCGCTAAAATCGCTAGCAGTCCATTGATGATCAGCGCGAAGTTTTCCTCAAAATTGATAATGTTCTTGATGGTTTGAACGTTGTTAAGGTCATTAATAACCAGATTGTGCTTGTAAATAGCACAGTGGAAAACAACGCTCCCGGTAAAAATTCTCGTAGACGTTTCTATACCCCATTTTCTGTCTCTGCCATTGTCGAGCATTCATCGTAGTCCTGGCCATCGCATTTCAAAGTAAGTAAGTAAAAAAACAGCTCAATTGCTGTAGAAATTGTCAATCCGTCCACTTTTTTTTCTTCGATGAAGCCCAAAAACTCCTCTCTAATTCAGTTACTGGCTTCGTCAAAGAATCTTACACCAATAGATAACTGTTCTTTCCCGGATATATAACAGCTCTCATCTACTAGAATATTATAAGTACATGCTCTTTTGAAATCCTACCGCTGCTTCTCCAGTTACCGCTTCAGCCTTGATAGGAGTCGCTAGCTGGGACAGCTCGCTATCCACCATGTGTGTCGGCGGTGACAGGGTGGTAGGTAGAAGTTGTTCGTCCACCTCCATGGTTTACTCTGTTCCAGGATAGAGAATCGTGGTAAACTCCCTCGTCAAGTTTATGTATTTATTTGTATGGATTCATAGAAATACTACGAGTTGGGAAGAAATGACAGTCCACCAGGACAGTGCTTCTTCACTTCGGCAAGCCAAAGTGGAACCGGAGGTTGACTGGTGTCCGTAGTTCGCCTATTCGCGACCATCTTTTCCAATGAGCCACCCCATTGAGGGTTTACATTTCAAGATATATTAAATGGTCATGAGAATATTACAAGTGACATTTTTTAGTGCATGGTAGCGCTATTCAAAATGATACATTGAATCTATCGTTTCATGGAGAGTTAGATTTGATTTTCGTTTTCTCCGTCGGTTCACCGGTTTCGAGTGAAATATTATCATTAAACTCGCCTGATGTAATAGCAGATTGAGTAAAGAATTCGGCTTGCGAGAAATTTATCGCAAATTACGAAAGGGTACTACACTGCCGAATGAAATTATTTTCCTGACAATAGTTAGGAATTTGTTTAATCAATTATCGATCATATAAACAAAGTACCAACTCATTTTAAACTTTTAAATTTCAATGAATATAAAATTCCATTTTGACAATTCAGTATCTCATTCGAATGTTCTTGGATTAATACAGTAAACTCAAATTTTTTGTTCTTTCACCTATTAGAAGTCACTTCATTCTTCAATTTTCATAATCAATCATAATAATTTTCAGAATATGTTTAAACTGAATAATGATGGAAATATCTCTTTAAAAGTTCAAAATTACTGTTTTGAAAGTTTTCAAAAATTCCGAGAAACTTCTTGTAAAAAACGAATGAAAAGAAAATTAAGTTAATAAAATTCGGAAGAATAAAATAAAATTTCGAACAGATATGAGTCTATGGAGAAAATAGATTTTGCGATTCTGATCTTGAGAGGAGTTAAAGGAAAGGCTATCAAGAAATGTTGAACAAATGCATTGATATCAGAAAAGAACTGATTTGTATAAATTTCATTTTAATGAAACAGGTCTCTCGTTTACATTGAATCTAAATTAACGTAATCCAAACGCAGAAATTATAGGAATACATAAAACTATCAAAAATATCGGTAACCTTAAAATTACAACTTCAGGAGATAACGATGATACTTTTTTCTTATGTAAACCAATCGCTCGTTAGCCTCGCTTCCACAGCAAAATCTTTGTTTTTCAAGACGCACACTGAACCTGTGGTATGATTTACTTAGGCGACTTTGTATTTTATTTGTGAGAGCTTCAAAATTAGCATTGGAAGGACTCGTTATCAATCCGTTATCAGCTATTTTTTTATCCTACCTAGCGCATTTTTATAGATACTAAAATTAATTTCTATGAGTTATAAATTCGGAATGGCTTATGGTAGTAATTGAACATATATTTAATCCATGATTTTCATTCGAACATCCCCCAATCTCCCAAATCGAACAAAAATTGATTTCCAGAAGTTGGCACTGAAATGTTTAAGATAATTGATGAACTCCTATTTGACCATTGATTGACGATAGTTTCGTTTAACCTCACTTTATAAGAAAATTGAAAGTTCAAAAACATTTTTCGACAGGTGGTCAAACATGATCAGACGATTAAGTCCAATCTTTTCGGTTGGCAAAAGTCAACCTTGGAAAAATAAGAAAGAGATTTTTCTATAATGAGAGGTAGACGAACAAAACTGTAAAAATAAAAATATATTTTTCGAAGAATGGTCGAACATGATCAAACGATTGTATACGAACGAAATTGAAGGATTAAAAATAGTTTTCGAGAATTGGTCAAACATGGTCATACTATAAAATATTAGTATTTCGCCGCAGATGAATTATACACAATCAAATATGTTTTATTTCATACCTAATGTTATCACTTTTGAGTATCTGTGCGTATAATTTCATTACTGGCTAGATTCGGCATATCATTTTTAATGATATGGTCCTATTTAAGAGAGCTTATCAGGTTCCTATAGCTCCTTGTAGCTTCAATTATCATATGAATTTTAATGTGTATTTTTCGGAAATAACGAAAAAAGAAAACGCACCACTATGAAAGCGTCTTGGACTGTTGAAATCTTAGAAAATGTTTTCGAAAAACTTCGTCGTGACGGTATATCTGCATACAAGGTATCAAAAGAGACTGCAATACCCCACAGTACCATGAAAAAGAAGTTTACATTAGCTAAATCCATAAATCCAACAAGTCTAGCTACACATGTCCTCCAAAGCTAGGAAAACTTTGTTCACTGGTTATCGCTGATAATCTTCGTAACATGTCAAATAAATTTTACGGACTGACGAGGGTTCAGTTCTGTAAAATATGTTATGCCGTGGCTGAAAAATTTTGGTGTTGCAAATTGATTTTACTAAGCCAAGAAAAAGGTCCACCAGGAGCTGTTTATACATGTTCTCATAATGGTTGGATAAATGAAAGCGTATACATTAAATAGCTGCGACATTTCATTGAGTACTCAAAACCTACTGCTGAATAACCTGTTTTGTAATTTTGGATAACCACAACAGCCATTGTACTTTAGAAGCTTGGGAAGTAGCCGCCACATTCATCACATCTCTTTCTCCCTTCGGATGTGACTTTTTCAGGCCACTCAAGAGAGCCTACAACAAGGAATGCGATATGTTTATAATATCCAGAAATATAATAAAAATTACACCATACGAGATTACAGGATTATTCAACGAAGCTTATGCTAGAGTAGCAAGCTTAAACAAAAGAATTTCTGGTTTCAAAGCCACGGGAATTTTTCACATGAACCGTGCGGTAGTTTCAGAAGACGATTTTGTTGCCGTGGATGAATATCAGAACCAAGTTAATGAGCAAACATACTCGGCAGTTGTTGCTCAGTGTCAGAGATTCGTTTTTCAACAGCTATATACTGAGTCACTTCCATCTACATTTAGTGGTATTGAACAGGAGCTAGAAACACGCCTGGAGCCAGCATTTGTCAACCCTGCCACGACCTCATCCACAACAAACGATGGACAAGAACAGTCACTCTATCCATACCTCACCATATCAAACGATACACAACAACAGTCAAGCATTCTGCAGGCAGTTAGTACTAATAAATGTGATGCCCAAACATCTGCTTGTCTAGCACGCCAATGGAAACATTTTTCGAAGAGAAAGAGAAAAAATAAAATTTAAAGACAATAAAAAATTGAAATTAATCCAAAGAACAAGGCTGAAACTAGCAACAAATCAAGAAAATATTTGGCAGAAAAATGGGAAAAACGAATAATAGAGAAAAAGTGAAGAGTAAAAAAGGAACATCTTGAGGATGAAACTGAAACCTCTGAAGGAGAGGAAGTTGAGAATCTTTGCGAAAATGTGTCAGAATACTCAGGAAGAAAAGAAATTGTGTACTTTTTGATGTGAGATGGAAAAAAGTAACGAAATGTGGTACCGTTGCAGAAGTTGCGTTTAATGGGCTCATTAAGAATGTTTTGGTTCTGACAGGCCGGTTGATCATATTTGCGTTTTTTGTTCGGATCCATTATACGGTTACGTTTATGTTATGGATAAGTGAGATTTCAGACGACATATAGAAATTGATGCAATTGGCTTATTAAGTAGCTTCCATTACACATATGAGAATTTTAGGCTCTCATTTCCCGCGAAGTCGAATTATGGGAGCGATTATGTTTTCTTCCAGAAAGTTTATCTGTGGCCAAATGCCTAATAATGTAACGCTAACGCTGTGATTAAATGATAGTCAAATAAGTAAGGATTTAGTTTGTCATGGAAAGTATTCGTAAATTTGACTTTTTTCTTAGTAGGCTCCAATTCCCCCCAGCTCCCCTGTTCATGAATATAATACCATCCAAAAGTGGTGTTAGACTTTAAAATGGACCAGTTCAAGAGAAGAGATTGAAATAAAAAGTAGTGATTCTGCAGAAATAACCTTTCTTATTTAGGGTGTTCAGTGTAAGAAAACAATTTCAACTTGTTGTAATCACAAAATTCTCTAAAAAATTGAATGGCTGGAAATCAACGGTGGTTAGAGTGGAACAGTTTGGTATTTAAAATGTTACTAGATTTTTGTCAGCTAACTCTGTCTAGAGATATCTGTGAACTATTTTGCATTTCGCTCGAACCTAATAAAATACTTATTGAAATTGAAGAAAGCATATTTCTTGCATCAGTTTGAGGAATAGTCACAATTGATTCCTTCCATTTCATAGTTAAATTGGTTGAATGTACATAAATAAAATTAAAAATTTCAATGAACTAAGATATTCTTGGAGTTCCCAAAATAATGTGACTTTTGCGAAATATTTCTAAAAAAAGAACACCTTGTCTACAATCTCTTATCGATTTTTTCCGCTTATATAGATCCTGATTTCTAAAAATAACCGATGAGCATGATTGACAAATTTTTTAATGGACATATATGTCAAATTGTAAACATCCTTAGTTTAAAATCTAGGTAGCGATATTGTAAACTCTCGAAAGATTGTGAACCGGAACTGGCTGTTTACTATTTAACGCATTATTTTCCGGTAGATTAAATAAACTATCTCAGTGAAACCGTTTTATTGTCAACTGTCCGAAGGGTGTCCCTGATTGGTCGGTATCAAACTAGGCCGCTTCGTGTCTATAGAGTTAGAAATGAAACACAGGTCACATTCAATTAAAATAAATGAACTACAAGAATTGTAAAACAAATATTTTCTTAATATTTAGTTGGTAATCAATAGTTCTCACAACATATGGTAAGACAAACTAGCTGCAAAATAAAAAAATTTGAAACCTAAGAATATTTTCTCCTTAATTATATATATATATATATATATATATATATATATATATATATATAATAATTATATATATATATATATATATATATATATATATATATATATATATATATATATATATATATATATATATATATATATATATATATATATATATATATATTAAATTTAAATTTGAAAAAACGAATGAAATTTTCTCTTGGTAGTAAATGAAAACAAAAATTAAAAACAAAATTATCTTCTAATAGAAAAACATATGAAATAAATTGTTCGGAAAAAATTTAAATTTCATGCAATATCGTCATTCATTTACAGCCTTTTTTCCATGAATATATCTTGTTTTAATTTTGTCGTTTATGTTTAGGATAAGTAAGTCATTTTACTCTCAAATATACCCCATTTTCCTCATAAAATGCATTTTCTTTCCAATATTCATTCTTCTCGCAGTTTCTCCATTATATTATCAAAATTGTAATGCTGTTCGATTCACGGTACAATGTGATACAAGAAACTCTCGCCTTCATAACAGGGAGGGAATTTAATTTCCGGGATTCCAGATTGAATTAAAAAACCAACCAGCAAAAATCACTATGACAAAATGTATATGGCACAAAAATTTATTAAATAATTACATTTTTGTTAGGTTAGGTACCAAATTGAAAGTTCAAAAACATTTTTCGACAGGTGGTCAAACATGATCAGACGATTAAGTCCAATCTTTTCGGTTGGCAAAAGTCAACCTTGGAAAAATAAGAAGGAGATTTTTCTATAATGAGAGGTAGACGAACAAAACTGTAAAAATATAAATATATTTTTCGAAGAATGGTCAAACATGATCAAACGATTGTATACGAACGAAATTGAAGGATTAAAAATAGTTTTCGAGAATTGGTCAAACATAGTCAAACTATAAAATATTAGTATTTCGCCGCAGATGAATTTTACACAATCAAATATGTTTTATTTCACACCTAATGTTATCACTTTTGAGCATCTGTGCGTATAATTTCATTACTGACTAGATTCGGCATATCATTTTTAATGATATGGTCCTATTTAAGAGAGCTTATCAGGTTCCTATAGCTCCTTGTAGCTTCAATTATCATATGAATTTTAATGTGTATTTTTCGGAAATAACGAAAAAAGAAAACGCACCACTATGAAAGCGTCTTGGACTGTTGAAATCTTAGAAAATGTTTTCGAAAAACTTCGTCGTGACGGTACATCTGCATACAAGGTATCAAAAGAGACTGCAATACCCCACAGTACCATGAAAAGAAGTTTACATTAGCTAAATCCATAAATCCAACAAGTCTAGCTACACATGTCCTCCAAAGCTAGGAAAACTTTGTTCACTGGTTATCGCTGATAATCTTCGTAACATGTCAAATAAATTTTACGGACTGACGAGGGTTCAGTTCTGTAAAATATGTTATGCCGTGGCTGAAAAATTTTGGTGTTGCAAATTGATTTTACTAAGCCAAGAAAAAGGTCCACCAGGAGCTGTTTATACATGTTCTCATAATGGTTGGATAAATGAAAGCGTATACATTAAATAGCTGCGACATTTCATTGAGTACTCAAAACCTACTGCTGAATAACCTGTTTTGTAATTTTGGATAACCACAACAGCCATTGTACTTTAGAAGCTTGGGAAGTAGCCGCCACATTCATCACATCTCTTTCTCCTTCGGATGTGACTTTTCAGGCCACTCAAGAGAGCCTACAACAAGGAATGCGATATGTTTATAATATCCAGAAATATAATAAAATTACACCATACGAGATTACAGGATTATTCAACGAAGCTTATGCTAGAGTAGCAAGCTTAAACAAAAGAATTTCTGGTTTCAAAGCCACGGGAATTTTTCACATGAACCGTGCGGTAGTTTCAGAAGACGATTTTGTTGCCGTGGGTGAATATCAGAAACAAGTTAATGAGCAAACATACTCGGCAGTTGTTGCTCAGTGTCAGAGATTCGTTTTTCAACAGCTATATACTGAGTCACTTCCATCTACATTTAGTGGTATTCAACAGGAGCTAGAAACACGCCTGGAGCCAGCATTTGTCAACCCTGCCACGATCTCATCCACAACAAACGATGGACAAGAACAGTCACTCTATCCAGACCTCACCATATCAAACGATACACAACAACAGTCAAGCATTCTGCAGGCAGTTAGTACTAATAAATGTGATGCCCAAACATCTGCTTGTCTAGCACGCCAATGGAAACATTTTTCGAAGAGAAAGAGAAAAAAGAAAATTTAAAGACAATAAAAAATTGAAATTAATCCAAAGAACAAGGCTGAAACTAGCAACAAATCAAGAAAATATTTGGCAGAAAAATGGGAAAAACGAATAATAGAGAAAAAGTGAAGAGTAAAAAAGGAACATCTTGAGGATGAAACTGAAACCTCTGAAGGAGAGGAAGTTGAGAATCTTTGCGAAAATATGTCAGAATACTCAGGAAGAAAAGAAATTGTGTACTTTTTGATGTGAGATGGAAAAAAGTAACGAAATGTGGTACCGTTGCAGAAGTTGCGTTTAATGGGCTCATTAAGAATGTTTTGGTTCTGACAAGCTGGTTGATCATATTTGCGTTTTTTGTTCGGATCCATTATACGGTTACGTTTATGTTATGGATAAGTGAGATTTCAGACGACATATAGAAATTGATGCAATTGGCTTATTAAGTAGCTTCCATTACACATATGAGAATTTTAGGCTCTCATTTCCCGCGAAGTCGAATTATGGGAGCGATTATGTTTTCTTCCAGAAAGTTTATCTGTGGCCAAATGCCTAGTAATGTAACGCTAACGCTGTGATTAAATGATAGTCAAATAAGTAAGGATTTAGTTTGTCATGGAAAGTATTCGTAAATTTGACTTTTTTCTTAGTAGGCTCCAATTCCCCCCAGCTCCCCTATTCATGAATATTATACCATCCAAAAGTGGTGTTAGACTTTAAAATGGACCAGTTCAAGAGAAGAGATTGAAATAAAAAGTAGTGATTCTGCAGAAATAACCTTGCTTATTTAGGGTGTTCAGTGTAAGAAAACAATTTCAACTTGTTCTAATCACAAAATTCTCTAAAAAATTGAATGGCTGGAAATCAACGGTGGTTAGAGTGGAACAGTTTGGTATTTAAAATGTTACTAGATTTTTGTCAGCTAACTCTGTCTAGAGATATCTGTGAACTATTTTGCATTTCGCTCGAACCTAATAAAATACTTATTGAAATTGAAGAAAGCATATTTCTTGCATCAGTTTGAGGAATAGTCACAATTGATTCCTTCCATTTCATAGTTAAATTGGTTGAATGTACATAAATAAAATTAAAAATTTCAATGAACTAAGATATTCTTGGAGTTCCCAATATAATGTGACTTTTGCGAAATATTTCTAAAAAAAAGGACACCTTGTCTACAATCTCTTATCGATTTTTTCCGCTTATATAGATCCTGATTTCTAAAAATAACCGATGAGCATGATTGACAAATTTTTTATTGGACATATATGTCAAATTGTAAACATCCTTAGTTTAAAATGTAGGTAGCGAGATTGTAAACTCTCGAAAGATTGTGAACCGGAACTGGCTGTTTACTATTTAACGCATTATTTTCCGGTAGATTAAATAAACTATCTCAGTGAAACCGTTTTATTGTCAACTGTCCGAAGGGTGTCCCTGATTGGTCGGTATCAAACTAGGCCGCTTCGTGTCTATAGAGTTAGAAATGAAACACAGGTCACATTCAATTAAAATAAATGAACTATAAGAATTGTAAAACAAATATTTTCTTAATATTTAGTTGGTAATCAATAGTTCTCACAACATATGGTAAGACAAACTAGCTGCAAAATAAAAAAATTTGAAACCTAAGAATATTTTCTCCTTAATTATATATATATATATATATATATATATATATATATATATATATATATATATATATATATATATATATATATATATATAATCCTTTTAAATTTGAAAAAACGAATGAAATTTTCTCTTGGTAGTAAATGAAAACAAAAAATTAAAAACAAAATTATCTTCTAATAGAAAAACAATATGAAATAAATTGTTCGGAAAAAATTTAAATTTCATGCAATATCGTCATTCATTTACAGCCTTTTTTCCATGAATATATCTTGTTTTAATTTTGTCGTTTATGTATAGGATAAGTAAGTCATTTTACTCTCAAATATACCCCATTTTCGTCATAAAATGCATTTTCTTTGCAATATTCATTCTTCTCGCAGTTTCTCCATTATATTATCAAAATTGTAATGCTGTTCGATTCACGGTACAATGTGATACAAGAAACTCTCGCCTTCATAACAGGGAGGGAATTTAATTTCCGGGATTCCGGATTGAATTAAAAAACCAACCAGCAAAAATCACTATGACAAAATGTATATGGCACAAAAATTTATTAAATAATTACATTTTTGTTAGGTTAGGTACGGAAAAGGTTTCTTGAATTCAATCCCGAAAACCTGATTTGAAATTCCCTGTCTGTTAGAGGCTTAGAGGAGCTTCTTGTATAAAATTGTACCGTACGTCCCATACCATGCAACATTTCAAAATTTCGATAATAAGGCGATCTAACTGTCTGGAAAATAAATATTAAAAGAAAAAGCATTTTATTTTATGAGGAAAATAGAGCATATTTGAACGTAAAATTACTTATTTATCATTTTCATGCCTGTATATCATTCGACGAAATTATACAAGATACGAAAAAAGCCTATTGAACGACAATATTCCAAGAAATTTTGAATTATTTTTCTGAAAAATAAAGGAACCTAAAAGAATTCACATCAGATTCGGATTCTTGTCCCCATAGATAGTGAGTGCAAATTTTATTATTCTCGTCCGAAAGAATTATGGGCAAGTAAACAATTACCCATATTTATATTGCTAATTTCGAAGATATTTTCAACACGAAATCGGTTTAGAACCACCAAAACATAGTTTCTTTACATTCTAGACAATCGTTCAACCAACCAGTTAAGTTCCGGTTAACAATATTCAGTTCGCAGTCTCGCTAGTTAGATTATAAAGTAACGGTATTTACAATAAACCGACATAAACATATTTATAGGTCTATAAATGTTGTAGTTTGGAGGCATTTCTCGAGACGTTTCAGTTTGTTTGAGGACAATAGTCTAAATTGAATAACTAATTTAGAAGTTTATTAATATGATGGTCTGCCCTGTAATTATTATAAGAAAGGTCATGATTAGAGGACATTGACAAACTGTTTTTTTGTTTGAATTTTATTATCTTCGTGCGGTCTAAATAGGTATTATATTTTGTAGGTCATTCTGAATCATCAAGTTTCGAAATGAGAAGTTCTACTGAAATAATTTCATGTTTCAAGCCAGGGCAGAAACGCACATCATTACGTTTCTCAAATTGTATCGGCTCATCATTTCAATGATTATCTGTATGATCACAAACAATTTTTCAAGAAGTTTTGGAAAGATTAAAATAATCGTGAAATTGCGAGTAAAAATAAGAAATATGAATGAACTTTTCCAGTGGTTCAGTTTTTTATAATATAGTTCTTCCATGGTTATATAATTTCGTCCAAATATCTGTGATTTTTGAAGTTTTGAAAATAGTCTGAAATGATCTCTTGAATAATTCGTGGTCACTTTCACGATTATTCCCGAATCGGAGATTCAATACACTCATGGTCGGTTACATGTCTAAATGAACCGTTGAATTTTCCGAATGAGCATAATTCGGCCGACAGTTTCGGAGTTATACTCATTCGAAATACGGGATGGGGCATAATAGAAGGGCGTTTTTGGAACGGGTAGTACAAGTAACGGTGAGTGAGTAGAGGGTAGCGGCTGAGGTCATTCGACTCAGCAGGAGTTACTATTCAGTTCACAATGGTTATATGAACAAGAGAGAGTATTCTAGATCGGGAGAGTCAGTTATTTTCGTGCAGCGGCGCTTTCGCCAGCGCTTCAACATCGGTCATAACGCTTCAGTTACGAAACATAACACAATCATTCGATGAGTACAGAATTTCAGAACGACTGCATCAGCAATGAATCCGAAACTTCAAGGTCGTCGCCGGACACCAGCTTCCGTGGAAAGAGTGAGACAAGATGTAATTCAAAGTCCAGGGCGCCCTGTCCGAAAACGGGTTGCAGAACTCCAAATGAATAGTCGAACTGTTCGCAGAGTTTAACACCAAGCCCTCTGCTTCCACCACTATGAGCTCATTGTTATCCAGCACCTAAATGAAGGAGATTTTGTTCAACTCCAGAAGTTTGCCGAGAGAATGCAAATGATTATCGCTGATTTAAATGAACCAGTGATAATGATGAGTGATGAGGCTCATTTTCATTTGCGTGATTTGGTTAATGAACAGAACTACCGATATTGGGCAGCAGAAAATCCCTACCTTACAGCGAGAAAATCACCGTTCGGTCGCTATGAGCCGTCTTGGGGTGATTGGAGAATGAGAGAAGAGCAACCGTAACTGTAAACTCTGAGCCACATATTTTCATGCTTGAGAATTTTTTTATCCCAGAATTGCGACAACTGAGAATGAACTGGAGGAATGTTTGGTTCCTACCAGATGGTGCCGCGGCACATACAGCCAGAGCCTCAATGGCTGATGATTAATTTTTATGGGGAAACCTAAGAGCAACGGTCTTTGTCCAGAAACCTCGAAATCCTCGAAAAGAGTTGAAAGAATTCACAAAAAAGTTAGGACAATTGACACCGATTTGATAGAGCGGGTAATGCAGAACTTTTGGAATCGACTGCAGCAATGCATTGTGGAACACGGACGTCATCTGCCTGTTGTCATTTTCAGACCATGATTCTATTCACTTCTTCTACACAGTATGGTAACATTTGAGCTTTCATTCTATGTAATTCAAGTGTTCTACGTTGAAGAACAGCTGAGTTATTCTCATTTCAAAAACGCCCTTCCATTAAGCCCCACCCTGTATTATCATTTCAATATTTCCGGAACTACGAGCAATTTTGAAAACTACGCTAGACATTGTTGGTGAGATATAAGTTCCGAAGAATTTTGTATCTGGATAAGGAAAGCCTGGCAGTAGCATTCGCAACGATTGGAAACATGAAATAGTAAATTATTTCTTAGAGCATTCTCCTTCAGAATTTTTCTCTTATTTGTTCACATCAACACTAGGAAATATTGAACTATCCCTATTTTCAACGTTCACAAAGCTCTATTCAAATTGACTTTTCTTTCAAACGTTTTGAATCTTTTGTGAATAGAAATAGATCAATTCAGATGATCTATATCTATAACCTCCCTTGTAACGTCTTCGACCTAAATGGTTTATATAGGTACATATTTTTGTGTATAACTATATATATATATATATATATATATATATATATATATATATATATATATATATATATATATATATATATATATATATATATATATATATATATATATATATATATATATATATATATATATATATATATATATATATATATATATATATATATCTTATGACAAATTGAACTCATCATTCAAAGTTAAATAAATATTTCGATTTTTATAGTGTATATATATATATATATATATATATATATATATATATATATATATATATATATATATATATATATATATAAATATATAATATATATATATATATATATATATATATATATATATATAAATATATAAATATATATATATGTATATGTATATATTAATTTTGTTATGACAAAACAATCTTGAACTATTTACATTAAACGATTCAAGAATCTCAATTTTTTCTATATGAATTAGCTGCTAAGAATCAATAAAATTATCAAGAATTATTTTTATTTTATTTGCGAAATCCTACTTATTCATATAATATATATTTATACAATTTTTACTTATTTCTACAATTTGAGATGAACACATGATTTAAAGCTGCAAAATATAAACTTCAAATTGATTAGCAAGGAAAAACTCCGACTTACATAGTAGGGAAGCTAAAGAAGAGTTCTTCAGAAGACCTTCACATATGAGTTGCTCCCCGCAAATACGACAAGATCGATTAAACAGGCCCTCATCTGCCCCCTTACGTTCAAGTGCATTTGTTATTCCTCAACTGCAACAGAAACAGGGAAAATATTGGCAAAAACCTTGAAGAAATTCAACCTGATAGTGTTTTCCGATTATCAACTCCTGCAGACGTACTACCTACTAATCCTGAACTCAACCAATCTTCTTATTTGTTCCTTAGTGAAAATTCTTCAACACATGATCTAAGCCTTACTTTACTTTAGAATAATACAATCGCCGTAAATAACTCTGAATTGCCAGAACATAACTTTCAACCAAATCCAACTCTCCCACCACCCCTTCAACTACCGTAAATCAATATCCACCAGAAGTTCGTCTAAACAACACACTTCCGCTCCCAGAAAAACCTCAGCTACTACACAGGGAAAATATCTTATCAATAAATGTACAAAAAACAAATTGGCCATTTACCTCCAGTAAGAATCATAATCCTCCTCGACCTTCTTCAAATATGAACACTACATTAGGTGACAGAGTGCAGAGGGCAAGAAATGCAGCAACCGCTACATTGTTGTGCCCTTCAATATTCAACCCTTCTACAGGGAGTTTTCAAAATTTCCAAGATCTACGTCGATCCGTGGGAATCTAAAAAACTTAAGGTAATGCACTTTTGACCATCAGAAAAGGAGAGTAAGAAAGATTGCCGAGAAGATGAAAAAGACCTGTTCCATCAGAGGAGCAGCATCAATTAATCAGTATTCAATCTAGTTCTTTTTTTCAGTTCAATCTTTTACTTAGGCGATCAGTGTTTTTTTCGTGTCATCTAGTGTACTGACGAAAAAATGGAACCCCTTCAAATCTTTTAAGGTGAATTATTCGAAGTCATTCTCTACGAAACTATTCTATCGATATTCATATTACTATTTTTTTGTCATGATCAATTTTTTCTCGTTAGTCTTGAATAATATGAATCATTTTTTTAACAAAATTTTCACTGACTTTTTAATTATTTGGTCCTCGAGGCGAGCTAACCCTTAAATAAAGTCTCCCATTGTTTCAGTCATCAACAATAGGGTGTTGACTATATAATTCTAAGACCATTTTTGATTGAACGGAGTTCCTACACATAAGGGACGAATTTCTTGGAAGTTCGGTTCGAGCAAGAGGCTTGATCAAATCGTCAGCAAGACCACCAGATCTTATTCAACTTTTTATGGAGCTATTTAAAGAATAGATTATATCGCTCAAACCCTAGAAGTATCGAAGAACTTCAACGACGTATCAGACAAGAAATAAAGAATATTGATCCTACCTTGACTTTACTGCTGGGTGCCTGTCCTCCTTTTCTACCTTTCATATCCCGCTGAGCCTGGCCAATTCTACCTACACTGAATGGTTCACCCTCGATCCTGCTTTAAGCTGCTGGGTTACCTCCCCACCTTACATTCACTGGCTGAATTACTTCCTATTCTGCCTTAACCGGCTGGGTTATTCCCAAACATGCCTTCACTGACCTTGGTTCTTTAAAAAAAAAAGAATTTATTTCAAAATCATTCAAAAGGTCAAATCCAGTGTCACGAGGTAATGCCCAGGAAGTCATACTTCAAGATTTGTTCTAACCGATTTTCTGTTCCACTCTTACTTGATGAATTGTTCAGCAATTCATAACAGATTATCATTCGACCTTGTTTTTGATCCCAAGGTTATGGAGGTATAAGGAAAGGTCATATGCGTATGTAAAATTTGCTGCTATTTTCATTTCAAGTATCAAAAAGAGGCACTTTTATTTGAAAAATAACTGGACTTTCTTGAAGGTCACGGGGTGATATCCAGAGAAAAATACTGGTAGTTTGGTCCCGTAAATTTTCAGTCCGTCAGATATTTTCCGAGATCTCCACCTTTCGGTGAGATACAAAACCAACGATTTTGAATTCTTCCACGCAGTATAAAGATCTTTCTAACATAAGTTTTTTCAATTCACTAGTTAACCTGGACCTTCTTATCCTCTTGAGCTTCTTTGGTAGTGTCAGACATACATGATTGAGACCCTGTTCAGCCATTCTGAGTATCAGATATGGGATTGCAAAGCGCTTCTTTTTACCCGAGTGTTGTGGTGACGAATTTGGTCCTTTATGATGAACCTGAATTTATTCGAGTGGACGCATGCAAGTAAGTATAAGTAAAGCAGGAATAGTACGTATTTCTTCCTTCCCGAATAATTGCCGGCAACATATCCTATTTCCACACCAAGCAGTGCTCCAATTGTCCTTTTTCGTTGGAGAAAATTTGTACTGTTTCACCTGAGTGGCCGCGCAACATGACACCGTACATAACCACAGCATGGAAGCTCGAAACGTAAATTACTGCGCTAATTTGTTTTTCTATTTGTTACATTTTCTTTATCATGAATATGATCATGAAAATTTATTACACAATTTGTCTATGTGAGTGTTCCACTTCAAGATGGTTAAAACTCTAGGCCCAAATAATAATATTAAATATTGTTGTTAATATTCAACAACAATATTAAAATGATTAGGATTAGCTAGGTACCCACTGAATACAACGAATGCGATAATGAGGTCTCGATTGCCTAATTACCTTGATGAGATTTGCCACTAATGTGCATCATCCCTTCATTGCAATTAACTCGATTATGGAATTTGAATCACTGAATGTGATGAAATGAATTAATATTATACTTTCTTCTGGAAAGAATCAGTGTAAATGTAAAGTTATAAATTGGAGTGAAAAGTTGGAATATTTCTATAAATACGAAAAAATTGGGTAAACTTTCGAATATCTTCGAAACCGTTGAAAATAGGTATAGGGAACCTACGTACCATTAGAAAGGTATTACGATATATCACTTATTTGACCCTTTAGAAATAGGGTATGCAATTTGAAAAAAAACAGAGAAATTAGATTTGAATGAGCCCTAACTTCGAAAACCTTTTTCGAACAGCCTGTGTAATAAAGATCAACAAAATGTGTCATATGTTCAAGCAACAAAAATTACTACTACAAACGTTGTACATCTGAAGCTTTGAAATCAACAATTCTATTTTGAAGTCCTCAAATTTCAGCAAGTGTCAAATATTTCGGAGACTATTAAAGATAGGTATGAAGAATTTCGTAGAAACTTGCCTTTATTTTTCCACACAAAGTGAAGAATAAAAAAATAGCTGAACATCATCTGAAACGATTTGTGACAAATGTATCCAATTCCATATGCACCGCTGAAGTGCCGACAAGGACTTATAAATTTTTTACAGTATTCGATCATATTCCGTATATATTGTTTTTTGTTTCTTTTACCATGTTTATGATGACCTTGATACATTTCGCAATATGAAGATCTGTTACTGACTGACAAGATGGTCTATTGAAATTTCATTTACATTTTTGATATTAATAATAATATCGACAGAAAGTTATTCAACGAAGAAGGTTTATTCGACGACTATCTACATTGTTGAATTTTGAATGGAAGGGAACTGATCTCAAAATATAAATTAACATTCATTTAATATGTGGTTGGAAGACTATAACGAGGTAAGTTGTGAGTTGTTGGGAGAGCTACAAACAAATTGAAAAATTAATCTTTTATCTATTCATGCATTAAAGAAACTAACTGTTGGTGTCACTGACATATAGAAAATTTCAGTCTGTAATCAGAATCATTTGATATCCGCGTTATTGAATAAGATTTAATTGAAGAAAATTTGTATGTATTATATTCGGTTGTTTTGGGATTTTGTCAATAAGCTTATATTAATATAAAATTAAGAATCATTCAACTAGTTCCATACAAAAAGAACCTATTGATCTGAAGAAAATATTGGAAAGAACTAACCCTATTGATGGAAATTGATTGAAATTGTTGGAAAGAGCTTATGATTTACAATGCCTCATATCCTTGGTTGCATTTTTTTGCCTGAGATATAAATCATAAAATTGATATTCCACTGTAGCTCATTTTTAGTTCTGCTAATTCTGTATATATTAATTGACCATATATCTTCCTGTGCAATTGATGCGATTCCATGAAAAAATAAAAACAAAAGGGTACACGACGGAATGCAATTGATTTCAAGAATTCTTCAATCAAGTGTTACACTATATCCCCAGATGTGTTCAATCATTTATCAATCATATAAACATAGTTCTCACTTGAAATCTCTACGTTTCTGCTACTCTTCAGTATATGCCAAAATGGAATTTTGTTTTGGAAACGTATACTTTGACTTTTTGCGGAATACGAGCAAATAAAAGAGTCAGTTGATGAAGTTCATGAAAAGAAAAATAAACCACGTGTAAACATTTGGACAACAAGTGATTCTAAGGAAATGAAAAATGTTTCTTGAGATCCTGGGCTTGCAATTAATATGAAAAAGAATGTAGTACTCGAGTAAAAACTTCACAATTAACTCCGAATGGCTCTTGAACGAAATGGCAAAATTTCCGGAAGAAGTTAGCGGTTGTTTGAGCTTTCAGTATTGAGAAAAATTTGAACAGGTTGGCATAGCAATTTCACATAAATTTTCCTTATTCGATCGGAATAGAGAGTTGGAAGTAAAACCAGAAAGTTTTTCATTTGAAACATTTTTCTTGAAATTATAGCAAACTTGCTATACGACAGGGGAGCACCCTTGTCGTAGAGTAACGATTTATCTTCGTGGATCCGATCTCGAGATATGTAGGAATCGTTTGGCACCCGAATTCATTTTCCCGGTAACCCTGTATAAGTGGGACGGATGGAAGAAAACCACCTATTTCGACAGCTCGACGTTCGTTAATTTCGGGCCGTCAGAGATATTCGGAATAAGTAAAATGGAGCGAAATCTCGCAAAAGTCCCCTTCGTTGAATCGAAGATATTCCAGTTTTCCCATGATATAACGGGAATGAAACATGAAAAAGTCGAGACTTGCTCTTTATCCAGGTTTTTAAACGATCGAACGCGATGGAAAAATTTGTATAGATATAAGAGTTCGACGAAATTATCCCTCTACTCGCGAAAAATGGGAGACCATTTTTATTTTTGCTTTTTTGGAACTCTCTTTGGAAATCTTCGCTCGATCGATCGTTCCGATTGCCTCCCGAAATACTGAAGTTTCCGATTCCGAAGAAATCTCGCCATTTAGACATTCCTTTCGCTCGTGGCGAGGTTTCAGCGAGATTTTTCGAAAAATCCTTAGAGCTCCGTCGTTCGAGCTAGGAGCTCCAAATTTAGCACGGATCTTCCTCAAAATATATATATATATATATATATATATATATATATATATATATATATATATATATATATATATATATATATATATATATTGATCGCGGAAGATATTTGATGGGACAAATATCTTCCGCGATAAACTTCGCGAAGAGTCTACATATGTAAACTTGAGACAAGAAGACTTATTCAAAAATCTGTATATCAATGAATAATCCCTCCTGACAAGAGCTTGTTCCCAAATCTGCCTGCCATGCACGCAGCCAACAAGAGCCACAATAATGCAACTAAGCAGGATGCCGAGAAACGAAGTGACAGACTGCTGCCCTTATTAGGAGCTCATCAGTGTCGCATATCGCTTCTCAGCATCCTATAAAGTTACATCGGGGTACCCTATCGATTCCAGAAAGGACGCACCTCTTACATACGAACGAGAGTCGCCCTCTATGGAACGACACGGCTAACCCGCAACCGGACTTCGAGAGAGATACGAACAATAACAAACAGATGTGGAAACGTTAAAAATTGCAAACATTTGGGAGACATCTTTCGCCGTTCCGTTCCGTGAATCACATCAACGGTAGAAAACGAGCGAAATAATCCCGCTGGAAAAGTGCTCTTAGCCTCTGTTTCCGAGATTGAACCTCCCGTCGGTAAATATTTGATGGGACAAATATCTTCCGCGATAAACTTCGCGAAGAGTCTACATATGTAAACTTGAGACAAGAAGAATTATTCAAAAATCCGTAGATCAATGAATAATCCCTCCTGACAAGAGTTAGTTTCCAAATCTGCCTGCCATGCACGCAGCCGCCAAGAGCCACAAAAGTGTAACTAAGCAGAATGCCACGAGGAACGAAGCGGAAGACTGCAGCTTTGTCCTTATCAGGAGCTCATCAGTGTCGCATATCGCTTGTCAGCATCCTAACTAGTTACACCGGGGTACCCTATCGATTACAGAAAGGACGCACCTCGTACATACGTATGAGAGTCGCTCTCTATGGACCATGATGGCGAACCCGCTACCGGACTTTGAGGAAGATACGAACAATAACAAACAGACGAGAAAACGTTAGAAATTCCAACACATGGAAACATCTTTCGCCGGTCCGTGAATCACATCAACGGTATAAAAACGAGCGAAATAATCCCGTTGAAAAGGTGCTCTGGGCCTCGGTTTCCGAGATAAAACCTCCCGCCGGTAAATATTTGATGAGACAAATATCTTCCGCGGCAAACTTCGCGAGTAGTCTACATATGAAAGCTTGAGACAAAAAGAATTATTCAAAAATCCATAGATCCTTCCTGACAAGAGCTAGTTCCCAAATCTGCCTGCCATGCACGCAGCCGCCAAGGGCCACAATAGTGCAACTAAGCAGGATGCCGAGAAACGAAGCGGAAGACTGCAGTTTTGTCCTTATTAGGAGCTCATCAGTGTCGCATATTGCTTCTCAGCATCCTAGCAAGGTTTATAGGGGTACCCTATCGATTCCAGAAAGGACGCATCTCGTACATACGTACGAGAGTAGCCCACTATGGAACGAGACGTTGAACCCGCTACCGGACTTCGAGAAAGATACGAACAATAACAAACAGATGTGAGAACGTTAGAAATTCCAACACTTGGAAACATCTTTCGCCGGTCCGTGAATCACATCAACGGTACAAAACGAGCGAAATAATTCCGTCGGTAAATATTTGATGAGAAAAATATTTTTGGCGCCAAACTTCGCGAGGAGTCTACATATGTAAACTTGCGACAAAAATAATTATTCAAAAATCCGTAACAACAAACAGTTTGTCATTGTTCGTATCTTTCTCGAAGTCCGGAAGGGGGGTCACCGTATCGTCCCATAGAGTGCGACTCTCGTACGTATGTCTGCCGCTTCGTTTCTCGGCATCCTGCTTAGTTGCACTATTGTTTCTCTTGGGGGCTGCGTGCATAGCGGGCAGATGGGAACTAGCTCTTTTCAGGAAGGATTATTCATTGATCTACGGATTTTTGAATAATTCTTTTTGTCTCAAGTTTACATACATATGTAAACTCCTCGCGAGGTTGAGACGAGAAGAATATAGATATATATATATATATATATATATATATATATATATATATATTATTCAGAGAAAATTTTAGATTGCATAAATGAGCTTAATGATAATGTTGTTCCAGAGCAACTTGTTACAGTAATGAATATTTATACACTTCATCTGATTATATATTGTTCCGCCATTACAGTAGTTAAACATGGTGGTTATAAATTGGAGAATTTTGGATCTAATTATAATACCAAGAAAAACTCCTACGGCAAAAAAGATTAGAAAGGCAAATTTTTGTATTCGACATGATTTACGATGATTGAATCAATATTCCAAAGGAATCAATCAAGTTAACTTATGGCACATTGAGAAAATATACCTCAAAAATAAAACCCATAAACTTAATGAGATAAATAATGGACAACTGATAGAATACATCGATACTTTAAAACAAAACTTTCAGTTTACTCTATTAGGCTACGTGAATATAAAATCAATTCAGATAGAAAATTCCAAAAGAAACTATTCAAAAAAAAAATTAAAAACATATTTACAAAGTTATTTCAGGTTGAAATGAAAATATTTCTTGAAATGGAGTGATTTTCTAACTGATTATTGGTCTTCGATTTGGGCAGTGCCAAAGCAACACAATTCCAGTGCAAGTTGGATTTTAAATGAAAGGTCTCGATTTTCTAAAATAGAATACATGCGATTTGAGAAATTTTCAAACGAAGATATAACATCAGTTATTAAACACACAAAAAATTGGAAATCTCCAGGTGTTGATGGTGTTCCTAATTTTTGGTTCAAAAATTCTCTTGTGTTCATGAAAAAATGGCTGAATATTTTCCATTCATAATCAAGAACCCCGCAGCTACTCCTTTATTTTTCACCCAAGGAATTACTTATTTGAAACCGAAAAGTGCTAATACTAATGATACATCTCAATATAGACCAATAATTCGCCTTCCAACAATATTTAAAATTCTAACTGCATGTATTACCCAAAAAATTTATGCACATTTGGAGAATTATAATATTCTTTCCGAACAATAAGAAAGGATGTAGAAAAAAACACCTTGGTACTAAAAAGCAACTTGTAATTGATGCTGTTGCTTTGAATCAACCTCAAACTAAGAAGGGAAATATTCATACAGCCATCATTGATTACCAAAAGGCTTTTGACAGTTCTCCTCATTCATGGCTTCAAGAATTTTTGGAAATACATAAAATTGATAAGACACTTCGTCTTTTTTCTTGAATTAGGAATGAAAAATTGTAGAATTAATCTTCATTAAATATTTCGAAATAATCCGAAGTAATTCCTATCAAAAGAGGTATTTTTCAAGGTGATTCTTCAAGTGCTCCTTCGTTTTGTCTTTGCCTTAATCCATATCTCATGAATTAAATGCTACTAGTTTCGGCTTCAAAATGGAGAGTCTTCAACTGAATTCAAATTAAGTCACTTAATTTATTTAGATGATATTAAATTATATGCCGGAACTAGATCTAATTTTAAAAGTCTACTTGAGAAGATTTTCAATTATTCCAATGGTATTCATATGAAATTTGAGCTTCCTAAATGAAAAAATCTTTCTAGATCAACCTCTGACTTTATAAAGTTAGAGAGTTAGATTTCCTAATCTAACCCAAGAGCCACAATAGTGCAACTAACCAGGATGCCGAGAAACGAAGCGACAGACTGCAGTTTCGCCCTTATTAGGAGCTCCTCAGTGTCGCTTATCGTTTCTCAGCATTCTACCAAGCTACATCGGGGTACCCTATCGATTCCAGAAATGATGCACCTCGTACATACGTACGAGAATCGCCCTCTATGGACCGATACGGCTAATCCGCTACCGGACTTCGAGAGAGATAGGATGCTGAGAAGCGATATGCGACACTGATGAGCTCCTAATAAGGGCGAAACTGCAGTCTTGATTAATTTTGTTTCATTCATAGGCGCCAGATTTGGAAATTGGTTATCAATTGCCTGCAAGTTCTATCCACCATCTTGACATTCGCCATGAATTTAAAAGAGATTAAACATATCCTAGTATGAATAATCAGCCATTTTATTATCAATCTGGTGTTTTTCAAAAAATTTTCACTTCAAATTACCAACAATTCTTTTTGGAATATCAAATTCGAATGAACGAAATGACAAGTACATTAATTTTAGGCACCTATCAGGTGAGCGTAGCCAGTTCAGCTACTTGATTCAAATATTTCAAAGCATTCTCTGTTAGTTCTTGCAAAATCATCAAAATTCAATATATTCCCGAATTATTTCGGAATTATAAGAGATAGGTATAGTACATGCTTATACAATTCCATCTGAAATTTGACGCTTCATCTGATGGTGATATAAAAATTGGCACGTGCAATTTGAAGAAATTGAATTATTGCTGTTTGAAAAAGGCCAAATTGAAAAGATCATACAGAACAACGCAATAAACATTTGACATGTGTAGACTGCTTAAAAAATTCCTTGATCCTTCTTCTAGCAAAAATTGTGTCTTTAGTGCAAAAGATCTACGAGCTACAATTTTTTTAAATGTTCCTCAAAAATCGAGTTTATAACAAAAATAATTAAATCTGTCAAAAGTTTTGACAGATAAGTGCCAACAACTTGGGTATTTTATGCCTTGCTGAAATGTCGGTTCTAGATGTATAATAAAAAATGTAGATTGCCATTTGAAATAACAAAGTGATGACCCACTTCCGGTATAACCGGAAATGGTATCACTTCGAAAATATTTCTCTTCAATTAGAAATCGCTAGTTATGGCCGCGTATATATATATATATTTTTTTTTTTGAACGCCTCATTATATTTACTGCTATTCCTATGTAGTGGATCTCCCGTTTATCCCGTATAATATTTCTATATAATATTTAGAATCGCATGCCTCATTTGAGTATTAGCGACTACTGTAAGATTAAGGTACATTTCAGATTTTACATATAAAAGCACTTATATAGATTACATGTCAGTAAGATATCAAATTGTATTATGAAGGTTACATGCTCTGAGAAAGGATATAACCTTGGAACACCCAGAGTGGGTGTCTAGCAAGTATTTCAGATCTTTTGTCATCTCCAAGATACTGCGGTCGTTCTCAAACTTGTGACATTCTATCATTATATGACTGACGTCCAAATTCCTCTGGCAAAATTCACACACAGGCTTCTCTTCTTTGGTGATCAGATAAACATGAGTCAGGTTAGTGTGGCCGTTTCTTAGCCTGTTGATAACGAATTGGTTATTTTTCTTGAGTAAGTATTTGTCATGGAGGTCAATTCTCTATTCTAAGAAAGATTCAGTTCAGCTTGTGAACGTCGTAACAATCTTTGTCAGGACCTCAGCAAGGAAATTTAATTTTACTGCATTTTTGGCTGCGGTATCGACCTCTTCATTTCCCCGAATCTGAATAATACAGAAAGATAATTTCATTCTGTGTGCTGAACAATTGGTCTATTATGTCGTTAATGAGAGAATTATTACTGTTGCCAGTACGTATGTCCTAAAGGCAAGATAGAGAGTCAGAACAAATAAGTGTGCTATGAAAGTCTCGTACTTCAACTAATTTTAATGCGGATTGGATAGCATAAGCTTCGGCAGACATATTTATCACAGTAATCATCAGTTAATCTCAAACTTTGGGTGTAATTCAGTTCAGGAATTCTTATGGCACAACCCGCCTTACTCTATTTTACTGAGACATCAGTGTAGATTGTGGTCGAATTACTATAGTGATTTGCGATGTATTCAATGAAATACCTACAAATATTACCTTGAAGCACAGCTTTACGACCAACAAAGTGTAGATCAACTCTTCGTAAAAACGCTGTCCAGGGGGTATCATTGAGATATTGTGTTGTGAAGTGTTGAATATTCCTTTGAAGTTATCAAAAATTGTGCTGCAATTTTAAATTATACTCGTGAATGAATTATCACGATGACTACTAGGAAGCGAGTTGATCAGAACATAGTTTTGATTCTTGGGGTTGATGGCAGCTTTTGAAATTTATCTCAGTAGAAGATTTTTCTTGCGGATTTTCAAAGGAACGAGATTCGCATCGGCTAAAATGCCAGGAACTGGACTGATTCTAAAAGCTCCTGTTATTAGTCTTGCAGCATTATTATTGATGACTTCTAGTGTTGTTAGCTTAGAATCAGAACTTGTCAATAGAAACCCTTCCCCCAATAATGAATGATAACGAAATGAATATAAATACTGTAGTGAATGCTTTGTCGAACTTTCATGTAGATGATGTGATGGGCAAGACTATCGGGTCAAACCTATACTTTAACAGTAAGGGGAAGTGATCACTGTCATAAAGCTCCTCTATGGCATGAAATGTGAAGGAGTTAGCTAATTGCGTAGAGCACATTGATAGGTCTATGATACTCGCAGAGCAGAAATGTCAGAAATGTGTGGGGAAATCTTGATCGAGAAGAATTATGTTTTGATCCACTAGAAAATTGTCTATGATTTTACCCCTCGGATCATTTGAGTTGGCTCCCCATGTCGTGCTGTGAGAGTTGAAGTCACCAAGGAGTAAGAATGGTTGTGGCAGTTGATGAACTAAGCTTTCGAGTTTAAGATTCGTGAAATTGTAAGACTATGGTAGGTAAATATTTGCTATACATATTTTGACTTTATTGAGGGTACCAGAAAAAGCAACTACTTCTTGTAATTGTGAGTTCTTGAACGTCTTCCTTTTGCCTCTATGAAATGGTTTGAAGCCTTTCAAGATCGTGCATTCATTATCTTTGAAAAGAGATTCCTGTAAACATAGTGTAAGAGAATCGTGAATAAGTTTTTTCAGCCAAATGAATCTTCTAGAGAGACCATTCACATTCCATTGTATAATATTATTATGTATGTTGATCATTGCAATGAAATATTATTGTGTATGTTGATAATTGCAAAGAAATATTATAGGAGATTTTGGTTACTTTTTTGAAAGCAACTATCTTTTTATAATCCTAGTGAATGTTTCTTTTGTCTATCTGTCAACCGATCCATATAATACTCGAGGAAAGAAACTAAACCGTCCAAATCATTAGTATAGTTCAGTATGATATTTATGACAGGACCTTTAGATCCCAAAATATTTTCTAAATGAAACTTTACGATTATGTAACTCATAAACGAATTTTTGTTAAACATATCCTTGACCGGTAACAAACGTTGATCTACAGATAACGATTCTCCTTCACTTTCCGAAGGTTGAGTATCCGCAGAATAAGCTTTATCCTCTCAATTTTGTTCTTTTTAGCTGTTCGGTTCAATTGATTTGAATTTTCGCCTATCTGGGGACTAGCCTGCGGGAGCAAAAACTGAGAGTTACAGCTTGTTTCGTTTGGTGATCGAGGTCTTTTATTTTCATTAGTTATGCTTGGATGTAAGAAAGTATCAGAAATCGAACTGCTTGACTGGTCGGACATGTGGATAATTGACGTTGAACCGAGTTCTTGAGGAGATTCTTTTTAATCCACAACGATATGTCCTATAGCGCCGAATTTAAAACATTTCATTATATTGTCAGAAGAGGAGAAAATAGAATTCAGAGCTCCATCACATTAAATTCTACTTACGTTAAGCATCTTCATCTTTTATGCGCACTTGGCGTCTATGACAAGTAACGTGACTAGATCCGAAGAATTCTTCGATGTAACAGTAAGGGATGTAAGGTGGAATATTAGAAATGATATCCTTTTTACCCCTGAGCATTTTTGAACGTTACTGGGATATTTTGATCCAAAAACTCATCGACTAGTTTTTTGCTGGATAAGAAAATACATATCCGCATATTAGAAATGATAGAAGCTGACAAGACATTGTTTGGTCGTACTATATCGCTGATAGATTTAATGTAGACGTCTAAATTTATATCTTTGATTCTTTTAAGGATTTTACTTTGTTCTTTGCTGGGTATTGAACTGAGCTCGGTAACAGAAGCGTACGTTTTTTTCGGAGTGAATGTAATTATGGAATCATTTTTGTCAGAAAACTCTTCAGTTGGTTCAGAAACGTTTTGTGATAGTTGGCTAGATGCATCCGTATTAGCCAAGGATGAAAATGACATGTTTCGGTTGATCAGTTGCAAAGTCGCAACTGATTAACATTGACGAGACTTCGAGATAAAGCATAATGAATTTGTACAATACCATGCATTCAGGTGAAGAAGAATACAATATCAATACTCGTAATAAACAGCGGTAGAACTTATGTTCGTACACCTTGAGTATTCGACTTTTCGCAAAGAACTGAACTTCAAGTATTGTTTTGGAGATACTGGTTCATTTGCCGTACAAATTTGAATACTATTCAGAACTTCCAATTCAATGTAATACATTCAATTTCAAAATCCCAACCTCTTCTAAAAGAGCTATCATAAGATAAAATTGGAACTGTTCGAACATGATTATTACAACGGCGGTAACGTTCGTGGACATTGAAAAGGCCTTCGACAAAGTACGGCACGACTCAATGATATACAAAATGAAAAGAACTAAGTTTCCAAACAAACTAGTGAACATAACGGAATCGTACTTAAGAGACAGAAAGTTTATAGTACGAATAGAAAATGCCAAATATGAAGAAAAATCAATAGAGGCAGGAGTCCCACAAGGATCAATCCTGGGACCACTATTGGACAACATATACATCTTGGACATACCTGAATTGAAACACTCGAAGATAGCACAGTTTGCTGACGACACAGCAATCTACACATCACACAGAAATAAGAAATACTTAACAAAAAGACTACAAGAAGATACCAACAAACTAGTAGAATACTTTGAAAAGTGGAGAACAACAAGTCAGTTGCAGTTTACTTTGATCATGAAAACAGAAGAAAAGATACAGAAAAACCAGAAGAAATAAAGATACCCAACCAGAAGTGGAATTGAAAAACGAAGCAAAATACCTAGGAGTATTAATGGACAAAAACTTGAAATTCCACAACCAAATGGAAGAAAACGCAAGGAAACCAAGGCAGCTGCAAAGATATTTATAACCCCTCTTAAACAGGAGCAGCAAATTGTCACTAGAGAACAAAATGAAAATAATAAAAACAATTATAGTACCAAGTATAACATACGCTGGAGAAATATGGGTCACGATAACAAAATCCCACAGGAAAAGAAAACTACAGGAGACAATAAATAAGATAGTCAGGGTGGCACATTTCACTGTTACAGTGGAATAGAGCACAGGAGAACGAAGAAAAACCAAACAAAAGAAGGAGGATAATAGAGTTATCTTCACTCGATCCGAAACCTCAAAGAGAGGCTGGTGACCGAAGACCATAAGTAGGTAAGAGTAAACCTTCTGAAAATGAGATAATAAAAAGAAAACAGTAGGAAAGAGGTGAAAGAAAGACGAAGAGGCGAAAGGAAAGATTTTTCCTGACCTCGTCAAAATTAAAGAGACCACAGACATGATTATTGAAAAACGATCGTTTAATCTCCCTTTAAGGAATCACCAAGAACTCTGGGGATGATTTAAAAACCAGTACAACAAACATAAGAAAAATATTTCTAAAATAGCACGGAAACTATTCTGCTTGTTGTCAGCAGCCTAATTTTATTTGAGGAAGTTCGATATGTACATATCTACAGCTTCAAACTTTAAATTGGCCCCCTGTACTGAACTGTTCTGGTTCAAATAAGAGCCATGCATTAGAAATTTCGGAATCAAAGTGAACAACAAACATGGAATTGAAACAGGAATTGAGAAGGATTGATTTCAACAAAATATTGTGAAATTCTTTCTGAACATTAATGAAATATAAAAATAAATTCTCGGTTCTCAAGTGTCCAGCTGGCAACTGATTTCAAGACAGAGGTGATTCATTATAATGACTGAAATGTTTGAGAAGAAGACGAACTTTCTCTGACTCTGTAAGAATTTGACTCATATTTTTCAATTGTTCTTTTATATTTCAGTAGTGGTGCTGGTAAAAATTGAAGAAAAAATGGAAACAGTCAAGGATTAATAACTTCATACATGATTATGAAAAATTAAATGTTGAAACCAATATCTTACTTCACTGCCACCAAGCTTACTTGTTATATATAGAAATTGGAAATAAATTATATTATTATTGACATAATATACTGGTTTACTCATTTCAAAGGATTTTGTTACTCCTCAGTCTATAATACACTCCTCTTTTCCTTAGACTCTCCCATCTTACACTTATCAGTATGCTGTCAAAAGGCTTTCACAGATTAAAGAAAACAACAAATATCTTCTTGTCCTTTAGTTTGTTCCTCTTTATAAGCTGATTGATAGTGAAAATGTAATTCCGAACACTTTTTCCTTTCCTGAAGAGTATGTTTCCCATGTTGTTCACCAATTATATATCTATAATAAAAAACAAGTACTGTGTTTTTAGGAATTTTACTTAATAATTGCGATTCGTAACGCGTTTCACTACACCGTAGCTTCTTCAGACGAATGAATATACAGAAAAATATAAATGAGAATATAACTATAAATGTTCTTGAGTAATTAAAAGCTTATTGGGTTGCTTCTTCTTAAGTGGTTATTTATGACAGGTATATCCAATAAAATAAAGGAATAGATTGCTCCCCGAAAAGATCCAATAGAGGTGTGTAATAATGGAATTTTACCAAGTAAAAGCCTCCCAAATTCAAAAATTATATATCTGTTTGGTTTCTTGAATTATTTCAAATTGTTTCTCAATAGTATGTGTCCTTAAAATATGCTCACTTGCTGTTATCTTCTTGTTCCCCTATTAGCATAAAATATCAATCCCCCAATCATTATCAGCTGGTACTTTTTTTCCAGTCCCGTCTGAATGTTGCTATCGGGATTCTTGTTCCCCTATCTTCGATGTGTTTTCTCATCTCATCATTGGTGTTGTCATATCCTACTGATTTACCCATTATAAGATTTTTGCTACTGTTTCTCAGTTTATAAATCACTCTTTTTTTCCTAAGACTCTTCCGTACTACTCTTCCCAGTATTCTGCCAAAAGCCTTCTCTAGATGAGTAGATGAGGAAAATCATATATATATTTTTTCTTTAGTCTGTTGTTCTCTATAAGCTGGTTAATGGTAAAAATAAGTTCCCTAGTATTTCTTCCTCTCCTGAAGTGCGTTTTTGCGTTGTTCTTCATATAATTTTTCAGTTTTCTTGGACGAATTCTTTCGAAGCCTTTGGTAACAACGTAAGTCCCCTAGAATAAGCTCAGTTCCTGCAATCCTCTCTTGCAGTATTGTATTTCTAATATCAATCGTTCAATGCTTTGAAGTTTCTGAAACTCTGAATATTGCTGTCAGATATATATATATATATATATATATATATATATATATATATATATATATATATATATATATATATATATATATATAGGGTTTCACCCCGACGAGTTGCCCATCTATCTGTTCATGCAATCGAACTGATTTCATGAAAAAATATAAATCCTCCACCCGGTAATTAATACCATTGCCACGCAATGATTATAATCAAAACATATCCTGGAATAATTATATATTAGGATAACGTTAAATGTTATGAGAATATATTAATCTACCAAAATATATACATACTATGGCATCATCAGACAATGATATCAATGTACCAACGAGTAGTATCAGAGGATTTCTCCCCGGAAAAATCCAGTGTACGGACCTTAGTCAAGTAACACTGAATGTTACTCATAAATAGTTTCCTTTTTGTGAAGTGGTGAACGATCGAATAGAATACTGCTCTGAATATAAATATGACAAAATTGTCAGTTAATTATATTACATTTATATAAACAAATAAATAAAATATGAAATGAGATTCTGAGCACTATAAGCTAAAGAGAAAACCTATACTCCACCTCATTATTTTTTTCGGAAAGAAACCTACGAAGAATATTACAAGATTTGACGACTGTTATCTTTTGTAACTTTTCAAACAAATTTTTCTTCAGACCCAAAGTCTCAATGAAGTGTGAAGATTTCTAGGAATAACACCTGTTGTGGAAATAATAATCGGTAGAATGAATATTTTTTCATCTCGTCGCCAAGCATCATATATTTAGAAATTTTTTCATTGTATTTATTTTGTATATTATGTGTGTCAGGTATAGCAATATCAAATATATATGTTATCTGATTCTGTTAATCATTAAGAATGATATCTGGTCTATTGTGTTTTACAGCTCTGTTGCAAAGAATTGTTTTATCAAAATAAAGTTTAAATTTGTCATTCTCACAAATAATCTCTGGTTCAAATTTGTAAAATTTTTTTCTTTTGGGAATTAGGTCATGTTTAATTCCTAGATTAAAATGAATAATATAAGCGACGGCATTATGTCTTTCTAAAGAATATGCTGAAGCAAGGACTGAGCAAGATGACAATATATGAAAAACTGTTTCTGAAGAACAGAAACATCTACGGCAAGAATCATCTATATTTTGTTCGATGATGTGTTTTCTATAATTCCTCGTGAAAACAACTTGATCCTGGATCGCAATTGCCAAGCCTTCAGTTTCAGCAAACAATTCTCCAGATACTAACCATTTATTCGATGCGATTTCATCAATATAATCATTTTTCAATTCTTTAGGGTGCTTTCCGTGTAATTCCTTCTGCATCCAACTTTCACTTTTAGAATTATCATCAAATATATCAAAATCTACCTTTTGCATTGTCAAGTTCAGAGGTGTAAGATTATAATCTGAAGCAACAACAATATCATGTAATTTATACGTTCTCTGTTTATCATGAAAATGGGAACGTAGATGAAAAATCTGTTTACTATGAAGATTATTCAAATCAGTTAATCCACGACCTCCAAGATGTCCAGGTAGTGTAACTCTCTGAACAACTGACTTTGGGTGGTGCTTATGATATTTACAAAGCATTTTCCTCGTTTGACATTGTAATTCATTTAGATCAGTTTTAGACCATTTAATAATTCCAAAAGAAGATGTAATGATAAGAACTGCATAGGAGTTGATAGCTCTGAAAAGGTTTTTACTAGTTAAATGACTCTTAATGATAATTCTAAGTCTTTTGTAATATGAACTTGTAATATTTTCTTTAGTGCTGCTATGGTTAATTGTCTTCTCTTGACAAAATCCAAGATATTTCTATGTATCTCCTTGATGCATTGGCTCGATTTCGATATTGGAAATCTTTATATAATCAGAGGTGATCTTTCCTTTTCAATAGAAAGATTTTTACATTTTGGAAGCCCAAATTTCATATGAATATCATTGGAATAGTTGAAAGTAATCTCAAGTAGACTTTTAAATGAGATCTGGTTCCGGCATATAATTCAATATCATCTAAATAAATTAAGTGACTTGATTTGAATTCAGTTGATAGACTATTTATTTTGAAGCCGAAACTAGTAGCATTTAATTCATGAGATAATGGATTAAGGTAGAGAGAAACCCAAAGAACACTTAAAGAATCACCTTGAAAAATGCCTCTTTTGATTGGAATTACTTCGGATTTTAACGATTGTTTTGAAATATTTAAATGAAGATTGGTTCTCCAATTTTTCATTACAAATTCAAGAAAAAGTCGAAGTGTTTTATCAATTTTATAAATTTCCACAATTTCTTGAAGCCATGAATGGGGAGAACTATCAAAAGCCTTTTGGTAATCAATGAAGGCTGTATGAATATTTCTCTTCTTAGTTTGAGCTTGATTCAAAGCAACAGAATCAATTACAAGTTGCTCTTTAGTACCAAGGTGTTTTTTCTACTTCCTTTTTGTTGTTCGGAAAGAATATTATAATTCTCCAAATGTGCATAAATTTTTTGGGTGATACATGCAGTTAGAATTTTATATATTGTTGGAAGGCAAGTAATTGGTCTATATAGAGACGGATCAATAGTTTTATCACTTTTCGGTTTTAAATAAGTAATTCCTTGCGTGAAAAATAAAGGAGTAGCTGAGGGTTCTTTATTATAAATGAAAAATATTCAGCAAATTTTTCATTAACGCAAGAAAATTTCTTGAACCAAAAGTTATGAATACCATCAACACTGGGAGATTTTCAATTTTTGTGTGTTTAATAACTGATATTGAAGACAAATATTCAGTTAGAATATCAATTTTAGAACTCCATTTCCAGAAATATTTTATTTGAACCTGAAATAACTTTGTAAAAATGTTTTTCATTATTTTTGAATAGTTTGTTTTGGAATTTTCCATCTGAATTTATTTTATATTCACGTATTCACTGAAAGTTTTTGTTTCAAAGAATCGATGTATTCTATCAGTTGTCCATTACTTATCTCATTACTTTTATGGGTTTTATATTTGAGGAATATTTTCCCAATATGTGCCATAAGTTTTTTGATCGATTACCTCTGGAATATTGAGTCAATCTTCCTAAATCACATCTGAAAGAAGAAATTTTACCTTCTTATCTTTTTTGCCATAAAGGTTTTTTCTTGATATTATAATTAGATCCAAAATCTTCTAATTTGTTTCCAGAATGTTTAACTACATAAATATTCATTTTTAACAAGTTGCTTCGGAAGAATATTTTCATTAAGCTCGTTTATACAATCGAAAATTTTCTTTGAATAATGAATTGTAGAAGTTTAGGTCTTATAGTTGGGTCAATATTTTCAAATAAATTCATTTGATTGAGAAATAAATTTTCAATATCTTCGTTATCAATATTTTAAGACGAATTTTCTGATTCATTTTCGATGCTTTTCATGAATGGGACTAGGTTTTCATCTGAAATTATATATATATATATACATATATATATATATATATATATATATATATATATATATATATATATATATATATATATATATATATATATATATATATATATATATATATATATATATATATATATATATATATATATATATATATATATATATATATATATATATATATATATATATATGATTTGATGTGTTACGGTTTTATTTCGTGGTCCATTTTGATTTTGGCGACGTTTCGACAAGTTGTCCCTTGTCATCTTCAGGCATTCGGTAGACGATGCCTCGTGCGTAACTGATTGATTTTTTTTAATGGATTAATTTTTAATTTTTTATTTATATATATATATATATATATATATATATATATATATATATATATATATATATATATATATATATATATATATATATATATATATATATATATATATATATATATATATATATATATATATATATATATATATATATATATATATATATATATATATATATATATATATATATATATGTATGTAGATTTATATTCGAGGGTAATAGGCTGGGATTGGAGTGTGCAATAAGAATACTCATTTCTCAATTAAACCAAGTTTTCGAACCTCCATTTGTGTTCTTTTTCAGGGTAATCTAGAATATAAGTGAATTTAGTCATTGATTACATTTAAAATCACAGTGTTTCACTCTACTCGTTCTTCTTCTTATTCTTCCTGTCATTTACCTATCCACTGGTCCTATGTAGTTTCTGTCTTTTTTCTTCTTCCATCTTTGAGATATCACATACGTGTAGATATAACTAAGATTTCTGGTGTCTGTTTTTTTTGTTGATCAGGTTTTCTTCCTTGTATACATGAAACGTTTCTTAAAATGTTCTTTTTTCTGTGTTGTTCGATCTTGCGAGTATAGTGGCCTCATCACATCCCATTTTATGATCTCTTGAGTTACTGTATGTTGTTAAGGCCCATCTGTGGGGGTAATTTTTTGTGTCACTTTTATGACCGGTGATTTCATTTTTTATCAATTGTGAGGTTTGACCTATGTATTTTTTGCTACAGTCCAGACATGGAATTCCATAAACAACATTCGACTCTCCTTCCATTTTTAATTTGTCTTTTAGTCTTGTGTATAGAGTTTCCACGGTGAACATGTTTCTTCGAGTAATATATAAATGCTAATTTTTCATATCTCTCATCATTTTCTCTGTCAGATGTTCTATATTCGGTAATAGGCAACATGTTACTGGTCTAATTTCTTGGTTAATCCTTTGGCTTGGTGGTCCTATTTGTTGTGTGGAAGAAAAAAACCTTTTTTCCAGTGGTTTTGGATAGTTATTTTCAATTAATAGTTCTTGTAACCCGACTATGTTCACTTTTTGGAGTGTTGAATGTATTATGTTTTTCAATTCTTCCCTTCATCTGCAGAATAAAGTTTGTTTTGAAAGTGAAAGAGATAAACCAGATGAATAAAGTGCAATGCCTCCAGATGGAGAATTCACCTCATCTTCTTCTGAAAGGCAGTAATTCGGATCATCATCTGAATCATCAGTATTTATATTAAACGATAAATCCAGGCTACTTAATGGAGTAGCAGGACTACAATCTTACGCTGAATCTGCAGAAAAAAATTAATTGTCCAATTTGTCATAGGGATTTTACTCTCAGACTTAACTTTTACTTAGATTGATTAATTTTATTAGTTCTTACTCTTCGGTATCCTATTTTGAAAGTGGAGCATTCTTTTATTATAGGTTTAAATTTTTAATATTTTCAATAGTAGTACGGATCAAGAACAAGAACGAACTATGCGCACCCATTCAATAACATCTTTAACAGCTATGCACTTCGGAAGACTTTTTTCACCATCTTGTGGGCCCATAATTTCGAATGGTTATTTTTGTACTCATTCTAGTACACACAGTATGATTATGTTAAATGAATTAATCCTCTTTGTATCATATAACATCACACATATATATATATATATATATATATATATATATATATATATATATATATATATATATATATATATATATATATATATATATATATATATATATATATATATATATATATATATATATATATATATATATATATATATATATATATGATCGCGGAAGATATTTGATGGGACCAATATCTTCCGCGATGAACTTCGCTAAGAGTCTACATATATAAACTTGAGACAAGAAGAATCATTCAAAAATCCGTAGATCGATGAATAATCCTTCCTGAAAAGAGCTAGTTCCCAAATCTGCCTCCATGCACGCAGCCCTCAAGAGCTACAATAGTGCAAGTAAGCAGGATGCCGAGAAACGAAGCGGCAGACTGCAGTTTCGCCCTTATTAGGAGCTTCTCAGTGTCGCATATCGCTTCTCAGCATCCTATCAAGTTACATCGGGGTACCCTATCGATTTCAGAAAGGACGCACCTCCTACATATGTATGAGAGTTGCCCTCTATGAATCGACACGGCTGACCCGGTACCGAACTTCGAGAAAGATACGAACAATAACAAACAGATGTGGAAACATTAACAATTCCAAACATTTGGGAGATATTTTCGCCGTTCCGTGAATCACATCAACGGTAGAAAACGAGCGAAATAATCCCGCTGGAAAAGTGCTCTTAGCCTCTGTTTCCGAGATAAAACCTCCCGTCGGTAAATATTTGATGGGACAAATATCTTCCGCGATAAACTTCGCGAGGAGTCTACATATGTACACTTGAGACAAGAAGAATCATTAAAAAATCCGTAGATCAATGAATAATCCTTCCTGACAAGAGCTAGTTCCCAAATCTGCCTGCCATGCACGTAGCCCCAAGAGCCACAATAGTGCAACTAAGCAGGAACAACAACAATCAGATGTGGAAACGCTAAAAATTCCAAACATTTGGGAGACATCTTTCGCATTTCTGTGAATCACATCAACGGTAGAAAACTAGTGAAATAATCCCGCTGGAATAGTGCTTAAGAGCACTAGTCAGGAAGGATTATTCATTGATCTACGGATTTTTTAATGATTCTTCTTGTCTCAAGTTTACATATGTAGACTCCTCGCGAAGTTTATCGTGGAAGATATTTGTCCATATTTGTGTCCAATCTTGATGTTGGAATTTTCTAGGAATTTATCAGTTTGTTGTGACAGTTCGGGTGTATATGTGAGGCCGATGTATTTAAAACCTATTTCTTCTTTTTTCCTTTGTTCTGTATTGTATATTTTATGTATTCTTTTCTTTATGAGTGGTTCAGAAAAACTAGGTGGAAACGCATTTCTTTTTAGTATGTTCTTCAATTTCTTTATATTTTTGTTCTAAATTTAGGGTGTGATAGTTTGATGGCTCTATCAACCAGGCTATTGATAATGCTTTTTTGGTATCGGTTTGGTACAATTGATTCAAAATTTAGGTATCTACCACTCCATGTCGGTTTCTGATACCAATTTGTATATATTTTTCCTGTATCGTCGTGGGTCAATTGAATGTCGAGGAAATTGATTGTTTTATATTTTTCGATTTCATTGGTAAATTGAATTTTTTTGTGATATGAATTGAAGATTTTGGTTATTTAGTTTATTTTGTCGTGAGGAATACATGCTATACAGTCATCAACATACCATTTGAAAAACTGCACTTTGAATGTGATCTTTGAAAGTATTTGACATTCAAGGATTTCCAATAATAAATTTGCGATTGCTGGAGATATGGGTGAACCCATCGGTGTTCCAAAAATTTGCGTGAATATTTCAGACTCGAGAAGAAAATATATGGATTCCAGACAAAGTTTCGTTGCTTTAATAAATTCGTCTTGAAGTAGTGAAATTTGTGAGATTTTTCCTTTTTTACGGATGATATCTAAGGCTAATGTACAAGGAACATTTGTAAATAAGGTAATTACGTCTAACGATATTAACATAAAACAACGCGTTTCCAACTAGTTTTTTTCAACCACTCATAAAGAAAAGAATACATAAAATATACAATACAGAACAAAGGAAAAAAGAAAAGATAGAAGATTTTAAATACATCGGCCTCACATATGCATCCGGACTGTCACAACAAATTGATAAATTACATCAAGATTGGCCACAAATCTAACAACTACTGCAAACAATTTTTCACCACTCTAAGGTCAAGGGTGAAACATGAGAACAAAACACACTGTATATACAAGGTTAATTGTCAGGACTGTGGAGCGTGCTATATCGGTAATACTGAACAATACTTGCATAAAAGAATATACCAACACAACTACTCCGTTAGATCTAATAAAAAAAGTACCGCCCTAGCGAAACATAGCATTGAACAATTACATAAATTTAATTTTGCTGATGTACCAGTTCTTGCATCTGAAAGCAACAACTTTAAAAAGAATATTCTAGAAATGATCGAAATCCAGAAAGAACCTAAGACAGTGAATTCAAGAGCTGACGTTGACGGATTTATGAATGTCTACAGTAATCTGATAATTTCAATACAACCTTCAATAGATTGCTGCAACCAGTTATACTCAAATATTAATTATTATTGCTTGTTATTGTCGTCTTACGTTTTGTGTTCGTTTTACCAGTGATGATAATGATGTTAAGAGAGAATGTGTAAGGTGAATAGCTTTTAATAAGAATTGTATTATGTGTCTTACTGAGATTATGATCTTTGTTTTAGATAATAATTGTGCAGAGATGAATGTTTTCTGATGATGGCCCTGTGCCGAAACGCTTAAAAACCCTCTGCAAATTATAAGTTTTTAACCTCAAACATTTTCCGTTCTCTTAACCCCGATTCCCCAGTAAAAAATTTGTTTATTTTTGAAGAAAGGGTTAGCAACTAAAATTCAACGTACTCTCTCTCTCTCTCTCTCTCTCTCTATATATATATATATATATATATATATATATATATATATATTTATATACACACTCGGAGGCAAAATTAGCGGAACACTCGAAAATTTAACCAAATTCGAAGTCCGATATTTTTCCTAATTCTCAACCGATTTAGTTATAGTTTAGGAAAGTTATAAATCAACTCTTTTCCTTTGTAGAAATTATAAGAGAAAACGAAAACATTTTATACTGGGGCAAAACTAAAAGTGTTTTTCTTGTCAAAAATTCGTAACACCCTATGGAATTTCGTGGTCCGAGTTGAAACGTACAATATCATGGTCTGTCAAGACACATCTTCCTACAGTAACGCCCTTCTTGTTTTATGCATTTATCTCTATTTTCACAAGAGATATCCAATTTGAAGCGGAAAGTCACAAATTTCTAGAATTTATTTTTAATCTTGCGTAAGTGCATAATATCGGAGGTTAGCCAAAAGATAAAATCAAAATTAGAGAAGCGGAAATCTAACGAAATGAACATTTTTGAAATTCACTGGCCTATTTCACGCTCCGGGAGAACTCGAAGTACACTGGAAAAATCGTTGATTTTGCACATTTATTTTTGAATATTTTTGTGTGACACTCTATAATAATTATCATTCTTGTCCAAAATTGAGAGCAGGTGTGTATCCTGGCGATACACGCGTGAAATGAAATGAACATGTTGAGAATAATGTTCATGATGACCCACAAAAAAAACATTTGATTTAAGTAGCGACTATGACCCCCCCGAGCTCTTATTACAGCGCGCATACGATTTCGCATACTCCTAATGATGTTGTCTATCATCTGTTGCGGTATGTTGTCCCACTCTTCCACCAAAGCCAATGTCAGCTCTTCAATGTTGCCTGGATTCCGTTGTCGAACCCTTCTTCCAAGAATGTCTCAAACGTGTTCGATCGGGTTTAAATCCGGTGACCGCGACGGCTAATCCATTCGTGTGATCCCAACTTCATTGAGATATTCTATCACTATGCGCGCAGTATGACGGCGCGCGTTATCGTGCATAAAAAAGAAAATTTCCCCTATGTAAGGAGAAAAAGGCACAACATGGGGCTCCAAGATTTCTGTTATATACCGATGGACATTAAGTGATCCATTGCCAATAATCTCCAGTTCTGTTTGTACTCCCAAGCATATGCCAATCCATATCATAACTGACCCTCCACCGTATTTCTCAGTTCCTGCGAAGTTCACTTGATTGTACCGTTCCCCTCGATGCCTCCATATTCTATCTCTACCATCCACGAAATTCACACAATATCGGCTCTCATCACTAAATAAAACTCGTCTCCACTGATTGATTGTCCATGCTACATGCTCCCTAGCAAACGCCAATCTTGCTACCCGATGGGCTCTATCAAGTCTTGGTGCTCTTGCTTGAGCGTTTAATCTCAGACCAACTTCATTTAATCGTCTTCTGACTGTCCTCACACTGACGTTAATGTTATCCACTGCCTGTAAAAGGTTACGTACCTGAACAGCAATAAGACGAGGATTTCTTCCTTGTCCTCGCCTCCTCACGTACAATCCAGTTTCCCTGTAACGTCGGTAGATTCGATGGATAACCGACGTCGAGACACCCAACATGGTACCGACTGAGCGGTAGGTGCGCCCTTCCTCGATCAATGTAACTGCCCTTGCTACTGAGATTGGTGGTAAATCTCTCATTCTGAATGAAAAATACCGTTTCGAATCGTAAACAGTAAAAGAATCACAAAACACCGCAACCGATCGAATTTGTATCAAATCAAAGAATGGAAAACTCTCATTCTTTAAACAAGTGCAGATGTGGTCATATACAAAAAAACGTGTGTTGTATTTCATATTTGATAAAAAAAGGTGTGCACATGTGTAAATGAAAAGTTTTATCAATGGTCCCAGAATTCGGTTGTGTATTTTAATACCTACCGACTGTCATCTCCTATAAATTCCTAATTTTCACCAAATTAACCAAATTGTCATCAATAACTAATGCAATTCGAAAATAAAAATCGAAAACGACAATTTCGACACGCCTGAGTGATAATAAGAAAATTCCAAATTGATAGACGATTTTTAATGATAATTTCTTGATTCAATGTAATTTTTCCAAAATGGTGATTTTCCACTTGAAATTAAATATATTTTGCAAAAATAGCATGAAACAAGAAGGGCGTTACTGTAGGAAGATGTGTCCAGACAGACCATGATATTGTACGTTTCAACTTTTAGTTTTGCCCCCGTATAGAATTTTTTCCAAATATTTTTGTTTTCTCTTATAATTTCTACAAAGCAGAAGAGTTGATCTATAACTTGCCGAACAAATCATCTAAATCGGTTGAGAATTAGGAAAATATCGAACGTCGAATTTGGTTAAATTTTCGAGTGTTCCGCTAATAATTTTGCCTATATATATATATATATATATATATATATATATATATATATATATATATATATATATATATATATATATATATATATATATATATATATATATATATATATATATATATATATATATATATATATATATATATATATATATATATATATATATATATATATATATATATATATATATATATATAATTTTCTATTTGAAGCAAATTTGTATTCAACTTTCCATAGGACAACAAATTAGAAGAAAAAAACCTCAATCAATTTCAAGGTCAAGAAGTTTAAACTCCTTTGAAGGTTTTCTTAATGTCAATGTAATTTGACCTCATAGTACAAAATTTTTTGACCTCTTCTATTATAGTATATAGCTATAGTTTGAAAGCATCCAGTTTATTCATATAACCTGTGTATATAATCTATAAACAACTCGACTAAATGATCAGTTTCTGTTAAAAAATTAGACATCATAATGAATATTTGAACTTTGAAAGTCTATCACCCACACTAATCAGACCATGATCATCTAAAAAAGGACGCAGTTTCTTCAGATAAGTAAAACAGTCCCTTTTATTCTCAGGATTATGAAAGTCTATCTTAAAATGACGACTAAACTATTTATAACAAAATATTCTCAGTTTTATCGAAATCGTCCAGCGCGAAACCGTACCCTCTGGTTGAGATTTTCGCAAAATTTGAAACGAAAAAAAAATTTTCTCATTTTTTTCTCCAAAAAAAATATTTACTAATAAACTTTTAAATTCGATTAGATTCTTCTGGAAATTTATTACTAAAGAAAGTCCCTTTTTCTTCAGTCATGGAAGCAATTTTTGCAAAATGCTTTAAGAGTCATACTTCATTATAAGCAATCGGCTGTATAAGCTTGACTATATTCTTTTGTACAAACTTCTGGGAACCAAAACTGTTTAAACAGCTACACTTTGTTGGCGACAAGAGTTTTCTACCTAAAGGCAGGAACTCGTATTCAGTGTAATACAACGGTTGAATCAGAAATAACAAAACTGATTGGAAAGATTTAGTTTATACGTATCTGTTGTAAATCTGATTAATTTGCCTAACTGAATTGACTGAAATATTTCCTTCAGTGTAAGAGCGAACATAAACTACTGAGCTACACCCTACTCCATTTGCATCTGCAAAACCTATTAAACTAACCATAGACTTTTCGAAGAGTGCCTAGGTTAGGTGTCTAGTTAATGGAAAGCAAATTCCTTATAGTAAACTCATAATTTCTAGTTTTGATCTTGAACGAAAAGGTTTCTTAATTAGGCTACCATTGTGAACCTGAGACCTTCAGACTATCTATATCAAATAAACAACACTGCAAAATTTAATACAAAATTGGAGAAAAACGCAAAACGGCGTTTACACTTAGGACCGATGTGATGTATATCGTTATGTAAAATACATATTTATTGCAATAATACCAACCTACGAACTGCTGCACTGTACGAATCACCAAACTCCGAAGAATTATGCATGAAAGCTACTTTATATCTACCGCACGACGATTTACTACAAATCCGCCGGACCGTCTTCAATATCAAGAAATCTCGAAATCGGCTTTTTTAGGGAAGATTCAACTTTCAAGCAAAAGAAATGACTAGTTTTTTTTTACTTCTGGATCTATTGGTGTCTCAACTATGATTACATAACCTAAACTTGTTTCCAAAGATACAGGAAAATATGATGAAGGACATAATACTTCACCAACTTTCAATAATCAAGGCTATTGAGTATGTATTATACGATCTATTCCCTTAGGCAAATAAAATTTATCATCATACGTATCTGTGAGCGACGAGAACGTTCTTTTATATCAAAAGCTTCAGACGGCAGGCTACTTGTATTTTCATTGACTACCATGGTGACAAACTTAGGATCACTTCAAGGATAAAAACAAGACACGAAATTAAAATATCTTGAACGGAACCCTTGTTTGCATTACCACCAATGCCATGAACAGATAAATTGACATTGGTATTGCCAATTTTTTGCTTGACTTGTAGAATCCAAAAGTATACGCATTATTCTATCATCTTAATTAGATCTAAGATTAACTATTGTTGTGGACGAAAGGTTGTGGTGCTGTTGTCAATAACTTTGTCGTAGGTGGAGCAAAGATTCAATTACTTTCAGTTGAGCACTTTTACCCTCTTCAATTTTTCTATCTTGATCTTGATAAGTTAGAATTACTACTTGAAAAATAATTGTAACTTGACCATGAGAAAAAATTTGAAAGGAAATGATAACGACCCTTACTGTAGGAAGATGTGTCCAGACAGACCATGATATTGTACGTTTCAACTCGGACCACGAAATTCCACAGGGTGTTACGAATTTTTGACAAGAAAAACACTTTTAGTTTTGCCCCCGTATAGAATTTTTTCCAAATTTTTTTGTTTTCTCTTATGATTTCTACAAAGCAGAAGAGTTGATCTATAACTTGCCGAACAAATCATCTAAATCGGTTGAGAATTAGGAAAAATATTGAACGTCGAATTTGGTTAAATTTTGAGTGTTCCGCTAATTTTGCCTCCGAGTGTATATATATATATATATATATATATATATATATATATATATATATATATATATATATATATATATATATATATATATATATATAATTTTCTATTTGAAGCAAATTTGTATTCAACTTTCCATAGGACAACAAATTAGAAGAAAAAAACCTTCAATCAATTTCAAGGTCAAGAAGTTTAAACTTCTTTGAAGGTTTTCTTAAATTGAGGTGACTTTTAGAAATTAGATATTTGACCGAGTTTAACTTTAATGTCAATGTAATTTGACCCTCATAGTACAAAATTTTTTGACCCTCTTCTATTATAGTATATAGCTATAGTTTGAAAGCATACAGTTTATTCATATATACTGTGTATATAATCTATAAACAACTCGACTAAATGATCAGTTTCTGTTAAAAAATTAGACATCATAATGAATATTTGAACTTTGAAAGTCTATCACCCACTCTAATCAGACCATGATCATCTAAAAAAGGACGCAGTTTCTTCAGATAAGTAAAACAGTCCCTTTTATTCTCAGGATTATGAAAGTCTATCTTAAAATGACGACTAAACTATTTATAACAAAATATTCTCAGTTTTATCGAAATCGTCCAGCGCGAAACCGTACCCTCTGGTTGAGATTTTCGCAAAATTTGAAACGAAAAAAAAATTTTCTCATTTTTTTCCCCAAAAAAAATATTTACTAATAAACTTTTAAATTCGATTAGATTCTTCTGGAAAGTTATTACTAAAGAAAGTCCATTTTTCTTCAGTCACGGAAGCAATTTTTGCAAAATGCTTTAAGAGTGATACTTCATTATAAGCAATCGGCTGTATAAGCTTGACTATATTCTTTTGTACAAACTTCTGGGAACCAAAACTGTTTAAACAGCTACTCTTTGTTGGCGACAAGAGTTTTCTACCTAAAGGCAGGAACTCGTATTCAGTGTAATACAACGGTTGAATCAGAAATAACAAAACTGATTGGAAAGATTTAGTTTATACGTATCTGTTGTAAATCTGATTAATTTGCCTAACTGAATTGACTGAAATATTTCCTTCAGTGTAAGAGCGAACATAAACTACTGAGCTACACCCTACTCCATTTGCATCTGCAAAACCTATTAAACTAACCATAGACTTTTCGAAGAGTGCCTAGGTTAGGTGTCTAGTTAATGGAAAGCAAATTCCTTATAGTAAACTCATAATTTCTAGTTTTGATCTTGAACGAAAAGGTTTCTTAATTAGGCTACCATTGTGAACCTGAGACCTTCAGACTATCTATATCAAATAAACAACACTGCAAAATTTAATACAAAATTGGAGAAAAACGCAAAACGGCATTTACACTTAGGACCGATGTGATGTATATCGTTATGTAAAATACATATTTATTGCAATAATACCAACCTACGAACTGCTGCACTGTACGAATCACCAAACTCCGAAGAATTATGCATGAAAGCTACTTTATATCTACCGCACGACGATTTACTACAAATCCGCCGGACCGTCTTCAATATCAAGAAATCTCGAAATCGGCTTTTTTAGGGAAGATTCAACTTTCAAGCAAAAGAAATGACTAGTTTTTACTTCTGGATCTATTGGTGTCTCAACTATGATTACATAACCTAAACTTGTTTCCAAAGATACAGGAAAATATGATGAAGGACATAATACTTCACCAACTTTCAATAATCAAGGCTATTGAGTATGTATTATACGATTTATTCCCTTAGGCAAATAAAATTTATCATCAGACGTATCTGTGAGCGACGAGAACGTTCTTTCATATCAAAAGCTTCAGACGGCAGGCTACTTGTATTTTCATTGACTACCATGGTGACAAACTTAGGATCACTTCAAGGATAAAAACAAGACACGAAATTAAAATATTTTGAACGGAACCCTTGTTTCCATTACCACCAATGCCATGAACAGATAAATTGACATTGGTATTGCCAATTTTTGGCTTGACTTGTAGAATCCAAAAGTATACGCATTATTCTATCATCTTAATTAGATCTAAGATTAACTATTGTTGTGGACGAAAGGTTGTGGTGCTGTTGTCAATAACTTTGTCGTAGGTGGAGCAAAGATTCAATTACTTTCAGTTGAGCACTTTTACCCTCTTCAATTTTTCTATCTTGATCTTGATAAGTTAGAATTACTACTTGAAAAATAATTGTAACTTGACCATGAGAAAAAATTTGAAAGGAAATGATAACGACCCTTGCAATGCATGCATATAGTATTGATATGACAGTTTTTAATCAGTGTCTATTGACAGTGAGGCAACTAAGACACATATCTTTTTTTTTTCGTGACTTCATGCCAATCCTTAGGATCAGCTTTAAGAATTTTTGACACTTGATAATTATACGATTGTTACCATTGCAAGCTACCCAACTGAATTTTCCTTCATTCTCTTCTCTTTAATTATTCTAAGGACTTTTGACATTGATAAATGAACGAAAGGGGATTTCAGATCTCGTTATGTTTCAACACATTGAAGACTTTTATGCAGGGCGCAATATTCAACCTTCCATTGAATGTTTTATGTCCCTCCCTGGGGGAGCAGGTTTTCGGATCCACTCATAAACATCGTCAACCAGGGCCACAAAGTAGTAGTACGATATAGACGAATATCATGCATAGGAGCAACAGACTGCACTTCGATCTCTTTTGACATTCCTGGTACTTGCAGTGGTCGAAATCAGTTAACGCTCCAGTACTTAATTGGCAGTTGAACCAGATATACATCATATCTCAAAAATGTATTCTCTAAAGTTATAACTGTTACGTGATGTGGATGTTGAACTACTTTTTTTACTGATTTACTGATGGGACTGCGTCCTGATACGTTACACTGCTGCTTCAGAAATCTTACAAAAAAGATCCCTATTATCAGGAATATTCGATTAGTGATCTAGACATTTCGAGTAATCGCTGAGTTTGACACTCTTGTTGTTGCTATCTTGATAGCAAGAAAGAAATAGCAGAAAATCCAATAAACTACCTAATTTCAATTCCTAGAAAATTATTGAGGTAATCGACCCATTCGATTTGTATAGGTTTAAAATCCAACATTCGTCCCATATAAGTTGAAGTTACAAATGTAATTTCCTCATATTTGCCAATTACATTCCATATAGTTTCGTAATCTGAAGGTGTTATACCTTAACACAAATGAATTTCACAAGTATCACTGATGTCTTTATTTGAGAGAATTAAAATTTTGAGTGTTTTATAGAAATAATAAAATAAGTAATGGTTTTCGAGGAATTTTACTGAATAATTCGTAACGCGTTTCGCAACACCGAAGCTTCTTCAGACGAATAAATGTACAGAAATTATGACAACTATATATGGATAAAAGATATATAAATAATTTGAAGAAGCTACGGTGTAGCGAAACACGTTATGAATCACAATTATTCAGTATAATTCCTCAGAAAACATTACTTGTTTTTATTATTGATAATGGAATTCTATCAAGTAAAAGCCTCCCAAATTCAAAAGTTTCATAGAAAACTGGCCAATGAAGTGAATCACCATTGAATTTCATCAATTCAATTTCCGGCAACTTGGGTTGCACGAACGATTGCATTGTTTCATTTCTATTTGTGTCTGTATTTGCTTCAACACCGTCTGTAGCGAAAACAAATTGATCAGCTTTTACAATTCGGCAATAGAGATCATCGATAACGTCAAGTAACTAGAAAGTGCTTTTGCAACAAGTTCAATTTTTCAGCGATAGCCTGAAGGATGCTAAAATCGTTCTATTGATTGAATCTTTAGTAAAATGTTCGTAAACATGCGAAATGAATTTGTCATTTAACATCAAAAGTCGATTTTATCCTCAAGAAACTTCACTATAGATGCAATATCTTTCATAATTTACTACAAATTCAACTGTTGAATAATCAAAAAGAAAAAATATTAGCGAAACAAAACAATTGAACACAATGTCCCGTACCCGGGTTCGGTGTTCCCAACTCTAGGGTATAATGTGTTATGTTTTCTAGGTTTGATGGTTGGTGGACTGTATGCGTTGTTGTTTGACTTGACCAAAAAATTTGGTCGGCTGCTGCTAATTATGAAGGAGAAAACTAGATTTAGGAGGGGAGGTGTGAGGAAATTTTTAATTTTGATGGTGAAAATTTGAGTAATTGAATGCCTTTCATAGAAATGTTACTTGTTGTACTAGATAAAAATATTAATTTGTCTGAAATAGAAAAGCCACTTTATCTTCGTATATATATATATATATATATATATATATATATATATATATATATATATATATATATATATATATATATATATATATATATATATATATATATATATATATATAAAGAGCGGATTTAAAAAATCCGAATAATTGTATTTACTCTGCATTTTCCTGTCGCTATTGCACTAGCAATAGCTTGTCTGTTTATGTTGTGTTAGTGTTGTGTGTACAGAAAGAGTACCTAAGATTTATCTGTTAAGCGGCTTCACTATCAAATTCTCATCTTGCAGTCCATGATTTCCAGACGAAGACAAGGGTGAAAGGAACAGGTCTGGGACAGGAATCTGCCCAGACCAATCGTCTATTCATCTTATATGGAAGCCTTTCAAAATTTGAAAAACATATCTCTGGACAGATACATTAAAAACAATAATTCTCAATTTTCTAAAGGATATAAATTCAACAAGTTGGATGAATAACAGGAAAATCCACACTCGGTGTGGATTTTCCTGTTATTCATCCAACTTGTTCTACGATTTGTTTATAATACCATACTCTTCATTCTATTTTTCATTCTTGATAAAACTGCTGTGTCAGCGAAACGTCGTCGAATTTTTTCAAATAAAGTGTAGATTAAAGTTAAACCTTGTGTTTTGATCTCATTTATAATATAGTGAAAATAAAACATCATTGTTTTATTTAATTAAAGAGAATCCATATGTGTTTTGGTTTCAGATATAAATTGGATGTGCAGAATGATTCTCTTAAATTCGGAACATCGTCGATTGCAAAATTTTCTATGGCGAGATAGCTGCAGTGACCCAATGAATTGTCTCCTGCTTCTGACTGTTACTTATAGGAAGAAAAACTCCGCCTTTTCAGCAACCAGCTATATAGTTCATTCAGCCATAAAAGGAAAAGAAAATTACCCATTATTATCCGATGCTCTTCTCAAACTCACATACGTTAATCATATTTTGGCCAGAGAGGATAACTTGGAGTCCGAATTTGAATTGAAACAAATCCGAGTAGTAGTTTTTTGGGCTTCATGAATGTTGTGCCAGAGATACATCAATCTTGATAGGCATTCTTGATAATAAACGATACTTGGATGAGTATATGATAGTAAAGATAAATCCATGATAAAAATATTGGGGCTATGTTAAAGAAGAAATATTTTTATATCACTCTTACAAAGGTTGTAGAATCTAGTTTAACAATAATACAAATTTCAAGTCAAATTTCAAAATCCTATTCTATCGGGATCATATATTATCAGATAATTTACTTGGAGAATGGCGACAATTTATATCCAATATTTTTGAAATAACGCCCTTAACTTTACAAAGAAATTCATACAAAATTTACAAAGCTGGTAGGCTTCTGTGATTCCTCAAGTTATATTTATATAAGTTTGAATAGTTCTGAATAATGAACTTAGAACGAACTTTATTTGTTCTAGGTCTGGATTAGTACCATCAAGAAATAATTTAACTCTTCTATGATTAGAGTTGAGCAGTGCGTTACTGTTAGCGCAAGTAACTAAATCCGTTATCAATTGAAATCACAAATTAATAAAAAAGGATGTCTATCCTGATTCCAACATTGTTTTATCTTGTCTCAAAGCCTATCCTCTCAAGTTGAACCCATATGTGGCGAACTATGTAAGAAGTGAAAGTAGCGTATGGTTATATATCTATACAAAAGAAAATCCCGCAGATGGTCTGACCAGAAGCTTAGCACCAAAAGACTTGTGTGAAAATTAATTATGGATATACCTATACGAAACATAATTTTTTTACATAAATTAGAGACAATTCATTGCTCCAATCCTATACCTGAAGAATAAAAATATGGTATGATTGTCGGTATAGTTAGAGGAACATCGTTATCCTCACATTTTCTAATATTTCGTAATTCGAAAGAGTTCTCGCATACATTGTTAGACTTATAAATATTATAAGACACAAAATTAAAAATTTGTCAATTTCAAAATGAGAACATGCTCAAAAAAATCATAATAGTATTTGAACCATATTATGTTTTCGAAGAAACTAATCAACTCAAAGACAAATATTCTATTAAATCAAAATTAAAATGTATAGGTCCATCTTTGGACAAAGAAAGTATTTTTCTTGTAGGGTGGAGGCAGCACAATGCAACCAACAGTTCTAGTCTGGCATCCCTCATACTTTCAAAAAGCAACCACGTTAATGATCTTAGTTAATCAGAGAGCACATAATTACATTCTGGACAAGATGAAGTACTGAGATCACTAAACATGAATTTTTAGACGATGGATAGAATAAGAGAAGTAAAATGATAATCCACAAACGCGTGAAATGTTTCAAAGCAAAGACTCGTTGCCCTGAACAACTTATGGGTTCTTTGCCACAAGAGAGAGTGTCCAGAGCAAGCCTCTTTCGAAATATTGGATTTGATTTTCATGAACCTTTTTACAGGAAAAAATGTAATTGTTACCATAGAATATGTTACACTGTATGTTTGCTTTCCAGTAAAAACAATTCATATGGAACTCATTTCGGATATGACTACCGAAATTTTTCTTGCTTTTTTTATCCACTCTGCTTAAACTCAATTAAATTAAAATAAAATATTTCAGTCTAGGGGAGAAAATAGTTTTTAAGGTTATCCTGTGCTATTCTTCAAATTTTTGAGATTTATGGGTGGTTGGTGTAAAAGCGCAAAATACAATATGATGAGAGTAGTCGGTGACACATATTAAATGAAGAGCTCAAGACTTTAATCATATAAATTGAAATTTTCTTGAATTTTCGGCCCCTCACTCAAATTGCAACAGGAAATCCAGCAGATTCAACATACTATTACTACTATTGACGCTCCTATACAAGTTTTTTTCGGCCTGACTATACTCACTATATGGCACCAAGACAATAAAACTCATCTTTCATCTTCAATCAAGGCCAAAATGACTCGAAAATGTAGTTAGTATAAGAGAAAGCAGTTTTGAGTAATTGAAATGATATTAAATGTCTATTGACTAGAGTAATATATTTCTTATCTGGTAAGAACTGCGAAGTGAAGGTTTCCCGGGTGAAAACATCAACTGGAACATACCTAAAATCAATCCTAAATATTGCTAACCCTCCAATTGATAAATAATATTCAACATTTCTTGTTATTGAAATCCAATTATTCTCTATGTACTTACTTAAGTTAAGTTAGTTCAAAATAAAGTGAATGAAATACAAAAGCAAATTCTATTAAAAAATTTCTTTAACTCAGCGTCAATCTAGGCCATAATGGAAGTAAACGTATCTTGAGTAATGCAGGGTTTGTGTTATTGAAGGAGGACAATGTCCCATTTCTTGAATATACAATAGCTAGAGTAATAAATCTTTTATCAGGACGGCAAAGTAAGGGCGGTCTAGGTGAAAACATCAACATCATCATAATACCGTCGCTGATACTGATTGTTTTTATTTTAATTAAGCAATAAAATATTACTTCATTCCTTAGGGCAAGAAATATTCCAAATATGAACTTTACATTGTTTGTGAAAAAAGCAAATACAAACTTTATCATGATGAGAGAATTCTTTGCAACAGCGCAGTTAATCTTTATAGGCCAGATATCATTCTTACACAAAATTAAATAACATACATAGTAAATATTGCCATACCCGATACGTATAATATACGAAATAAATATAATGAAAAGATGTTTTAAATATATCATACTAGCATAAAGTTATTGACATTTTAAGCCTGAATAAAAATTTATTTGAATATTTGCAGAAGATAACAGCCATCAAATCTTGTAGTATTCTTCGAAGGTTTCTTTCCCACCGAAATAACGAATAAGTCATTGGCTTTTCTTTTCAATCAAAACTGCCCAGAATCTGTTTAAAATCTTATTTATTCATATATTTGTAATATAATTTGCTGAACATTTAATCATTTATAGTCTTAGCAGTATTTTATTCGATCATTTATCACTTCACACAAGAATAATAGTGTGATAGCTTTCAGTGTTACTTGACTGAAGTCACACTTCTTCAGATTTTGACTTCTTATTTTGTGCCGAAGAAGGTTTCACATTGAATAAATCAAATTAAAGATGTGGAAAGAAATTCATAATTCCAAAATTCCTTAATAAAAATTTGAATATGAAACTTAATACGAATAGCATGTTTCTTTTTACGTTTTGTTGTCTACTTATTTCAAAAAGCATCTAATATTTGTTCGTGGTCTTTTTGGAGCATATCGAAGAAGAAAATAATTTAAAATTTTTATTTATTGTTAATTATTTCCTCAGCTATGCTAATACGTATTCAGCTCATTTAGATGAATAAAGTGAGCGAGTAAATTCACTCCGTGATAAGTTGATAATGATAATAGTTATTAGTAAATGATGTGACTATAGGAATAAGGTTTATTTTTTATTCGAAGGCAGAGGAACGAAAATACTTTACGGCTGACTCGAAAAAAATTATTTAATCTGAAAAGAATCATTGATCTTGAATATTCATGTATTTCCACATAAACAATTTCAAAACAATTTTGCCAATGTATATAATAACAGAATATTCAATTGTTTTAAAACCAGTCAACCCTCAAATCGGCATAGCATAAATTACCAAGGTCTCCACATATCTTCTCCAACTTTCTTCAAATTCCCAATTCTGCCGTCTTGTTCTTCGTTTTGATTTTTTTCCATTACCTCAGCATGTGATTGGAATGTAGTAGTTTGTTGGTGATCCTGATGCTTTATATTGACAGCTAACGCATTTGCTAATTTCAAATAGTGTTCTGGTAAAAGCAATACATAATTTTCATTCTTTTCAACTTTATTTCCATTAAATTTTACTTGTTGTGAATTAATTCTGGATTCTCTCTCATTGTTATTTTCTTCGGCAGTTTGAAACCTTCCCTCTGAAGAATTAGGATTAGATGATCGAAGGTCCATGTCTACTTCAGTAACACAACCTTCTAAATGTCGGAGAAGTCGTTGCTGTACTCCTGAATCTATTATAGTCATGGTTTGCACGTCTGGAGTCTCAAGATATCTTTGTACCTCACGAACACAATCAGAATATCCAGCTTTATATTGGTTGACACCTTTCTCATCCAAACTTCTATGACGTTGAAAATGACGAACTGTTAATTCTAGAATGTCTGCTTTTTCTAATTTGGAATGTTTCGTATTTTCTGCTTTCGCACTGTCTAGAATTAAGGTTTTCAGAGCTGCCAAACTTTGGTTTATTCGAGCGCGTCTTCTTTTTTCCATCAGGGGCTTATTAGCACGTCTTGGTTCACAAGGTCTTTTACTCTTAGCTGTCATCATGAAATAGAAGGAAAATTCGAAAATATGGAAAGTCTTTGTAACTTTTGGTTCTCACTAACACTTCAGGATTCAAGCGCCGTTCAAAATAGAAAATTGTTGATGAGGAATATTCATTTCACGATTAGAACACTCGTTGATTTCGGATGTCACTCTTACCGGTTACGAAGTGAAAGATTTCTTAAGAGTTAGAAAATTGTAATATTAGAATCGTACTGCTCCTAGATTGAAGGCGATGTGCGCCCGGTTGTCGGGATCTCGCGGGCAAGTGGGCGAGAGATATGTTGGCGTGACGGCAGCGGGTCGCGCGAACGGTGCTGCAAGGGAGGCGCGTGCGGTGGCACGGTGCTGGGTAGGCGGAGGAGGAGAGGGTCGTTTTAGTCGCGTGCCGACACCACCACATCACACCAACAGATCCAAACGGAGAATGTCAAAATGTTTTTAATTACTTACTGCCAATATATTTCTTCAGTAAAAAAAGAGCAGGATTCGCACAACCTATCAAATCCACAATAACATAGATTGCAATTAAAATAATAGTTACCTCATGAAATAAGAGATTTACGAAATAACTCAACATTCAGGCGGACATTTTTAACTGAAAAATACTGTTTGTTTTCAAAATTATAAATCTTTTGATTTTTATAAATGCACATTTTCAGTAGAAGTTTTTATAAAAACAGGTACGTTATGAATTTACTAACTGAAAGACATAGTTGAACTTTAACAACAAATGGTTTAAATCCACACTCATCGATCGTACTGTCAAATAGATATAAAGCTCTTATTTTACATGGGAGGATAGATATTATTCATGATGAAAATTATGACAATAAATAGAATATTTCTCTCAACATCAATGAATGCTGTTACCTCAAAACAAATGAATTATAACAATATAAAAGTATTCGTTGGCTGATTTTGGTCCGTATTTAGCCAATCAATTCAAATTTATGTCAGAATTCTCAAAAATTTATGTATTCACATTGACCATATACTAGTTGTCCGTAAAAGGAATATTTCTACTTTGCGTATCATGATATATATTCGATCACACATAATTGGCTTGATATATTAGGAAAACCAAATATTGTATTTCTCTCAACGAAATGTTTAGGAACCACTGTAGTGCGGTTATAGCGAGGCGCCTAGTGGGTTGCTTGTTAGAGACTCGACGCGTCAGACACGCGCCACGACGCCCGTCCATATAGCGTCGCTGAACCGCCGACGTAGACATTGCTTTCAGGAGTCGCATTTGTACTCACGACGGTGAGACGCTAGCAGCAGCATTATTGCTCATTTATCGTCGGAGCTGGTCCCCATCAGCTCGAGGGATATTTGGGTTAGCGATATTTCGCCCTTGCATAATCTACAAATTTATATGATCTGCGAGGTTCTGAGTTATTTTACATAGTTCCCAAATATAAAGAGTATCGTAAGAAAGTGTAAAATAACAAGTCTGGGTTTTCGTGGCAGTGAAAAATCAACATTTTGCAGAAATCGATGTTATTAATGAGAATTTGTAAGAGTAAAAATTATTTTGGTTCAAAATCTTATTAATTGATAATGCGCTGTCCCAAATCTGCAATAGCAGAACTCAGAAGCATACGGATTGGCATAAGAATAACTCAAGACTGTAAATGCTTCTTCTTCGTTGGCAATGGAAGTAATTCTACCCATTTTCGCTGTCGGTTTTACATACGGGGAAATTTCGATAGTAGCTTTGAGTAAACCTAATACCAACCAATACTAATTCCAAATACAATTTTAAAGTGAGAAAAATAGGTACTTGTATTTGAAGAAAACATTTCCATGACAACTCAATTTCATATATATATATATATATATATATATATATATATATATATATATATATATATATATATATATATATATATATATATAAATTAAAAACTATACACTCATATCATACACGAAGTAAATCTAAGGGATCTGACATTTCTACTTGTTCTGTCTATTCTTCAAACAACAAGAGATTTGATAACTGTTTTCATAATCATGTAGAATCACCTTGTTCCTCTTATCTTATCATAACTTCATCACCTAATTAAGATCTTCACAAATCTAATAAAAAATAAAACGCATGAAATGGACTTATGAAATGAATAAATTCATTATGTTTTTTATTACAATATAACATATAATGGAACAAATAAAAAAGGGTACCTGCCTAAACTATATAATATGTTCAAAGAAAAATTCCCCAATTGCTGTATTTCAGAACAAAGCATTGCGAATCAAAGACGGTATATTGAAAATAGAAACTTTATATCCGAATCAGAATTGAAATCAATTAAAAACAACATTCAACAAGAACAACATTTAAATTCTGAAATTTCAGATGAAAACCTAGTCCCATCCATGAAAAGCATCGAAAATAAATCAGAAAATTCATCTAAAAATATTGATAACAAAGATATAGAAAATTTATTTCTCAATCAAATGAATTTTTTGAAAATATTGATCCAACTATAAGACCTAAACTACCTAAAATTCATTATTCAAAGAAAATTTTCGATTGTATAAACGAGCTTAATAAGAATATTTTTCCAAAGCAACTTGTTAATGTAATGAATATTTATACACTTCATCTGATTATATATTGTGCCGCTATTACAGTAGTTAAACATTCTGGATACAAATTAGAAAATTTTGGATCTAATTATAATATCAAGAAAAACCTTCATGGCAAAAAAGGTTAGAAGGTAAAATTTCTTCTATCAGATGTGATTTAGGAAGATTGACTCAATATTCCAGAGGTAATCGATCAAAAAACTTATGGCACATATTGGAAAAATATTCCTCAAATATAAAACACATAAAAATAATGAGATAAGTAATGGACAACTGATAGAATACATCGATACTTTAAAACAAAAACTTTCAGTATACTCCATTAGACTACGTGAATATAAAATAAATTCAGATAGAAAATTCCAAAACAAACTATTCAAAAATAATGAAAAACATTTTTACAAATTTATTTCAGGTTTAAATGAAAATATTTCTGGAAATGGAGTTCCTAAAATTGATATTCTAACTGATTATTGGTCTTCAATTTGGGCAATGCCAAGGCAACACAATTCCAATGCAAGTTGGATTTTAAATGAAAGGTCTCGATTTTCTAAAATAGAATGCATGCAATTTGAAAAATTTTCAAACGAAGATATAACATCAGTTATTAAACACACAAAAAATTGGAAATCTCCAGGTGTTGATGGTATTCATAACTTTTGGTTCAAGAAATTTTCTTGCGTTCATGAATAATTGGCTGAATATTTTTCATTTATAATAAAGAACCCCTCAGCTACTCCTTTATTTTTCACACAAGGAATTACTTATTTAAAACCGAAAAGTGATAATACTATTGATCCGTCTCAATATAGACCAATAACTTGCCTTCCAACGCTAAAATTCTAACTGCATGTATTACCCAAAAAATTTATGCACATTTGGAGAATTATAATATTCTTTCCGAAAAACAAAAAGGATGTAGAAAAAAACACCTTGGTACTAAAGAGAAACTTGTAATTGATTCGTCTTTCTCTTGAATTTGTAATGAAAAATTGGAGAACCAATCTTCATTTAAATATTTCAAAACAATCGTTAAAATCCGAAATAATTCCAATCAAAAGAGTAATTTTAAAGGTAATTCTTTAAGTGCTCTTTGGTTTTGTCTTTGCCTTACTACTAGTTTCGGCTTCAAAATAAAGAGTCTATCAACTGAATTCAAATTAAGTCACTTAATTTATTTAGATGATATTAAATTATATACCGGAACCAGATCTCATTTAAAAAGTCTACTTGAGATTACTTTCAACTATTCCAATGATATTCATATGAAATTTGGGCTTCCAAAATGTAAAAATCTTTCTATTGAAAAAGGAAAGATCACCTCTGATTATATAAAGATTTCCAATATCGAAATCGAGCCAATGCATCAAGGAGATACATAGAAATATCTTGGATTTTGTCAAGAGAAGACAATTAACCATAGCAGCACTAAAGAAAATATTACAAGTTCATATTACAAAAGACTTAGAATTATCATCAAGAGCCATTTAACTAGTAAAAACCTTTTCAGAGCTATCAACTCCTATGCAGTTCCTATTCTTACATCTTCTTTTGGAATTATTAAATGGTCTAAAACTGATCTGAATGAATTACAATGTCAAACGAGGAAAATGCTCTGTAAATATCATAAGCACCACCCAAAATCAGCTGTTCAGAGAGTTACACTACCTAGACATCTTGGAGGTCGTGGATTAATTGATTTGAATAATCTTCATAGTAAACAGATTTTTCATCTACGTTCCCATTTTCATGATAAACAGAGAACGTCTAAATTACATGATATTGTTGTTGCTTCAGATTATAATCTTTCACCTCTGAACTTGACAATGCAAAAGGTAGATTTTGATATATTTGATGATATTTCTAAAAGAGAAAGTTGGATGCAGAAGGAATTACACGGAAAGCACCCTAAAGAATTGAAAAATGATTATATTGATGAAATCGCATCGAATAAATGGTTAGTATCTGGAGAATTGTTTGCTGAAACAGAAGGCTTGGCAATTGCGATCCAGGATCAGGTTGTTTTCACGAGGAATTATAGAAAACACATCATCAAACAAAATATAGATGATTCTTGCCGTAGATGTTTCTGTTCTTCAGAAACAGTTTTTCATATATTATCATCTTGCTCAGTCCTTGCTTCAACAGATTATTTAGAAAGACATAATGCCGTCGCTAATATTACTCATTTTAATCTAGGAATTAAACATGACCTAATTCCCAAAAGAAAAAAGTTTCACAAATATGAACCTGAGATTATTTGTGAAAATGACAAATATAAACTTTATTTTGATGAAACAATTCTTTGCAACAGAGCTGTAGAACACAATAGAACAGATATCATTTTTAATGATAAACAGAATCAAATAACATATATAATTGATATTGCTATTGCCGACACACATAATATACAAAATAAATACAATGAAAAAATTTCTAAATATATGATGCTTGGCGACGAGATTAAAAAATGTGGAAAATGAAGAAAATATTTATTCTACCGATTATTATTTCCACAACAGGTGTTATTCCTAGAAATCTTCACACTTCATTGAGATTTTGGGTCTGAAGAAAAATTTGTTTGAACAGTTACAAAAGATAACAGTCATCAAATCTTGTTATATTCTTCGTAGGTTCCTTTCCGAAAGAAATAATGAGGTAGAGTCATAGGTTTTCTCTTTAGTTTATACTGCTCAGAATCTCATTTCATATTTTATTATTTTTGTTCATAAAATGCAATATAATTAACTGACAATTTTGTCATATTTATATTCAGAGCAGTATTCTATTCGATCGTTCACCACTTCACACAAAGGAAACTATTTATGAGTAACATTCAGTGTTACTTGACTAAGGTCCGTACACTGGATTTTTCCGGGGAGAAAGCCTCTGACACTACTCGTTGGTACATTGATATCATTGTCTGATGATGCTATAGTATGTATATATTCTGGTAGATTGATATGTTCTCATAACATTTAACGTTATCCTAATATATAATTATTCCAGGATATGTTTTGATTATAATCATTGCCTGGCAATGGTATTAATTACCGGGTGGTGGATTTATATCTCTTCATGAAATCAGTTTGATAGATATATATATATATATATTTAATATATATATATATATATATATATATATATATATATATATATATATATATATATATATATATATATATATATATATATATATATATATATATATATATATTTATATATATAGATGAGCATTGCCGGTACCTAACTTCATAGTCGTCTTCCAGGAATCGACTAGCATCTCAGGTGTCTCAACACTTGTATTACCATTCATTTTTAGATTATATTTGATACTGTTCAGTCCTTTATCGTATTTTTATATATATATATATATATATATATATATATATATATATATATATATATATTATTACGTTATGCTTTAAACACAAACCAAAAATTGGAAATCTATAGGTGTTGATGGTATTCATAACATTTGGTTCGAAAAATTCTCTTGCGTTTATAAAAATTCACTGAATATGCCGGAACTAGATCTCATTTGAAAAATCTACTTGAGATTTCCTTCAACTATTCCAATGATATTCATATGAAATTTAAGATTTCTAAATGTTAAAATCTTTCTATTAAAAGGGTAGATCACCTCTGATTATATGAAGATTTCCAATAACGAAATCGAGCCAATGCATCAAGGAGATACATATAAATATCTAGGATATATTCAAGAGAAGACTATTCACCTTTTCGGAGCTATCAATTCCTATGCAGTTCCTATTCTTACATATTCCTTTGGAATTATTAAATGGTCTCAAACTGATCTAAATGAATTACAATGTCAAACGAGGAAAATGCTTTGTAAATATCATAAGCACTACCCATAGTCAGCAATTCAAAGAGTTACAATACCTAGGCATCTGGACTAATTGATTTGAACAATCTTCATAATGAACAGATTTTTTGTTCTACGTTCCTATTTTCATGATAAACATCACATGATATTGTTGTGTAACCTACCCAATGACCAATAGGATGTAAACTTATAATAATGACTTCAATTAGAAAGGTTCACACTTTGTGGTTCACCCTGCTCCACCGTTTTAGATGGGTAGAGGATTTTAGTTCCCTTCTAGCATCCAATGTTGCCAGTTCCTCCCAAATAAAATGAACACAATTTATTTAAAATTATCTATTTAATGAATATCTAGGCTTCATAAAATTTAAGAAATGGACTTATCTTTATAGTGAAGTGCTAGCATATAAAACGGAGAGTATCTCAGCAGGTTGGTGGCTATCCTAGGGAAAGATTGATCTCCTCTAGAAATAATGGAGGTTGGTGGTTATCCAAGAAAAAGATTGATCTCCTCTGAAAATGACGGAGGTTGGTCACTATCCAAGAAAAAGATTGAAGTCTAAAAATGACGGAGGTTGGTGACTATCCTAGAAAAATAATGATCTCCTCTAAAAATAATGGAGGTTGGTGGCTATCCAAGAAAAAGATTGATCTCCTCTAAAAATTACGGAGGTTGGTGGCTATCCAAGAAAAAGATTGAACTCCTCTAAAAATAATGGAGGTTGGTGGCTATCCAAGAAAAAGATTGATCCCCACAAAAATGACGGAGGTTGGTAACTATCCAAGAAAAAGATTGATCGCCTCTAAAATTGACAGAGGTTGGTCCTTTGTCCTGCGCAAAATAGAGGTGTTGAATTTGTCCTCCAAAAAAATATGGCTGGTTTTCTGTCCTCTCCAAAAAAAAATATTGCTGATATTTTGTCCTCTCCAAAAAAATCATGGCTCTTGTTTTATCCTCTCTAAAAAAATATGGCTCTTGTATTGCTCTCTCCCAAAAATTGTAAAAGTTTTCATATATCACCATGTGCTCGTTATAGTACAAGTGACCTCTCCTCTGCATTTATTCGAATTTAGAATGATTTCAACAAATTAAAAATGAAAAATAGCCTAGATCAATATGTAGACATACATATAATGAGAAAATAGAATGGTGATTGGACACACCAGACTTGCAAATCAATTATAAAAAGAAAATGTAGATATCATGATAAAAATATCACTTATTTTCTAGGCCATTCAAATAAAGCCGGAGAGAGGTTTGCAAGTAATGAATGAAGTTAATAAGCAAAAGAAATATAAGATGAATATGAAAGGAATGAAAAATAATAAAAACGGATGTTGAGTAATGCTGAAAGGAAATGAACAAAACAATATGAAGATTAAGAATAAAGAACGTAGAAACCATAGATCCATGCTGTAAGTAAATGTGACCTTGAGGGAATATATGATTACCGAGGATAGATATTCAGAAACCTATGCACATGTTGAGAATATTAATTTAAAGATGGAAATTGAAGATAATTACCTAGTTTTGCGAGGGATCCAGGTATTGATTCAATGTTTGCTCAATATTAAAGGAAATTGAGAAATAAAGTAGATGACAATGGTGAAAACTTACTCCTTTTATTTTGAAGGGTTATTAAACAATTCACAAATCATTATGATTAATTAATATTTAGTGGATTCAACGATGTCTTCAAATGAAATGAATGAACTCCGGTATTCTCTAAGTTGTCATTCTTCGATAGTCGCCGATGGTAGAGGGGATTATTTACGGAATGAATGGTCATAGAATCAAAGTGACTAGCACTGTGCTAATTTTATACCGTGATAATCCAAAGGTTATTGAGTTAAAGTAGTAGCGGCCACTAAGCCGCTACACTTCAGATTATAATCTTACACCTTTGAACTTGACAATGCAGAAATTAGATTTTGATAATAATTCTGATAGAGAAAGTTGGATGCAGAATAAATTACATGGAAAGCACCCTGAAGAATTGAGAAATGATTATATTGATGAAATCGCATAAAATAGACTGTAAGTATCTAGAGAAATGTTCGCTGAAACAGAAGGCTTTGCAATTGCAATCCAAGATATGGTTGTTCTCACAAGAAATTATAAAAAACACATCATCAAGCAAAATATAGATGATTCTTGCCGTTGATGTTTTTGTTCTTCAGAAACAGTTTTTCAGATATTGTCATCTTGCTTAATACTTGCCTCAACAGAATATTTAGAAAGACATAGTTCCGTCGCTAATATTATTCATTTTGATTTAGGAATAAAACATGGCCTCATTCCTAAGGGAAAAAAATGTTACAAATATGAACCTGAGATTATTTGTGAAACCAAAAATATGAACTTTATTTTGATAAAACAGTTCTATGCAACAGAGCTGTGAATCACAATAGACCAGATATCATTCTTACGGATAAACGTAATCGAATAACATATATAATTGTTATTGCTATACCTAACACATAATATAAAAAATATATGCAATGAAAAATTTCTAAATATATGATGCTTGCCGACGAAATTAAAAAATGTGGAAAATGAAAAAATGTTTATTCTTCCGATTATTATTTCTACAACAGGTGTTATTCCTAGGAATCTTCACAAAAATATTGGAATTGGAATATTGGCAGTGGAATTAATTAGGTGGTGGATTTATATTTTATCATGAAATCGGTTTGATTGCATCAACATATATATGGGCAACTCGTCGGGGTTAAACCCTTTATATATATATATATATATATATATATATATATATATATATATATATAAACACCTCAAAAAGTCTAGGGAACACTTCTGAATATCGATATATCGTATCCAGAACGTTGGTTAGTTGGCACTTTGTTTCTGTTGTACGCACAAATAAAAAATTCAAGTTTTGTGACTCGACCATGGAAATACGACATTTTACTAGAGAAGAGATGTTACGAGCCGTTGGCATGCTCCATGCTGAGAGCTCACAACGGGAAGTATCCAGGGTTCTGGGAAGTAGCCCGAGTGTCATAAACCGTTTATGGTCGCGTTTCAATGAAACAGGTAGCGTAGAAGAACGCCAAACATGTCGGTTCAGGATTACTACAGTCGCCCGAGACCGATTTTTGGTTTTAAAAGCCAGAAGAGATCGTACTACAACAGCATCTCAATTAGCTCAAGAGCTATCACGAGTTCATAATGTACAAATTTCCGACCAAACTGTGAGAAATCGAATGCACGAAGGTCAATTCCACTCCAGACGTCCTTTAAGAGTTCCACAACTGACCCATGGAAATCGTGCTGCTCGTTTAGCTTGGTGCCAAGAACACGTAAACTGGGATCAAGAGAGGTGGGCCACAGTTCTCTTTAGTGATGAATCTAGATTTAGTTATTATCCCGATTCGGGAAGGATTCGAATGTGGAGGGAACCTGGAAAGCAAAACCGCCACCGCATGCTCGAGAAGTTGTTAGACAGGGAGGCGGATCAGTGATGTTTTGGGGAGGTATACGCCTTGGTGAAAGAATTGACGTCGTTTTCATACAGAACAACCTCACGTGAAATTCTTACGCAAATGATATAGTTTTACCTGTAGTGGTACCGTATCTCCAAACAATGGGTCAAAATCCACTCTTCCAACAAGATAATGCCCCTCCTCATCGTGCAAGAGTTGTCTTGAACGTTCTTGAAGAGAATGATATCGATCTTCTACCGTGGCCATCCTGCTCCCCAGATCTGAATCTCATCGAGCATGTGTGGGACAGCCTAAAAAGAAATCTCCTGCATCAAAACGTCTTCCATCATGAGGGCTTGGAATGACTTAAGCCAAAATGTAATAGACAATTTAATATTGAGCATGCCGCGACGATGCCAAAGTGTCATTGATAACAGAGGGTACTGAAAAATATAAGTACTCCCATATCGTTTCGAAAATATTAGTTCAGGATTTTTTTTGTATTTTACCAAATTTGGTTATTTTCAAATTTCAAACATTTTTATGAAAGGTGCTTTGGAGAAGTCAATATTATTTTGTTTTCTTGGGAATACATTATATACAATACATCTTAACAAAACCGAAAGATTTCTATAAATTCGAATCATCAAATTCATATTGTAAAGATATTGGTAAGTGTTCCTAGACTTTTTAAGGTATTTATATATATATATATATATATATATATATATATATATATATATATATATATATATATATATATATATATATATATATATATATATATATATATATATATATATATATATATATATATATATATATATATATATATATATATATATATATATATATATTTAAATCGGCAGACTGCAGTTTCGTCCTTGTTAAGAGCTCATTAGTGTTGCATCTAATCTAATCCACCTACATCGGATTACCGTTCGGTTATGTTCTCACATCTGTTTATTATAGTTTGCTGCATTTCACCGTAGCGGGTTCACCGCCTCTGTCCATAGAGGACGACTCTCATATGTATGTACGAGATGCGTCTTTTTTGGAATCGTTATTTTACTCCGATATAGTTGGTTGAGATCCTGAGAAGCCATATGTGACCTCGTGAGCTCCTAATAAAGACGAATCTGTAGTCTGTCGCTCTGTTTCTCAGCATCCTGCTAAATTGCACTATTTGTGACTCATGGAGGCTGCGTGCATAGCGGGCAGATTGGAAAACTAGCTCTTGTCTAGAAGGATTATTCATTGATCAACGGATTTGATTTTTGAATAATATTTCTTGTGTCGAGTTTACATATGTAGTATTCTCGAGAAGGATATCGCGGAAGATATTTGTTTCATCAAATATTAATCGACAGGGGGTTTCTTTCTGAAAAAGAGGTCTACAGCACCGAAACCAACGGAACTATTTCGCTCGTTTTGAACCGTGATGTGAATCACTGACCGACGAGAGATGGTCTACAAGTATTGGAATTTTTACGTTCTCACATCTGTTTGTTTTTGTTCGCTGCTTTTCTTGAAGTCCGGTAGCGGGTTCACCGTCTGGGCGTTACCACCGTAATAATAAGGCCTAACGCTGTGACGTATCATTACGTCACGCATCTCTAGTAGTCATAACAAGCATGCGAAAAGCATAGTGTAATCGAAAAGCCGGTGTATGTCCTTTTGTTTTCTGTATTTCATCCAAAAATAAGTGTGTCTAGTGCTCTGGATACCGTATAGTGCTGTGTGTTTACCGAATAATTCGCGTCAATTATAAATTTGAACGAATTTCAGTGAGGTGAATTGTGAGTGAGGATAGTAAAGGCCTATTAGTGTCCAGTTGAACTTTTCGTTTATAAACCTAAATTTTTTTGATATTTTTATTGTGAGAGTGTTAGTGTCTTTGAGATATTATACCGTTCAGGTGTTGTGTTCCTGGTTGTTCAGGAAACTACGGTTATGCAGATGCACCGAAAGTGAAGGTATTTTCCTTTCCGGAAGATATCCGTTTGAAAGGTAAATGGTTGAAATCTATTCCCCGAGCTCATTTTGAACCGTTCAAAGTACAGTAAGGAATGTGAATTACATTTTGAAACAGATGACTTAATCAGGGATACTACAAAATTTGATAAAGAAACTGGTAAGTACTCTACTGTGCCTGTAAAACGTCTTCACTTGAAAGAAGGGGCACTACCAGCTATTTTTCCGAATTGCCCCACATATTTATCAAAACCACATCAAAATCAGAACCTGTTCAAAGCTATTAATGAAAGTAGAGCTGAATATGCACTCAGCAAAGATCTCATTTCTTTTGATACTTTCGATAAAATTTTAGTAGATCTAGATCCAATGCCGCACAATCCTAAGTCGCTTAAAGTACTTGAAACAGAGAAAGTTACTTTTTTCGATTAGATTCTACTCCAGGCCCCACAACAACCTATGTTATTGTTATCAATTCTAATTTAAAAATGGAAACATATCTTTACGGTCAGGAAATTTTTGTGAATATTGAAGGAGTGAGTACACCATGCAACATTTACAACTTAAAAATGTTAAAAAATTGCTTGGAGGTACTAGATTCTGAAACAGAATCGTTGAAGTGTTCCCCAAAGCTCAATGATAATGATGAAAATTTGAAACGTATATTTAATCATTTGACAACTATTTTGGACTCTATAGATGGCGAAAACTTAGTTAAAAGTAATTGTTCCAAATTCCTTTCCGAACAACTGAAACCAATATTAACACCAAAAGAAAGATATCGCTACTCAACTAGCACTCTAATTTTGTCTTCTATTATGCTTACTTCGCTAAGTTCGCATGCTTATAAAATTTTACCACAATCAGATTCTTTGATTCTGCCACATCCATCCACTTTAAATAACATTTGTAACAACCCTACTTAGATTTCAAAGGTGGAAAAATTGTGGGGACTTCATATACTGATTCGTTTGCATGTACATCAGCCTATACTTTCATGGCAACTAGTGTGACATCAAAACTCAAAGAAGTTATTCATATATTCCCTACATCGACAATTAAAAAAAAAATAATCGTTTCAAAACTTGAAGATATAGGTTACAGAGTATTTTGTGTTATTAGTGACAATAATGCTATTAATAGTAAAGCCATGAATAAATTTTCCCTGAAAAAAAAACTGAGCATAGTTGATCCTCATTCATCGGATAATAAACGACTATTCTTTTTTCCATTCGACTCAGTTCACATACTTAAATGTATTAGAAATATTTGGCTAAATCCTAAAAGTAATATGACTTTAACGCTTCCAGATTTTAAGACTGGTGAAAAGAAAATAGACAACTTCAATTCACTCATACAATTGCATAAATTAGAACACGACAAATTTTTGAAATGTGGCTATTCTTTATCACTCAAGGCATTATTTCCTAGTAGTTTCGAACGCCAAAATGTAATGTTAGCTCTGAAAATTTTCAGTTCATTTGTTATAGAAGCTCTATTGAAATTTGGAAGTAATTTAGAACATTCATCCGAAACAGCGGATTTCATAAATATTATAATTACATGGTGGAAAATCGTAAACCTGAAAACTCCTCTGAAAGGACAGAGACTCAGAGGTGAACTGCAATTGCCAATAACTTCTAAAAATCCAGATGATATCAAATTGACATTTTTGAGCGATATGATCAATTAGCTGGATTATTGGAAATCTTCTGATTTTCCCCATAAACTTACTCCTCAAACTCATACAGCATTATCGCATACTCTACATGGCATGATAGAAGTTATTCAGTGTTGTTTGTTGTTGGGCAAATTTCAGACAGTTATACGAATCTCAAAAAAACTGAGAATTCAATCGCTTTTATCATTATCGTCTCAAAATTTTGGCCATATTTCTTTTCAGACAGATATTCATCTGGACGAAAACGATTTCGAAAAAGTTCAATTTGAGATGCCAGTTGTTATTCATTTGGCAGGATATTGCAGCTATAAGGTAATACGAAAAATTAAATGTGACTTTTGTAAAACAAAATTTGTGTTCGACGAGGAAATGGTTGTCGAAGAAAGTTATAATTTGATAAAAATTAAGCCGTGGAGGTTAGGTTAGATTTTCCACACGATATTGTATTCCGTTTGGTTTTAGTTAACTACGTTTTATTCAAGAAATTAATTGAAATTTTCGAGGATGAATTCTTGAAACTGAATTTCAAGAAGGATTTTGTTGTGAATTTGTTTTCAATTATTGGATGACAAATGAGATTGAAATCTATAGCTTACCTGCTTGTGACCCCCACAGCCCGGAATATATTTTGAAGCTAATTATAATAGGTTCAACAAATTCTCTTTTGAAGAATTATAGCGGGAAAACAAATGATAGATTGGGAAAAGAAAAAAAAAAGGAAATTGGATACAGTATCGAATAAATAAATCTGAGTCTTCTGAATATGTTCTTTTCTATATTTTCACAGGCTACCTAGGTCTTTTGTGCTAATGCTTTTTCAAAATAAGATTCACTAAAAACTAAAAAATAACAAAAAAATTATAAAAATCCAAAAACCCAAAAAAAATTAATGTTTTCAATGTTTATTATAGTTGAAGCGCCTACGAACGCCCGGCCGGGTTGAGTATCGACCTAGTGCGTTATGACTACTAGCGAGACGGTGCGGTCCGAGCGCTCAGGCCTCAGTCCATAAAGGGCGACTATGGTATGTATGCACGAGATACCTCTTTTCTGGAAACGCTAGGGTACTCCGATGTAGTTGGTTAGGATGCCGAGAAGCAATATGGGACATCGATGAGTTCCTAATGAAGACGAGATTGCAAACTGCCACTTCGTTTCTCAATATCCTGATTGATTGGACGATTGTGGCTCGTGAGGGTTGAGAACTAGCTCTTGTCAGGAACGATTATTCATTGATCTAGGGATTTTCGAATAAGAGCGGTGCTCTGTAGCTCGTACACTCTTGAAAATTTTATTCTTGTTCGAACGATATTTTCAGAAAGTAAAAAAAAAAGGAAATTGGATACAGTATCGAATAAATAAGTCTGAGTCTTCTGAATATATTCTTTTCTATATTTTCACAGGCAATATAGGTCTTTTGTGCTAATGCTTTTTCAAAATAAGAATCACTAAAAACTAAAATATAACAAAAAAATTAATGTTTTCAATGTTTATAATAGTTGAAGCGCCTACGAACGCTAGGCCGGGTTGAGTATCGAGCTAGCGCGTTATGACTACTAGCGAGACGGTGCGGTCCGAGCACTCAAGCCTTATTATTACGGTGGTAACGGTCTAAGTCTATGAAGGGCGACTATGGTATGTATGCACAAGATACATCGTTTCTGAAAACGTTAGGGTACTCCGATGTAGTTGGTTAGAATGCTGAGAAGCAATATACGACATCGATGAGTTCCTAATGAAGACGAGATTGCAGTCTGCCGCTTTGTTTCTCAATATCCTGATTGATTGGACTATTGTAGCTCGTGAGGGTTGAGAACTAGCTCTTGTCAGGAACGATTATTCATTGATCTAGAGATTTTCGAATAAGAGCGGTGCTCTGTAGCTCGTACACTCTTGAAAATTTTATTCTTATTCGAACGATATTTTCAGAAAGTACAAAAAAAAAAGGAAATTGGATACAGTATCGAATAAATAAGTAGCTGAGTCTTCTAAATATATGCTTTTCTTTATTTTCACAGGCAATCTAGGTCTTTTGTGCTAATGCTTTTTCAAAATAATAATCACTAAAAACTAAAAAATAACAAAAAAATTATAAAAATCCAAAAACCCAAAAAAAATTAATGTTTTCAATGTTTATAATAGTTGAAGCGCCTACGAACGCTAGGCCGGGTTGAGTATCGAGCTAGCGCGTTATGACTACTAGCGAGACGGTGCGGTCCGAGCACTCAGGCCTTATTATTACGGTGGTAACGGTCTAAGTCTATGAAGGGCGACTATAGTATGTAGGCACAAGATACATCGTTCCTGAAAACGTTAGGGTACTCCGATGTAGTTGGTTAGGATGCTGAGAAGCAATATACGACATCGATGAGTTCCTAATGAAGACGAGATTGCAGTCTGCCGCTTTGTTTCTCAATATCCTGATTGATTGGACTATTGTAGCTCGTGAGGGTTGAGAACTAGCTCTTGTCAGGAACGATTATTCATTGATCTAGAGATTTTCGAATAAGAGCGGTGCTCTGTAGCTCGTACACTCTTGGAAATATCATTCTTGTTCGAAGGGTATTTTCAGAAAGTAAAAATCGACTTCAGTAAATCATTTTGAAGTAAACAGGATGTCCCAATTTTCTATAAAAAAACCTTGGAAGGTTTTTTCTGATTGGAAGACCACTCTTTGTTGAATATTCAAGAGCGTCCTAAACTCTGCTATAATGCCTTTATGTAATGAGTTTTTTTGGTGAGTAGTTTCGTCACAATATTTTCTCTTAAAAAATTTAGGAAATAGTCTCTCACATAATCGCACGCTCCTTCGGCCAGAGCGGATGAATACTTTTCTTCTTTCGTTTCCTCATTGCCCAAGGATGGCTTTATTGATGAATTGAAATAGATAATCCTCATTTCATACAGGAGTGACTCAGAAGAATTAATAAATATTGTAATTAAAAAAAATCTTATCTTGATTTTTTCAAATGGAACATCCTGTATTCTATTATTCATGTCAACGCATTTAATACTGTGCCATATTTTTGCAGAAGTAACCTCATCTTTATCTTCGACCATTTTCGAAATAAAAAAAAGAACTAAAATAATAAACTCGGAGGTTGCGAAAGAAGAGTTTATTAGTACATATCTTTATACTTAATCAGAGAAATTGAGATATTTTAAGGTAAGAAATACGTGATAGCTTGGTTTTTGGTGAGATGATCTACAAGATGTTGAACTATTTCAATAAGTGTTCGAAATGTTTCCCCTTTCTTTGTAGACACAATTCAATCCTTCTGAGGAAAGACCGTTGAACTCACGACAATATTTGCGGATCAACTGAGTGAAAGGCGTCAACTATTCTCTGTCTCATATCCAACTGTGTTCTAGAAGGAATCTGGTAAACGATGCCCTTAATATAACCCCACAAGAAAAATCTAGACTTGTAAGGTCCGGAGACCTAGCTGGCCATCTAACAGAACCACTACGTCCTAATCATTTGTTTGGAAATACATCATTCAAATGCTCCCTAACCTGATGTGAGTAATGTGTCGGTCTTCATCCTATTGAAACAACAAATCTTCTCTTATATGCTCTGGTACATCGGAAACTAACATTGGTAGATGATTTTGCAGAAAATCTAAATACATTTCACTATTGACGTGTCCGTCGAAAAAGTGAGGCCCAATTAGATATCCATCTACTATAGCGGCCCAAACATTCAAGGACCAACGATGCTGGTGATCTATTTGTATCATGAGGTGTGATTTTCCGTGGCGTAATAATAAATATTCTATGTGGTCTCTTTAATTTTCACGAGGTCCGCAATATTCTTTTCTTTCGCCTCCTCGTCTTTCTTCCGCCTTTTTTCTACTGTTTTCTTTTTATTGTCTCATTTTCAGAAGCTTTACGCCCATCTACATATGGTATTGGTCCACTAGCCTTTCTTTGAAGTTTCGGATCGAGTGAGAATAACTTTCTTATCCTCCTTCTTTTGTTTTATTTTTCTTCGTCCTCCTATTTTTCTAAGAAGTTTTCTGTTTTCCTGGTTATCGTTTTTTCAATAATGAAAGTTGTGCCTTCTAACACGCCCATTCTTGTCGAAAATTGCCTCGTCTGAGAAGAGAACTCTGCAAAACGTATTTGGATTTTCCGCTACTTTGTCACATGCTCAATTGCAAAAATTGATTCGATTTCCATAGACTTGGTTGTTCAGTTCCTGGTGCAGCTGTACATGTTATGCATGAAATTTAATCACTTTCAGGATTGACTTATATCTGTTAACTGAGAAATCTCTCTTTAGCTTCTATATGGGTCCTCTGTCACTGTCAACAAAACTGATAACTGGTTGTCTTCAGCTGTAGCAGGTTTTGGTTTTTCATGTTTTTTGTAACCGATATTACCCATTTCGATAAGTCTAATTAGAAGTTTTTCAAAGCATCTTGCATCAGGATGCCTCTTATCAGGAAATATTTGTGCATAAACTCTACTTGCCAACAAAGAATTTCTATCACACTCACCCAGAATAAGAATCATATCAACCATTTCTTCTTTGGAGAACTTGATGGCAGTCAATTGAGGAAATTGGGTTGAAACCTCATTTTAACAAATTTTAATAAGGAAACACTGATAAGTTCACCATGTAAAATGCAGAATATGTTATGTCCCGACACCTGACAGAAGGCACAAATGAACAAAAATGTCTACACATACATCGATTTACGTTTTAATCATCTTGATTTTATCATTCGTTAAATAATTATCTTGTTTAGGTTTCATTTTTTACTACTTGAATCATTACAGAAAAAAAACTTCTGTGCGAATAATGATGCATGTTTATGAGTTTGATACGGTTTGAAGAATGTCATCAAAAATTTTTCACAAATAATCGAATATTTCGAAGATGATCGAAGATAAAGATAAGGTTACTTCGGCAAAAATATAGCACAATATTTTATGCGTTGACATGAATGATAAAATACATAGTGTTCCATTCGAAAAAATCAAGATATGATATTTTAAAATTACAATATTCAATAATTTTTTCGAGCCACTCCTGTATAAAATGAGGATAATCTATTTCAATTCATCAATAAATCTATCCTTGGGCAATAAGGAAACGAAATAAAGAAGTATTTATCCTCTCTGGCCGATGGAGCATGCGATGATGTGAGAGCCTGTTTTCATTAATTTTTACAATTTTTAAGGAAAAAAAAATATTGTGACGAAACTACTCACCAAAAAAACTTATTACTTAAAGACATTAAAGCAGAGTTTATGCCGCTCCTGAATCTTAGACAAATAAGTAGTCTTTCTGAAAAAACCACCCGAGATTTTTTTATAGAAAATTGGGACATTCTGTTTACTTCAAAATAAATTGCTGAAGTCGATTTTTACTTTCTGACAATATCGTTCGAACAAGAATGAAATCTTTAAGAGATACGAGCTACAGAGCATCGCTCTTATTCGAAAATCTGTAGGTCAATGAATAATCTTTCCTGACAAGATCTAGTTCTCAACCCTCACGAGCCATAATAGTCCTATCAAGCAGGATACCGAGAAACGAAGCGGCAGACTGCAGTTTCGCCCTTATTAGGAGCTCATCAGTGTATATATTAAAATTGAGGTGGTTTCATATTCACACTGAAACTCTCCAAACATGCGATTTCTGTAAATTTGAAGTAGGTGGCGCTTCGACATATACAATCTGTATATCAGACATAATTATTGTTATTTTAACACATCTTATGAGCAATATTTGAGGCTCTAATAATATGGCAACACCGGTCAGGGGTGCGACACGCGGGATAACTTCCCGCGTGTCGCACAAATTTGCATGAATTAATAAATGATGAAGCAAGAATAAACTGAATCAGACCTAATAGCATTTTCGTATCTCGTAGCTACTCAAACATCATTGGAGTCGAAAATTGGCAGGATCTACTTTTGAATTTCATTGATTCGAATAAACTTTAGCTTTCAATATTTCAATATTACCTACCTATAATCCTTAAAAAGAGTATATTTAACTAAAACTTACTTACTTACTTAGCTCATTGATAAAGTAGAGGTTTCATTACCCTTTACAGCCAAAGTCAAAAAAGGCTTGAACATTGTTATTCGATAAGCGACGATTTGTGTCCTGTGTGTGTTGTGTATTTTGTTCACAGATTCATTGGCCATGTCTGAAAGAACTAAGCGAATAGTGCAAATTATTTAGTTACAAAAGAAAGGTAAGTACCATAATGATTATTGATATGTAAAAATATTGGTAAAAATTTTTAACAAGGGAAACGCACTTATGACCATGTCGTAGCCATTGATCTTCAAAATCATAAGTTTTAATTGTAAATTTCTGTTTATGATTTATAATCACTAAAATAAATTTGTTTGGTATAACCAGTTTGCAGTTATATACAGGGTGATGCACAAAAGTTACATTCTCTATGTTTCTTTCTATATTTTCAGGCAAGTTAGTTTATACTTAAAAATATGTTATTTTTCAACAATTGTTTTAACTTTAAGAAGCTGTAGAAAAATATATTGGCTATATTGATCGAACCTGAAGCAAATTCTTATCGCTTCTCTGTATGTAATATCTGAACAGTTAGAAAACTCAGTTTAGCAGTTGGAAATTCCATTAAAATATTTTTATAGAAATTTGTTGGTCACTGAAGTAATATATGTCTGAAATGTAATTAAATATTTGTTCAGATATGCTTCAATATTAGTTGACATTTAATAACAGTTTACAAGACAATGACAAGATAATGCAATTGAATTTCATTTAAAATGGAGTTCCTGCAAATATTCTTCGTGATATAGATGAAGGATATAAGATATTTATTCCAGAAGAACGAATTGCTTTTTGAATGTTAGTACAACATTGTAGAATTACGTCCAGTTCAAACTAATTACTAATAAAATACATTTTAATCGACATTATTTTCATTGGAATTTTACTCGTTTTGGATTATAGCAGCTTTGAGGCGCAATATTCGCAATTTTTAATCAACAGTGATATAGTATAAAATTAACTTAGTATCGTTTGTATGAAAATCATTATTATTTGAAAACGAGTCTTAATTTTAAGCGTGGATAAAGCTTACTATGGAGGGCTCTAAAACCCATCTATTTTATTCTATTCAGGGTGCGCCAATTGTTCTGGGAGGAAAAAGTGTACCTCAGCTGTAACGTATTTCACAATTTTTTTGCGTTCTTTAAATTGAGTGTCCTATATATTTTCATACATTCAGATTACCTTCGAAATATCAGAGGAATACCAACAAGCCAGATTGATAGACAAAAAACATTCAAAGGAGAAGAGTCGTTCAGAGTACAGTCAGCGCCTGAAGACTGCGTTGAAGTCAATGTTGAACTCGGTGAATCTAGTCAAAGCAACTAACAGCTACGCCATACCAGTGTGCTTTACTCATTGTGAATAATCAGATCGGAGATTATTCAGCATATTACGTCCGGCTGCGAACAACTGGCCACTACGGACTATCTTCACAGGCATTATCAAGTGTGCAACATTATCCATCAGAAACTTGCACACAAGTACGGACTGTTGAATACTATCCAGACATATTACAAGTACCATCCATCAGATTATACTACGATAGGCCTGTTATCACTGGCAGAATGGTGACAAAAAATAGGTCGGACATAGTGGTGTATGATAAGGGTGCCAGAACAGCAATGCTGGTGGATGTCGCCATACCGAATAATAACAGTGTACTGAACAAGTTCCAGGAGGAAAAGTCCAAAGACTTTGCTATCTAAATCAAGCAGATGAGGCACCTCGATAATATAGATATTGCATGATAGCCTTAATAAATTAGAAATGCATAAATATATATATATATATATATATATATATATATATATATATATATATATATATATATATAAGGGTTTCACCCCGACGAGTTGCCCATATATCTGTTCATGCAATCAAACTGATTTCATGAAAAATATAAATCAACCACTCGGTAATTAATACCATTGCCAGGCAAGGATTATAATCAAAACATATCCTGGAATAATTATATATTAAGATAACGTTAAATGTTATGAGAATATATCAATCTACCAGAATATATACATACTATAGCATCATCAGAAAATGATATCAATGTATCAACGAGTAGTGTCAGAGGCTTTCTCCCCGGAAAAATCCAGTGTACGGACCTTAGTCAAGTAACACTGAATGTTACTCATTAATAGTTTCCTTTGTGTGAAGTGGCGAACGATCGAATAGAATACTGCTCTGAATATAAATATGACAAAATTGTCAGTTAATTATATTACATTTATATAAACTAATAAATAAAATATGAAATGAGATTCTGAGCAGTATAAACTAAAGAAAACCTATGACCTAACTACCTCATTATTTTATTCGGAAAGGAACCCACGAAGAATATTATTAAGATTTGATGACTGTTATCTTTTGTAACTGTTCAAACAAATTTTCTTCAGACCCAAAATCTCAATACTTTTGTGAAGATTCCTAGGAATAACACCTGTTGTGGAAATAATAATCGGTAGAATAAAAATTTTTTCTTTTTCCACATTTTTTAATATCGTCGCCAAGCATCATCTATTTAGAAATTTTTTCATTGTATTTATTTTGTATATTATGTGGTCGGGTATAGCAATATCAATTATATATGTTATTTGATTCTGTTCATCAGTAAGAATGATATCTGGTCTATTGTGTTTTACAGCTCTGTTGCAAAGAATTAATTCATCAAAATAAAGTTTATATTTGTCATTTTCACAAATAATCTCAGGTTCATATTTTCAAAATTATTTGCTTTTGGGAATTAGGTCATGTTAAATTCCTAGATTAAAATGAATAATATTAGTGACGGCATTATGTCTTTCTAAATAATCTGTTGAAGCAAGGACTGAGCAAGATGATAATATATGAAAAACTGTTTCTGAAGAACAGAAACATCTACGGCCAGAGTCATCTATATTTTGTTTGATGATGTGTTTTCTATAATTCGTCGTGAAATTAATCTGATCCTGGATCGCAATTGCCAAGCCTTCTGTTTCAGCAAACAATTCTCCAGAAACTAACCATTTATTCGATGCGATTTCATCGATATAATCATTTTTCAATTCTTTAGGGTGCTTTCCGTGTAATTCCTTCTGTATCCAACTTTCTCTTTTAGAATTATCATCAACTATATCAAAATCTACCTTTTGCATTGTTAAGTTCAGAGGTGTAAGATTATAATCTGAAGCAACAACAATATCATGTAATTTAGAAGTTCTCTGTTCATCATGAAAATGGGAACGTAGATGAAAAATCTGTGTACTATGAAGATTATTCAAATCAGTTAATCCACGACTTCCAAGATGTCTAGGTAGTGTAACTCTCGGAACAGCTGACTTTGGGTGGTGCTATTCACAAAGCATTTTCCTCGTTTGACATTGTAATTCATTTAGATCAGTTTTAGACCATTTAATAATTCCAAGAGAAGATGTAAGAATAGGTACTGCATAGGAGTTGATAGCTCTGAAATGGTTTTTACTAGTTAAATGACTCTTGAAGATAATTCTCAGTCTTTTGTAAACTGAACTTCGAATATTTTCTTTAGTGCTCTTATGGTTAATTGTTTTCTCTTGACAAAATCCAAGATATTTATATGTATCTCCTTGATGCATTGGCTCGATTTCGATATTGGAAATCTTTATATAATCAGAGGTGATCTTTCCTTTTCCAATAGAAGGATTTTTACATTTTGGAAGCCCAAATTTCATATGAATATCATTGGAATAGTTGAAAGTAATCTCAAGTAGACATTTTAAATGAGATCTGGTTCCGGCATATAATTTAATATCATCTAAATATATTAAGTGACTTAATTTGAATTCAGTTGATTAAGGCAAAGACAAAACCAAAGAGCACTTAAAGAATCACCTTGAAAAATGCCTCTTTTGATTGGAATTACTTCGGATTTTAACGATTGTTTTGAAATATTTAAATGAAGATTGGTTCTCCAATTTTTCATTACAAATTCAAGAAGAAGACGAAGTGTCTTATCAATTTTATAAATTTCCAAAATTTCTTGAAGCCATGAATGGGGAGAATTATCAAAAGCCTTTTGGTAATCAATGAAGGCTGTATGAATATTTCTCTTCTTAGTTTGAGCTTGATTCAAAGCAAAAGAATCAACAACAAGCTGCTCTTTAGTACCAAGGTGTTTTTTTTCTACATCCTTTTTGTTGTTCGGAAAGAATATTATAATTCCCCAAATGTGCATAAATTTTTTGGGTAATACATGCAGTTAGAATTTTATATATTGTTGGAAGGCAAGTAATTGGTCTATATTGATACGGATCAATAATATTATCACTTTAATAAGTAATTCCTTGTGTGAAAAATAAAGAGTAGCTGTGGGGTTCTTTATTATAAATGAAAAATGTTCAGCCAATTATTCATGAACGCAGGAGAATTTCTTGAACCAAAAGTTATGAATACCATCAACACCTGGAGATTTCCAATTTTTTGTGTGTTTAATAACTGATGTTATACCTTCGTTTGAAAATTTTTCAAATAGCATGCATTCTATTTCAGAAAATCGAGACCTTTCATTTCAAATCCAACTTGCATTGGAATTGTGTTGCCTTGGCACTGCCCAAATTGAAGACCAATAATCAGTTAGAATATCAATTTTAGGAACTCCATTTCCAGAAATATTTTCATTTGAACCTGAAATAAATTTGTAAAAATGTTTTTCATTAATTTTGAATACTTTGTTGTCCTTTATTTTATCTCATTATTTTTATGGGTTTTATATTTGAGGAAAATTTTTCGAATATGCGCCATACGTTTTTTGATCGATTACCTCTGGAATATTGAGTCAATCTTCCTAAATCACATCTGATACAAGAAATTTTACCTTCTAATCTTTTTTGCTATGAAGGTTTTTCTTGATATTATAATTAGATCCAGAATTTTTAATTTGTATCCAGAATGTTTAACTACTGTAATAGCGGCACAGTATATAATCAGATGAAGTGTATAACTATTCATTACTTTAACAAGTTACTTGGGAAGAATATTCTCATTAAGCTCGTTTAAATATATATATATATATATATATATATATATATATATATATATATATATATATATATATATATATATATATATATATATATATGATGAGACAAATATCTTCCGCCCTTAACTTCACGAGGAGTCTACATATGTAAACTTGAGACAAGAAGAATTATTCAAAAATCCGTAGATCAAAGAATAGCTAGTTCCCAAATCTGCCTCAATGCACGCAGCCTTCAAAAGCTCTAATAGTGCAACTGAGCAGGTTGCCGAGAAACGAAGCGGTAGACTGCAGTTTCGCCCTTATCAGGAGCTCATCAGTGTCGCATATCGCTTCGCAGCATCCTATCAAGCTACATCGGGCTACCCTATCGATTACAGAAAGGACGCACCTCGTACATACGTATGAGAGTTGCCCTCTATGAAGCGACACGGCTGACCCAGTACCGGCATATATTTATATATATATATATATATATATATATATATATATATATATATATATATATATATATATATTTATATATATATTGAAAATGATTATATTGATGAAATCGCATCGAATAAAAGGTTAGTATCTGGAGAATCGTTTGCTGAAACAGATGGCTTGGCAATTGCGATCCAGGATCAGGTTGTTTTCACGAGGAATTATAGAAAACACATCATCAAACAAAATATAGATGATTCTTGCCGTAGATGTTTCTGTTCTTCAGAAACAGTTTTCATATATTATCATATTGCTCAGTCCTTACTTCAACAGATTATTTAGAAAGACATAATGCCGTCGCTAATATTAATCATTTTAATCTAGGAATTCAATATGACCTAATTCCCAAAAGAAAGAAATTTTGCAAATATGAACCTAAGATTATTTGTGAAAATGACAAATATAACCCTTATTTTGATAAAATAATTTTTGCACCAGAGCTGTAAAACACAATAGACCAGATATCATTCTTAATGATAAACAGAATCAAATAAAATATATAATTGATATTGCTATATCCGACACACATAATATACAAAATAAATACAATGAAAAATGTCTAAATATATGATGCTTGGCGCCGAGATTAAAAAATGTGGAAAATGAAGAAAATATTTATTCTACCGATTATTATTTCCACAACAGGTGATATTCCTAGATATTTTCACAAAAGTATTGAGATTTTGGGTCTGAAGAAAAATTTGTTTGAACAGTTACAAAAGATAACAGTCATCAAATCTTGTAATATTCGTCGTAGGTTTCTTTCCGAAAAAAATAAAGAGGTAGAGCCATAGGTTTCCTCTTTAGTTTATACTGCTCAGAATCTCATTTCATATTTTATTTATTTGTTTATATAAATGTAATATAATTAACTGACAATTTTGTCATATTTATATTCAGAGCAGTATTCTATTCGATCGTTCACCACTTCACACAAAGGAAACTATTAATGAGTAACATTCAGTGTTACTTGAGTAAGGTTCGTACACTGAATTTTTTCGGGGAGAAAGCCTCTGACACTACTTGTTGGTACATTGATATCATTGTCTAATGATGCTATAGTATGTATATATTCTGGTAGATTGATATATTCTCATAACATTTAACGTTATCCTAATATATAATTATTCCAGAATATGTTCTGATTATAATCATTGCCTGGCAATGGTATTAATTACCGGGTGGTGGATTTATATTTTTTCATGAAATCAGTTTGATTGCATGAACAGATATGGTATATGGGCAGTTGTCCATTACTTATCTCATTATTTTTATGGGTTTTATATTTGAGGAATATTTTTCCAATATGTGCCATAAGTTTTTTTGAACGATTACCTTTGGAATATTGTGTCCATTTCGCTAAATCACATCAGATACAAGAAATTTTACAATCTTATCTTTTCTGCCATATCAGTTTTTTCCTGGTATCATTATTAGATCCAAAATTCTCTAATATGTATCCACAATGTTTCACTATTGTAATGGCAGAAGTGTATAAATGTTTATTACTTTAAGAAGTTGCTGTGGGAGAATATTCTCATTCAGCTCATTTATGCCATTAAATTTTTTTTGAATAGTGAATTTTAGGAAGTTCAGGTTTCATAGTTGGGTCAATATTTTAAATAAATTCATTTGGTTGAGAAATAAATTTTCTATATCATTGTTATTAATTCTTTCAGAAAAATTTTCTGATTTATTTTCCACGCTTTCTATGAATGGCACTGCATTTTCATCTAAAATGTCTTTATTTGAATGTTCTTCTTGTTGAATGTTATTTTTAACTGATATAAATTCCGATTCAGATATAAAATTTCTCTCTTCAATATATCGTCTTTGATTCGCAACGCGTTGTTCTGAAATATTGCAACTGGGGATTTTTATTTGAACATATTCTATAGTTTAGACATGTACTCTTTTTATTTGTTCCATTATTTGGTATTTTGTAATAACAAAACATTATAAATTTATTCATTTCAGAAGTCCATTTAATGCGTTTTTTACTTCTATTAGAAAAGATCTGAATTAGGTAATGAAGATAGATCATATTAGAGGAACAAGGTGATTCTACATGATTATGATAACAGTTATCAAATCTTTTGTTGTTTGAAGAATAGACAGAACTAGTAGAAAAGTCACATCCCTTAGATGTACTTCTTGTATTATATGTGTGAACTACGAACGAAGTTTATCTACCAATTAATATCTATATCCACTATAGCAATATGTAATAAACAATCAAATAATTCAATAATTTAGAATTTTTACCTACTACTGGCAAAATAGATAACCGCATTCAAATGAGCATTGTGAAGAATATTCGTATTCAGCAAGATAAATTAGGAAAATTTTAATGTGTTTACAAGTCTGAAGTTATGAATGCAGAAATGGTGAAGATTGCGAGAAAGTTTCACGGTTTGAAATGATGCAATTCTGTTTTTTCATTGCAAATTCAGTTTGAATTATATTGAGCGAAAACACTTCTCTTCACGAGTTTAACAGAAAATTACTTAATTTTGAAAAACCCCGTATATTAAATTCGCAAATTACCTCACATATTCGAATTCAAAAGGTTCATAAATAATAGCTTCAGTATCGGTGGGAACGTAAGAATTTGAATCATTTTTGTCTTCATTGTTGTGCAATTGGGCCTAATCAAATAATATTAAAATAATGTTATATTTAATTTTCGATACTGTCTCTGCATTCGGAGACATTTTTCTCTTGTGAATCTACTGATTGTTTCACTTTGGTCTTTGAAGTCATACACCAAAAATACGAGAGATATCGCTATACTTTTCGCATATGTAGTAACTTAAACTTTGAACAGTCCCAATACCCGTATCTGCATTATCATAAGATTGAGCAATTTTTTATATTTTTATTCTGAAAATAGTAATTTAAGATGAAATGTTCACTTACAGAAAGATTGTCCA